>OX439232.1:9761944-10971944 GCA_949319165.1 Sialis lutaria | reverse complement strand
TATAGTAATCGCGATTTTTTTCGAAATCCGGATTTTGATGGAATTATCAATTTTGACCTTCCCTGAATCCATTCTGACTATTTTCGCCATGATGTCTGTGTGTCTGTCTGTCTGTCTGTGGGCGCTGTAACTCAAATACGACAAATCGTGGAAAGGTGAAATTTTATACTTAAGATTAATTTTTGCCTGGGATGAAAACCTCCTATTTTTGAAAGCGATCTTTCAACCGGAAACGGATGTTTACCTACATCGATTTTTGAATTTTTTGAATTACATTGAAACAGTGCGAATTAGAGAAAAATGGCCAAGTTAAAAATTGTAGGTAATATTATTATCTATAATTTATGTTCTATTCATTTTTTCGAAAAAACAAATTTAATTTTTTTTTTTTTTTTTACTAAGTATTCGATTTTAAGTATATTTCAAATGGTTCATAACAGAGAAGAATATCTGCCATGAGTGTCATGGGACTTTCTTATACGTATTACAGAGACTGTACGTGTTTGCCATAGGTACCATGGGTCTTTCTTATACGTAATATTGAGAATAAACACTGTACACTCTATTTCATTTAGTTTGCAGTGATTGCCGGGTGCCTTGACCGTATAAGTCGTGATCTGTACCGTCAAATCACCCGACAACCAGTATACATAATCTAAATAATTATTTTTAAAAATTCTTTCTGGCTAAATCATAAGTGTTGGAAAAAAATGTACGGGGAATAAATTATAGATAATAACATACTCGACATTTTTTATCTAAAACATTTTTGTCTTATTTCAAAAAATTCAAAAAATTACAAGAGTAACCATCCGTTTCCGGTTTAGTGATCATTTTAAAAATAAGGTGATTGTCTTCCCAGATGAAAGTTTATCTTAAATATATAATTTTAGCCTTCCATCATTAGTCGTTTAGGACTTAGAGCATTTTTTACTTTCATATCTAATATGTATATGAAATATACATATAGTATAAGTAAGTATAGTAAACGCGATTTTTTTCGAAATCCGGTTTTTGATGGAATTATCAATTTTGACCTTCCCTGAATCCATTCAACCGGAAACGGATGTTTACCTACATCGATTTTTGAATTTTTCGAATTACACTGAAACAGTGCGAATTAGAGAAAAATGACAAAGTTGAAAATTGTAGGTAATATTATTATCTATAATTTTATCACGTACACTGTTTACTGCCATTATTATGTATAAGAAAGTCCTGTGGCACACGGCAGATTATTTATATAATGAAAACACTGAGGACAATATTCCTTTTTTAGACGCAATTACATCAATCAACATCATTTGAATACATTTTTTCTGTGTAAAAAATATATATTTTATGTCTTTACTTAATTTAAAAAAAAAAAACAATAAAACCAAAAAAAACCGGCTTTAAAACCCAATAAAACCCGGTGGGCTGGGCTTTTAAAAAAAAAAACGGGTTTTTGCCAACCCTGGTTTGCACGGTAAATACGTACAGCTTCTGACCGTGTAAAAAAATTTATTTAATTTAAAAAGAAATAACACTAGTAAATGCGTGTTGGGCACACACAAACTGGGTTCCATCTTCTAACTACGATTTATGAAAAAAAGGTTATTTCAAAATTTTTCAAAACTATTTTTGCTACAGTATTCGTTATAATTTTCAGAAAAATACCTACTAATTAAAAGCTACATTCTGATTTTTTTCAGATTTTTTTAATCGGTAGTTTAAAGTTTAGAAAATAGAGGGAGGCACGTGGTACGTACTGATAACAACATTAAAAAGCAAATATATCGTGAATTTATAAATGATTAAAAAATTCATACGGTCTCGGTCTCCATCATAATCAGTAGCGTACGCAGGGGGGTGTTAGGGGGGCTTAGAACCCCCCCCCCCCATGACATCTGTGATCTTTATTTATAAACCAATAATTGCAACATTTATTTTGGGTACCTTTTTTTTTAGTCATTACCAATTTCAAAGAGAATTTTTTTAACCCCCCCCCCCCCCCCATGACACAATCCTGCGTACGCCACTGATCATAATATGTACATTATGTACGAAACGAGAGCGGCTGAATTTTTATTTTTTTTGTTCAAAATAAGACCTGGACGAATGGCTTCAATTTTCACGAAATGAGATAGAGACGAGACTGTCGCTTGTAAAATTAGAGACTGAGATGAGACTACGTATGGGCCCATCCAAATATACATTATTTAACCTCGAATTTTTTTTCTATGTACACCTTTGGAGACGAGCCTCTCTTCTCATTTCCTCTCGTGTGCTGCCCGAATCTAAATTTTGAAGAAAAAAACATAGATCTTTTTTTTTCGCGAGTATATCTAAAATCCAACAAAATTGTTAACCTTGACCTGAAAATTTTGCACTGCACTTATGTAAATATAAATATGTATGTATCGTCTGATATTACATAAACAATAGAACCATTGCAGTTGAATTAACCTTCTGTATATCATTATCAATCTGCATATGTAGACTAGACGGAGGGCTATATTTTGCTGGAAAATATTTTTTCGGAACGTATAAATGTGGAAAGTATTTTTTCTGAAACATATTTACTTGGAACGTATTATTTCAGAAAAATATTTAATTGGAAAATATTTTGTAGGAACCATATTTTGTCGGAAATGTATTTCTTCGGAAATGTATTTCTTCAGAAACATATTTCATTGTAACCGTATTTTGTTGGAAAATATTATATTGGAATTTATTATCAAGGCTGTGTACATCCCGTTGCGTACGTACTTTACTTACACAGGAGGACGTGCCGCGGCTTCGACCGCGGCTTCGACCGTGGTTTGGACCGTGGCTTCGACCGTGGCTTCAAACGCGGTTTCGGCCGCGGTTTCGACCGCGACTTCGACCGTGGCTTCGACCGTGGCTTCGACCGCGGCTTCGACCGTGACTTCGACCGCAGTTTCGACCGTGGCTTCGACCGCGGCATCGACCGTGGTTTTGACCGTGTATACATTTTTATATATAAGTATATAGTTTAATTTAAAATATACCCATGTATGTAATTAATATAAAATGCAAATATTATTAAACTTATTGATCAGGCTTCCGCGGTGTATAATTTTATGAATAAATAACATATCTTTAAGATTTTTTTTACAAATATTTTATTTAAATAATTTAATATGTGATGATAATTATTATCAAAAACTATTTACAACAAATACGTATTAAGGAAAATTTAATGCCCTTTTTTCAAATATAACGTTTTCTCGGAAACAAAGTAAAATGTATTATCTTATTTGCAATAATTTATATAATTAATTAAGTCAGACACGTATTAAGGTAAATTTGGGCCCCTTTTTCTAAATATTTTTAATTTTAAGAAAAATAAAAAAATAACATGAAATAGTAAGTTCTAATAAACATTAACCACATTCAATTAAAGTCAGTCACGTATTAAGGAAAATTTAATGCCCTTTTTTCAAATATAACGTTATCTCAGAAACAAAGTAACATATATAACCTAATTTGTAATTATTTACAAGTTTAATTATGAAAGATACGTATTAAGGAAAATTTGAGCCCCGTTTTCTAAATACATTTAATTTTAAGAAAAATAAAAAAATAACATGAAATAGTAAGTTCTAATAAACATTAACTACATAAAATTAAAGTCAGTCATGTATTAAGGAAAATTTAATGCCCTTTTTCAAATATAACGTTATCTCAGAAACAAAGTAACATATATAACCTAATTTGTAATCATTTACATGTTTAATTATGGAAGACACGTATTAAGGAAAATTTGGGCCCCGTTTTGTTAATATTTTATTTTTATTTTTTTAAATAACAAAACAACATGAGATAGTAGTTGTAATAGTTGTATCAAACGTTAACTATACAAAACTAAGTAAGTCACGGATTAGGGTTAATTTAATGCCTTATTTAATTTATAATTTTTTATCATAAACGCAGCAAAATGTATTATCTAATTTGTAATCATTAACAAGATTAATTAAGTCAGACACTTATTGAGGAAAATTTAGGTCCCGTTTAATAAATATTTTAAATTCTGAGAAAAAAATATGTACAACATGAGATAATAAGTTGTATCAAACGTTAACTATACAAAACTAAGTTAGTCACGTATTAAGGCTAATTATAGCCATGGCTAAATGTATTAGGCACTTGTTATTATGATGAATAAATTTGGAACTAGGTAATTTTGAAAAAAACTAATGGGTTAAAATGCAGTTTACGGTAACTAATTCTAATGAATCTGAGAAAATAACAGTGTAGTCATAGATAACATAAATACATAGAGTGGGCGGGGCGTAGGGGGCGTACTTTATTTGGAGAATGGCGCGATTTTTAAAATTTATATTATTAAAGATTTCTTAATTTACGTGTTTTTTTAATTATTTTATTTCTGTTTTGTATCGGCCTCTCCAAACAGGTGGCCATTAATATAAATTGGCGGGATTTTATCTATTATTTTCTATATATAAGTACTTATAAAATTATTATAAATTGTATTTTTATTATTTGATGCATTAGACTCATAATTAACCGTTAACAAGGATTTTCAATGATTTAATTATTTGTTTGGCGCGATTTTCAAAAATCAAAATATTGATTTATTTAGAATAGACATGGAATTATTAGTTTTCGTTTTAATATAAATTTAGAAGCAATAATCACATTTATAAATCCGTTACAGATTTTAAATGTATAAAATCGTTTATATTTAAACCAATTGTTTTATTATACGTTTTGGGCGGGGCTTACTTCATTTGGAGAATAGCGGGATTTTTTAAATTTATATTATTAAAGATTTATAATCTAACGTAAATTAACAAATCTTTAATAATATAAATTTTAAAAATCCCGCCATTCTCCAAATGAAGTACGCCCCGCCCAAAACGTATAATATAACAATTGGTTTAAATATAAACGATTTTATACATTTAAAATCTGTAACGGATTTATAAATGTAATTATTGCTTCTAAATTTTTTCTGACTTTTTTTGACAATCGCGTTATATATTTAATATAAATTTCGGAAACTTCTCAGTAAGTGTGAAGAAGAAAACGAGACAACATACAAGAAATATTCAACTATAAAAAGTAAAATTAATAATCACATGATATTTGAATTTTGAAAATCGCGCCAAACTAATAATTAAATCATTGAAAATCCTTGTTAACGGTTAATTATCAGCCGTATTCATAGTTCCACCTTGAGGAATAAGGATCCCTTGTTACTCTATTTACGTTCCATAAACCTTCCTTGACAACCAAGGCTCCTTATATCTCAAGGCAGGTCGCTACTTTCCTTGAGGAAGGCTTAAATATCTGAGGAGCCCTTGAGATCACGGGCATGTCACTCTGTTGTTTAAACTGGGAACTCATCTGACAGTTTGGGTTGTAGGCGAGACGGGTAAGACGCAAGGAAAAGGGTAGTATTACAATCTGGCAACACCTATAATTATGAATTCTTTTGAATGCATTTGGCAACAACGCATTAATATTTGTGTACAAGAAGCGTGTGAAGTTATGAAATATGGCGTTGTTAGATTCTGTAGATGTTTTCTGAGTTTTATTTGAATATTAAGTAAGTACCTATTTGATTTTTATTTATTTTTCAATTATATACAACGACGCTGTATGTGTAGTTTGATTTATTTAATTGTGAAACCACTTTATAAAATAACTATAAAAGTAGTTTTGCAAATAGATTTCTGCTGTATTTTTATGTTTGAATAATTATTTAGCTACTATTAATTTAAATAATTCATTTTTCAGATTCCGAAAGCTTCCACATGCTGTTTATTACATGCTACGTGCTACTGTGTACAAAATAGGATTCTGATTAATTATCGGTAAGAGTTATTTTATCACTGTATGAGGTTGTAGAGTCAAATATCATGAAATATTTATATCTGAGCAATGTTTGTAATTTGTAATAACATATGATTTTAATAAATATTTGAACAGATTTTGTGTT
The DNA here is from genome assembly GCA_949319165.1 of Sialis lutaria. Taxonomy (NCBI): domain Eukaryota; kingdom Metazoa; phylum Arthropoda; class Insecta; order Megaloptera; family Sialidae; genus Sialis; species Sialis lutaria. Next base: position 10,965,973 of record OX439232.1, on the reverse strand, counting down.
TTATTAATTGTTAAAACATGTGGATTATTATAGGTTAATAAAATATAAACAAAGAACCATATGATAGAAGGCATTACGATTCAAATATATGTAAGCTGTTGTGTGATTGGTCGATATATGTATAGATCACATGAATGTATTCTGCTTTCTGATTGATGCACCCCGAACTGTCATCGAGTAGTTACAAAAAAATAACGTTGAGTGTCGACTTCTGTATGGGAGCATTCAGAAAGTAACCGGTTACCGGTCACTAACCAGTGTTTTGATTGGTTGATTTGTGGAATTTCCGGTGGAATGTACCAAAAATTTAAAGAATGTCCATTTAGTAACACGGAGAGTGTGAAAGAAGTAACCAGAAAGAGATAGAATTTTACTGACCGGTCTCTTACACCGGTTAGACCATGAAGTTAGACTTTTAACCGGACATACAGGTACCAACCAACTGCTGCCTGTTGAAAAAACATAAAAACAAATTTTTCTTGAACGTCAAGCAATTTTGTGTTCTATATTTTCGTTATATTTGTATTTTTTTATTTATTATATTATAATCCTTTATATTTGAGTATTGCTGTGAGATTATTTTATTTGATGTATTTTATTATTAATAAATTTTGCTCTTGTGATTACTTTGTTTTTTTTGTGTACCTACCTACTTTTTAATATAAGTAAATTATTAATTAAAATTATTTTATTAATTAAATAATAAGCTCTGGTACCTATGTATTCAGTTATTAATTCAGTCGAGTAATTTGAGTACAGTGTAATATAAATAATAGGACAGCGAACTATTATATGGCGGCTACATCTTATAACATATGAATTATGATAATGTACATGTTTATATTTGCTGGCCATATATCTATAAATGCAGAACAAGATGCAAAAGTTAACTGCTGTATTTTCTAACCAGGAGCAGAAACAAAGGTACTGACAAAAATTACTGATTGCAATTGAATCGGGCTGCGTTGGAGAAATAAACCTGACCTAAGAAATGTTAACACTTGCTTTAAAATGGATACATATATTTTTAATAATTACATTGACACATTAACAATTATTTACGAATAATTTATACTCATGATAGATAATTTTCTAAACATGAGATTACATTTATGTATGATTATATACAGCTCAATTGACAAAGTATAATAAACTAATATTTAATTAAACTATTTAACTGTTACCACAGTGCCTTTTCTATGTTATTAGCACTAAAAGCTACTAAAAATACTTTTAATATTATAAAATTTTACATTATAGGCCCTGCGGTTGTGGATGACTTCGGCATCATGTTGCGACCTAGTTGCCAAAAGTCAACTAAATAATTTGGTTTTTGGTTCTTGTGTTTACGTTGGCCAGGAAGCTTGATGATGTAGAAAAGTGCAAAAATAAATATAACAAGTTTAATAAAAAATACTCTTGATTTATTATATTCAAAATATACAAACGTCGGTCACTAATTACTTCCAAAATCACTGATTTGTCATTTTTTGCTGCACGATTATATAGTCGACAATTATCCTAAATAAGTATTTTTACGCGCGCTTGGGAAACAAATTGTCATCGTGGAAATGATATGATATGACAATTAACAGTCAATAACCCAAGCGCGTGCCTATCCAGCACGTGCGGTTCACAGCAATCATCGAATATGTATATCAATTCTATTAAGAACGATAATATCTTAAATTAATAACCACCAATAAATAATACTTTCAATGGATATCATTACCGTGCACACCTCTTCAATATAAGTATATAATATGTACATAATACAATCGAAACATCGTATCAATTAATAAGGCAAATAGCATAACCCCCAAAATTAAATTTAACTGCTTTGTAAGTTCCACTTTGTCTACAAATGCACACTTCTTGTTTATATATTTATTAGTTATTTTTTGAAGTTATTATCATTTAATTGGTCCAACCTCTTATGTGTGAGCTGCAATTCAAAGAAAATTAAAACAATTTCATGTTTAGAAATATCTTTAAGGCTAAATTCATGCATCTGTAGAAAGAAATTACCTGTATTTTGTATATCTTAATTAACTTTTACATATTAAATTATATTATCACATATTTTTGTGCAATATCTTATTTATTCATACTTTACAGAATTAATTGTTTCTAATCATATTATAAAATTATGTTTAAGACAAAAATAATAGAATTTTATTAAAAACTATTTCAATTTTCGTTAAATACATATGTACATACATACAAACGTCAACTTGACAGTTGTGCTGTCGCTGTCTTCACACTCTTATGACGTCATGGTCAGTAACCGGTCACCGGTCACCGGTCACTCCTCTGAACGTAACCTATATTTATTATTCTGTGCTTGAGATAAGGAACGATTATGAATACGGCTGTATGAGTCTAATGCATCAAATAATAAAAATACAATTTATAATAATTAAACATCAAAAAATAAAGTTTTTGCATAATAAAATACATAAATACTTATATACAGGGTGTCCCAGGACTGTAAAAGCTCAATATTTCATATTATTATAAGAATTAGAAGAAAACTTTAAATGCAAAAGTTGTCAAGCTTAAGTAGCGGCATAGTTTGAAAATAGTTACATTTATACAGGTTGACCCATAACTGCGTTACAAATCAAACTTATGTTTTTTTTAAATACAATCTATATATATTTTTATTTGATAATCTAATAGCATTCATTTTTCTGAGTATATTGGTATATCATGTATAGGATTATACAGAGGGATTTAGAAATAATGACCAATTTTGTAAGAAAATAGGAACATTTTCAACACCTTGTAATTTTCTAATTACAACAAAAAAAATTTGTTCTTTGCTGAAAGTAGTTTTGGTAGGTATGTTCTCTATTATTGCGATATTACGTTAAACATTTACAAAATTGTATTATTTGTACAGGGTGTATCAAAACACTGAACCTAGTTTTTTTCAAAATTTTCAAATGGAACACCCTATATATTTTTACATTTTTGAATTGCCTGTTCAATTCTCAACACATTTTACATACCATGTTCTATACATCCGTTAATAAGTTGTTAAATTTACATTAAAATCTTAATATTTTTTTATAAACAATACAACTTTATTATATTCAATAAAATAATTAAATTTTTATGTTGTTAAAGTTTGTAAGTTCTATTAGTTTGTTAAGTTATTTTTAAGAGAACTGTTTTATTGATTATAATAAAGTAAATTTAACAACTTATTAACGGCTGGATTTAGGTATAGAACATGGTTTGTAAAATGTGTTGAGAATTGAACAGGAAATTCTAAAATGTAAAAATATATAGGGTGTTCCATTTGAAAATTTTTAAAAAAACTAGGTTCAGTGTTTTGATACACCCTGTACAAATAATACAATTTTGTAAATGTTTAACGTAATATCGCAATAATAGAGAACATACCAAAACTACTTTCAGCAAAGAACAAATTTTTTTTGTTGTATAATTAGGAAATTACAAGGTGTTGAAAATATTCCTATTTTCTTACAAAATTGGTCATAATTTCTAAACCCCTCTGTGTAATCTAATACATGATATATCAAAATACTCAGTAAAATGAATGCTTTTAGATTATGAAATAAAAATATATAGTTTGTATTTAAAAAAACATAACTTTGGTTTGTAACGCAGTTATGGGACACTCTGTATAGATGTAACTATTTTCAAACTATGCCGCTCGTCTAGCCTGACAACTTTTGTATTTAAAGTTTTCTTCCAATTCTTATGATAAATGAAATATTGAGCTTTGACACAGTCCTGAGACACCCTATATATGTAGATATGCAATCTCTATCTGTAAAATGAAACTATTTTGAGCTGTTTGAGTCTATGATCGTTTTCAGGCAGTCATAGTCTTGTCTATACTATGATAGACTTGGCCTGGGCAGACTAGGCAACAACCTAGGGCCTGTAATTTCTGGGAGCCCAGATTTTCAAAAGTAGAAGCAAAAAAGGTCTTCAGATATTAATGCATATATTTTTTATTTTTGCTAGTAAAAAATATTTTGGATTTTAGTTTTATAACTGTTGGGTCCTATTTCTTATAGCCCGCCGCTGGTCTATACAATGTTATACTTTGTATTTTGTACACCTACTTATCATGAAAATATACTAATTAATTCCTTGTTATTCAATATTTGTTTTGCTTACACTAAGGACAATGCACATATCAAGTGATTCAATTTTAACATAACCAAAGGGTATTGAGGTCGGCTCCAGGTCGCTAGGTTAGATGTAATTTATAAAACCAAAACTCATAACTTTATACGAGTAGTATCTCGGTCGCATGGGTTTTTTCATCATTAGTGAATTTTTTAAATTAACCATTTATAAATTTTTAAAGTATTTTATTGCAACTAAATTGTTTTCTTTATAATATTCATCGATTGGTTATATATGTGCTTTTCAAGTGTTAAATATTAAAGTAAGTCAACTGAGGGCTGACAGGATTTTTTATGTACCTATAGATACATAAAATATTTATCCTTTATAGTTAAATATAGTAATCATTAATTAAATAAATTTGTTAAAATTTATATTCAGACAGAGCTGTTAATATTTCGAGGTAAATACTTGAAAAAGTATTTCACGTATATTGAGGGCCGGATTTTGAAATTTGCCGCCCTTAGGCAGCTGCGAAAATTGCCGTCCTTTTTGATTGAATAAAAAATTTTACCAATCAAAATCTGAAGACCTTTTTTTATTAGGTCTATTTTTTTTACACTAAAATTTGCCGCCCTTAAAATTTTGCCGCTATAGGCAGATCCCTACACTGCCTGCGTGGTAAATCCGGGCCTACGTATATTTAAGAAGGCCATTCTTAGTCAACTCTATCAGAGAAAAATGCTACTTTTACGAATTTTCATAATTTTCATATATGTTGTTAGACTTGCTCAAATAATATAAAACTTTCATTCATCATTTCGCAAAATTTTCTTTTTTTTGAAAATGACGCGTATTTTAAGGGGTTAGGTGTAGTCAGAGATATGAAAAAATGACAATTTTAAATAATTTTTTTTTTACCAGTAAATTATTTTATTTTATAAAAGTAAAAACATATCATCGTTAAATAAGATTTTGACTTGACTTGACAGAAATTTTAGAAAAAAAATTAATAATTTTAAAAGTAATGGCTGTTTGTGTTGCTCCAGTTCCAACCGAAGCTCCTTGCGGTGACCATCACTTATCCTTGGAGATTCATCCAAATTCAATCGGACAAAAAAAATTAGTTTTATCAATAGATAATCTAGTGCCTGATCGAAGCTTTTTCTTTCTATTAACAAAATGGCAGCCTCAGGACATTTTTTTGAAGATTTTCGGGAAAAAAACCAACAGTTAATTGTTTATAACAAATCGAAATTTAAAGAAAAACTAAAATCCTTCGATCAGGCACTAGTTTTTCATGTTTTCAAAAAGCTGTATAAATTTCATTAAAATCTACCGAGCGGTTTTAGTTAATGGGTTTCGAGTAAAAAATTAGAGAAAATCTGAAACCTAAAATTATTTTGTTAAATATTAAGAAAAAATGAAGTCATACAAAAAATTATTTAAAACAAAAGCTGCTTGTTTTTTCCCAAACAATAAGATACCGTAATGAAAAATATAGGTTTCCATTTCAAAAAAAAAAATGTTGGCCCTATTTGACCATGAAGACGTCCAAAAAATCAAAAATTAATAACGCCATATTGGGTCCCCCTCAAAACCAAACAACTTTTATTCGAAACATTTTTTGATTTAATTGATAGATAAAAAAAATAGGGGGGTGATAGATTAAAATGGGACACCCTGATTTTAATTAGATAAAATTTAAACGAAACGTCAGTTTTCCATAAAAAAACTGACATGTTTATAATATGAAAATCAATAGTAATCGTTGTAATTTTTTATATGTATTTGGAAGTAGAAAGGAGTATAAAATCACAAAAAGGAGTAGTTTGAGAGTACAGTTTAAAAAGGAGTACTGTCTACAAAAAAGGAGTTCAAAACTCCCTAAAGGAGTACGTTTAGTCACCTTATGTAAACACGTAAACTTGTAGAGCGGGCGTACCCGGTATTGAAACTATAGTCTGTTTCATTTAGTTTGCAGTAGTTGCCAGATTTGACGATACGAATTGTGATTCGTACCGTCAAATTTCCTGCAACCACTACAAACTTAAATGAAACAGACTATACATATTTTATGTATGTTTTATAAAATAGGACTACTGAAAACTGTGGTCAAAATTTCAACTGCCCAAAGAATATAAAATATTGAAAAAAATTTAAAATTGCAAAAAATACCTAGTTTGAAAGTCAATTTTTATTGGTAAAATTTAATTTTGAATGTACTTGTATGTTACAGGCGCGTATTAAGAATTTTTTGAAGAGGGGCACCGAAATTTTGTTGTTTTTTGACTTTTGTTTGTTATCGGTTACGGAACCCTTATTTCTAACAGTTTAAAATAAAGATATACATTTGTTTAAGATTAATAATATCAATGTCGAGCACGGGATATTGGCTAGCACATCCAGATGCTGGGGAAGAAGTAGTTATCTCTGGCATAGCAGGTCGTTTTCCAGACTCCGACAATGTAGAACTTTTTATTAAAAATCTCTATGACAAGATTGATCTGGTTACTGAAGATAGTAGGCGTTGGCTGCTCGATCATAGTGAGATTCCAAACCGAACAGGGAAAATCAACAACATCAATCGATTTGACGCTAACTTCTTCGGTGTTCATTATAAACAAGTAATTTTATAAATTAACTAAAACATTTTATGTGGTCCACAAATAAAACTACATTTACATCATACAAGTTACATTATATTTTCACTTTGTATTTTAAATTAAACCACATTTGTATGTACCTACTAATAGTCTTATCATCAGTTTCACAAACAATAGGTACCTGTAGTTTAATGTCTAACAGTTATATAGTTTATGTTTATGTCTAACATTTAACATAGGGTTGCCATCCCCAGCTGGAAGTAATGAAAAAAAAGATCTTCAATTTATTTTTATATTTTGTATGGCATTTGAAATAAAAATCAAATGCGATAGGTATAATTCAAGGTACAACATACGAAAAATAGCTATTTTTCTAAATTTTCTATTAATGTTGTATACTTGTTCTTGTTATAACTTGTTTTCTGTCAATTTTACCATCATGCATCTGTTAAACTCTTATAAAGAGAGCATTCTCAGCTATAAAATCCAATAATAATATACAGGATATTCCGTTTAAAAAAAAGTTATACTTAATACATATGTCTCTTAAATTCGACATTCATTTGTATTTTTGATATCGCCATTATTCATCTCGGAAAAAATAATGATACTTTGCTCATTTAACCGATCTTCTAGCTCCGATAATAACAAAGTTAGTAATGATCACTCGGTTCTGGTCAACACCCGTATATAGTCAGCCATAATGTATTTGTCAGATACATATTATTCCTAAAACTATTAGTTAATCATAAACATATATTTATTTTCAGGCAAATATGATGGATCCCGTGAGTCGAATGCTACTAGAGCACACCTTCGAAGCTGTAGTTGATGCAGGGATAAATCCTAAAGACCTAAAAGGCACCAACACAGGTGTATTTATTGGTTATTCTATATCAGAATCCGATAAGGAGCTATTTTACGAAAAAGTATCCGTAAAAGGTTTTGGTATAACTGGATGCAGCAGAGCTATGTAAGTTACCAATAAATTCTAGTCAGATATATTCGTTATTTAGAAATCATCAATACAACAAACAAGAAACTAATAACTTTATTTATAGATTTGTTGGAAGTTAAGTATACAGTAGAAACCTGTTATAACGGCATCGGTTAATACGACGTATTGGTTTTAACTACTTAAAATAGAAGTCCAACTGAATCCCATATAATTGTATTTTTACCGGTTATAACGACTATCCGCTTTTTACAACCAATATGACCGGTCCCTTCGATGTCATTATAACCGGACTCTACTGTATACATATATACTTAACTACTACTATAAATAAGTTACACAGACTATCTGTATAAGTCTTGCGATTCAAAAGACAAACTAACTTAAATAAAATAAAGAATTGATCAAATGCAGGCTATAACTTACACAATTAGTGCTCCGTTCCATCAGTCCTCCTCTTAAATTTTTGAAAATTTGGAAAAGTTGTTTCTTAAATTGTGCGAAATATGAATAGTTCGGCAGTTATACGGAAATAAACAATTAAATTGTTTATAACAATTGGTCGTGCTCGAATTTTTCAATCCTGATAATTTTCTTTCAATCTACACCTAATTACCACTATTCAAGATTTTTTCAGATTGATCCATTTGGTGATTAGAGAAGTTTTTCCCGAACAATATTAAAAAAATCATATATAAAATATCTTGTAATATATTGTTGAATTTGTGCTTTAATAAGCTGTTATTTGACACCCTACACAATGCTCTTGAAAAAAAAATCCTTTTCCCAATTTATCCCCTAAAATTAATCCCCAGAAACAAAATTCAATATCTTATACATCATGTCTATAATTGGGCCACCACACTCTAATTTTGTGGTAAAATTTCAAATTTTTATGTTGAATAGTTTCAGAGAAAATTGCCTGTGACAGACGGACAGATGGATACCAAAGTGATTCCATAAGTGTTTTGTTTTCATGTAACACTTAAAAATTAAAAAATAAATTATATAAAATTTTGTCATTTTAGCCGGTTTAGTTTCTGAATGAGGTCAATATGAATAGTTACTAAAATAACCAACTTTTAATGAAACTGGCAAAAAAAAAGAATCTGAATAATTATAATATAATGGTTAATTTTCAGGTACGCAAATCGTATAAGCTATTGGTTAGATATCCACGGACCCTCTTACACGTTAGATTCTGCTTGTTCAAGTTCATGTACAGCATTAGAACATGCATACAGATCAATACGTGAAGGTATATGCGATTCTGCTATCGTAGGAGGCTGCCATCTTTGTCTACATCCTTACTTGTCCTTGCAATTCTCTCGTCTTGGTGTTTTGTCAATGGATGGGCATTGTTGTGTATTTGATGATGACAGTAATGGGTATGTGAGATCTGAGGCTGTCGGAGTTATATTATTACAGAAGGCAAAAGATGCTAAAAGAGTTTACGCACAAGTAAGTATTAAAAAATCATAAGTTGTATGAACATCAGTTGCATATCCGGTGAGGGGGGGAAGCTGGTTCCCATTTAATATATGTGTATAAATGATACCTCAAAAAATCAAGATATGCTACGGGCATATACAATTTCTCATTAAAAATATCTTATTTTCTAATTGCTTGTATGATTAGTTGTTACAACAGTTAGAGAGAAAGGCGCTATAGTATCATTTCATGTTTTAGGTGGTCCATGCAAAACTTAATTGTGATGGTTACAAACCACAAGGTATAACATTTCCTTCAAAAGAAAAGCAACAAAAACTCTTCCAGGACTTTTACAAAGACTGTGATATTCCACCATCGAAAATTGAATTTCTTGAAGCTCATGCAACTGGATCTCGTGTAGGTGACTTTGAAGAAGTAGATGCTATAACATCTTTTTTTGTCAATGGCCGTACAACTCCATTAAAAATAGGGTCTGTCAAGTCTAACATGGGACACTCAGAACCGGCCGCAGGTGTCTGTGCAATCGCAAAAGTTATTTTGGGATTTGAAAAAGGATATATTCCACCAAATATTAATTTTAAGAAACCTAGACGGTCTATAGAGTCATTAGTAAATGGTCAACTGAAGGTAGTTACTGAAAAGACTAAATGGACAGGTGATTTAGTTGCAATAAACAGTTTTGGATTCGGAGGAGCCAACTGTCATATATTGTTGAAACGGTGGGATAAAGTAAAAGTAAATAACAGTTTACCTAAAGATGATATACCAAGACTTGTCTGCATATCAGGAAGGTATGTTTTAATATTTTTACTTATTATATAATCGTACTTAATATTAATTTATTTATAAATAAATTATAATTCAGAACTGAAGAATCTGTGAATACAATGCTGGATGATTTGGAAAGAATACCAATTGATGAAGAATTAATTGCTTTGTATCATAACATCCATCGACAAAATGTTTCCGGTCATATTTACCGTGGTTACATACTTCTACAAAAATCTGAACCTCATAGAATTTCAAGAAATGCTAGCATATATCAAGTAAAGTATATTATTATTTATTCAATTGAAAATAACTGTATCGTATCGTATTTCTATTAGGGTGAAAAGCGCCCAATATGGTTCGTGTTCAGTGGTATGGGTTCCCAGTGGCCAGGTATGGGATTGTCTTTGATGAAAATACCAATTTTTGCTGCTGCTATCAAACGTTGCGCTGCTGCATTAGCACCGAAAGGCTTAGACTTACATCATATTGTGACTGAGAAAAATCCAAAAATGTTTGAGAATATTGTGCATTCATTTGTTGGTATAGCAGCTATACAAGTAAGTTTATTTTTATTGAAATATATTTGTTATATAGATATCAAAGAAATTTAATCCACTTTTTTAATATCAAAAAAAAACTTTAATAAGCAAAACGAATCGAATTTGTAAAGACCATTTCTTAAGTTGATAAAAAATGTATTTGTCGTATATACAATACCCATATTTTTCATATTGTATTAATTGTAAAAATGGAATTAAAATAATGTTTTGAATTAAGTTTTCTAGATACTGTAAAAAAGTTCTTGAAGCCAAGAATCACTTTTGTAAATCTATTGCACTTGTTTGTGTTTAATGCATCAGTTAAAGGACCCCACAGAATCCTTATGGGAAAGGGGTTTTGGTCAAACTCTTTGAAACTTTGAATTCTGATAGACCTTGATGAGTAGATTAAAAGTTTGAGTTTTTAGGAAAACTCAAACTTTTAAGATATAGCCCTCTGAAGTTGGGGATCATGATTGTCTTTAATTTACAACATTTTTTTTTGTAGAACCTTAAATTTCGCTCAACTATATTATGTGTTCTCAAAGACATCTATAATCGATTGACACCATAAAAAAGTAAACTTTTCAATTCATTGAGAAATGACAACACATATAAATCTTTTTGTTACATTTTCTTAATTATAAAGAAATCCGAATTGTTTTATAATAAAAAAACGTAATAATAAGATTTAAGTACTGCCATTGGCTAAAGAATTTTTATGGTGACAATCGATTATATAAGTCTTTGGGAACACATACAAATAGTTGTGCAAAAATTAAGGTTCAACAAATTTTTTTATTGTAAATTAAAGGCGAGCATGCTCCCCAACTTTAGAGGGCTATATCTTAAAAGTTTGAGATTTTAGGACTTAGTGCCCATTGACATTTTTAATTTACTCATCAAGGACTATCAGAATCCAAAGTTTCAAAGAGTTTGACCGAAACCCCTTTCCCATAAGGATTCTGCGGGGTCCTTTCTTTAAACTTATAAATTGTGATATTTAACCAGGTTGGTCTTGTGGACATATTGACAGCTGTAGGAATAAAACCTGATTACATTATCGGTCACTCAGTCGGTGAATTAGGATGTGCGTATGCAGACGGTTGTCTCACCGCAGAACAAATGGTTTTAGCTGCCTATTCCAGAGGTATAGCTAGTATTGAAGCCCAAACAATTAAAGGGTCTATGGCAGCTGTTGGACTAGGACATAAACAAGTAAGTCTGTTACATTTTAAATAATGGTAAGATTATACATATGAATTAACTTAAAAAGTAATATACAAATTTCAATTTTTTTAATAGGTTAAAGAACTATGTCCTCCTGAAATAGATGTAGCTTGCCACAATAGCAGTGATAGTAGTACAATATCTGGACCAACAGAAATTATAACCAAATTTATAGCGGAACTTCAGAAGAAAGAAATTTTTGCTCGTGAAGTTAATTGTTCTAATATTGCGTATCATTCTCGTTATATCGCAAATGCTGGTAATTATAATAATTTATCATATTAAAAACAATTATGGGGGTTCTTTAAGCTACATCACTCTAAATAACAATGAAACCATAGAATTTGTAAAATTTCTAAGTCTAAACATTCTATCAGATCTGAAATGGAATATTCATATCCAATGTCTCATGGATAAATTAAATAAATATATTTACCTCTTACGCTTCACTAAACACATTATTAAATACATACTATGTTATATTCTGAGGTAATTCTACTCAAGTGATGAAAATTTTTAGAATTAAAAAAAATGCATTCGTATCATTTTTAATTTAAAACAAAGAGAGTCCTGTAAGTCTTTTTTCACATCACTCGATTTATTAACTATTCATGATATATTCATCTATGAATTTTCTGTATTGTTAAAAAATATTTTTATTTTTTTCAAGAAAGTAAATAGTTCATCACCATCATCACACTCGTAACAAAAATGTTTTTAACATTTATATGTCTAACCTCTCTGTTGTATACAGAATAATATATAATACCTTAATTAAGGTTTATTATCATATTCCATCTGACATCAAAAACTTTCCTATATAAATAAAATAGCGGAATCCCGCGGCTTCGCTCGCGTAAACTTCGAAACTAATTAGAACCCTCCATACGTGATAAGGGATGACCAATTACATTTTTTTAGATTGATTACTTTAAATTGATTTTATTCATTACCTATAAAAAAAACGTAAATATCTTGGATCTTTGTTAAAATTGTAAAAACTAACCCCCCTGTCTACCCTCCCCATTAGGGGCTGAATATAGAATTTTTTTATTGCAAAATTTTGCCCGACTCCACCATTATAACGTAAGCAGCTATGCAGATAAACATATCAAAAATACAGACTCTGTCTACCCCCGCCATTAAGGGTTTAATTTTATTTTAATAGATGACTATTATGCCCGAATTTATCTTTATAAGTAAAGCAGGTATGCAGATAAACATATCTAAATCCATCCTCGTCCCCGTCCCATTCTATTAGGGCTTGAATATCGAACTTTCATTTTGAATTGAATATTAATTTGTAAAACACAAAACTTTAGGGGTTAAATTTTGGGAAATGCTGAAATAATTGTTTTATTATTATTTATATTGTAGAGTACCTATGTTCGATAAGTTTCAATTAAATGCGAACAAAAAAAATATTTTTTTATATAAACTTTGACACCCTGTTTTAACCCCGTAAGGGTTGAATTTCGAAAAATCCTTTCTTAGTGGGTGCTTACATCATAAAATGAAGGCACCTACGAAATTTCACGTTTCTAGGTCCAGGGGTTTGGGCTGTACATTGATATATGAGTGAGTGAGTGAGTGAGTGGTTAAGGACAAACTCTTTTATAGATATAGATTTAAAAAACATCTAAAATCATATTTGACCGATAACTGCCATTACAGTCTATCTATTCCAGCAGGCATACCTGATATATAACATAACTACTATTCATTAGGATAATAATATTAAAAACTAATTTCATAAAATTAATTATTGTTAACAAAAATATCTACAAATATATTAATAGCTACAGAAATAAATGCTTAGTCCTATATTTACAACATACTCTGTACTTAAAAGTATAAACTACGTTTTGGAAAGTGTTTCAACAAATACTCAAGTTTATATTGCCTAAAATGTGTAGTAAAATGTTTACTGAATTTTAATTAGAAAAATCACCTAAAAGAAAATCAAAAATCCCCAAATTAATTAATAATGAGGTTTTTGTGATCACATATCATTTTTGTGGTTACAGGTTCTCGCTTGCTAAAATATCTACAAGAAGTAATACCAGAACCAAAACTCCGTTCAGAGAAATGGCTCTCATCATCCGTACCTGCCTCTAAATGGAATTCGGAATCCGCTAAATACAGTACGGCAGAATACCATACAAACAACTTATTAAATGCAGTGCTGTTTGAAGAGACTGCACGCCACATTCATACAGATGCAATAACGATTGAAATAGCACCTCACGGTTTACTGCAAGCAATTCTTCGTCGTTCTCTTAGTAAAGAAGTAGTGAATGTCGCTTTAACTCAACGTGATCGTGATAACTGCCAAGTTCTATTGACAGCTATCGGAAAGTTAGTTTCAATTTTAATCAAATTTAATTAACTCCACATACCAAAGTCAAAAAAGTTTATATTTTGTTAACAGATCATAAGAAGTTAAATTGTTTTGTTTTCTTATAATTAATTTGTTATAAAAAGTAGATTTGGTTTTTCAATAATTTAACTTTTCATTACATTTTTTAGATTATACGAACAAGGATTAGAACCAGATTTAGCTAAAATGTACCCTCATGTTCAATTTCCAGTAAGTCGTGGGACACCAAATATATCTTCTCATGTTCGTTGGGAACATTCAGATGATTGGTTCGTATCAACATTTCACATAAAAGACAGTATAGCTTCTGGAGAACGTAATGTTTCAATTAGTTTGGATAATCACGAACACAATTTCCTTACTGGTCATGTCATTGATGGTAATAATAAACTATAATTAATTCAATAATTTACTTAGCATTAATGTGTTATAAACTCTTCCAAAATCAAATAAACCATTCAGAGACCAAAATAATTAACTTCATTAAAAAAACAAACTGGTAATGGTATTTTATAAATATAAATTATAAATGTTTAAATATTTGTACTTAAATTTTTTGATCATATTGAACTACACATATTTTTCCTGAAAAATACTTCAAAAATCGAGTATTTTGGTGAGTTCATCTTTTTAGTTTATGATTGATTCAACTGACATTGTAAATTTTTATCTGATGATTAACTAGAGCAGCCAGTTGTATGGGCAATCACCTATTATTATAAATATAATTATGATTTTGTAGGACGAAATTTATATCCAGTGGCAGGATATTTAGTACTTGTTTGGGAAACATTGAGTATGATGCGTAGCGAGGCACATTACACGTACATTCCAGTAGTTTTTGAAAACGTGCGTTTCTTGCGTGCTACACATATACCACCCAATGGTTCTATTGATATGCATATTATGATTCAACAAGGAACTGGCAACTTTGAGGTATATATTATTTCAAATTTTATCTACATTACAAATAGTATTTATTTACAAGATGATTTCCAACAAGTGTAAAAAATTAACAGATCAAAGAATAGTAATTAAAACAAAAAACTTTATTTGAACATGTTTCCGAAAATTCTTCATGTGAGAACTATAAACCCCCATAATTATTATTATTATTATTATTATTTGGAGAAACCATGTGATACAGTTACAGTTTAATATTAATGAGTAATTAGTAGAGATGCCACGGATATTTGGCTACTATTCGGTATATTCGACTACTTTTTTTACTATTCGGTATTCGGCCGAATATTGCAATTAAATAAATATTACTCACAAAAATTTTTATTTTAACATAAAAATGTATTGTCTTCACTACAAACATAATATTCCCAAATAGGTGATTTCTTATTAAATGGTGCCATTTAATAAAGCTTTAGGCCTATTTCACACATATACGGTTTCATTCGGTTCAGTTCGTTTTCGGTTCGTTTTCGGTCGCTGCCGACAAGTGTGAAATGATGATTCAGTTTGTATTCGGTACCAATAGAAACCGTACAGAACTGAATACTCCCTCCACACGGACAGATTTCATCAGGTTTCAATTCGTGTCCAGGGAACACAAAGCAATGAACGCGTTCACACATACTCGGTTTAGTTTCGGTTTTAACCTGATAGCGAGTGTTATTTTTTTTAAGTTTTGTCGCGGATTTTCTAATAAAATGAGCGGTTCTCTAGATGTTGATGTGGATCGTCTTCATGCTCTTTAGCTTCGGGAAAATAGTGTAGAATGCTCCAAATTCCTGCTGTAAAGTGATGAGAGGGTGCTCGCAATGAATTCTAGTATTCCTCCTACAGTTTTAAATTTTTTTATAGAGAAACAACATGGCAACAACTTGCTTTCTCTCCATGATAACTACTGAGTTTACGGAAAAAAATAAAACCTAATATGAACCATATGAGAACCGTGTATGTGTGAAAGGGTTTAATTCGTTTTCGGCTGAAACCGAAAACGAACTGAACCGATTGGAACCGCGTATGTGTGAAACAAGGCTTACGCGAACAAACAGTGATATTTTTTAAGGTACACAGAACCTGTCACCCGCGAAATGTACTAAGTGTCACCGAATATTCGGCCGCCGAATATTTGGTGTTTCGGCCGAGAGCCTAAGTAGTCAAATATTCAGTATTCAGCTAAATCACTAGTAATTAGTTAACACATGTAAAATTAATACTGAAAATAAACAACACTTTATGCAAGGTAACCTTGGGTTGCATAAAGCAAAATAATCCACGATTATATAAAGTAAACAATTATCATATTTAGTGAATTGTTCATTTACAAATTGAGATTAATGCCCGGTATTATAAAGAAATTGCATGCAAGCAAATTTGTTTCCATGCAAATTTGCGATTTGCAAACGCTATCTACTAGGAGTCAAATGTAAATGACAACCAATCACAGATAGTAGCTTTAAAATATCAAGACAATTTGACTCCTAGTAGATAGCGTTTGCAAATCGCAAATTTGCATGGAAACAAATTGCTTGCATGCAATTTCTTTATAATACCGGGCATAAGTTTAGAATTAACATTAATCATGGGTTGAAAACAACTGATTAACTAATCGTGGATTATTTTGCTTTAATGCAACCCAAGTTATTCTTATAAATACTAAACCGATAATCAAATTTCATAACTTTGTCACGATGGGTTTTCCAGATATTAAATAAAAACTTATCATTTTTGAGTGACTGTAGCTTCGTCAAGAAGAATTTCCAGACACATGTTCATATAAAGATTTGCTTAAAATAACATCCTTGATCTACTGTTTATATTTTTTACATTCATTGTAAATAATCCTGTATTAAAATTTGCAAATCGTCATTAACATATTTAGTAAATGTAAATCAGAAATTAATTTAAACATACCTAATAAGTTTAATCCAAAATTAAAAGCAGATTTTCTTATATTTAATGAAGTTTGGTATATCCATTTTGCATCTGACCTACATGTATAAACTAAAATATTTTTTGTATAATAATATATTTGTAGGTTGATGTAATATTTGTGTATTATAATATAACATGAAATAGACTCATTTTGAATTATTTTGAAAATACTAAGAACCGTTATTTTCTTTTTACGGTTCGGTAAGAGCTATGGACTACACTTTGAGGAAAATTAGTTTAATAAACATGACTTTTTTATAATTAATAATAATTAATATACTAACTGTATTTTTACTTATAGATAACAGAAAGTGGAACTATAGTCATCACAGGCCATGTTCATGTACCTGAAAATGTTAACCAAGAAATTGTGCAAGTACTTCCACAGTGTAAGCAAATCAAAAGAGATAACAATGAAATTCATTTAACAACTCGTGACATCTATAAAGAACTGAAACTGCGTGGTTATGAATACTCCGGTGTCTTCAAGGGCCTCGTTGACTGTGATAATAGAGCTCATGCTGGTCATGTTGAGTGGAGAGACAATTGGGTTGCTTTGATAGATAACATGTTACAAGTAATTCATATTTACATTCTTATATAAATTATTTTTTCATATCACATGCATAGAAACAACTAGTTTTGAACCCTGTTTTGACAGTCGAAACAAGACAATTTCAGACCAATGCGATTGTACCGAGCAGAAACAAAGAAACAACGTTGTTTCTGCCCGGCACATTCATTTATCTATTATTTATTTCAAGTCTGTCAGAATCGCATTTGTAATAAACAAAAGCGAATCTTATTTCTGAATAATTCTATTATTAAAATAGTATAAGATATTACTACGCTATTTGTCTGAAATAGTCTTACTTCGACTGGCTACAGAAATCAAAACTCGTTGTTTCAATGCATGTGATATGAAAAATAGCGTGTGTGGCACGGGATGAAACAAAGACGATTTCAGACCAGGGCGATGACAGCCCTCGCTTCGCTCGGGCAGTCAACTCTCGCCCTAGTCAGAAATCGTCTTGTTTCAACCCTTGCTACACAATATATTATTATTGAAAGTTTATTTTTTCAGTTAAATATTTTAAAAGTTAATGCAAAAATATAATATAATTTTTTTAAGATTGAAATCTTGAAGAAAGACACTCGGGAATTGTTTGTACCAACAAGTATACAAAAATTAACAATAAACGTTAAACAGCATGAATTACTAATTAAAAAAGCTGAAATCGAAGCTGCTGAAGATTCAAGTTTAAAAATAACTGCTACAAATGATGACGTAGTTAATGAACCTACTGCATTGTTACTCGAATTACGCAACTATGAATATCTTAATCTAATATGTGCTGGAGGAATACAAATTCATGGACTGAAGGCTTATCCAATTACAAGACGTAAACCTCTTGAAGAACCAGTGCTAGAAAAATATGAGTTTGTACCATTTGTGAATTCCAAATCCATGTCTGTAAGTAATTAAAAAATGTATTAAAAAATTGATAAAAGTAAAAAGATATTGTATGTAGGGCTTCAAACCGTTATATATACAGGGTGTACAAAAAAGCCTGGTACCCCGGAATAACTCTTTTTCTTTGCCTTGAACCAAAAAATGTTCAAGGAAAATGTTGCTTGGTTTCGAGGGGAAAATCGTTTGCACACCAAACCACCCCTTAATCCCTCACCTCCCTACGTGGGGTGGGGGTGAGTTAAAATTTTCAAATGGGAACCCTTAATTTTTATTAGCTTATCAAGTTCTCCGATCGAAAGTAAATATCTTTTGGTCAAAACTTTTTTTGTTGGGACTAATCCTTCGCCACTAACGAGCATGAAACAGCAAAAATCAAAAATGTTCAAAAATCAACTTTCACTCCCCGAAATAACTCTTTTTCCTTAATTTAACCAAAAAATGTTTGGACAAAAGTTGCTTGGTTTCAGGGGGAGGATCGTTTGCAACCCCCCCCCTCTCCACTCCCATTCCAGGGGGTGTGGGTGAGTTAAAATTTTCAAATTAAAATTCCTATTTTTTATTCTCTCATGGAATTCTTTGAATGAAAATAAATATTTTTTGTCCCATTTTTTTTTCGTGCTCACCCCTTGTCGCTAATTAGCTTCATACATCAAAAAACAAAAATATGCAAAAATGAAATTCTGAGTGATTGGAGCATGGAACAAGCACGTGAGTTGAGGTTTTTGTGCGTCTCAGACCCTTTTCCCCCCTTAAGTGTCCAGTTTTACCGAATTTGAAATAGCAGAGGGTTTTTAGTATCACTGCATTTTTAGCCTTGTTGATATTATTCATCGACATTTTCGTTGAAGCTTTTGAGTGATTTTGCATAGTTTTTCAATTACTCACCCCCACCCTCCATAAAGGGGTGGTTTGGTGTGCAAACGATCCTCCCCTCGAAACCAAGCAACTTTTTCCTCGAACATTTTTTGGTTCAAGGTAAAGAAAAAGAGTTATTCCGGGGTACCGGGTTTTTTTGTACATCCTGTATATAGTTTTTCAGGTTTTGTTCTGATATAAGTAAAAAAAATTTTAAATGTTTTTATTTTGTTTTATCTTTCTTCCATAATTTAGAATATGTTATGGTACTTGTATGATAGCCCCGAACAATTGAAGTGTTAACGGACATGTTTGAACACATACATTTCGTTCTGACAAATGTAACGGTTTTTCCGGTTTTGTATCTGATAATAAAAAAAATTATTTTTTTTACTTTGATTATAATTGACATCTCAACTAATTTTTTGAAATATTCTTCAAAAGTCTAATAAAAATGAAAGCTATGTATCCAAAATATAATAATAATTTTTATATTTTTAGCTAACAGATGGATTGCGAGTTTGTGTACAAGTAGCTCTTGAAAATTCACCAGCAATTAAAGTGAAGGGGATAGAAATAGACAGTGTTCTTACAAGTAGCATGTTGCTGTTTCCATTATCACCTAACATTTGTACAATTCTTAAAGACTTGCCGCAAATTCAACCCAATTTTAGAATTTTTACAAAACGATCCATTGATGGCTTGCCTTCGGACATAAATGTTGACAATAAAAAATTGACAGTCTTTGACAATTGTCATTTTGTTATTGGTACTGAATTGATTAACAAACCTGATGTATGTATTTTTTAAATAATTTTAGATAGTTTATAGAGTCACACACTCTACAGACTTTTACTCATAATCAACCAATAGTTAGTCTTATTATTATTATTATTTAATAATACCTACAATGTATGTATATTCTTTGTATGTCTACAGCATTGAATATTATAAATATAATATACCCAACACTGTAGCAAGAGTGAGGCAAGTGCAGCATTTGCCTGGTAGCGCTAAGAAAAGCCTAGTTATTTTTCTAAGAATTAATAAACCTATGTGCAAAATGAATATATTGATATGACATATATTTTGTACTATTGTATTGTAATAAAACAAAAAAACTTTTTAATGATAAGGATATTATCAACTAGCCCAGAGTGCAGAAATACCTATAATTACAGTGCTGTTCCATATAATATAATTAAATATAAGATACCATAATAAAAAATACATATAGGATTCCATTTTAAAAAAACGTTGTCCTTATTTGACCCTGAAGAGGGTTACCAAATAAAAAACGCCATTTTGATTCCCCCTCAAAACCAAACAACTTTTATTTGAAACATTTTTAAATATCATTTTAGATTTTACAAACAGCAGTAAATGCACTCTGTGAAACCGGTTACATTATCTCTCGTGAAAAATGTAACCAGAAACTGAACAATCCTGCTGGATTTACGATCATTCAAGATGTCATTGTTGATAACGAACATTTAGTCTTATTGAAAGAAATACAGGTTCCACTACCAATGACAGTTATCAATTTAAACGAAGATTCATGTAGTGAGAAATTCACATGGCTTAAACCATTAAAGGAAGCCATTTTAAATAATGATATCGTACTGGTTGTAAGTGAAAAGCAGCCTATGTGCGGTATTCTAGGTCTCATCAATTGTATAAGAGCTGAGCCTGGTGGTCAGCTAGCACGATGCATGTTTATTGTAGATAGCGATGCTCCCAAGTTTGACCTGAAAGATCCATTCTACAAACATCAATTGGAAAAGAATATTGCTATTAATGTTTACAAAAATGGACAGTGGGGTAGTTACAGGTATTTTATATAATTTTTTTGCTACTCTCATTATTAATAGATATGAGGGGAAGCTGAAAAGTTCTTGGCCTCGAGTATTTTGCGATCATTATTTTATGTTATATAGTAGTTTAAATCAAAAGTAATACATTTACAGTGAATAACGCGTTAAAAAAATTGTTCAGGGATGGAAAAAAACGCATTTTCAAGAAAAAATAACAAGCTAACAAATGTTTTCATTATATTTCTTGTAAAAAAATTTGCACTCCATAAACACTTTCAAAGTTTATAAAAAATTAAGGAATATTTGTTTGAACTGTTTTAACCCTTGACACAAAGCGGCAGGGGATGATAAAATTTATTGAGTTCTCTAATTGCTTTTACTTTTTAAAAATTATCCTTTAATTTTTTATAGGACAGTAATTAAATTAAAGTTTGAATTATATTTAAAGCAAACAGCAGAATATTATTATATTTTTATACTTCCCAGGAAAAAGCGATCAGATCTGCTCTGATCCAATTGGATCCAATTGGATCTAAAATCGGAAACAAAATTTTTCACCAAAAATAGCATCAGATCTGATCAGATCCGTAATTTGGCGCATTCAAATCTGATTAGATCTGATCAGATCTAACTGGATCAAATTTCAGTTCTGCTCTGATCCAATTAGATCTGATCGCTTTTTCCTGGGTTATTTGAAGTTACTTGTAGTTGTTTTCAAAGAAGTATAACACACGAAAATTTTTTTATTACGTAGGCATCTTCAAATTGAAAATATCAAATTTGTAAAAACAAAAAATGCTTACATAAAAGCCACAACAAGAGGAGATCTGTCAAGTTTATTGTGGTTGCAAGGGCCAGTACTTGATGAAAATAATGATAAATTATTAGAAATATATTACTCTGCACTTAATTTCCGTGATGTCTTGACTGCGACTGGGAAATTGGCATTAGAAGTTGTTGCTAAAGGCAGACTAGAGCAAGAATGTGTCCAGGTATAAATTACTATATAAATTATAAGTCTTAAATGATATTTAGCCATTGAATTATATACCATTTAATAATTTTACCAGGGCTCAGAATTCTCCGGTCGTGATAAATCAGGCCGTCGACTAATGGGTATGGTAAGTGGTGGAGCTATAGCAACAAGAATATATGTCAATAAAGAGTTACTGTGGGAAATACCGGACTCGTGGTCACTTGAAGATGCCGCTACAGTACCTGTTGTCTACAGTACAGCTTACTACGCACTTGTAATTAAAGGAAAGATGCATGCCGGACAAACTGTACTAATTCATGCAGGATCTGGAGGTGTAGGACAAGCTGCTATTCATCTTGCCTTGCATTATGGATGTAAAGTGTTCACAACAGTAGGTACACCAGAAAAGAGAGAGTTTATTAAACAGTTGTACCCACAACTTACAGGTAATTATTTTTACTGTAATATATATCATTAAAAACATAAAATAATATCATTCAAAAAATTAAAATAACACAGTTTACACAATGTTTTTTTCTTGTTTTAGACAATCAAATTGGTAACTCTCGTGACACATCATTTGAAAAATTAATCATGGAAGAAACAAACGGGCAAGGTGTAGATCTTGTTCTTAATTCACTAGCTGAAGAAAAACTACAAGCATCAGTTAGATGTCTAGCTAAAAGTGGTCGTTTCTTAGAAATAGGAAATTTCGATTTAGCTAACAACAGTGCTCTGGGGATGGAAATCTTTTTACGTGAAATATCCTTCCATGGAATCATGTTAGATAATTTATTTAAAGCAGAACCAGAGGAGAAACGAAAATTGCATAAAGAACTGGCCAATGGAATTGCATCTGGTGCAGTTAAACCTCTTACACGAACAGTATTTAATTCAAACAAAGTTGAAAATGCTTTCAGATATATGGCTGCTGGAAAACATATTGGCAAGGTAAATGAATTTTCTTTAAAAAAATATTTTTAATCAATCTTAATATTTATTTTGTTTTAGGTTCTTATCAAATTGAGAGATGAAGAACAAGGAAAAATGTCTATACCAACAGAATGTTTTGTAGATGCAGCTCCTAGGTAAATCATAATACCTACACATGATTTAATTATATTTACATTATAGTGTTGATAAAAAAGATCTATATAAAAAATTGATAAAATATAAAAGTAAAAAATTATTTTACAGATTATTCTGTGATCCTACCAAAAGTTATGTCATTATAGGTGGACTTGGTGGCTTTGGGCTTGAGCTTGTTGACTGGCTTGTCTTACGAGGGGCTAGAAAATTTGTACTTACGTCACGAAGCGGTATTACAAAAGGATATCAATCAACACGACTTCGGTATATTTTAAAATTGAATATTATAAATAAACATAAGAAACTTCATACAGTGTATCATCAGCAAATTTCCAATAATTGGGAACATATGTAGTTAATAACAGCAAAACTATTATATAATATAATTATATTATATTATAATATTATATTATTATTATTCAAATATGTTTTTTGTGATACACAAATTAATCTTATATGATAATTTTATCAATTTCAGCATTTGGCGTTCATACGGTTGTCAGATAACTGTCTCAAATTTAAATACTTCAACAAGAGAAGGTGCAGCAGCTGTTTTACACACAGCTGCATTTCTGGCTCCAGTAGACGGAATATTTAATTTGGCTGTCATTTTAAAAGATGCATTACTCAGTAACCAAACAACCGAAACATTCAATGCTGTTTTCGCTGGTAAAGCGATCGCTACACATCATCTTGATGCTGCCAGTCGTGTGCTTTGTCCAGTTTTGCGCTACTTTATTGTGTTTTCGAGTGTTTCATGTGGTCGCGGTAATCCAGGTAAACTTATATTTTAATAATAATTTTTAATGTTTTTTCATGACATTTGTACAATTTGTTATAAATACTGTTTTACAATAAATTTAAATAATGATTTTTAAAGGACAAACAAATTACGGCATGGCAAACTCTGTAATGGAGCGAATATGTGAAGCAAGACATTCAGTTGGTCTCCCGGCATTAGCAGTTCAATGGGGTATTGTAGAAGATGTAAATGTAGTTGCTGATACGCATGACGGAAGTGGTCCCCTGAAGATTGGTGGTTATTTACAGCAACGTGTAACTTCATGTCTTGCTTGCCTTGATATCTTTATAACACAACAGGCGCCAATTGTAACTAGTATGGTAGTAACTGAAAAGAGCTTTAAATTCAATACTTCAACAGTCGTTAATGCTGTTACTAAAATTATGGGTAAATATCATATAAACCAGGTGTAAAGTATTTTAAAAAAGAAAAATTCGGATAAAATATTTTTTTTATATAATGGTTTTGAAGGATGTCACTAAGAAATCTTGAAATTCCCCCTGCAACAAGGTCGGTGTCACCTTTCTATAAGCATAGAAATCAGGGAAAAACTATTTATAAATATAAAGTTATACACAAAATTAAATAGCTACTTAAATTCTATACAAAAAAGGTCCATGCATTCCCTTTTGCCAGATTCGTACTTCACTGATTGAATATTTTTAGGCGAGTTTACTGAGGGACTACTTGATTAGATTACATGTACGTACACTATAACATCACTTTTGATTGTTTATTCCAATATATGTGTGTCAGAGATTTTTATATCGGGATTCTGGGATCTCGATCGATAGTTGAATCTCCCAATCCTGGGATAAATGACATAGAAATCTCTGGATTTCTTGAGACACCCTAAAGAAAGAATCATTATATAAAAAAAATATTTAGGAACCTTCATACCGCTACTGGACTTATCGTGTTATTTTGTTTTTTCTACATTATAATATTTATTATTTTCTTATGTGCTCAGATATTATTTAATTTTATAGGTCTCCATGACATAAAGACGGTGAGTGTCACATCAAATTTCACAGAATTAGGTAGAGATTCTATGATAAACGCTGAAATTAAACAAATGCTCGAGAGAGAATTTGAAGTATTCATTACACCGCAAGATATCCAATCATTAACAATTTCCAAGTAATTATTTTTAAACTATTAAAGTAATAATAAAAAAAAATTATAAAAAAAAACTTTTTTAAAAACAATTTGCCTTTAAAAAACCAACTAAAAGGCTAAAAATAAAATTAGGTTCGTTCTAATTATTGCATTTTAAAAAAAGTTGATTTTGTTCATACTAGAAGAGTTAAAAAAAGTATCTTCTAGTATGAACAAAATCAACTTTTTTTAAAATGCAATAATTAGAACGAACCTAATTTTATTTTTAGCCTTTTAGTTGGTTTTTTAAAGGCAAATTGTTTTTAAAAAAGTTTTTTTTTATAATTTTTTATTTTTGAGTTTTTAGTTAAACATATACAAAGAACAAAATTCAAAAAAGTTAACATACCTCCTGAATCTTTACCAACAAATAACCATTTTTAATTTCGTTTTTATATGAAGTTAGTAATGATCATTATACAATTATATTTTTTCTATAAATTAATTATCACTGAAACACATCACGTATATGGTATATTTATTGATTTTGTGTTGATTTTATTAGATTTTCTTCTATTTCTATCGTTGTTCAATATCAAGTTCAATGTCAATAATAAAAAAAATATTTTCAACTGACACTAGTGACAGATTTTTTACATGATTTTTTAAAACATGTAGCTATGGAAATGAAATATTTCGGTTGTAACTTAACTCTCGTTATCGCTGTTATTTTTAATTGTATTAGTATATATAGTTGATTCGTTGCCACAAACATATAAATAAATAAATAAATAAATATCGCGGTGAGTTAAATAAGGCAAATTTAATATAAAAAATTATATTAATTTAAGGTTACAAGAAATCGATGCATTACAAAAAATAAAAATTAACAGTAGTGATAATAAGAATAAAGAAAGCGTAGGTGAACTTGAAGCAGTAAACATGATCTTAGGAAAAATAGGTTCTGAAGAGGATGCTGAAGAAGAAAACATTTATATGGGAATAATTGATACAAAATCAAATAAACCACCAATATTCTTATTACCCGGTATTGAAGGTTTAGCGAGTATATTCCAACAATTAAGTCCACATCTTGAACAATGTGCCATCTGTATTCAAGCTCTTGAATCTATTCAGTCTATTGAAGAGTTGGCAGAACATACTTTGAAAGTATGCAATTAAAATTTAATGTAAATTTTTTTGAAAACAATATATTTTATTCTTTGAAGGTAATAGATAATAATATGAATACCAAAGATGACTTCACAATCATAGCATACTCTTTTGGTGCAATGGTAGCATTAGAAGTTGTCCGTAAGTTAGAGAAGAGAGGACAAGTTGGTCGTTTGATATTAGTAGATGGTGCTCCATCTATGTTACAAAAAATAACAGAGTTATTCACTAATGGCAGTGACCTTGAAGTTGAATTAATCTGTAAAATTTTATCAGAGTTCAATACTTCACTTAGTATGGAAATAAGGGTAATATATTTATTTATATGCTATTCAAATTATAATTTAGGTTAAATTTATTTAACATAGTACTTCTGTAGAACCATAATCATTCATAAAAAATAGTTCAAGGGCTATAAGCATTAATAAAAAAAGTACTTTTCTGGATACTACACTCATCACTCTGCTATACGACCATCCACTACATGACCGCTCCATTATACAATGTGCCGACAGTTCTAAGCAATGTCCTTCCCACATCTCCACCATAATACCACCGTGACTGCTATATTTCTGCGCGTTTAAATTCACTAATCAACGTTAAAGTGGTGGTGGGTGCCCCTCTAGCCATTGTGTAGTGGATTTTATTAATTAAAGATGACATCGTATATCGTATAGCAGAATGTTGAGTGTAGATGTAATATGTAATTGCCATATAGTCACGTAGAATAATTTTAATAAGCAATTTAGACCTATCAAAAATTAATATATAATATTATTGTTGAAATATTCTTTAGAATTTTATTCTGAAATAGTTTTAGGTATTAATGTATTGCTTACTTGTACACCGTATGTTTAAACAGGTTTTAGTGTTTGTAAAAAAGAAGCATGTATATATTGATAATCAGGAGCCGCTTTCTATCAGCCAATATATTTTACTATATCTGAACAGATCTAATTAACTTCCTGGGAAAAAAATTTATATCTGCAGACAGTAGCGTAACTACCGCCGGTCTAGCCGGTTAGATTGTCCGGGACCCCGAGCATTTAGGGGGCCCCCAAAAGTGGTGAAATATTTTTTTTAATTGCTGTGTTTTTTTTTTTTAGAATTGAAACGATCAACAAAGTTTTTGGTGGAAAAGCTGATTTTTCAGTTATTTTATTTTAAAATTCTAAAATTAAATATCAAAATCTCAAAAACTTGAAAATTTGGCGTTTTATTTTAGTATTGAATTTTTTTATACATAAATCAATTTTTCTCGAACGTTTCCGTATCCATACCTCAAATATTTACATCCCTTCACAATTCTAAGAAATAATTATTATTGTGGGGGGGGGGGGAGGGAATAATGTAAAAAAAATCCTATCAAGGGCCCCCTTCTGAAAAATTGTCTGGGGCCCCCATTTCTATAGTTATGCCACTGTCTCATTAAAACGTAGAAAATCAATGATATTTCAACGTTAAAAATTTATTAAGTTTTAATCTCTATCACGATCTACAACGATCTTTATAGATCTTTGTAGATCCTTATAAATCTTTGTAGGTCATTATATTTGCAAGTCTCCACAGATCATAAACCAGTGAAAAATATGATGTTGTCTCAAAATGGAGATCTGTCGAGATCTGAGTATATCTCTGCAGATCTACTTTTTTCCCAGGTCCTCTTTTCTTTTTGATGTGAGCTTTCCATCAAAGCTTGATGTATAATATCATACCCAGATATTTGGCCGTATTTGAATTAATACAGTGCTATCTGATTATTAATTAAAATTTTAATGTATATCTTCATGTTTTTTAACATAAAAATAATTTAATTTATTTTTTCAGCCAAAAATTGAAAAGTGCCTAGACTGGAAATCTCGAGTCGAACTCCTTGTTAAACATACACCTGATTTTCTGCCATACTCAAAACAATATCTGGTAACAATCTGTACTAATGCGTACCAGAAAATTAAAGCAATCATGAATTACAAACCAAACTGGACTGGCAAACTGAAATCAAAAGTGACACTTATTCGACCTAAACAGTACACCCAAACTAGTCTTAACAATGATTATAACTTAAGTCATTATTTCAATAATGAAGTATCAGTTGCGTTCTTCGAAGGTAATCATGCAACAATTTTGGAAAATGAAGAAGCATTGATCTTCATTAAAAAATGTCTTAATAATTAACATATTGGATTTGTTTATTAAATCACATCACTGGTTTTGTACTTTTTTATATTATATTCTGTCTAAATGAACCAACTGGTTCAGCAGACAAAATTAATATTAAAAAAAAAATTATATTCATAATAATAAAGTAATAATGCTACAATATTGAATACAAAAATTCTTATATACCTACCTATTATATGAATGTTGATTCAACAATATATGTATTCCATTTTAACAGCGTGAAGAAAATCTTGTTTTTATTATATTGTTAATAATTAAATATTTGTCATTCATGTATACAAATATGATTTTATTTTTTTATAATAAATATTTTTTATAGTAAATGCTTTGTTCAGTTCTATATTTTTGAATAAATAAATTTTTAATAAATATAAAAACGAGTAAAATGTTAAATTGTTTCATTATAATGAAACTGTTTTGTTGTTTAATTTTTCTCCTTATTATATACATAAAAAAAATCATAGGATTCTATTGAATTTTAATGTGCTTTTTTGTCAAAGTAATTCTAGTCAGATAGCCATCAAAAGAAACGACCATAGTTCAGTTAGGATTTAAAAAAATTCAATTCAATATAAAATCATAACCAAAAATAATAATTTTTATAATTTGACAAAAAGTTACATAAATATACTTAATACGTGCCTAACCTAATTATTCAATATACAGGGTGTCCAAGATAAGCATGCAATGCATGGGGATATCCTAAACGGTAAGAGATATAGATGTGGTTAAATGAGATGAATTATTTGTAATAAAGGGGTGAGTATTACAACATCAAAAAATATTAATAATTTTATGTGGTTCAGGCGGTATACCCAAAAAACTGAAAATTCAGAATTTCTTTAAATGACTATAACTTTTTTGGCAAAGTAGATAGGTACTTTTTGTTTGCGGTTTCTCAGCACGTTTTTGTGTAGAATCGATTGGTGTATTTAGATTTTTTATATCACTTTTAGTTTCTGAGTTACAAGCCCTAACTTTAGTTTTTCTTATGGGCCGCCAAGTTGGCTATATCATATTTGAACGTGTTTTTTACTCTACTTTACAACGATATATCACATGACATACTTATTATAGAAAATAAATCGAAGTACTAAATATTGGTGATATTTATAAAGTGTTTATTACAAACATTTAAGTAAGCCATGAAAAACAAAAATTGTTAAACAAAAATCGCAATAACAACAATGAAAATAACAAATGCATATTTAAAAACAATAAACTATTACAAAAAAAAGGTTTTTACTTTTTTTTAATAATAAGTATGACATGTGACATATCATTGTAAAGTAGAGTAAAAAACACGTTCGAATATGATATAGCCAACTTGGCGGCCCATAAGAAAAACTAAAGTTAGGGCGTGTAACTCGGAAACTAAAAGTGATATAAAAATTCTAAATACACCAAACAATTCTACTCAAAAAAGTGCTTTAAGAAACCGCAAACAAAAAGTACCTATCTACTTTGCCAAAAAAGTTATAGTCATTTAAAGAAATTCCGAATTTTCAGTTTTTTGGGTATACCGCCTGAACCACATAAAATTATTAATATTTTTTGATGTTGTAATACTCACCCCTTTCTTACAAATAATTCATCTCATTTAACCACATCTGTATCTCTTATCGTTTAGGATATCCCCATGCATTGCACGCTTATCTTGGACACCCTGTATATTGGTTTTACCCTCATTAAATTTTGTTTACATTTTTATTAAAAATATCAATTGGAAATTTTCTTTAATACGGGCCTGTTTTAATTTACTTATCAAAACCAATTCTAGAACCTTAAGGTGCGTTATTCCACACACCGGCAAAACCATTGCCGGTGTTAGAGACGGTACCGGTTGCAAAGGCAGTCGACACCGTCAAATGCAATCGGCATTGAAATCAACAATCAGATGCCGGGCCGATCTCCGACTTGTTGCTTTCAATGTTTTCTTATATACACTATTCCATGATAGTAAATATAGATTTAGGCCCGGTGCATATTGAACCCAGCCCACGCGTGGCCGAGATACAACCCATGTAGGGGAGAGTGGGGCACGTTCGGACACTTTTTTTTCAGCGAATGTAGCGTTGCTGTTTAAAATTGAAGGCAACTTAATTCTTAATGCACATTGATAGACTCATTCATTAAGTATAGATTAATGAACAAAAAAATTCGATAACCTTTACATTCATTTCGAAAATTCGTTATTTTTCAAAAAGTATCATCTTAGGCACATTCGGACAAAACCCAATAAAACACAGAAACTCTACAAAACTATTTTTTTATTCTCTGTTCCAAACAATATTGTTATACATTAATACAAATTATTATTGAATATTTAAATTATTAAAACTCACAGTAAAACTAATAAATCCGCATGCCTAGCAGTGCTTTTGATAATATTTGAATGTAGTAGCTTGGAGACGATATTTTGACGATTTACAAAAGAAATATCGTCTATAACAAGAAAAACAAATCATCGGGCTCCTTTTTGGGCATGAATTTTTGGGTACGGTACTATTTACTACCACTACTACGGGGTATGTCCGAATGTGCCCCAGTCTACTTGTCCGAATGTACCCCACATGCACATTTTTCATCTAACTAGATAAAACTAATCCACTAAGCAACAGATGAGGTTGAACTAACATGCAATTATAGGTCATGTAATGGCATTTGGTGAACTGCAATTGCCAAATAGCTATTAAGTGAAAAAATAAAGACGCGAAAGCTTATGATATTTGCCT
This sequence comes from Sialis lutaria, assembly GCA_949319165.1. Lineage (NCBI taxonomy): Eukaryota > Metazoa > Arthropoda > Insecta > Megaloptera > Sialidae > Sialis > Sialis lutaria. The sequence goes on along the minus strand of OX439232.1, from coordinate 10,934,841 downwards.
CAAATATAATTACATCTCAAAAAACAGGTTTTTGCTTATAAAAACTTTGTTTGTTACGCTGAAAGACCGGATGTTTGTCACATAATAACGCTTTGTTCTGGTAACCTATCGTAAACCTCAGTTGTCAACAAGTACGTCATTTAGGCGGAAAGAACCCCGCAATAATCTTATGGAAATTGGGTTTCAGTCAAAATGTCTGGATTTTTGATATGTTCTAGATATCGGTGTTCTAAGCAAAAGTCCTAATAGGCACAAAGCTCAGAATTCAATTCTTTGGCCGCTACGGAGCTTTAAAGTTTTAAAGCTCCATCACAGATTAACTTATTCGCAAAGTCTTTAGAGAGCTTTAAATGGTTTATATTGTTATTTTTAATGTCTGAGTTTATGTTTTCGAGGTCGCTGAATTCAAATCTGATGTAAGATTTTAAGAATTGACAGTTGACAGCTGTCAAATAGCTGTTAAAAATCGACGAAATTTTAAAAATCTTACTTTTATCTTATTACTTTATGTTTTCGAGGTCGCTGAATTCAAATCCGATGTCAGATTTTTAAAATTGACAGTTGACAGCTGTCAACTGTCAATTCTTAAAATCTTACATATTGATATTGTAACTTTAAGGTAGTTGATCCGTAAACGTGTTTTCGTCAGATTTTGTTTAAATTGCACAGTAATATTCCCTAGATTAATATCTGAAAAATAGCCCATTTTTATTAAAATTGACCATCTCAAAGTCATGAAAAACGATCTCAAAGTTTATATTTTTAACACAGCTTATATGGACTAAGCGTACACTAACGTAACCAACGTAACGTTTTATTAGATAAAATATAAACGTAGCGTCAGATTTTCATAAAAAACTGACATGTTGTATATTTATATGAAAGAAAACAGTATACAAAAAAATTGGAATTATTAACCATCCTGTTATTAAGATTTAACCAGATTTAACTACCAAACCATCACATAAATTACAGTATTGTTGACAATGTGGCAACAACGTATTCATTTGATTATATAGTAAAAAAATACACGAAATAATGAAATAATTTTTACAAAATATGATAAGTGGATTGATCGATTTCATTAATTATTAATATATTATGTGGTAGTTTAGATGATAAAATATAATCATTTGACAAGTAGTTAATAGTAGATAATGTACAGCGTTGCCATGATCATTTCTCTAAATTAAAAATATGTACTCATGGCCTAATGTGATCACATTATGATGGACCAACTACCTTAATAGATGTAGAAAATAAACCTTTTTTATGAGATAGACAGTGGATTATTTAAAAGATAAAATCGAAAAACAAGTGGAACGAAGTTTCTACATTTCTCAAGAAGGTAACGCTTGTTGAGCATTGCAGATATGTTTCTTTCACCACAGCTAGGGCTAGGAACAAGGTTAGTAAATATACAGGTTGTACCATCAGCTTGTCAAAATCAAGAAAGGAGAGAGGGACTACGTCATTTCGGGTGCCCAATCATAACAAATTTGCAAGCCACTTTATTCTATTACATTTGAATGTCACCCGGTGTGACGTAATTTCGCGCGGGTGCTGATTGGTCAAAAGAGATGGTACAACCTGTTTATTTACTAACCTTGGGCTAGGACCCAACTGTACCTGCAATCTGCATGAAAATGTCGGGCGTGTTAATTAAACGGTTGTTTACGATAAGCGATGTAAAATGTAAGTAATGAAATAACTAATATAAAAAGTAGGTTATTTATCGTTTTAGTGCTCCAAATTATTTCATAATATTTTTCAACTTCTTAGAGAGTTCTTATCTATGGATTCAATTCAAACAGATGTTTAATGCTGTTATTATAAGACGGTCGAAAAGTCTTCGTAGGTAGAGTAGTTAAAAAAACATAGATTTATAATGAAATAATTTGGAGCACTAAAACGATAAATAACCAAAAAGTAATTTCAAATTTTCATCTTACGTTAAAAAATGCATGCTTCACATAGGTCCCGACTCCGAATGGGGGAACGACCTAATGCTCTATTAGGCATGATTTCAAAGGGGCTTCAGTTTTTATTAAATTAAAAAACACAAGTCAATATAATTAAATTAGTTATGCAATATTCAAATAGTTGTAACTTTGGTAAAGACGATCACTAAAAAGTTTTTCAAAAAATTAATTAAAAAGTTGAAATCACTTCTTTGTTTCCTTTATAAACATTTATTTTCATGTGAAACTTAAAAAAATACAAATCAAAAATTTCAATAATTACAGCATGGAAACATTTGGAAACACAATTGGAAACATACCATTTGAGAGCTTAGATATTAGTCCAAGATATTAGTTACTGTTGGGGTGACCCTTTTTATGTACTTTCTACTGTTATGAGAGGGATAGGTGATAATATAACTAGGGATGAAACGATACCAGTAAATACGAGTACTTACTCGCAGGCCCGACAAGAGGGCGATGCAAAAAATCGGGGCCCGGAGCTTGAAGGGGCCCGGAGCTGATTGAAATTGAAGAAAAAAAAAAAAAAAAAAAAAAAAAAGGTCATCACATTGAACATTATTAAAGTTTTTCAGTCTGTCCGGGGGCCCCAAGATTCATTTTACATCGGGGCCCGGTTCGGCTCTCGGCGGCCCTGCTTACTCGATACTTTTCTTCCGATACCAAGTACTTTTTGTATCGATACTTTGAAACTAAGTATCGAGTAGGTATCGGTCAAAAATACTCGTATCGGTAATCGGTAGGTATACTGATGAAAATTATTTTTTGTGAATTGAATATTGAAATTTTACAAGAACAAATAACTGTCAAATATATGAATAAAAATCTACGCTATATAAGCGTCTATCCCATTTTTTACATGTCGTCAAGTATACGTTGTACTCATTTTAATGGACTTTATATTCAACTGAGCTGAATGCGCTATTGCTACATTTAACACGTTTCAAGTTCAAATAAAAAATTAATTATTTTTCCATTAGATTTTTTATTAAAAGTATTGGATGAACTGCATGCATATATAATAAGAGTGAAAATAAATTTTTTTAAATAAATTATTAGCCACTAACAACTTATTTTAAAGGTTACAAATTATTTTTATGCGATTGGCTAATTTTACAAAAAAAATCGATCGATACGAGTATGTATCGATACTTTTCAATCGATACCGAGTAAGTATCGATACTTTACGACCGATACTGTATCGAGTAAAAGTATCGATACCTCAGCGGTATCGTTTCATCCCTAAATATAACACAGAATTATGTTTGTTTTAAACAATGAAAAACTTTATTCCAACGATAGATACATCCTCTTTGACATACAGAGAGATACTAAATCAGATGGCGCTCAGCACGCTCGCGCCGACTGGTTTACCGCGCATTACCACGCGCATGCGCACATGTATCTAAAATACCTTATATGTACCATAGAATTGTATTAGTGTTAAATATTACAGACTTGCACTGACACTTCCGCCGTCTGAACATTTTACATTACAATCGTATTGCCGCAGTCCAATACCTTCTAGAGCAAGAGCCCGTGAGTGCCAGACCTTCGGATTTTTATAAAAGCTGAAAGTTCTTCTATGTGTGTCCCTAGTACAGGTAAGAATGATCCCCACTCATGAAGCTGAGGCAGCGGTGGCTTTGGCTGGTAACAGGTAACAAAGGTGTGTAAAATTCCATCTCAATTTCATCATGAAATAAAACTGAATTTTTTTATATTTGATTCATAATAATATCAAAACTAGCGTTGCTCATTGCCAGACAGTTAGTATGGTTACAACCCTCTGCCGGACACCCCTAAACTATTATAATTTATAATTATACTTACGTTATATTATAAAACCTAAATTTTATATATAATTTTTTGGGAGCCTATTAAACTATGTTTACATAGTAGCCGGACAGTTTCGAAGGTTCTATCATCTTGCCAGACGCATTCAAAGTGAGCAGTAAGGGAGAGCAAGGAGCGTATACAGTAACTAGTGCGAGTGAAACAGAGCGCTTGGTCTATTGCAGCCCTTCACTGCGCATCAGCTGCTGTTTATTGTAATCATTTGGTGAACGGTTATGCTCATAATAAACGTATTATTTTTCTGTGCAGTTTATAAAATAAATGTGATCAGTTGTAATAAAGTGGTATCATGAGTGATGAAAAAGTAGTTTGCTTTGTTTGTAAGAAAAGTGATGAACATATAATAATATTTTCTGAGGAGACTTTAAAAAAATGTCAGACCATTCTTAAATTACGAAAAATTCATAATCTAAAATACAGAGACATTATTTTACCCAGTGAATACACCGAGAGTGGTTATCACAGGGCATGTTACAAGGTATTTACAGGTCTTATGAAAAAATATTTCACCTCTCAACCATTGAAAATAATAAACTTCTTAAAAATGAAAAATAATATCCATTAAATTATTAGATTTTCGACATGATTGACATTGTATTAGAAAAATTTAACTGAGTATTATTTTAAATATTTGTTATTCAAACTGTAAAAATTTATTTAATGAAATTTCTGGATTAAGAAAAAAATAAACTGCACAATTTGAAATTAATAACAGTGGATGCGCAGTGAAGGGCCGCAATAGACCAAGCGCTCTGTTTCACTCGCACTAGTTACTGTATACGCTCCTTGCTCTCCCTTACTGCTCACTTTGAATGCGTCTGGCAAGATGATAGAACCTTCGAAACTGTCCGGCTACTATGTAAACATAGTTTAATAGGCTCCCAAAAAATTATATATAAAATTTAGGTTTTATAATATAACGTAAGTATAATTATAAATTATAATAGTTTAGGGGTGTCCGGCAGAGGGTTGTAACCATACTAACTGTCTGGCAATGAGCAACGCTAGTTTTGATATTATTATGAATCAAATATAAAAAAATTCAGTTTTATTTCATGATGAATTTGAGATGGAATTTTACACACCTTTGTTACCTGTTACCTGCCAAAGCCACCGCTGCCTCAGCTTCATGAGTGGGGATCATTCTTACCTGTACTAGGGACACACATAGAAGAACTTTCAGCTTTTATAAAAATCCAAAGGTCTGGCACTCACGGGCTCTTGGACTATTCACTGTGACATAAGAAACGATTTCGCGGAAGTGCTTTTGTGAACATGTCCGCGTGTTGCGTCTCTGAGGATGTGTACACTACTTGCAGAATCCCCGATTCTGTTATTTCACGTAGTTGGTGGTATCGATTATCTATATGCTTTGTCCTTTTATGGAATTCCCGATTCCTGGCCAGGCGTATCGTACTTTGGTTGTCCACAAATAAAGTCGTCGCCTGTTTACACTCATGTCCGATACCCGCCAGTAATCTCCTCAGCCAGACAGCCTCCTTTGCTGCAGCTGACGCAGCGACATATTCTGCTTCCGTTGTGCTCAGGACTACCAACTTCTGTCTTTGAGATGACCACGTTACCGGGCCATTGGCCAAATTAAACACGTACCCCGTCGTGGAGCGTCTGGTTTCAACGTCACTCGCATAATCGGCGTCTGAGTATCCTCTTAACTGAAGCTCGCTTCCACCGCTTTGGTACATTATTCTTACATCTTTCGTGCCAACGAGAAAAGCAAAAATGCGCTTAACCGCGCGTCAGTGACTCTCGTTCGGTCTATTCAAGTATTTACTTGTCGTGTTTACTGCGTACGCTATATCTGGTCGCGATACTGTTGCCAGAAACATTAGCGACCCAACTGCTTCCCGATATGGCGCATTACACATCTTCTCCTCGTTTCGATCTGCCGGCTGCAACGCAACATTCGGATCTGCAGGAATCGACAGCGCTTTAGCCTCACTCATTCGAAATCTCTCGAGAATTTTTCTTGTGTACATCCCTTGATGTAAGAACATCGTTTTCTCGCTTCGATTGCGAACTAATTGCATCCCGGCAAAATTCTTACAGGTGCCAATTGTTATCTCAAATTCACTTCTCAATGCTTCAATTACTCCGTTTAACGCCACTCGTGACTTGCACGCTACAAGCTCATCATCCACAAACAATGCAAGATACATCTGAACTCCCTCAAAGTCACTGAAGAAAATGCACTCGTCTGCATCTGTCTGTACGAACCTGAACCGTCGCAAAAACTCGCAGAATTTGCGATTCCAACATCGCGATGCTTGCTTCAACCCGTACAGTGACTTTCTCAGTCGACATACAACTTCACTTGTATTTTGCTCAACTCTTAAGCCCACTGGTATCTTCATGTGGATGTCTTCTTCGAGATTACCGTAGAGAAAAGCAGTACGTACATCAAATTGTACCATCTCAAGATCCTCTTGCGTAACTGTCGCCAACAGCACTCGCAGTGAGTCGTACCGAACAACTGGTGAGAAAGTTTCCGTGTAGTCCACATTCTTCATCTGCAGGAAATCCCTCGCACACAGCCTTGCCTTGAATCAGTGCACGCTTCCATCAGGATTCTGGGTGACCTTGAATACCCACTTGGAATCAATGGCCCTCTTCTTGTGATCCCTTGGCACAATTTCCCAAGTACCGTTTATCTCGTGTGCCCTCAGCTCTTCTTCAATGGCTTTGATCCACTGATCAGCGTCGGGTCCATCTGTTGCTTCTTCGTAACTCTTTGGCATGTCATACTCGGTGTAATTGACTTCGTCATAATCGATCATGTCTTCATACCGTCTTGGTCTCTGGATCGTCGCTCGATCCCTCAGCATACGGCCCTGGACAGCTGGCTCGACAGGTGCGTTTGCGTTTCGTTGAACATTTTCTCTACCATTTACCAGCGGTATAGGCTCAATGCCGCCCGGCGGTTCGATTTCATCAACACCGACTGGCTGCTCAACCTCTGCGCCCGTCCAATCTTCTTCATCGCTTGAGTCACTCGCACGTGTTTCTTCGCTGACACTCTCACGGAAGACGACATTCCTTGATACAGATATTTTCTTAGTGTCGTACGGTATGATACAGCCGATAATTGGTTGATTCTCCGTCGTATCCCACGAGAATTACCTTCTTTGTTCTGGCGTCGAACTTTCGAGTAAACTGTTTCGGCACGTGCTCGTAGCCTTCCTCACCGAATGTACGCACGTGTGCCAAATCTGGTTTCTTGCCCGTCCAGATCTCGTACGGCGTTTTCCCATTCTCCGTTCCAGTTGTCAAAACTCGATTAAGCAAATAAACCGCGGTGTTTATTGCTTCCGCCCAAAACGAACCCCCAATTTGTTTGGCCTGCATCATGGTACGCGCACACTTTACTACTGTTCTATTGTCCCTCTCGGCTCTCCCGTTTTGCTCGGGAGTGTATGGAGCTGTAGTTTCATGCACTATCCCGCGCGTTTGCATGTAGCTTCGCATCTGATCGTTGCAGTATTCGCGATCATTGTCCGTTCTCAGAATCTTCATAGCACGACCGAACTTGTTTGCCAACGTGCGCTCGACAACTTTGAAGCTCTCATAGACATCCGATTTGTGTTTCATGAAAAACACCTGTCTAAACCCCGAAGCATCGTCCTTGTATAGCACAAAGTACCTCGCGCCACCGATAGATTCGTCCGGCATAGGTCCACACTTTGTTGAGCTCTCACGCGAAATAGCAACCTGCAAATCCCGTTTGATTGCTTGACTCCAGTCGCGATAGTCTCGTTGCCGCTTGTTATCAATGCATAGTCCTCTCGAAATACAACTGAATAACCGCGCACTGTACACATCCCCACAGAAAACAGATTTTTCTTTACACTTGGAACATACAGTACTTTCTCGATTTGAGCTTCACTCCAAACACCGTTAACTAGCCTGTCCACGACTACCGTTCCCTCACCAGTCACAGCACACTTTCCATTGTCTCCAAGCAATATAGTATCACCATCCCTCCTTGGATGAAACTCTGTGAACCAGTCTCTCCTGAACGTAACATGCTTTGAACACCCACTGTCAATATACCAGATATCGCTTTGGTCAACTGCAAGTACCTCACGTCGCAGTGCGTTATCTGGCCTCGTGTACCGACCGTGTTCACTCAGTCCGTTGTTCTCATAAGAGTCCGAATTCACCGTCACGAACGCGACTCTCTGGGAACTTTCTCGGTCACCCGCGTTTTGTTTACGTTCGGGGCAGTCGCGCGCGTAATGCCCTTTTTGTTGAAAACACTCAACATCTTTCTTCTCTTTACGCTTCTTTTTCTTAGGCTTCGGTTTTGGCTTTGAGTCCTCTCTTCTTGTCGTTGTGCCGACCTTCATCGCCGCAAATGCTGCCGCTTCTCCGGAATCGCTGTTTAACCGGCTTTCTTCACGAATCAAACGCTCCTGTAAATGCTCGAGTGTTTGTCTCGTCGGCTCGACACTTTCCCACGCTGTTTGAAAAGTCGAGAACTTAGCCGTTAAACCCGCTAGCACTTTCGCCATGATGGTCACCTGGAGACATTTTCCCCCAGGTCCATGAGTTGCATCGCCATGTTCTGTACCCTCGATACGTGCTGGACAACCGTATCCGTCGGGCTCATGCGGTACTCATGAAATTTCTGTGTTAACATCAGCCTATTCGACGCTGATTTGTGTGCATGAATCGACACAAGCTTATCCCACATCTCCTTTGCAGTGACACAGATCAAAAGAGGTTCTAGCTGGGAATATTCCATTGACGACGAAATTAAAAACATAGCTTTCGCGTTGTCTCTAACCCACGCTTTTGCCTCTGCTGTTCCTCCATCGCCCGGCATCACTCGATCCCCGCGCACAACATCCAATACGTCGTTTGCCATGAATATTTGCGTGATTTGGAATTTCCATCCTAGAAAGTATGACCCATCAAACATTGTTACGTGCCTCGCCGATAACTCACTCGACATTTTTCTACTGTTATTCGCGTCACTTTTTCGATCACAAAAAAACTCACAGAAAAATGTCTTGCACACAATGGCGGCCTCTACTCACTTCGCGTTCTCACACACACTAAGTCTTTCTCTCAAAACCAGTAAAAATACTGCGCCCCTGGGCCCATAACCTGTTGGGGTGACCCTTTTTATGTACTTTCTACTGTTATGAGAGGGATATGTGATAATATAACAGAATTATGTTTGTTTTAAACAATGAAAAACTTTATTTCAACAATAGATACATCCTCTTTGACATACAGAGACCTACTAAATCAGATGGCGCTCAGCACGCTCGCGCCGGCTGGTTTACCGCGCATAACCACGCGCATACGCACATACACTCATCGCTTGATTTACCAACATTTGATTTGCCGGCAGCTTGATTTACTGGCGGGCCAAACGCACGATTTACCAACCTTCTCCAATCCCCTCCATTATACTACCGTGATTGCTATCTCCGCGCGTAATTTAAATTCACCAATCAACGTTGAGGTTGGCACGGTGGTGGGGGCCCCTCTCGACGCCGTCAATTCAAGCGGTTCAATTACCAACAACGTTGGTAAATCAAGCGGTGAGTGTATATCTAAAATACCTTATACCATAGAATTGTATTAGTGTTAAATATTACAGACTTGCACTGACAGTTACAAAGCTAATTTTTTTATATCGTTTATTTAATGATAATAAAGTATGAAAACCTACGCCTGCCGGGGCTAGCGCGGTTGCATAAAACCGGAAACGGATGTTTACTAGAGAAATTTTGGAATTTTTCGAATTATTTATGAAACAGTGCACAGTAGAGAAAAATGATTCAGATCAAAGTTGTAGAAGGTACTTTTATCTATAATTTATGTTCTATCCATTTTCCCCCTAAAATTTATTTTTAGGAAATAACCGATTTTCTAAATAATTTAATTTTTTCGATTTATTTTTTAAACGATAGGTATTAGAAAATAAACTGCCTTGGCAGGCACGAGACTTTTTTATACATCATGACACCGAAGTATTAATATGTGATTACTTTTATAATTTAATATTTGATTTTAAAATTTTTTACTTACAAAATGATTTTCAGTGAATGAAATTGATACATTCTATTTAATATTGACAATAAATATTAAACGAAATCAATTAAGATTAGTGATTATTGTATTAACAAATATTTATTTTGCTAAATTTCAATTTTGACACTTCTAATAATAAATGCTAAAATTTTCATAGATAACTAGATTTTTTGTATTATTCAAATCATTTTTAAATTAAAACCATTAAAACTAAAATAATTATTTTTTTTGGTTAATTCATAAGATACAAAAAAAAGAATAGAACATAAATTATAGAAAATAATATTTTCTACAACTTGTATCTCAAACATTTTTTTCTAATACCTACCGTTTAAAAAATAAATCGAAAAAATATTTTTTTTTAGAAAATCGATTATTTCCTAAAAACAATTTTTTGGGGGGAAAATGAATAGAACATAAATTATAGATAAAAGTCTCTTCTACAACTTTAATCTAAAATATTTTTTTCTACTGCGCACCGTTTCAAAAATAATTCGAAAAGTTCAAAAATTGACACCAGTAAACATCCGTTTCCGGTTTAGTGATGGTTTTCAAAAATAGGAGGTGCACATCTAGAGCATACAAGAACCTTAAGTTTAAAATTTCATGTTCGTAAGTATTACAGTTTAGGCTGTAGAGCGTTCACAGACACACACACAGACAGACAGACACACACACAGACGTCATTGAGTTAATGGTTGTATATGATTCAGGGACCCTCAAAACGTGTAATTCCGTTAAAATCTCGAGTTCGATTTTTTTCGTGATCACTATACTTTATTTATACATTACATTTCATGTATGTATAAAAAAGTAAAAATGTTTGAGCTACAAGTCGTAAACTATATTATTATCTATAATTTTTGTTCTAATAATTTAAAAAAAAATTGTGGAAGGAAATAATCATTTTTTTTTAATTATTAGAACAAACATTATAGATAATAATATTCTCTACAACTTGTATCTCAAACATTTTTACTTTCTTATACCAATGTATATGAAATATCCATATAGTATAAGTAAGTATTGTAAAGCCAATTGTTTTCGAAATCCGGATTTTGATGGAATTATCCATTTTGACCTTCCCTGAATCCATTCTAACTATTTTCGCCTTGATGTCTGTGTGTCTGTCTGTCGGTCGGTCTGTCTATGGGCGCTGTAACTCAAATACGACAAATCATAGAAAGGTGGAATTTTATACTTAAGATTATTTTTTTCCTGGGATGAAACCTCCTATTTTTGAAAACGATCATTCAACCGGAAACGGATGTTTACCTACATCGATTTTTGAATTTTTCGAATTACATTGAAACAGTGCGAATTAGAGAAAAATGACAAAGTTGAAAATTGTAGGTAATATTATTATCTATAATTTATGTTCTATTCATTTTTTCGAAAAAACATTTTTTTTTTTTTTTTTTTACCAAGTATTCGTTTTTAAGTAGGTACATTTCAAATGGTTCATAACAGAGAAGAAATATCTGCCATGAGTGTCATGGGACTTTCTTATACGTATTACAGGGACTGTACGTGTTTGCCATAGGTACCATGGATCTTCCTTATACGTAATATTGAGAATAAACACTACACTCTATTTCATTTAGTTTGCAGTGGTCGCCGAGTGACTTGACGGTATGAGTCGTGATCCGTACGGTCAAAACACCCGACAACCAGTATAGATTATTCTAAATAATGATTTTAAAAAAAAATTATTTCTGGCTAAATCATAAGTGTTGGAAAAAAATGTATGGGGAATAAATTATAGATAGTAACATACTCGACATTTTTTATCTAAAATATTTTGTCTTATTTCAAAAAGTTAAAAAAATTACAAGACTAAACATCCCTTTCCGGTTTTGTGATTTTTGTAAAAATAAGGTGGTTGTTTTCCCTGATGAATGTTTTAAATATATAATTTCACCCTTCTGGCTAAATCGTAAGTGTAGGAAAAAATGTATGGGGAATAAATTATAGATAATAACATATTCGACGTTTTTAGGGTTCCGTAGAAAACTAGGAACCCTTATAGTTTCTCCATGTCCGTCCGTCCGTCTTCAAAAATTTTGAGATAATAAGATGAAATTTGGTATACGGCCGTAGATTGATGACCCAAAAACAGATATGATAATATTTTTGAAAATAAAAATTTTTTAGACCCCCCTTTCATAAAATGAAAAGTGTTTTCAAAAAAAAAAATTCACCTACACCATTGAGTGCGGTGTCGTTAGAAAGGTCTCCTAAAATGCAACAAAAAATTTAACAGAAATTTTTAATTTTAACCCTTCAATCACGATGTATTTTCTCTCCAAAGTCATTAAAAAAGCGCCCCACCCCCCTATATTTTCTAAACTGTCAATTTAAAAAATCTGAAATAATTCCAGAACGTAGATTTTAATTAGTACTTTCACTGAAAATTATAACGAACATTGTCAAAAATATTTTGGACCCCCCTTTCATAGACTGAAAATTGAACTTTCATTTTTTTCCCCACTTACCCTATTGAGTGGGGTGTCATTTAATAGGTCTCGTAAAATGCAATAAAAAACGTCAAATAACTTTTTGATTTTAACCCTTCAGTCGCGATATATTTGCTTTTTAATGTCGCTGTCAGAGCGTCCCCCACCCCTCTATTTTCTAAACTATTGATTCAAAAAATCTGAAAAAAATTCAGAATGTAGCTTTTAATTAGTACTTTCACTGAAAATTATAACGAACATTGTCAAAAATATTTTGGACCCCCTTTTCATAGATTGAAAAGTGAACTCACATTTTTTTCATTTACCCCATTGAGTGGGGTGTCATTTGATAGGTCTCCTAAAATGCAATAATAAAAGTCAAATGACTTTTTGATTTTAACCCTTCAGTCACGAAAATTTTGAAAAATACTTTTTATAAATCGTAGTGAGAATGACTACGGAACCCTATCATGTGCGTGCCTAACACGCACTTGCCCGTTTTATTTATCTAAAACATTTTTGTCTTATTTCAAAAAATTAAAGAAACTACATGAGTAAACATCCGTTTCCATCTTATTGTTAGTAATTATGTTAAATAAAATTCGTTCGATACATAATGTATAAAATAACATTTCTATAGTTTATGTCTCATTCATTTTACTCTATCTGTTATTAGTTTGTCAGAAATATCCTTCAATAAAATAAAAATCACGTACACTGTTCACTGTCATTATTACGTATAAGAAAGTCCTGTGGCACACGGCAGATTATTTTCTAATACCTACCGTTTAAAAAATAAATCGAAAATTTTTTTTTTTTTAGAAAATCGATTATTTCCTAAAAATAAATTTGGGGGGGGGATGGATAGAACATAAATTATAGATAAAAGTACCTTCTACAACTTTGATCTAAAACATTTTTTTCTACTGTGCGCCGTTTCAAAAATAATTCGAAAAATTCCAAAATTTCTCTAGTAAACATCCGTTTCCGGTTTTATGCAACCGCGCTAGCCCCGGCAGACGTAGGTTTTCATACTTTACTATCATTAAATAAACGATATAAAAAAAATAGCTTTGTAACGAGCACCTTAGTCGAGGTGGCGATCAGCTCTCCGACTATTATTATATCAATTAATTAAAATCTTCTATTATTATTATTTGTACGATTTCATTACAATATGTGCAAAGTGTGCGGCGCACACAGGCGACAGAGCATCAGGGGCGCCGTAAGATGCCTTTTGGGTTTATTGAAATACCAGCGCCAATCATTAAAATTAAAAATTAATTGAAAGAAATAGAAGAAAAAATTATATCGTATCTTTTTTCTTTTGCAAAATATTACATACATATCAGTCGCTCAGCGCTGAATCCGAAAATTTCCAAATTTTTAAGAAACTAAAATGGCCTAAGAGCCTTTTCACACATACACGGTTGCCGTGTAAACGGCGCCGTGTACACGGCAGCCGTGCATGTGTGAAAAGGCTCTAAGCGTTTCAATTTACCATTACGCTATGAAAACCAAAAACATTTTTTCCTTACAAGATATTCACAAAAACATTTATGCCAAAATTGTCTGCGTGGTTTATAAAGTCCAGCTATTACATCTCACCAAAAGTGAACAAAAAAGTCCTAATGCAATAAAGCCACGGAAAATTTTACGCAAGTAAATTTTATATAATTTTTTTTTTCATTTATTACAGCCTATTTTTCTCAGTTTGAGAAATTTTGAATCAGGCTGTTTTGGCGCTGAGCGTCTCATATCATATGTATTATTACTTTAAAAATAAGAGTTATTTCAAAATTTTTGTTACATTCTGGATAGTTTATAAACTAGAGGGGGAAGGGGGCTCTGATAATGGCATTGAAAAGTAAATATATCGTGACTGAAGAGTTAAAATCAAAAAATCCTTACATTTTTTGTTGCAAAAATTCAAGACTGTTCGTCTGGAATCGTTAGGCTCCTGATGAGGACTTCTTGTGAAGTCGAAACACGTGTCGAGTGACATAACTTTTGTGGTTAAGGTGCAATTTTAGTTTAAGTCACATTTAAACGTCAAACAGTAGTTGACAGCTAAAATTACAAAATTCAAAATCGGTCACGAGACTAGATTTGACGCAGCGTCGAGCGTCACATGAAAAGGCACCTTCGGCACCTTTCATTTTTACATTGCAACGCCAACTTTAGTTATCCAAGTGGATATTACATAGTCTTTTTATCGACGATTTTAGCTGCTAACTTCAATAAGTTGACAAAAAAAGGAAAATGAAATGTTTTGGTGTGTTTAAATTCCATTTTGAAAAATACCATTGTTGTCTACAACTACTTGAATATTGCACAATTTTGTTTTATATTTTACCGCTCCCCACCCCCACCCCGTGGTTACAAAAACCTCTCCTAAAACAAAAATGGCGCCAGCATGATGCTGCGAGTACAAGTTTATTTTATTTTGCCCCCTCCCCCCACTAACTCAGTAACTAATGGCAAAAAAATCTGAAAATAATTTGGTAACGAGGCTTTTGTGGGACTTACCAACGACTAATACTAATGTTTCAAATTTTGAAGAAATAGGGAGGGGTGTTATAAAAAAAATGTTACATATTTTCAAATATCAATTACTACTATTCTTCATTTTTTTCTTACTCAAAAATGGCACCTGCAGGAGACTCCCAGTAAAAACTTAAATTGCCCCCCCCCCAACTCGTTAACTACTATCTCAAAAAATCTGAAAAAAAATCGATAACGGGGCTATGGTGGGACTACCAACGACAAATGCTAAAATCAACAATTAGTCCGGTAAAAATAGACATTTCAAATAACAAAAATTCCGACAGAGCTAAATTTTGGTGGAGATCTTGGATACACCATTAGAAATAAAGTGTCAAAAGTGGTGTCAAAGGTTTCCAGAGCACCGTGCATGTAGAACGTGACTCCTTCAACTTTTAGAATCGCGATATCTCAGGAATGGCAATTCTTGGAAAAAAAGTATAAGGACCATTTTTATAGATAATTTTAATATCTATAATTTTTGTCTTGGCTACTTTTTTGATAAAACTTATCGTTTTCGAAAAAAATCCAAAAAACCTCAAATTTTGACCTTTGACCCCGAATAACTTTTTTAGCAGACATGGGATCGATGGGGACTTTTGACACTTTATTTCTAATGGTGTATCCAAGGTCTCCACCAAAATTTAGCTCTGTCGGAATTTTTGTTATTTGACCACTATCTTTATTAGTATTTTGACCGGACTAAATATCATTTCAAATTTTGAAGAAATGGTGAGGGACGTCATAGATTTTTTATTTATTTTCATATCTAGGTTTGTGGGATATCATAAGCAGAACATGATCCAAGTTTTGTATTTTTTTTTCTAACTCAAAAATGCATCTGTAAATGGCTCCAAACAGTCCAGGACCGTAACTACCACCGGGGTAGCCGGAGCAATATCCCAGGGCCCCCGAGTATAGAGAGAGGCCCTCACTCACTTGCTGCCCCCTCCCGAGCTTTTAGTTACAGCCGTGTTTATGGCATACACTCGGGTATGTCTTAACCGACTTTTTAAAGGATAATCAATAATTAAAATAACGTTAGGTATATGAGACATATCTGTTATAATCCGAGACTGACTTAAACATCGTTTTGAACAAAATAATTTTGCTTACGGACTTAAAAATCCTGAACAATGTCAATGTTTTTATAAAATATTCAATTGTATGATAAATAAGCTATTTACATATATAGATACCCACAAACGTCATTCTTTTAATATCGTATTTGAAATTCTATAATCCTATACGTGAATCGAAGTAAATTCCGATACAATAATTGAATACAATCAGTCATTAAAAAAATTATTATTTCATTTTTTGCAAACTGAAAATCGTAAAATTGATTTTTATTGAATTTTGCAATTATTTTTTTTAGGATTCCGTAGAAAACTTGGGACCCTTAATGTTTCGCTCTGTCCAACTGTCTATACGTTTGATAACCCAAAAACAGAAATTATGAGATTTTTGAAAAAATAATTTTTTGGACACCCTTTCCATAGATTGAAAAATATACTCATTTTTTACTTATCCCATTGAGCCAATAGATAGGTCCCTTAAAATGCAACATTTATGACTTCGGTCACGATATACTAAATAAAATCATAATATCATGTGCGTTTTATTTGTGACGTAAGTTTGAAAAAAAAAACATTATTATTATTACATTATTATTAAATTCTCACAATAGTCCGGTGCAGTTAGCTTTTAACCTCGGAACCCGTCTATAGTGAATGGATTTTCATGGGAATTTTTTCATTCAGAATAATTGAGCTTTGAAAAGTGCTATTTTTTTCAAATTTTCAAACTTTGAGAATTTTTTGAAAAAAGGGGTGTCAGTCTTAGGGTTCAACATTGATGTGTGAACACAACTCGTTCCCACTTCTTTGTAAAAAAAATTACTTGTAAACTTTACCCCTTCTTGCAAAAACATCCCCTTGAAACTGAGATTTTAAGCAAAAATAGTGATACGAGTTCAAACTGAAATGTAACCCTGTTCGAAGAAAATGTCTATATTATCTTGTAGCTAGAATAATTCAGTTTTAGTTTCATGTCGATAGGATAAATAGATTCTGATATATTACAGTTTCCGCAAACCCTTGAAAGTGCAAAAAATGTTGCGCCCTGTAGAACAAATATGGCCGTTACGCGAAAACAAAAAACAATAAAATTAAAATTATGGTCATTTTGAACTACCAACATGTTAGGATAATTGCTCAAAAAATTTCATTTTTTTTAAGAATGGTCAAGTAACCATAACTAATTAAATAATGATTAGCAATATTTTTTGAATTTAAAAGATTAAAAAATTCCCATGAAAATTCATTCAGTATAGACGGGTTCCGAGGTTTTACATTTTTTATACACCGGACTACAATACGGATTTTCGATTCTCCTGGATAATTTTTCTATATAAGATACATATTTGGTTAAAAACGACTGCGAATCTTTTTATTATTCATAATCTGTATCATTTTATTTTAGAAGTTCTGTTATTTGTATGCAAACTTTTAATTTTTCTACGAGCCCTCTTCAGGATTAGAGCCAGCGATATGGGGTTACAGAGTGTGAAAACGACCCTGCGAGTTGACCGGTCTCACACAGCCGATGTTTTTTTGTAATATATTTTTTTAATGTAACCCAAAATTGTATTATTTAAAAAAAAAGCTTTTCTTTTACGATCCTTCCACACTATACGGTTTTGATCGTACGGCGAATCTCTAAATACACCAATCAATCTACTCAAAAATGTGCTTTATGAAACCGCAAACAAAAAGTTTTAGCCATTTAAAGAAATTCGGAATTTTCAGTTTTTTGGGTATAAGTAACTCCTAAGTAGGGCTTGCAAACCGGTTAAAACCGAAACCGGTATACCGGTTTTTTGTTAAAATTTACCAAAACCGAAAAACCGGTTTTTTCATGAAAAAACCGAAAGTCAATTATATTTTCTTTTTTTCTTCAACTGAAAAATAATTTGATGTTTCTACTGTCATTTATGAAGTGTTTATGTTGTAAAATTACTTAAATTCAAATAAAAAGGGAAAGGGTGACATCTATGAAAGATCACGCAATGTACAAATAAAAATATTATAGTGGAGTAAATGGAATTTAAGTTTCATTCGTGAAGTCTATAATAATAATAAAGGAGATCCAAATTGAATCTATATCTACTATTTATATTTCAAATAGAGACTAATCAATTTCAAATTGAGAATTGTAAATTCCACATTTGAGATGGAAATAAATAAATAATTTATTTTATTATAATATAATGTATTATAATACAAACTTTTTTCTTGACCAGGTCTTTTAATAACAGAAATTTCAAATTTGTACCTATGATCTTTTTTTCGACCACTCAATTAAAAATTCAAATACGTAAATATAACATTCTCCGTTTTTTTATTTTTGCTCGCCGCATCGAGTCCTCTTTAATCCTCGACCTCAGGTTAGAGTCTTGTTAGCCCCCCTCCTTCCCGCTCATGTAGTGGCCGCTGTTTCAATTATTATTTAACTTATTATTACAAATATTAATTAGTAAAGATAAGATATATTAACTATCTTTAATTTTATTTAAAATCCAGCTCCCAATGATTTACTATTACTCAAATTAACAAAGCATAATCAATGCATCAGTTTTAATTCTTTAAACATGAGTGACATATCAGCTACAATTAGCAACAATAATATTTTCGCGTATTTTTTTAGTTACTGTAATCGAAACTCAGTTCCAAGCAGGCCCCTCTTTCCCACTGGGCACTCTGGGCATGTGCCCAGGGCCCCGCGATCGATAGGGGCCCCCATATCACCAAACGATAACCGATATTTATTACCGAAAAACATATTTATTTATAGAATGTGATATGCTCAAAAACATAGATTTTGAAGAAGTTATTAACGCTCATCACAAATTTAGAAGGGTACCTCTTCAATCAACATAGATTTTAAGCACTAACCTGCGAATGCTAAAAGAGTTACTTTTGTGGATTATATTATATTATCTATAATCTATTCATTTAATGTGACAGTAAAAATATAAAAATAAATCTAGAACCTTGCATATCTATTTTCTTTGTCCATCTTAACAAAATAGTGCACTGTCAAGGTCATAGAGGCCCCATTATCCTAATGTGCCCAGGGCCTTCAATAGGTTAAAGACGGCCCTGGTTCCAGGCATTTTTCTGTCTTCATCACTGGGTATGTGGTACTTCAATGCCTTAATCACTTTTAACACTAGCACTAGCTTTTAAACTTAACCAATTTAAAAATGATAGTTCCCAATTTGAAATTGATTATTCCCAATTTGCAATAGATTAGTCTCAATTTGAACTTGAAAAAATATAGACCAATAAATCGTTTTTATTTTTAAACTAGCGGAATCCCGCGGCTTCGCTCGCGTAAACTTCGAAACTAATTAAAACCCTCCATACGTGATAGGGGATGACATATTACATTTTTTTATATTGATTTTTATTCATTACCTTTAAAAAAACGTAAATATCTCGGATCTTAGTTAAAAATTGTTAAAACTAACCCCCTGTCTACCCTCGCCATTAAGGGTTGAATATCGAATATTTTTATTGTAAATTATTTTGCCCGGCTCCACCATTATAACGTAAGCAGCTATGCAGATAAACATATCAAAAACACAGACCCTGTCTACCCCCGGTGAAAAAAAAAATGTATTTTACAAATTTTTCCACTCCCCTAACACCTTAGGGATTAAATTTTGGGAAATGCTGAAATTATTGTTTCGTTGTTTATATTGTAGAGTATGTTCGATAAGTTTCAATTAATTCGAAAAAATATATTTTTTATATAAAATTTGACACCCTGTTTTAACCCCGTAGGGGTTGAATTTCGAAAAATCCTTTCTAAGTGGGTGTTTACATCATAAAAGGAAGGCACCTACGAAATTTCACGTTTCTAGGTCCAGGGGTTTGGGCTGTACGTTGATATATGAGTGAGTGAGTGAGTGAATGAGTGAGTGAGTGGTTAAGGACAAACTCTTTTATAGATATAGATATCAATGTATTGTTTTATTTTAATAAATTAAAAAAAAAAAAAAAAACCGGTTAACCGGTTTTCATTTTACGAAAAAACCGAAAACCGGTTTTTGAAATTAGGTCGGTTTTTTGCAAGCCCTACTCCTAACCCACATACAATTATTAGTTTTTTTTTTGGTGTAGTGGTCCAGCACTGGTTGCTTGACTATTATCAAAAAAAATGATTTTTTGTGTGCAGTTACCCTAAGATGTTAATAGTTCAAAATGACCATAATTTTAATTTTATTGTTTTACTTCCATGTTCGAAGAAATGGAAGTATTGTAATACCGTCAAAAAATCATGTCCGAAAAAAAAGCAGATTCTGATTGTACTAACTTCAAAACGTAAAGAAAAGTTAATTTCCGCATGGCGGCTGTGCGTGTGTCTGTGTGTGTGTGTGTGTGTCTGTGTGTGTGTCTGTCTGGATGTAGAATTTTCTTCCGTGTACGATAACTACTGTAGATATGCACCGATTTGAATTATTTTTGGGGAAAATGCTTGCCTCAGTGAGTACTCCAGACCTATTGATTTTGGTGCTAATCGGATTAGGGGTTTCCGAAATATTCGAAATTTTGTACCTATTATCGTCTGAAAAGTGAGTATTATCTCACCAATTTTGATAAGACTTGGTACACTTGTAGTGCAATCCAATCTAAGGGGCACTTATTTCATAAACGTGCTTAGATAGCCACTGAAGGGGTGAAAACCACCCTCAAAATTTTAATTTTAAATACTAATAAATTCATGTTGCCATGGAAACAAGCGCAGTTTAATTCAAATGTCAGATAATTATTATTTTACAAAAATGTCTATTCTACAACTGACATTAGAATATTAGAAAACTAATATTTATAATAGAAAGGTGAGTTTTATATTAACAATTATCTATTGTAAAAGATATTATAGAACATGGAAGTCATGTATGGTTCTCCATACCGATATTTTTGTTTTCGCGTGGCGGTCATATTTGTTTTACTAAATGTAGCGTTTTTTGCACTTTAAAGGGTTTGCGGAAACTAGAATATCTCAGGATCTATTTGCCCTATCAACATGCGACTAGAAGCACTATATTGAAAAAAAATACGGGCTATAAGATTTTTTCTACACCTTTTCACCTAAATTCAATTCTAAAGCGTGAAATATCGGCCTAAATTCTTAGCTCTCTTTTTAAAAAAATCCCATTTCAAGGGGATGTTTTTGCAAGAAGGGGTAGAATCAAAAGTACAAAAAAATTCGAAAGGAAATAGGTACTTGTATTCACATTCCAAAGTTTAAAAATTCAAATGTTGAATAAAATTTTTAATAATAATACACAGCTAATCTTATACATACCGGGTGTTAAAGAAAGAGTGTAAAATATTTAAAGAGATAATAGTATGGACCAAAATAAGCAAAAAACTTCTAATAAACAATGGTCCGGAAATTTTTCCTGAGGGGACTACAGCCCACCAAAGATTTTACTAAAACTGAGTTTTTATTTAATATCTAGATAACCCTCTCTGATAAAATTATGAAATTTGGAATTCGGTTTAGTAATAATAAGTGTTATCGATTTCTCGTATTAACCAATTATAATTTAGACCAGGGATGTATGGGGTCAGTGGGCCCATCGATTTTTATCTAGTAATTTTTTACTCTTTAATTTTTTCTTGAATACGGGACTTATATAAGATTACATGACACAATATATACAAAAATATATTTTGCTTATTTGTCATAGGATTAACCGTTTTCGAGAAATATCGATGGTAAAGAAAGCATGCAGAATTTAACTAAATACGGATGCTTCAAATTACAAATAATAAATTTATATTCTTGTTCTATGATAAAAATTAAGAAAAAAAGTTAACATAAGTATACCACAAGAAATGCATCCTTATCAACAAATAACCATTTTCAATTTCGTTTTTTAGTCAAGTTAGTACGTGTAAGGCTTATTTCACACATATACGGTTTCATTCGGTTCGGTTCGTTTTCGGTCGCTGACGACAAGTGTGAAACGATGATTCAGTTTGTATTCGGTACCTAATAGAAACCGTACAGAACTGAATACTCCCTCCACACGAACAGATTTCATCAGGTTTCAATTCGTGTCCAGGGAACACAAAGCAATTAACGCGTTCACACATACTCGGTTTAGTTTCGGTTTTAAGTTTAAGTTTTTGTCACGGATTTTCTAATAAAATGAGCGGTTTTCTAGATGTTGATGTGGATCGTCTTCATGCTCTTAAGCTTCGGGAAAATAGTGTAGAATGCTCCAAATTCCTGCTGTAAAGTGAAGAGAGGGTGCTCGCAATAAATTCTAGTATTCCTTCTTCATTTTTTAATTTTTTTATAGAGAAACAACATGGCAACAACTTGCTTTCTCTCCATGATAACTACTGAGTTTACGGAAAAAAATAAAACCTAATATGAACCGTATGAGAACCGTGTATGTGTGGAAGGGTTTGATTCGTTTTCGGCTGAAACCGAAAACGAACCGAACCGAATGGAACCGTGTGTGTGAAACAAGGCTAACAGTAATAGAACTGGCTATAGATCTAAGAGGATTCATATTAGAAGGTTTCTTTGAATGAACTTTTTTTACCTTTAATCATAGAACAAGAATATAAATTTATTATTTGTAATTTGAAGCATCCGTATTAAGTTAAATTCTGCATGCTTTCTTTACCATCGATATTTCTCGAAAACGGTTAATCCTATGAAAAATAAGCAAAATATATTTTTGTATATATTGTGTCATGTAATCTTATATCAGTCCCGTATTCAAGAAAAAATTAAAGAGTAAAAAATTACTAGATAAAAATCGATGGGCCCACTGACCCCATACATCCCTGGTCTAAATTATAATTGGTTAATACGAGAAATCGATAACACTTATTATTACTAAACCGAATTCCAAATTTCATAATTTTATCAGAAAGGGTTATCTAGATATTAAATAAAAACTCATTTTGAGCCAAATCTTTGGAGGGCTGTAGTTCCCTCAGGAAAAATTTCCGGACACATGTTTATTAGAAGTTTTTTGCTTATTTTGGTCTATACTATTACCTCTTTAAATATTTTACACTCTTTTTTAACATCCGGTATACAGGGTGATTCAGCACTGTCGTGCCAAACTTGAACAGTAGATTGAGAAAAATATTTTAAACAAAAAATTTCCGGGCACATGTTTATGTGCCCGGAAATTTTTCCTTAGGGAACTACAGGCTTCCAAAGATTTTACTAAAAATGAGTTTTAATTTAATATCTAGAGAACTCTTTGTGATAGAATTATGAAATTTGGTATTTGGTTTAGTAATAATGAATGTTATCGATTTCTTTTTGAGGTATACTTATGTTAACTTTTTGTCTTATTTTTTATCATGGAGCAAGAATATAAATTTATTTTTTGTAATTTCAAGCATTCGTATTAAGTTAAATTCTGCATGCTTTCTTTAACATCGATATTTCTCGAAAACGGTTTATCCTATGATAAACAAGCAAAGTATGTTTTTATGTATTTTGTGTCATATAATCTTATTGATGTACCAACTCAGGGAAAAAATTAACGAACAAACAAATACTAAATAAAAATCGATGGGCCCACTGGCCCCATACAGCCCTGGTCTAAAATATAATTGGTTAATATTAGAAATCGATAACATTCATTATTACTAAACCAAATACCAAATTTCATAATTCTATCACAAAGGGTTCTCTAGATATTAAATTAAAACTCATTTTTATTAAAATTTTTGGAAGCCTCTGTAGTTCCCTAAGGAAAAATTTCCGGACACATGTTTATTGGAAGTTTTTTGCTTAAAATATTTTTCTCAATCTACTGTTCAAGTTTATGCAAAGTTGCATCAATACAGAGTGAGTTGATAGTGTGTATATATCTTCTTTTTCGTTTAATCGATTTTTCGGATTTAAGGGAATAAAAGGGTAAATAAGAGGGTGACAACTACTTACCTTTCAAATGCGAGTGATTACATTACAATGAGCCTATAAACAATAAACAATAAAATTAATATTTAACTTTTTTCTATTAGAAATAATTGCCACAAACACATAGCCGCTTATTTTATTTCAATACGATAAGTATTTATGGAGATACAATTTTTTTAATTTTAATACCGCGCGTCTATCCGACGATACTATGTCCGCCAGAGTGGAAGTAATTCTGACGTCACAAGCGCCGGTCGTGTGTTTGCAGTGCATTCGCTGTGTTATTATAGTGAGCTGTGATATCGGCGCTTCTGACGTCAGTGACGTTGTATTGCTTGTAAGAAAAAATGGGGGCGTGGCCTATTATAGCCAAATATAAAAATTTATTGTGAGGTCATTTTAAGTGCTAGACAAAAAAATCGAACGGTATTATTTAAGTTAGAGATAGCTCGTTCCAATAAACATATGTATAAAAAACATATCGTTTATAGACTCATTGGCTTGATGCGAAATTTCGCGCAAAAATGTGATTTTAACCCACTATGTGGCGACGGAATTTTGTCATGTCCATGTAATGTGAATGGGGCTCTTCTTCACGCCACTAAAACAATTTCGCCATACGGTTTTTGTCGTACCTACTCATGATCCAATAATACAAGGTCTGTTTGACAGTTCATTTATCTTTACTGTGACGTCATCGGCACTAAATTTTTCTTTGTGAAAAACGAAATGTAAATAAATAAACGATAAAAATTGTTTACATAATAGTTTTTTTTTAAATTTTAAGTAAGTATGTACTATGTATTTTGATGCATAACACATATATGTAAATTTCTAGTTGATGTAATACGGCGGTATTATGTAAAATGGCGGCTGTCAAAATAATCACAACAGACCTTGTGTTATTGGATCATGGTACCTACTAAAATAAATCTTCAAATCCAATTTTATAAATAAAAATTAGGTAGCATTATGAATGTATAACATATACAGGGTGAGTCATATCAGGTGGAACAAACATAAACCGTTGATTGAGAAAAATATTTCAAGCAAAAAAGTTCATATAAACATGTGTCCGGAAACTCTTCGTCAGGGAGCTACAGACTCCCAAAGATTTTGACTAAAATTGGTTTTTATTTAATATCTGGAGAACCCACTGTGATACAGCAATGAAAATGAATACCTTGATTAGTAATAATATGTGTTATCGATTTTCAGTATCAAACAATGGTTATTTAGACCAGGGATGTATGGGGCTTGTGGGCCCTCTGATTTTTATCTAGTATTTTTTTGTTCTTCACTTTTTTCTTATGTTTGGTATTTTTATAAGGTCATATGATACAAAATACACATAAATATACATTGTTAAGTTGTCATAAGATCAACCGTTTACGAGAAATACGATGGGGAAAATAGTTTTGCAGAATTTAACTTAATACGGATGCTAAAAATTACTCAAAATAAATTTATATTCTTGTTCTAGTACTAAAAATAAGAAAAATAGTTGGTGTAAATATTCCTCTTAATATGATGACTCCTCATAAAATTATAGCCACTTTTATTACTTTAATTCGTGCTTTATTAATTGACTAAAAAATAAAACTAAAAATTGTTATCTGTTGTTAAGGATGCATTTTTGTAGGTATATTTCGTACACATTTATTCTTGATTTTAATTATAGAACAAGAAGATAAATTTATTTTGTGTAATTTTTAGCATCCGTATTAAGTTAAATTCTGCAAAACTATCTTACCCAACGTATTTCTCGTAAACGGTTGATCTTATGCAGTGGCAGATTACCCATTAGGCCGGACTAGGCCGTGGCCTGGGGCCCCCGACGAACAAGGGCCCCCATGAAAATTTGAAAATTTTGAAATTTTTTTATTAATTCAATTTTTTATTCTATCGAATTTTTATTGTAGTTTTAACGAAAAAAGCCTTTGAACAATCGATCGACCAATTTTGTCGATCAATTTATTTATCATATGCAATTGTTTATAAAATCTATTTTTAAACAAATTATTTTGAAATTTATATTAATTTATCATTTAGATTGTTATTTTATTGACTATTCAAATTTCGAATCGCCCGCTAAAAAGTTTGAACAGTGCTTGAAAACTCAGGCTTGTTTATATAAACAAAGACGATTCCTTTCAGTGTTTTTACCAAAACAAAATCATTCAGTGCTTAGTTGTTATAAAGATAACATCTGTTGTCTATTGTTTCTCATGAAAAAGAACATTTTTACAATAAGTGACGAACTACGATATTGTATTATGTGATTTTGTGATTTTGTGTGTGAAATTTATATTGAAAACTACGCAATTGTTGGCAAAAAGGTAGGTTTTGTTTTGTATTTCAACTTTACACCACACAAAATTACCACCGATTCAATCGTCTATTATTGTTATCATACTCTTTTTGTTACGAAGAATGTTACATTTTTTTGAATTCCATCTAAAAACAACGCAAATTTGAAATTTCGAGAATCAAAATACGTTTAATTACATTAATGATGAGAGTCTCATGATAGGTCTTATCATGAGACCTATCATAAAGTTTATAAATTGCAATGGAAACAATTCCAATACATTATTTTGTTTATAGATTGCAGAATGCGACGAGTTTATCCGAGCGGGGCGCAAAAAAAAAATTGCGGAGGAGAAGAAAAAAAATATTGAGGCGGACTTATCAAAAGTACCAAAATTGACCTCATTTTTTCACAGTTCTGCACGTGCTTCATCATCAGCTAGTGAAGAGATCGAATCTAGGAATGAAGATGTAAGAAACGTTCAATATTAATCAATTTCAGCTTTTGCGTAGAATATAAGTGGAATTTATTTTTAACCGAAAGTAATTAGATAAAGTTCCTTAATTAACGGTTGTTTTACCAAATTTGTAGATTCAATCTGAAACATCAGAGCCGATGGAACACCTCAAAATCTCAGAATCTTTATTAGATCAAGATGATGAATCAAGCACGCAGCCGGATGTTGGTCTGACCGAATGCGAAGAGCTCAGAACTGCTGATCCAGGTGCTCGTGAAATTGCCACAGAACATGACAATTATTCAAGCGATCCAGGCAAGTGGGGGGATTTTAGCAACGATGAGAAAGATTATTGGATCCGTCGTGGTTCAAGCAGTTGCCAAAATCACTCTGGACCGTTCGAGCCGTCGCGCAGGTTTTACGAAGCGGAAGCTAGAGCAAGATTTTGCTCAGAAAACACGTTTTTTGGAAAGAAGGCAAATCAAGAGCGGTTCAAGCGCGAATGGCTGATTTATTCTCCAACGACTGGTTGCGTGTATTGTTTTGCATGTAAACTTTTTGCTTCTAAAGACAAACAAAACAAACTTACCAGCGATGGATTCAACGATTGGAAAAACGTTTCCCGACTTCATCAACACGAGAATGGATCTCTGCACAGAGAATGTATGTTGACTTACATTCAAAGGCGACAAAATTGTAACGATGTTCCAGACGACCTTCAACTTGCGTACCAAAAAGAGATGAATTACTGGAAAGAGGTACTCCGACGATTGATCCCTGTCATCGTAACGTTGGCTGAACGAGGATTACCTTTCCGAGGCACAAACGAGCATTTTGGCGTTCCAGATAATGGAAATTACTTAGGTTTACTCGAACTAATTGCACAATTTGACCCGTTTTTAAAAAACCACATTGAAAATTTCGCAGACCGAGGTAAGAGGCATACCTCCTATTTGTCAAAAACGATTTGTGAAGAGTTGATCAACCTTACGGGATCAAAAGTTAGATTTCTTATTATACAAGAAGTTATAGCTGCGCGATATTTTGGTCTTTCAGTCGATTCAACTCCAGATATTGCTCACGTTGATCAACTCAGTATAGTCGTCCGATATGTTGCTAAAAATGGGAAGCCTGTTGAAAGATTCTTAACTTTTTTGAAGTTTGATAGTCATAAAGGTGTTGCGATGGCTGAACAGGTCCTTGAGTTTCTTGCGATTTGCGGTTTAGATTTTAAATACTGCAGAGGTCAATCTTATGATAATGCCCCTAATATGTCCGGTATTTACTCAGGGATGCAAGCGATCATGTTGAGTCTCAACGAATTTGCGATTTATTTACCGTGCGTGGCGCATTCACTCAACTTAGTTGGAGAAACTGCTGTAAAGTGCTGCTTGTTTGCAGTAAACTTCTTTTCTATTGTACAATTATTGTACACTTTTTTTCAAGTTCAACGCATCGGCATGGGCGTAGCCAGGGTGGGGCAGGGGGGGGTGTGCTTGCCCCCCCCCCTAGCTTGTGGACAAAAAGTAATAAGTAATAAGTAAAGGTCACTATTATGGGTTTTTTAGGTTCAACTTTTCTTTTTCAAATGTAAATATGGATTAGTTATGAACAAACATGTCCTAAACACAAAATCCATCACACCTGGCCCTCTAAGTTACCAAGACCTGCGATGATCGGCCCATCAGCAAACTCCCAATCCTTCTTATATTTCCAGCAACCTCCAAAAAAAAGAATTAATAATTATAATAATAATAAAAACACCAAAAAACGACACTGACAACAAAAAGCAATAGAAACACAACTGAGCTGTCGGACTAGAAGAGATTCTGCCGACATATAATTCATCAATAGAAAAAAAAAAAAAACCCATATTTTTGTTACAGATTCGTAATTAACTAGAAAAAATAAGTAACTTTTTTCTGAAAATGTCAATTTTGTATGATATGGAGCAAAACAAATAGTAATTTTTGGATTTTAAATATTTTTTTACTCGAAAACTATTGTTTTTTTTTAAATAATCGCAAGAAGCAAAAAGTGTTTAGTTTTCAATAAGAATTATCGGAGATTTTTTACTTATTTTTAATTCGTTTTTTTTTTTATTTCGAAAAATTTCTTTAAAAACAATTTTTTTAATTAATAATTACTTTAAAAAAAATTCTGAAAATCCTTGCCGAAATCTAAACATTTCTTTTCTCTTGTAATATTTTTTATAAATTGGTAGTTTTCGAGTAAAAAATTATTTAAAATCCAGAAATTACTGTTTGTTTTGCTCCATATCATACAAAATTGACATTTTCAGAAAAAATATTTCAGACAAAAGTTACTTATTTTCCCTAGTTAATTACGAATCTGTAACAAAAAATATGGGTTTACATTTGAAAAAGAACCTAAAAAAACCCATAATGGTGACGTTTTCAAGGTCAACACATGTTGTCAATATATAGCCCCCTCAAAGCCATGAAACTTTTGTCTGACAAATTTTCTCTGAAAATTCGTTATTTTGGAAATAATCCGTTGGGAAGTCTTTAAAAAATTGTTTTGTTAAAGTGCTGTGAATATAAAAAGATCCACGGAAATTAATTTTGACCTGATTTTTTTAAACTAAAATATGTTACATAAAAAAAAATTTGCCCCCCCCCCCCTAAATACAATTCTGGCTACGCCCATGCGCATCGGTGGAACGTTTTGAAGAATTGTATCAAAAACGAAAAAGTACTGAAGTCGTTATCCCAAACTCGTTGGGAAGCTCATGCGAACGCCACTGAGGCAATTTTCAAATCTTTTAACGAAATCGAAGCAGCGTTATGTGAAATTGCTGATGATGAGACACAAAAAAGTGACGTTCGTCACGAAGCTGAATGTATCGCGAATAAAATTCACACCTTTGAATTCGTTTTTATGCTTGTTCTGTGGAGTGAAATTTTAAATAATTTTCGGGCGACGAGCAAAGCATTGCAGTCAGAAGAAATTGATCTCGAAACCTGCGCGTTGTTGTACTCATCGGTCGAGAATTTGTTAGATGGAATGCGAGAAAAATTCGAGGTTTTCGAAGAAAAGGCCAGATCAATTTTATCTGACACCGATTATGCGAGTGTTGCATCGCGAGTTCGACGGAGAACAAGACAGCCGAACGATGGCAATGCTGCCGAAGTTGCATTAAGTCCGCGAGACTACTTCCGTGTCAACGGTTTCCTTGTGATCATCGACAAGCTCAAGCTCGAGATTAGTGAACGAAGCCGAGTGTACTTAAAGGTTGCAAAAAGATTTTCATTTTTAGCTAATTTCAGTTTGACAGAAAATGAGTACCGCGAAAAGATCGCCGATTTGGTTGACTTTTACTCTGACGATTTGGAAGATTTTTACCCTGAACTGATACAGTTTCGCGCGTTTATCAGATCGAAATTTCCATCGAAACCTGAATTTACTCACTCTGAGCTCTACGAAAGTTTGATTCGAGATAATCTAGCATCTGTTTTTCCGAACGTTGAAATCGCTCTTCGCATTTTTTTGACTCTAATGATAACGAATTGTTCAACAGAGCGCTCTTTTTCGAAATTGAAACGTATCAAAAACGAGTAAAGAAGTGTTATGGGTCAAGAACGACTGGACATGCTTAGTCTGATGTCAATCGAATCGGATATTCTTCGTAAAATTGATTTTGAAGAAATCATCGACGAGTTCATTGATCTCAAATGTAGAAAAAAAGTTTTTTGAAGGCGAGTGCTTTTTCCGATCCCGAAAGCTTTAAGATTACTCCAAAGATTAGTTTATAAACTATTATATTATTAAAATTACGAAATATATAATTTAACAGAAAAAAATGATTTTGTTTGTTTTATTGTCTTGAGGAACCTTAAAATGATATTTAAAGACTGTTAAATTTCTATGCATGTTTGATTAACACTTAATTTTACAGCTTTTCAAAAAAAAGGGGGGGGGGCAAATTTTGAATGGCCTAAGGCCCCCGGTGGGCTTAATCCGGCACTGATCTTATGACAACTTAACAAAGTATATTTATGTGTATTTTGTATCATATGACCTTATAAAAATACCAAACATAAGAAAAAAGTGAAGAACAAAAAAATACTAGATAAAAATCAGAGGGCCCACAAGCCCCCATACATCCCTGGTCTAAATAACCTTTGTTTGATACTGGAAATCGATAACACGTATTATTACTAATCAAGGTATTCATTTTCATTGCTGTATCACAGTGGGTTCTCCAGATATTAAATAAAAACCAATTTTAGTCAAAATCTTTGGGAGTCTGTAGCTCCCTGACGATGAGTTTCCGGACACATGTTGATATGAACTTTTTTGCTTGAAATATTTTTCTCAATCAACGGTTTAAGTTTGTTCCACCTGATATAGCTCACCCTGTATATGTATAGCATTCGTTATTTTTAACGAAAAATTATTATTGAACATTATATTTATAATATTAAATAATATTTTTTAGGAAAAAAAATCCTTAACTTTTTTGACAAGTGTCTTTAACAAGTAAATCAAAGTTTTTTTTTGCATATAGCCCCGCAAATTCTAGGACCGGCTCTGTTCGGGATACCCCTTACACCCACTGTATTTTTTGTAGTGTAAAATAAATATTTTCAACACATAACTTATCTATTGTTTTTAATCAACTTAACATAAACAATAGGCTGAATAATTGTAGCTGTATTAACCTTCTGTATATCATAAACAGTCTGTAGAGGACGTTTCCGTTTGAATTTTACAAAATATATGCATTTTACACATATTTAATATATACAAAATATACAGAGAACATAAAGTTAAGATTCTACAAATAAAAATATGAACTTCGTGAAAAAATAAGAATTAAATTAGACTATTCGCCTTAATCTAAGGTCATCTTTCACCTGGATAACTGAAATCTCAAGAGGCCAGTTATTTTATCCCACTTAAAGAGGAGTCCCATTTACCATATTTATTCGAAATAATTGAAAAGTGGACTGTTGTATCATTGACATTCTTTTTTTAATTTGTATAATAATTTAGTTAATTTACAGAGGCTCAGGAAGCGAAAACAATGATTTTAGCTGAAAAATTCAGTTATTTAGTGGAAAAAATCGAATAAAAAAATAATTTTAAAGCTTACTATAAGCTTTCAAAATAATGATTTGTTATAGCTGTAACTTTTTTTGACACTCGGTGCACGCTGCCAACGATTTTTCGGCATGCCCTATATTGACCTGTAATATTTTAAGATTCACTTAAATAAATATAATTTTTTATAAAGGAAACAAAGAAAATATTTCAAGTATTAATTTCCTTTTTGAAAAATGTTTAGTGATCATTTTTACTAAAGTAATAAGTATTTGAATATTGTACATTTTTTTAAATAAAAAATCTTATTGACAAATGTATATTTAATTTAAAAGAAACTAGAGTGCAGCTTCGCAGAGGGGAGCGAAACACCCCTAGAATCACATCTAAGGGGACGATCGCTCTCCCATAATATTATTAACAATTTTCTCTAATTCGCACTGTAATTCACAAAGTAATTCGAAAAATTTAAAAATCGGCGTCAGTAAAAAACACCCGTATCCGGTTGAAAGATCATTTTCAAAAATAGGAAGTTTTCTTCCACACAAATTAATCTTAAATATAAAATTTTAGTTTTAATAGCGACTACAGACAGACTAACAGATAGACACACGGACATCAAGGCGAAACTAGTCAAAATGAATTCAAGGAAGATCAAAATGGGTAATTCTATTAAATGTGTGACGAAACGTTGGCCGATAGCACGACCAAATCGACGCGGTTTACACCCAGAAACCAAGATCCAATTCCATTAAAATCCAGAATTCGATAAAAAATCGTCATCATTGTGGTATATAGGTACCTACTTACTTATGGGTCATTATTAGTCAACTCTATCAGAGAAAAATGTTACTTTTATGGATTAATGTCATAATCATCATAATATTCACATATATTTTTTTAACTTGCTCAAATAATATAAGTTTCTTTCATCAATTTGCAAAGTTTTGCATATGACGCATATGCATTTATAATAATTTAACATAGTATATAAATATGTACATAATAATTTTTATCTCCGGATGTGCTTATTGCAGAGAATTGATTTTTTTAGTTATGTTCACAAAAGAACGATATTTTTGAACAATATATTTTTCGCAAATTAATAATATAATATAATGTAAACAATAAAATTATAATGTTACTTGCATTTAAAATAGTTTTTAATAAACTGTTTTAAATACAATTTAATATTATTTTATAAAATGTACCGGTTAAAAAAATAATTCGAAAAATTTAAAAAAATGTTTTTTTTTACTAAGTATTCGTTTTTAAGTACATTTCAAATGGTTCATAACAGAGAAGAAATATCTGCCATGAGTGTCATGGGACTTTCTTATACGTGTTACAGAGACTGAACAGTGTACGTCTTTCTTATACGTAATAAATAATAATATTGAGAGTAAACAGTGTGGGTTATTCTTAATATTTTTTTTAAATTCTTTCTGGCTAAATCATATTAAGTGTTGAAAAAAAATTTATGGGGAATAAATTATAGATAATAAAATACTCGACATTTTTTATCTAAAACATTTTTGTCTTATTTCAAAAATAAATCGAAAATTGAAAAAATGACAAGAGTAAACATCCGTTTTCGTCTTAGTAATTACGTTAAACAAAATAAATTCGATACATAATGTATAAAATAATATTTCTATAGTTTATGTATGTAGGTACTAGTGATGTAACGAATGTATGATTTTAAACATTCGCGAATGCGAATGCGAATACGAATATTAGCTGTCAATATTCGCGAATGCGAATGCGAATGCGAATATTGTTTTTTTTTTGTAAAAAAAGCTAAAAAAAAGAAAAAAAAAAGGTTTTCTGAATAAAATAGATTATTATTTATCATTTTAGTGCTCCAAATTATTTTATGAAAAATTATTTTGTTTTAATATCTAAATGTGTTCTTATCTATGGATAAAATACAAACAGAAGTTGCTATAAAGCTGGTCGAAAAGTCGTTTCACTAATATAAAAATTAAAATAATTTTATATTTCGTGGTTTAAGCTATTATTTACTTACAAAAACAATTTATGTTTAATATTTATGATAAACGTGATGTACAGTTTTAAATAAACAAAGCTAAACAATCCTTTTTTTATTTTTTAATTGTTATAATAATTTTTTAAAATACTTTTTAATCGGATCTATTACAATATTTCTTGCAATTTCTTGTCAGTATCCATAGATTATAGCTAGATATTAAAATAAAACAGATTTTCAATGAAATAATTTGGAGCACTAAAACGATATTTAACTATTTTTATATATTAATACATCATAATATATTCGCAAAAATATTCGCAACTTGACCTGCGAATGCGAATGCGAATACGAATGTTTAAAAATGTGCGAATATTCGCGAATGCGAATGCGAATGCGAATATTCGTTACATCACTAGTAGGTACCATTCATTTTAAGTCTTGGCATCTTAGGACGCCGCGCCGTCCGCACCGTCCGCCAGACACACAATACTGATGTGTGTATATTATTTTCAAGGTTAAAAAAACACAAACTGTATTGCGTGTCTGGCGGCCGGAGCGGCCAGCGCGGTCGGTGCGGCGTCCTAAGATGCCAAGACTTTATTCTATCTTTTATTAGTTTGTCAGAAATATCTTTCAATAAAATAAAAATCACGTACACTGTTCACTGTCAGTATTGCGGATAAGAAAGTCCCGTAGCACCCATGGCAGCTTTTTAGGGTTCCGTAGAAAACTAGGAACCCTTATAGTTTCTCCATGTCCGTCCGTCCGTCCTGAAAAATTTTGAGATAATAAGATGAAATTTGGTACACGGTCGTAGATTGATGACCCAAAAACAGAAATGATAAGATTTTTGAAAATAAAATTTTTTTAGACCCTCCTTTCATAAAATGAAAAGTGTTTTCAAAAAAAAAATTTCACCTACACCATTGAGTGGGGTGTCGTTAGAAAGGTCTCCTAAAATGCAACAAAAAATGTAACAGAAATTTTTAATTTTAACCCTTCGATCACGATGTATTTTCTCTCCAAAGTCATTAAAAAAGCGTCCCCCCCCCCTCTATTTTCTAAACTATCAATTTAAAAAATCTGAAAAAATTTCAGAACGAATATTTTAATTAGTACTTTCACTGAAAATTATAACGAACATTGTCAAAAATATTTTGGACCCCCCTTTCATAGACTGAAAATTGAACTTTCATTTTTTTCCCCACTTACCCTAGTGAGTGGAGTGTCATTTAATAGGTCTCGTAAAATGCAATAAAAAACGTCAGATAACTTTTTGATTTTAACCCTTCAGTCGCGATATATTTGCTTTTTAATGTCGCTGTCAGAGCGTCCCCCCTCTCTATTTTCTAAACTATCGATTCAAAAAATCTGAAAAAAATTCAGAATGTAGCTTTTAATTAGTACTTTCACTGAAAATTATAACGAACATTGTCTAAAATATTTTGGACCCCCTTTTCATAGATTGAAAAGTGAACTCACATTTTTTTCATTTACCCCATTGAGTGGGGTGTCATTTGATAGGTCTCCTTAAATGCAATAATACAAGTCAAATAACTTTTTGATTTTAACCCTTCGGTCACGAAAATTTTGAAAAAAACTATTTTTTATAAATCGTAGTGAGAATGACTACGGAACCCTATCATGTGCGTGCCCAACACGTACTTGCCCGTTTTTTTAATGAATTAGTCCTCTTTTCACACTTTCAACTTCTTACAACCCTAGCTAGGGTGGAGCAAGGTTGCCCTCTCTCATTAACCCCTGGATAAAAAGTATAAGTAAATCAGTTCATATTGGCTACACAAGGATATTCCTACACGAATGTTCCTTAATTTCAAACCACGATTTTTCTTTTCAATCAAATTTTAATACGTACCTACATATCCACTTAATACAATAGAAGCTCCACTACAAAGAACTACTTTTGTAAATATAAAATATAGAAATAACGGTTTCATCGATTGATACTCGTATGTCAAAAAGTTGAAGAATTTTAACATTATCTACCTATGTATTAGTAGGTATGTACCTTAAAGAACAAACAGGTGGAGAACTGAAAGAATTACAAAGTGCGGTAGCGCACCAAGAAAAAAATCGGGGAGAAGGTATTTTTTTTTGTAATTATATGTAATTTTTTTATGTATCACAGATTTTAAATTAATTTTTTTATTGTTTATTGACCAAATTGGAGAGGGACGGTGTAGTGATTGTAGCATTTTTAGGGTTCTGTAGAAAACTATAATACCTTATAGTTTCTACATGTCCGACCGTCTTGAAAAAATTTGACATAAGATGAAATTTGGTACATGGTCGTTGATTGATGGCCCAAAAACAGAAATGATAAGATTTTTGAAAAAAAAATTTTTTAGACCCCCTTTCATAGTATGAAAAGTGTATTCAAAAAAATTTTTTCGCCAATTGAGTGGGGTCTTTAGAGAGGTCTAAAATGCAACAAAAAATGTACCAAGACCTTTTGATTTTAACCCTTCAATCACGATATATTTGCTCTTCAAAGTTATTATCAAAGCGCCCCCCCCCCCTCTATTTTCTAAACTATCGATTCAAAAAATCTAAAAAAAATTATAGAATGTAGCTTTTAATTAGTACTTTCACTGAAAATTATAACGAACACTATAGCAAATAATCTGCCGTGTGCCACGGGACTTTCTTATACATAATAATGACAGTGAACAGTGTACATGATTTTAATTTTATTAAAGGATATTTCTGACAAACTAATAAAAGATAGATTAAAATAAATGGGATATAAACTATAGAAATGATAGAAATATTATTATGTTATACATTATGTATAGAATCTTAGAGCAAATACCTACTAGAGACAGCTTTTCCGTCCGTCGTGCGAACAAGCCTGCGAGAGAGAAAGCGCCACAACGCTGCACTCTTTCTTTCTCGCTCCGCGTGCTGATTAGTCGGTGGGGAGAGGCAAGTGGTTCCCGCTATTACCGGTACCAATCAGCACGCGAAGCGAGAGAGAAAGGATGTAGCGTTATGGCGCTTTCTCTTTCGCACACTTGTTTTGCACGGCCAAGCGGCAGGTTGCCTCTAGTAGGTTTATTCTTATCATTTTTTTAAATTTAGGATTTATTTTTTAAACAAGACAAAAATGTTTTAGATAAAAAATGTCGAATATGTTATTATCTATAATTTATTCCCTATACATTTTTTTCCAACACTTATGATTTAGCCAGAAATAATTTTTTTTAAATAATTATTTTTAAAATTCTACATTGTTTATTCTTAGTATTACGTATAAGAAAGACCCATGGCACCTATGGCAAACACGTACACTGTTCAATCTGTGATACGTATAAGAAAGTCCCATGACACTCATGGCAGAATTTTCTTCTCTGTTATGAACCATTTAAAATGTACTTAAAAACGGATACTTATTAAAAAAAAATTTAATAGAACATAAATTATAGATACTAATATTACCTACAATTTTCAACTTGGCCATTTTTCTCTAATTCGCACTGTTTCAATGTAATTCGAAAAATTCAAAAATCGATGTAGGTAAACATCCGTTTCCGGTTGAAAGACCGTTTTCAAAAATAGGAGGTTTTCTTCCCAAGCAAAAATTAATCTTAAGTATAAAGTTTCACTTTTCTACGATTTGTCGTCTTTGAGTTACAGCGTCTGCAGACAGACAGACCGACCGACAGACAGACAGACACACAGACATCATGGCGAAAATAGTCAGAATGGATTCAGGGAAGGTCATAATGGATAATTCCATCAAAATCCGGATTTCGAAAAAAATTGGCTTTACAATACTTACCTATACTATAATATGTATATTTCATATACATTGGTATAAGAAAGTAAAATAGTTTATGAAAATTCATGTGCGTGCTCAATACGCACTTGCCCGTTACTTTTTTTTTAATGAAGTTTACCCGAACATTTCGGATGCGTCACATCCGAACATTATGACGCATAAATGCCGAGCAAAAATGTGTTATAAGACATAACATAAAGAAGTATAACTTCAAAAATTATATGAAAAAAAATCAAACTAAACCTTATTTTTGCCACCGCTATATAGGTATACTAGGTGGGCCCGCGCGGCTTCGCTCGCGTGGACTACGGAATTATTGTTTAGGATTTAAAAAATATATAGTTGATTATTTAAAAGTTAATTATTGAAAACAAATTAAACTAGCTGCCGAATCCAATTTTACCCGGGGATATAAAATTAAACTTTATAACGTATAATGCCGTGGGGTGCGATCCTTTAGGTCCACACAATCAACTTCCCAACATGGTATGGCTATCAATACTTGAATACTGATTATTTATTGTTTCCATAATTAATTTTTTTTAATATATGTATATGAAAAATTTTAATGGAATTTGTCAGAAATAAAACCCACCAAAACTAATATTATAAATATTAGTTTTCTAATATCTTAATGTCAAAAATATAATGCACATTTTTAGAATAAAAATTTCGTTTGTTTCCATGGCAACATGAATTAGTAGACGTATTTATTAGTATTTCAAATTCAAATTTTGATGGTGGTTTTCACCCTTTTAATGGCTGTTTAGACCCATATAAAAAAACAAATATTGAAATACACGTTTTATTATATGTATTGTATAATATTTATTCTAAATAAATCTAAGTTGCGAGTAAATCCGATCAAAATAAAAAAAATAACTCAAAAAACACCCCTTTTTACCCCCGTAGGGGTTTAATTTCGGAAAATCCTTTCTTTCAGATCTTATTCACGCCAAGACGCTTCGATTAACACCCCAACGAAGTCAATAGCATTTTTTATTCGCGAGATTTCGTCCCAGAAAAAAATGACACGTACACTACCGCTCAAAAGTTTGAATACACCTACTTAAATCAACGAAAATTGATATAAACCTGTATTAATTATTAATTGTTTAGCAAAAAAACTTACAAAAGTATTTTTTAAAACAATGTGACTAAAAAATAACTGTATTTTGTAGTTAAATATAATAAAAAACACTAAATATAGACCTCATTCAAATATCCTCCTCGAGCCTTGATAATTGCCTGACAAATTCGTGGCATTCTAGAAGTGAGTTTATCTAACATATCTGCTTTTATATCCTTCCAGGCATCTTGCAATGCTTCCCAGAGTGTAGTTTTACTATTGGGAGCTATTTTTCTGACTTTTCTATCGAGTTCCTTCCAAAAAAATTAATCATGCGATTGTGGCGACCACATCATCAATTTCAATTGTCCAGCCTTTTTTTTTGACACAAAATAGTTCTTACAAAGTTTAGATGTATGTTTTGGGTCATTATTTTGTTGAAATACAAAATCATGACCCAAAATTTTACATCCCGTAGGGATTACTTTATTTACAAAAATGTTATGATATACCTTTTTGTCCATAATACCATATATTTTTACTAATTACCCAACTTTTTTCCCTCCAAAACATATCCACACCAGAACACTATCACCACCATGTTTCACTGTGCAAATTAAGCATTCTGGTTAGAAGCGTTCACCAGCTGGCCGACGGACAAATTTTCGACGTTTTGACTCAAATACTTCAAACTTCGATTCATCCGTCCAAAGAACTTTACGCCGCTAGTCTAATGTCCAATCCTTATGCTGTTGAGTTCATTTCAGTCTTTAATAATATTTGATTACCTTACCAGAGGTTTTTTTGCAGTCACTCGAACATACAACCCTGTATTGTTGAGGCGTCTCATGATAGTTGAAATTGAGACAAGTTGTTCTCTGGAGTTATTTATATCTGTGGTAATATCAGTGATGGTTAACTTTAATTATACATTGATAACATTGCTAACTTTCCTTCTTCATGTATTGTTGTCACTTTAGGCCTCTCAGAGCGTAGCTAAGATTTATTTTTGCCAGTATCTTCAGCCCTAGCGAGCGAGCGCTGCATAGCGCCCAGATAATTCTGCAATTTTTTGTAATATTTCGAAGAGAAATCTTTTCCTTTCACACAATAACTGTCTAAGCATGAGTTTCTACGCTTTATTCAGTTATTTTTAGCTTCATTGTATATAAATTTTGAAAAAATATGTATTTTTTTAATTTTGTTAATTTTCACTATGTAAAATCAATTTGACTAGTTGGAAAAATGTAAAAAAGCCTTATAATGCTTTATATCACTTTATGTACTAAAATTGTTTGCCATACAATTATATTATGCTGAATTAAACACTAACAATAAACAGAAAATTGGCAACAATCAAAATTCAAAATAGTCAATTATGACAAACGTGCACATAATAAGAACAACAATGATAATTTCTTAACAAAATAGTCAAATCTAGTTTAAAGGGATCGTTTCTTACTATTAACCACCTTAGAAAACTAGAAAAAAAGAAAATATTGCATTTTTAGCTGGTGTATTCAAACTTTTGAGCGGTAGTGTACGTACACACACACACACACACACACACACACACACACACACACACACACACACACACACACACACATACATTTTTCTAAAAAATAGTGTAAATATACTCTAATGACCTTTAAACATGAAAATATGTTAACATTTTTGATTTCGATTTTCGGACCAATTACAATAACTTCCTATTGGGAAGTTAACAATTGACAGTTAAAAGAATACCGGCCTGTCCCCTCTGCCCGGCGCGGCGTCTAGTCGTAGTTCGCGCGCATTGTCACGAATAATGTTTAATGTTATTATATATACTTATTTCACGTTATTGTTATTTCCTAAACCAAATTGGATTCTGTAAAAGGCAAATTATATCTACATTCTACATTAAGTACTTATGACGATGAAATCATTTATTTCGATAAGGATTAAAGTTTTGCAGGTCATAAGTCCATGTAAACAGAACCCAAATATTTTATGTTTTCTTTGTAACATAAAAGCAGTCATTGTGGCTTAAATATAAAAGTTAGACATATGGTGTCGCGGACTTTGTATTAAAGAATTGTCGTAGAACTTTTGATTCTACACAATTCTTTAATACATTATTTTGTTCTATATTCAACGGTTTAGGCAGCGTATTGCAAAACAGTGCGCCGACGGCAAAATTTGTTCCGACTTGATTTACTATTAACGTCACTGCTTAGTTGTTATGTCACCTAACGTAAGAAAATATAGCCTATAACCTGGCCAGAGAATGTACCTATGAATTAAAAAAGAAACCACGTAAATCGGATAAGTGGTTCTCGAGTGATAAGCGCACTAACGGACAGGCAGACAGACAGACAGAGAGACGTTGAGCTTTTATACAGTGCGTTCATAATGAAAGGAACAAATTCGTTTAAAATTCAGGTAATGATTTTGCGGAAAAACGCTCGGACCCGTCGATTAGTATTTTTAGTTGCGGATTTTTTGACATAAGAAATTTGTATACAGGTGTCTCAAGAAGAACATACGCTATACGCAGTCATCATTGATTTTTATATCATATATTATATCATTTTTGAATTGTACGATAAATTCTGAATACTTTTTGTACAGTATATCATATCTCTAAAATCAGCGGTTTATGGAATAATGACGTTTGAAATGTGTCTCAAGATGAATATATGCAGTCAGCATTGATTTTTTTTAATGGAACAACCTGTATATTATGCCATTTTTGAATTGTACAGTAAATTCTGAATACTTTTTGTACAGCATACCACAACTCTAAAATCAGCAGTTTTTGGAATAATGACGTTTGAAATGTGATAAATAAATAAAAAAATAATGAACTTTAATAATAAAATATACAGAAGAAATAAAATTATTCCAAAAACCACTGATTTTAGAGCTGTTGTACAAAAAGTGTTCAGAATTTACCGTACAATTCAAAAATGGCATAATATAATAATAATAGACATCCTGTATACAAATTTCTTATGTCAAAAAATCCGCAACTAAAAATACTAATCGACGGGTCCGAGCGTTTTTCCGCAAAATCATTACCTGAATTTTAAACGAATTTGTTCCTTTCATCATGAACGCACTGTATATTAAGGATGTATAAGGTGACCAGATTTCAGATTTAAATTACGCCAACCATGAGAAACCCTAAAAAAATGCCCGTGTTAATACATGAAGCATTTTTTTTATAATTCTACCTATCAGATTTATGGTTTTGTGAGATGAAAATGAAAACCTTTCTTGGCAAATATTTTTTAATTTTACTGTTGAGCCCCTTTTTTAGTTCTCATAATTTATACCAAACCCGAAGAAATTGTAACGAAACCCGGAGCTCGGAGAAACAGTATACAAACCCTGAGACTCCGGGTGAAAACCTGAGACCCTATATATGTAGCCCCTTAATAAAGAACGCGCAATCCATGACTCCATCCATATCCTATGTCTATGATACAACTCGTTAAAATAACCCCTGGTTCACAAAATAGACGTAAAATATTTATTTTCACATCCCTACTAAATATGAGGTGATTCGATTGTTACTTATTCAAAAGGTCTTAGGGTCGACTCCGGGTCGCCGGATGTAACCATTATAAAACCAATCGCGAATAATTTTATAGTTAGTATCGCGGTCGATTTCATCGTTTTTTCACAATTATCGTATTTTTTTTTAAATGAACCATATTATTTCATAAATTTTTGTATATTCTAACATACATTTCTGATTTGTTTCGTTTGTTAATTTGTGTTGTTATATTGTTAAATGTAAGTTTTTAATTTTCAATTTTAAGTTTTTGTGAGTGCACACACCCCGGAAAAGTCAGTTTTGGCTTCTCTATATTATATTTAAACAAATTATATAGTGTACTTTTGAAATATCATAATAAATTATAAAAAATAACTTTGTGACGTGAAAAATTTATATTAAAGTTAATTATTTAATTTTTAAAATTAGATTTTAATTCTAAACACGAAAACATTTGTAAAAGGCCTAATCAAATTTGTTGAGGACGAGAGGATTTATAAGCAACTGATTCTACCACTACATGGGGGCTTGCCCCCTTGGCCACCGATACCGTGTAGAAACAGTGACAATAAGAGACTAAATCAGTCCCCAGTGCACATTGCAATACCTCAATAATGTTTAGATATTTTACTATTCATGTAAAATATTTAAAATATTTAATGCCTTCTGGAATTTTTTTTTTTTAACAATTTTGATCCTCCAATCCAAGCTAATTAAAGATTTGTTTTTAAATGAAAAATATTAAAATTAAAACGTTTTGTGTTCTCAAGAAACATATTTCAAAATTATTATGCCTTTTATAATTTTTTTTACATTAATTAACTCTAAATTCTTCTTATTTATAATGACAGGGTTACATACTAAACCTGCGAACTCTAACCAAAATTCTAACAAACTAATTATTTTTTTATAAAAAGTATTTTTGTTTAAACTAGAACCGAACTGTTTCTATTAAATCAATTAAACCTGTAGTTGAATTGTTTCCATAAACTTTTAAAAGAACCCACCCTAGCGGTTTCGAGAATGCCGTAAAATAATACCGAAATTTTTCGGCATTTATGCTCATGCCGTATATTTACGGTTATAATTCGGTTAAACTATAGTTGTTTTGGCCAGTTTTTATACTGTAGTTATCCAGTATATATACTGCACTTATGCTGTACAGTTACCAAAAATATACTATACAATTACCGCATTAATGCCCAAATTTAACCCAAAATATACTGCACTTATGCCGTACAGTTACCAAAAATATACTGTACAATTACATTTTGCATTTTTACCGTAAATATTACACATCTATATGGTAAATATTTCGTAATGTTTCGGTAAAAAAACTGACCTGAACAACTGAAAATATGCTGAAAAAATACAGTAATAATACTGTATAATTGCGGTATTTTTTCGGCATTTCCAAAACCGCTAGGGCATATGAAAACTGGAACTATATACTGTTTTCAACTGTTAATTCCTAATAACTGTTGTAAAAAAGGAATAATTATATTTAAAATTGAACTGTTATTTCTTGCAGTGATATTACCTCACCCATTTATTTAAGATAGACAGAATGTCAATCACTGGATATTGGCTGGCTCATCCAGAAGCTGGGGAAGAAGTAGTCATTACTGGTTTAGCAGGTCGTTTCCCTGACTCTGATAATGTAGAACTTTTCATTGAAAATCTTTACAACAAGGTCGATCTGGTTACTGAAGATGAAAGACGTTGGCTGCTTGATCATAGTGAGATCCCAAACCGAACAGGGAAAATCAACAACCTCAATCGTTTTGATGCTAACTTCTTTGGTGTTCATTATAAGCAAGTAAGTACCTACAGTATTAATTAATTAAAATAAATATAACTCTATACAATAAAATGATTAAAAAAACTTAAATAAAACATTTTTTTTAAATCATAACTAAAGGGGTGGTAATTCCATAACTCTACAACTGTATTTATTTTAAGGCACATGCCATGGACCCTATGAGTCGAATGCTACTAGAGCACACCTTCGAAGCCATAGTTGATGCAGGATTAAATCCTAGAGATTTAAAAGGCACCAATACAGGTGTATTTATTGGGGCCTGTTATTCTGAATCTGAGAAGACTTGGTTCTATGAACGTATATCAATGAGTGGTTTCGGTATAACTGGTTGCAGCAGAGCTATGTAAGTTAACAATATAATTATATTTTTTACAAACTTTGATACATTGGTGCATTAAAAAAGTGACAAGTCTAATTAAATAAAAATAAAATAAAAATTATAGATGTAAAGTATACATATACATGATTTTTTCCAGGTATGCAAATCGTATAAGCTACTGGTTAGACATAAACGGACCCTCTTACACAATGGATACAGCTTGTTCAAGTTCAAGTACAGCATTAGAACATGCCTACAGATCGATACGTGAAGGAATGTG
The DNA here is from genome assembly GCA_949319165.1 of Sialis lutaria. NCBI lineage: Eukaryota > Metazoa > Arthropoda > Insecta > Megaloptera > Sialidae > Sialis > Sialis lutaria. Next base: position 10,890,296 of record OX439232.1, on the reverse strand, counting down.
TGATACCGCTATCGTAGGAGGTTGCAATGTTTGTCTGCATCCCTATGTGTCTTTACAGTTCTCTCGCCTTGGGGTTTTGTCAATGGAAGGACGTTGCTGTGTATTTGATGAGGACGGTAGTGGGTATGCGAGATCTGAGGCTGTCGGAGTTATCGTATTACAGAAGGCTAAAGATGCTAATAGAATTTACGCACAAGTAAGTATTTTAACAACTATAAACAGTTGTATTTATAAAACTATTTTTCAATTGAAGTCATTAGCATATTTCATATTTAAGGTAGTCCATGCAAAACTGAACTGTGATGGTTACAAACCTCAAGGTATAACATACCCTTCAAAAGAAATACAACAAAAACTCTTCCGTGAATTTTACAAAGACTGTGATATTCCACCATCGAAAATTGAATTTATTGAAGCTCATGGAACTGGAACTCGTGTAGGTGACCCTGAAGAAGTTGCAGCTTTAACATCTGTCTTTGTCAATGGTCGTACGACTCCATTAAAAATAGGGTCTGTCAAGTCTAACATTGGACACTCAGAACCGGCCGCAGGTGTCTGTTCGATTGCAAAAATTATTTTGGGATTTGAAAAAGGATACATTCCACCAAATATTAATTTTAAGAAACCTAGACAGTCTATAGAGTCATTAGTAAATGGTCAACTAAAAGTAGTTACTGAAAAGACTAAGTGGACGGGCGATTTAGTTGCATTAAACAGTTTTGGATTCGGAGGAGCCAACTGTCATATATTGTTGAAACGGTGGAATAAAGAAAAAGTGAACAATGGTTTACCTAAAGATGATATTCCACGACTTCTTTGTATATCAGGAAGGTAATATTTTCATATTTTTACTTGTTATGTATTTATATTTAATCTCAATTTACTTTTTAAATATTTAAAAATATAGAACAGAAGAAGCTGTACATACAATTCTGGATGAATTAGAAAAAAAACCACTTGATGAAGAATTAATTGCTTTATATCACAATGTTCACCGGAAAAATATATCTGGTCATATTTATCGTGGTCACATACTTCTACAAAAAACTGAACCTCATAGAATTTCAAGAAATGCTAGCATGTATCAAGTAAAGTATATTATTATTTATTCAATTGAAAATAACTGCATCGTATCGTATTTCTATTAGGGTGAAAAGCGCCCAATATGGTTCGTGTTCAGTGGTATGGGTTCCCAGTGGCCAGGTATGGGATTGTCTTTGATGAAAATACCAATTTTTGCTGATGCTATCAAACGTTGCGCTGCTGCATTAGCACCAAAAGGCTTAGACTTATATCGTATTGTGACTGAAAATGATCCAAAGATGTTTGAGAATATCGTACATTCATTTGTTGGAATAGCAGCTGTACAAGTAAGTTTTACAATTTAATCCACTTTTTTCAAATTTTTAAAAATTGCAAATTTTTAATGGGTAAACATTTTAGTATTTTATCAGTAGATTTTACATTAATCTGTTGAGTGGAACTGGGTTCTGAGGTTTTCCATTTTTTTTTAATAATCGCACTAGACTAATAAATAATAATCTAATAATATATATTTTATTTATTTGCAAGTGAAACATTTTTGTTTTGTATACTTAACATGTATAGTTAGTCGATTAATATCTTTATTGTTGTGTAGTTTCAAAATTATAGCTTATAAATTGATTTATTAAATTAGGTTGGTCTTGTCGACATACTAACAGCTTTAGGAATAAAACCTGATTACATTATCGGTCACTCGGTTGGTGAATTAGGATGTGCATATGCAGACGGTTGTTTCACTGCGGAGCAAATGGTTTTAGCTGCTTATTCCAGAGGTATAGCAAGTATTGAAGCCCAGACAATTAAAGGGTCTATGGCAGCTGTTGGACTTGGACATAAACATGTAAGTTTTTTACAGTTGTTAAAATATATCCTGGGAAAAAATTAATTTGATCGACGTAGATCAAGCTAGATCTAATTTTATAAAATTTTTGATTTACATCAATTACAATAAAACATCTTTATGTTACATCTACAAAGATGAACATAGATTTAATATAAAAACTTTTGAGATTGATATGTTTCAATTTATGTAGATCTATATAGGGGTGTGCTACTAGAGCTAACTCGCACCAACTCGCGTGTGTCGGCTGTTAAGATTTTTGAAAATCAGTGTCGGATGTTAAATTATGCCACGCTCTACTGATAAACCCTTTGTACTACATATGCTGCACACAGTGTTTTACTCTTTTCCTTAGTTCTGCCAATCGTTTTTAAATTTGTTTTCCTAAAGATTTAAGAATTATTTTTGAAGCTTTTCCGGTACTTGTACATTATATTCCATGCCATTGCAGATTTGCAAGTCTTACGTTTTATATGATTTGATCAACGGTAATGTGAGTACGGTAGTGTATACTATTATAGTCAGTCATATTTATTATTCCTTATTCGGTTGATATTTTCAAAAACTGCAACAATTAAAAATTATGCATAAAACATGTTTTTTTTTTAGCGAGCCAGTTGTTACATGTTTAGTAGCAAATCCCTGTTGTGTATATTTCTATACATGTGTATATTTCAAATAGATCTCATTTTTCCACTGCAACTTAATTCTCACTAACAGTACAATTTTAATTTGTAAACAAATCAACTAACGGTTAATTAATTTAGGTATATTTAAATAAGTAAGTACAGCGATGAAGAATAATAAATCATAATGTTTAATTAGATATGTATTTATGATTATGATAAGTCCAGTGTAGTAGATCTAAAGAGATCAGCATCTATTTCAAAAATATAAATCTATGTAGATCTAAATTTTTTCCCACAATGTGACTTGAAAATTTCAATATTTTTAATAGGTTGAAGAACTGTGCCCTCCTGAAATAGAAGTAGCTTGTCACAATAGCAGTGACAGTAGTACAATATCTGGACCAGCAGAAATTATGACCAAGTTTGTAGCTGAACTTCAGAAGAAAGGCATTTTTGCTCGTGAAGTAAACTGTTCTAATATTGCATACCATTCTCGTTACATTGCAAATGCTGGTAATACAGAAATTTATTCAATTAAAATAGAATATCAATAATTATTTATTTGTTAATATATACATATATACTAGAGTCAGTGGCGGATTTGCCATAAGGCCCAGTAGGCCCGGGCCTAGGGTGGCCAGATATTAAGGGCGGCAAATCGTGCCAAAAAAAAAACACTGATAATAACAAGATTAACAAGAAATAACTCAAATGCAAAGTATCTTAATATTTTAAAGGCTCGCGTACCGTATGATTATAATCTTCCTAAATCACTATTTTTGCGTATCAAAGTATAAATAATTTCGTACATCGTACATATAAAATAGTTCGTACGTTTAGTTTAATATAAGTGATCTAGGAAGAATAGGTAGGTACCTATTGTTATTACGCGCGTGTCAGTCAACCTCGGAAAATATTATAAACTAGCTTTATAAGCTAGCTTTTAGTTAAACAATTTTCTGAATCAATGAAAAGTGGGAATAAAGTAAATTCATGAATTATGTATCTAGTCTATAACAGGGTGGTCAGTTTCTGGAAAATCGGGAAAAGTCAGGGAATTTGGTTGGAAGTCAGGGAAAAATGCAAATTCTACAAAAATATAAAAAATTTATCTATGGGACCTTTTTTTAGCTTTTTTATCTAAATTTTAATTATAGAAAACAGGGAAAAACGGTAAAAATTCTCCTGGAAAACCGGGAAAAGTCAGGGAAATTTGTTCCAGAGAAATATTGGCCATTCTGTATAATGATGGGTGCTGAGAAAGGGGCGGCACATGGCCTGGGGCCTAGAGCGGCTAGGACTGCAAATCCGCCACTGACTAGAGTTGTAATGAATGTTTGCTTGTGCTTGTAAGCGAAATCAAGACTTTCACATCATTTTAGACTTCCTTTCACTTTTGCAACTTATTTTGGGAAGGTTTTAGCAAATGTTTTTATACAGATTTACTCAAATTTAATTATTTCAACTAACATGAATATTTCTTTTAAATTTAACCAATAATAGATATAGAAAATATATGAGTTGCCTATATTCTATTTCATTTAAGTTTGCAGTGGTTGCCAAGTGACTTGACCGTACGAGTCGTGATCCGTACGGTCAAATCACCCGGCAACCACTGCAAACTTAAATGAAATAGAGTATAGTTTCAAAACCCGCTATGTCCACTTTTAAAAAAAATCAAGTTAGTGGTGCCGTTTGTTAGAAAACACAGGAGGTTACTCAATTTAAAGTTTCAAATCCACCTATAACCTATCTTTATTTACCTTAATTTCTAAACAGCAATTTTATAAACTGCTTAATCCATTTTCAATAAGAAATAAAATCAGCTTAATCTATTTACGAATGTTAGTTTTAAGTATTTTTTCAAAATCGAATATAATTAGCGGAATTATATTATATAATAGTGGAATTAGAAACTCATATAATACATATAGAAACTCGTGGCGAATACCATCACTAGATATCCAAAATAATAATGAAATAAAAATAAGCATATTTTTCATTTATTTGAAATAATATTTTTTATAAAATAGAAATTACACAATAATTTATTTAAAATAAGAATTCTGCAAATATCCAGTGGCAAATTGGACATTTTATCATGACTGTAGTTATTAATTCATTTCATTATGTATGTAAAAAATTCAATTATTCGTTTAGTTTTTACATTTGCTTTAGTTTTCTTAAAACAATTTTTTTCTTTTACACTTGTATTCGCTTTCAGTATAAATACTTTTGTTACAACCATTATTAATACCATGGTATTTTAATAATTTCTAGCTTATTGATATAAAACTTGTCAGTATTTTTTTTGTTATCAAAAATCTTTAAAATGTTAACTGAATTTTAAAACATATCATTTTTTTGGTTACAGGTTCCCGTTTACTGAAATATCTACATGAAGTAATACCAAAACCCAAGCTCCGTTCCGAGAAATGGCTCTCATCATCCATACCTGCATCTAAATGGGATTTGGAATCTGCTAAATACAGTTCGGCAGAATATCACACAAACAATTTATTGAGTGCAGTGCTGTTTGAAGAGACTGCACATCACATTCATAAAAATGCAATCACAATTGAAATAGCACCTCACGGTTTGTTGCAAGCAATTCTACGGCGTGCCCTAAGTAAAGAAGTAGTAAATGTCGCTTTAACACAACGTGATCGTGATAACAGTCAAGTTCTGTTGACAGCTATCGGAAAGTTAGTTATAAATTATATATTAGCGAATGATTTTGACTAAAATACTTCTTCTTGCTTTAATCATATAAAACTAAATCTCTATTTTTTTAGATTATATGAGCAGGGGTTAGAACCAGATTTAGCTAAAATATACCCCCATGTACAATTTCCAGTAAGTCGCGGGACACCAAACATATCTTCACATATTCGTTGGGAACATTCAGATGATTGGTTTGTGTCACTATTCCAAAAACAAGACAGTATTGCTTCTGGAGAACGTAAAGTTTTAATTAGTACGGATAACCATGAATATCAATTCCTTACTGGTCACGTGATTGATGGTAAATAATAAACTATAATATATAGTATATAATATATAATATATAGTAGTTCATAATACTTAATGTATTAGAAACTAATCATGTATCAGCAGTTAAAAAAAATCCATGCAGTTATGATGGATATAAAAATGTTTTTACTCTAATACTAAAATGAGCAAACTAAAAAAAGTGAAGTTATCTTAACTTCAGTCTGTATAATTTTCTTAAAAGAAATTTAGAAATCAATAAATATAATTCTATTTTTCAGGGCGTAATTTATACCCAGCAACAGGATATTTAACACTTATTTGGGAAACATTGAGTTTGATGCGTAGCGAGGCTCATTATATGTACATTCCAGTAGTTTTTGAAAATGTGCGTTTCTTGCGTGCTACAAATATACCACAAAATGGTTCTATTGATATGCATATTATGATTCAACAAGGAACCGGAAACTTTGAAGTATATTATTTTTAATATCATATTGTTAATTTTTTACAACACTTATTTATAAATAATAGGGATTATTTTTACTTACAGATAACAGAAAGTGGTGCAACAGTTGTAACAGGACGTATATATGTACCTGAAAATGTTGACCGAGAAATTATCCAGGTATCTCCGCAGAGTAAAAAGTTCAAAAAAGAAAATGGTGAAATTAATTTAACAGCTCGTGATATTTATAAAGAACTGAAATTGCGTGGTTATGAATACTCCGGTGACTTCAGGGGCCTCATTGACTGTGATAACAGAGCTCATGCTGGTCATATTGAGTGGAGAGATAATTGGGTTGCTTTCATGGACAATATGTTACAAGTAATGCATATTTACATACTTATCGTTAATTAATTTTTTTTTTTACTATTATAATTTTTCTAAATTTAAAACAATTACTGAAAACAATTTATTTAAGATTGAAATTTTGAAAGAAGACACTCGAGGACTGTTTGTACCAACAAGTATACAAAAATTAGTAATAGATGTTAAACGGCATGAAGTATTAGTTAAAAAAGCAGAAGCTGAAATTGAAGCAATTGAAGGTCCAAGTGCAAGTAAAATGAGTGGTACAAATGCTGATGTAGTTGAGGACCCTACAAGATCTGTACCATTACTCGAAATAAGTGTCAATGAACATCTTAATCTAATATGTGCTGGAGGAATACAAATACGTGGACTGAAAGCTAATGCAATTACAAGACGTAAGCCTCTTGGCGAACCAGTGCTAGAAAAATATGAATTTATACCATTTGTGAATCCAAAGAGCATGTCAGTAAGTAAAAAAAAAATATATTGCTATGATTGATTAAAAATATATATAATTGACTATATTATACAAATCTTAATTTTCTATAGGATTAGTAAAATGTGCCAAATTATTAAACTAGTTTTTCTGAATTATTTCATCAAATATAATCTATATTTTTAAAATTTTTAAATTATTTACAATAAAACATCATTATATGTATGTATATACCGGGTATTAAAAAAAGAGTGTAAAATAATTGAAGGGGTAAGGGAGCACTCAAGTATTACGTAACGCAATTTTTGGAGATTTTTGACCCCCCCTCCCCCCATGTAACGCGCCGTAACGTTTTTCTGTACCCCCCCTCCCCCTAGTTACGTAACCACCAAGTGACCATTTTTACCTAAAAACTGTTACGTAACGCGTAGTTCAAAATCCCCCCTCCCGCCCCTGTAACGCATCGTAACGTTTTACAAGACCCCCCCCTCCCCCCAAATTCGTTACGTAATACTTGAACGCTCCCTAATAGTATGAACCAAAATAAGCAAAAAACTTCTAATAAACATGTGTCTTGAGGGAACTACAGCCCTCCAAAGAGTTGGCTCAAAATGAGTATATATTTAATATCTAGAGAACCCTTTCTGATAAAATTATGAAATTTGGTATTCGGTTTAGTAATAATAAGTCTTATCGATTTCTCATATAAACCAATTATAATTTAGACTAGGGATGTATGGGGTAGTGGGCCCATCGATTTTTATCTAGTATTTTTTTATTCTTTAATTTTTTCTTGAATAAGGGACTTATATAAGATTACTTGACACAATATACACAAAATATATTTTGCTTATTTGTCATAGGATTAACCGTTTTCGAGAAATATCGATGGTAAAGAAAGCATGCAGAATTTAACTTAATACGGATGCTTCAAATTAAAAATAATAAATTTTTATTCTTGTTCTATGATAAAAATTAAGAAAAAAAGTTAACATAAGTATACCACAAAAAATGCATCCTTATCAACAAATAACCATTTTTAATTACGTTTTTTAGTCAAGTTAGTAAAGTACGTGTAACAGTAATAGAACTGGCTAGGGATCTAACAATAAGAGGATTCATATTAAAATATTTCTTTATATGAACTTTTTTTCATTTCTTTAATCATAAAACAAGAATATAAATTTATTATTTGTAATTTGAAGAATCTGTATTAAGTTAAAGTCTGCATGCTTTCTTTACCATAGATATTTCTCAAAAACGGTTAATCCTATGACAAATAAACAAAATATATTTTTGTGTATATTGTGTCATGTAATCTTATATAAGTTCCTTATTCAATTAAAAATTAAAGAATAAAAAAATACTAGATAAAAATCGATGGGCCCACTGACCCATACATCCCTGGTCTAAATTATAATTGGTTAATATGAGAAATCGACAACATTTATTATTACTAAACCGAATACCAAATTTCATAATTTTATCAGAAAGGGTTCTCTAGATATTAAATAAAAACTCATTTTGAGCCAAATCTTTGGAGGGTTGTAGTTCCCTCAGGAAACATTTCCGGACATATATTTATTAGAAGTTTTTTGCTTATTTTGGTCCACACTAATACCTCTTTAAATATTTTACACTCTTTTTTTAACACCCGGTATATAATATATGCATAGGATTTCAAGGGAATGAACTGTAACCTATATTGTAATTAGATGTAAAAATATAATATTACTAAAGGTCAATGTTACTCTATTTATAATTTATTTTAAAAATCTACATTATATAGTTCAAACTGAATTAATAATGTCATTATATGCTAAGTTATAAAATGAATCGATTATTGTGTCTCATTAAAATTGAAATTAATATACTGCTGACTTTTTAATATGTGTGAGGTTTATAAAATAATTTTACAATTTTTCATTCATTTTGATCAAATAATAATTTTACTTAGTTACTCGTACTTTAAATTATAATACAGGGTGTCCCATTTTAATCTATCACCCCCCTAATTTTTTTTATCTATCAATTAAATCAAAAAATGCTTCAAATAAAAGTTGTTTAGTTTTGAGGGGGACCCAAAATGGCGTTATTAATTTTTTATTTTTTGGACGTCTTCATGGTCAAATAGGCCCAACTTTTTTTTTCAAATGGAAACCTATATTTTTTATTACAATATCTTATTGTTTGGAAAAAAACAAGTAGCTTTTGTTTCAAAAATTTTTTTGTATGACTTCATTTTTTTTAATATTAAACAAAATAATTTTAGATTTTAGAATTTTATTAATTTTTTACTCGAAACCCATTAACTTTAGAGGAAAAGTGTAAAATACAAAAAATGTTTATTTTAATATGATATAACTAGCAAAATTATTTCAGAATTTTTTATTTTATTTTTTATTTGCTTTAATATTTTGAAGAGCAAAAGTTATCAAAAAATCCTGATATAATTATCCTAGTTATATCAGATTAAAATAAACATTTTTTGTTTTTTACACTTTTCTTCTAAAGTCAATGGGTTTCGAGTAAAAAATCTAAAATCTAAAATTATTTTGTTTAATATTACAAAAAAAATGAAGTCATACAAAAATTTTTTTGAAACAAAAGCTACTTGTTTTTTCCAAACAATAAGATACCGTAATAAAAAATATAGGTTTCCATTTGAAAAAAAAAAGTTGGGCCTATTTGACCATGAAGACGTCCAAAAAATAAAAAAATAATAACGCCATTTTGGGTCCCCCTCAAAACCAGACAACTTTTATTTGAAGCATTTTTTGATTTAATTGATAGATAAAAAAAATTAGGGGGGTGATAGATTAAAATGGGACACCCTGTATATATACATATATAACATTTAGAATAATATTTCATCTTCAAAGTCAATAGGATAATACTTAGAATGTCCAAATCAATAAAACAAAATACATTATCAAATGAGTCAATATCTTCTGTATAATTTGTTATATATTTTTAGCTCACAGATGGATTACGAGTTTGTGTACAAGTAGCTCTTGAAAATTCACCAGCAATTAAAGTGAAAGGAATAGAAATAGACAGTGTTCTTACAAGTAGCATGTTACTGTCTCCATTATCACCTAATATTTGTACAGTTCTTGAAGATTTGCCGCTAATTCAGCCTGATTTCACAATTCTTGCAAAACGGTCTATTGATGACTTGCCTTCGAACATAAATGTTGAGGATAAAAAACTGACAGCCTTTGACAATTGTCATTTTGTTATTGGTACTGAATTAATTAACAAACCGGATGTATGTATTTTTTAAATATTGTGCACACCAAAAGTTCCTGCACGCAACTTCTAGTTGATTATTATTAATTAAAGGAAATTTATATTATAAATTTTAAAATATCCAGGAACTTTTAGCTTGTTACTAAAGTATTATTTAATATTTCTAATATTTATTTAAAACATATAAATAATATCATTTTAGATTTTACAATTAGCAGTAAATGCACTCCGGGACAGCGGTTACATTATTTCGCGTGAAAAATGCACCCAGAAACCAAACCAACCTGCTGGATTCATGATAATCCAAGATGTTGTTATTGATAATGAACGCATTGTTTTATTAAAAGCAACACAAGCTCCACAACCAATAACAGTTATCGATGTAACAGAAGATTCGTGTAGTGGCAAATTCACATGGCTCGAGCCATTAAAGGAAGCCGTTTTAAATGACGATATCGTACTGGTTGTGTGTGAAAAGCAACCTATGTGTGGTATTTTAGGTCTCATCAATTGTATAAGAGCTGAGCCTGGTGGTCAGCAAGCACGATGCATGTTTATTGTAGATAACAATGCACCAAAGTTTGACCTGAAAGATCCATTCTATAGGCATCAATTGGATAAAAATGTTGCTATTAATGTTTACAAAAATGGACAGTGGGGTAGTTACAGGTATTTTTTATAATTTTTTTGCTACTCTCATTATTAATAGATATGAGGGGGTGCTGGAAAATTATTTGTAAATCTTATAATTAAGCAAGGTTGTCTCAAACAAATAAGTTAATGATATAATGGAGTACTATGAAAATGTTCAAGGAGAAAGGACCCCGCAGAATCCTTCTGGGAAAGGGGTTTTGGTCAAACTCTTTGAAACTTTGGATTCTGATAGTCCTTGATGAGTAGGTCAAAAGTGTCAATGGGCACTAAGTCCTAAAAACTCAAACTTTTAAGTTATAGCCCCCTGAAGTTGGGGCTATGCTCGTCTTTAATTTACAATAAATTTTTTTGTAGAACCTTAATTTTCACACGATTATTTTTATGTATTCCCAAAGACGTATTTAATCAATTGGCACCACAAAAAAGTCAATTTTTCAATTCTTAGGCAAATGGTAGCACTATCAGAATCTAAAGTTTCAAAGAGTTTGACCGAAACCCCTTTCCTATAAGAATTCTGCGGGGTCCTTTAATAATTTTTTAATTTAGTGCCCCCCACCCTCCTTCGTACTTAAAATATTAAATTTTTATTTATTAATTTCTTTACAATGCAGGCATCTTCAAATTGGAAATATCAAATCAGTAAAAACAAAAAACGCTTACGTAAACGTCACCACAAGAGGAGATCTGTCAAGTTTGTCTTGGTTGCAAGGACCAGTACTTGATGAAAATAATGATAGATTATTAGAAATATATTACTCTGCGCTTAATTTCCGTGATGTCATGACTGCAACTGGGAAATTGGCATTAGAAGTTGTTGCTAAAGGCAGACTAGAGCAAGAATGTGTCCAGGTATAAATATTAGTATAAATAATCATAGTCGTACATAATATGTAAAGAGTAAAGTCGGTATATATGGAACTAATGGAACACCATTCATGTTTTAGGTAAGAAAACTATGATAATATTATTTAAAATCAGTCCTTATCATTTCATTGGACAGAAAATTTAAACTTTTAACAAAATCGAGTAGGCAAAAATAGAATTCTTAAATGAAAACAAAATAAAAATAAAAAATCTAAAACAATCGAAAATTATACACTTGTTATAATACAGGATTATCTATATTACGTGGTTGAAGTATTTGTTTTTTAAATTTATTTTGTTGTTTTTAATTCAAACTTTTATGTTGTCACTGTAAAAAATAGCAATGGTGTAGCATGGAGTAAGCGGACAGAATCATGAAGATTTGAACTAAAATAAAAAAATGATTTTTGCAGATGTGGATAGTTGTATTCCATAATACCCGCAAACACGTGTATTTAAAAAAGAAATTGTTATTGCTGAGGCAACAAATATTACGTGGATTCAAGGAACTGTTCATACGATCAAACACTTTACCTGCATTTTTAAAACAGGAATATAAAAAATTTAAACAATTTAATACAATAAAAATTTAAACTTAATTACGTTAACATAAATAATTAAAAATAGCAAATTTCATTAAATTGTTCTCAAAGACATATCAGTACTCCAGACACTGTCATGTCAACTGATACAGTCAGTTAGAGGTGTAAGCTTAAATACATATTAATTTTGTCTTTACAAAATTTAAAATAGAGCAGCAAAAGGAGCTGTCCATATTACCCGCCTATTCCATATATACCGACTTTATATATATAATATTTAGCCATTGAATTATATATTATACAATAATTTTACTAGGGCTTAGAATTTTCTGGCCGTGATAGATCAGGCCGTCGACTAATGGGCATGGTAAGTGGTGGAGCTCTAGCGACAAGATTGAATGTTGATAAAGACTTAGTGTGGGAAGTACCAAACACATGGTCTCTTGAAGATGCTGCTACAGTACCTGTTGTCTATGGCACAGCTTACTATGCACTCGTAATCACAGGAGAAATGCGTGCCGGGCATACCGTACTAATTCATGCAGGATCTGGAGGTGTAGGACAAGCTGCTATTCATCTTGCCTTGCATTATGGATGTAAAGTGTTCACGACAGTAGGTACACCAGAAAAGAGAGAGTTTATTAAGCAGATGTACCCACAACTTACAGGTACATAATTATCTCTTATGTTGTAATATTGAAATATCATTAAAAACATTAAACAAATATAGTTATACACGACCACGTAGAGCTACAGAAAAAAAGTTAACATGATGTTTTGTTGTTATTTTTCTAGACAATCAAATTGGTAACTCTCGTGACACATCATTTGAACAATTAATCATGGAAGAAACAAACGGCCAAGGTGTAGATCTTGTTCTTAATTCACTAGCTGAAGAAAAACTACAAGCATCAGTTAGATGTCTAGCTAAAAACGGTCGTTTCTTAGAAATAGGAAAATTCGATTTAGCTAACAACAATGCTCTGGGAATGGAAATCTTCTTACGTGAAACATCCTTCCATGGAATCATGTTAGATAATCTATTTAAAGCAGAACCAGAAGAGAAACGAAAATTGCATAATGAACTTGCCAATGGAATTATATCTGGTGCAGTTAAACCTCTTACACGTACAGTATTTAATTCAAACGAAGTTGAAAATGCTTTCAGATATATGGCTGCCGGAAAACATATTGGCAAGGTAAATTAATTTTCTTTAACTTTACATAAATGTATTTTATTTTTTCAATAAATATTTTTAATTGGTCGTAATATTAATTTTGTACTAGGTTCTTATCAAATTGAGAGAAGAAGAACAAAGAAAAATTTCAACACCAACAGAATGTTTTATAGATGCAGCTCCTAGGTAAATTTTAATATACATACTACAATCAAAAATAATAAACAATATTAAACAATAAAGAAACATTAATATATATTTATATTTATATGTATTGACTATGAATTTCTGTTTACAGATTCTTCTGTGACCCCAACAAAAGTTATGTCGTTATAGGAGGACTTGGTGGTTTTGGACTAGAGCTTGTCGACTGGCTTGTCTTACGAGGAGCTAGAAAAATTGTACTGACTTCACGAAGTGGTGTTACAAAAGGATACCAATCAGCACGACTGCGGTTTGTTTAAAATACTATATGTATTAAATAATTAAATTGGCATCTAACATTTCAATGAAATTGCAAACAACTTTCATTTGAATTAATTGGAACTATAGGAAAAATAATATATACTAAAAAAAAGGACAACTAAAATAACTATATTTGTTTTCAAATTCAATTTAAACCTTAACTGCCAAAGAATCTAATTGAATTCAATTAATATTATCTTTTTAATTCTTTTTAGCATTTGGCGTTCATATGGTTGTCACATAAGTGTATCAAATGCAGATGTTTCAACAAGAGAAGGTGCAGCAGCTGCTTTACACACAGCTGCACTTTTGGCTCCAGTAGATGGAGTATTTAATTTGGCTGTTGTTTTGAGAGATGCTTTACTCAGTAACCAAACAGCTGAAACATTTGATGCTGTGTTTGCAGGTAAAGCGACTGCTACACATCATCTTGATGCTGCAAGCCGTGAGCTTTGTCCAATATTGCGCTACTTTGTTGTGTTTTCAAGTGTTTCGTGCGGTCGTGGTAATGCAGGTAATTTTATAAATTTTGCTTTTATTTTAGAATAACAAGTTTTATTATTTTATTTTCTTGTATTTATCATAAAATAACAAGTTCATGACATTTGACATTGTAGAATCACAAATATTATGTATTTACAATATTTTTTATCTGATTCCTACATACAAAATTAAATGCATATATTTGAATAACATCGATTTCTTTAAATTATTATTATTGTGTAATATTTATTTAGATCTACATTTTTTTAACTATGTTTTCCAAAAATCCTTAACAATTATTCCACAAGCACAGCTAGTTGATAAATAAAATCATAAATTACGTACTTATTATAACAACTATAAAATATCTATTTATATTGCTTAATAAACATTATACCTGTATGTAATATTTATGAATAGGAAATTTATATTTTAATTTCATTCAAAATTACTGTTTTTGCTATAGTGGGTGATTCATTTAACCTGGAATTTTGTATATCTCGAGAACTAACAATAAGCAAAATAATGAAAAATGGTTCAGACAAAAGTTATCAGGTATCGAGAGGGTCAAATATTGGTGACCTTGAATTTCACCTTGATATTTATTTTCATGGTGAAATGAAGGTCAACTTTGATTTTTTAAATGAGAATCTATATTTTTTATTGCATATTCATATTATACGGAATAAAGTATATAACCTTTTTACGAAACATTTTTTTTTTAATGAAAATTTTTTGTTTCTAACGAAATTTCTATGCACTTGCAATTTACTAAATAATTTTTCTTTTTATACAGTCGATCAATAAACTACTTTTGGCATAATCCTGGAATTAATCGATCTTATAAAAAGTAAAATTATTTAGTAATTTCAAATTTACGAAACATATAGCAAGTGCATAGAAATTTCAATAGAAACAACAAATTACATTTAAAAAAAACTTTTTGTACAAAAGTTACATGTTTTTTCCTGTATAATACAAATATGCAATAAAAAATATATGTATGTAGGTTCTTATTTAAAAAATCAAAGTTGACCTTCATTTGACCATGAAAATAACTATCAAGGTGAAATTCATGGTCACCAATATTTGACCCTTTCGATACCTTATAACTTTTGTCTGAACCATTTTTCATTATTTTACTTAGTTCTTGACATATACAAAATTCCAGGTTAAATGAATCACCCTGTAAACTCTAATTAACAAGGAAAAAATGTTGCAAAAAAAAAACAATAAATGTTGAACCGATTTTCATAAAACTTTAAACAATATTTTTTTGTATGTTTTTGAAAGAAAAATATGATACATAGGTTTTATAAAAAACATAATTTTTTCAACAATAAAAAATTTACCGATTGTCATTGGACTATACTTTAACCTAAAGTGACCAGACGTCCCGGATTGTGCGGGACAGTCCCGGATTTGAGAAGTCTGTCCCGCATCACAAATTGTCCCGGATTAGACATGAAGAACATTATATTATGAATAGTGTGAAAAAAATGCAAAAATTGGTGGTGTGGAGCTAAAAAAAAAAGGTCTTCAGAATTTCAACTACTAAAAAAAAAAAAAAAAGGTCGTCAAATTATATTTATTATGAAATTTTTTATGCGTGTCCCGCAACAAGGTTTTAGAATTCTGGTCACTTTACTTTAACCTAATCTCAATAGATATGTTCAAATGATCATAGCTCTTTGAAAATAAATCGTAGAGCCTTCGGCAACCCTACGTTGTTTTTGTCTTGTATACGAGCCTTCATTCAACCCCACATGTCATTTAAAATTTCTTGGCTTGGTTCCCCCCTCCACCCGGGTGTGTGCAGGTGGGTGTTTCTATGGTTAAATAATAGACTTTGTGATCCAGCTGCATCCCTATAAATTTCAATCCTATATTTCCAACCATTTAAAAGTTATTTAGGTAGCCCGGAACTTTTAGAAGGCACTAAGATTGAATCTAAATAATGTTAACTTAACTGTAGTGTGTTTTATTTAAGTTTGCAGTGATTGCCAGGGATTTGACAGTATGAATCATAAACTGTACCATCAAATCTGTGGTAACCACTGCAAACTTAAATGAAACAGACCATAGTATAAAATAAAATATAATTTATTATTATTATTTATTCCTTGTTAAACATACACCTGATTATCTGCTAGACTCGAAACAATATCAAAAAACAATATGTATTTACACATATCAGAAAATTAAAGCTATTTGTAATTACAATGCTGACTGGACCAATAAACTTAAATTGACAATGACACTTAATCGATCTAAACAATATATACAAACTGATCTTAGCAATGATTATAACTTAAGTCAGTATTTCAATAATAGTATCGGTTGTGTTAATATGTATAATATGGACTGAACATTCAACTTAACTAATAATTATTCACTTTATTCCCTTAAGGACAAACCAATTATGGCATGGCCAACTCCGTGATGGAGCGAATATGTGAAGCTAGACATTCAGTTGGTCTCCCGGCATTAGCAGTTCAATGGGGTGCTATAGGAGATGTAGGTTTAGTAGCTGATATGCAAGACGGAGGTGGTCTTTTAGAGATCGGTGGTACTTTACAACAACGTATAACTTCATGCCTTGCTTGCCTCGACATCTTCATAGCACAACAGGCGCCAGTTGTAGCTTGTATGGTCGTGGCAGAAAAGGGTTCCAGCTTTGATGCTTCAACGGTTGTTGATGCTGTTGCTAATATTATGGGTAAATACATATATAATTTTTTTAGGCTAGCTCAGGGGTCGGCAGTCTTTTAAGTTAGAAGAGCCAAGTTGTTAAGGAAACATGATTGCAAAGGTATCAGAAAGCCATAAGTTTAAAAAAATAAAAATTAAAAACGTGATATATGGTGGAACAAACTTGGACAGTTGATTGAGAAAAATATTTCAAGCAAAAAAATTCATATGAACATGTGTCTGGAAACTCTTTGTGAGGGAACTACAGACTCTCAAAGATTTTGACTAAAATTATTTTTATTTAATATTTTGAGATTACATTGTGATACAGTATTTGATTTAATAATGATCGATTTTTAAAGAGAAAAAAAAATTTACTAGAATTTAATCTAATGTAAGTTTTTCTCTATGTAGCCGTCCGCCGCCCCTTCTAAACTGGCACCCCGGGCGGTTACTCAATTTCCTTCCCTAAAACCAGCTGTTATATTATACATTAACAAAATAAACAACGAATTTTAATAAATATAAAAATTTCAAACATCAACCTTTCTTTTTTCCAAAGCTTACTTGACTTGAACATGATATCGCATAAATAAACATATTTTAGTTTTCCAAGGCAATTGTGATTTTTTTCAATAATGAATAAAATGCGTGTATCTTTGTTATGAGTTGTTTTATTATCGAAGATACGAAAAGTTTTGCGATCGTATTTTAAATGGATAAAAAATTTCACTCGATCATTCTGTTTCAGGCTAAATCTTTGGGTATTTGTAGCTCCCTTACGAAGAATTTCTGGGCACATGTTTATATTAACTTTTTTCTTAAAATATTTTTCTTAATACACTGTTCAAATTTGTTCCACCCGATATGACTCAGCCTGTATAATAAAATTGCCAAAAAAATGTGTTCCACGGTCTTGCTACCTCGATTTTCTTTTTTATATGAAAGTGCTGAGCATATAAAAAAATATTCCAATTTTGTACTGATATGCGTTCGAACTACCTGCTAAGTTTAATTAGTTTTATAATAAAAGTGCCTCAAAAATGTGTTTTGCAGTCTTGCTACTTTATGATTTTTTTTGTAAATAAAAAAGAATTTGGAATAGAATAAAAAGTGAGAGTTACTGAAGAGCCGCAAACGCCTGTGCAAAGAGCCATATGCGGCTCGCGAGCTGGGCTAGCTAGATTGTAAAATGAATTTTATGTATTGTTTATGAAGATTCTAAATATAGTTGTTAAATGATATTTTTGATTATTATATTATTTTAGGTTTCCGTGACATAAAGACGGTGAGTGTCACATCAAATCTCGCAGAATTAGGTATGGATTCTATGATGGCCGTTGAAATCAAACAAATGCTTGAGAGAGAATTTGAAGTGTTCCTTACACCACAAGATATCCGATCATTAACATTCGCTAAGTAATTATATACAAATCATTTAATCAATAACAATAAACTAAACAATATCAATTTTAGGTTACAAGAAATAGACGCATTACAACTAGCTAAAAACACAAATAGTGATAATAAGACTAAAGAGAGCATAAGTGAACATGAAGCAATTAACATGATTTTAGGAAAAATAGGCTCTGAAGAAGATGCTAAAGAAGAAATCATTCATATGGGAATGTTTAATGAGAAATCAAATAAACCACCGATATTCTTATTACCTGGTATTGAAGGTTTAGCGAGTATATTCCAGCAATTAAGTCCACATCTTGAACAGTCAGCCATCTGCATTCAAGCTGTTAAATCTATCCAGTCTATTGAAGAATTAGCAGATGATGCATTGAAAGTAAGCTTTTTTTATTAACAATAATGCCATAAATTAATTAGATTAATTTTTGTTATAAAACAATCCATACATTTAATTTTTTACAGGTAATAGATAAGAGCATGAAAATCAAAGATGACTTCACAATCATAGCATATTCTTTTGGAGCAATGGTAGCATTAGAAGTTGTCCGTAAGTTAGAGAAAAGAGGACAAGTTGGTCGTTTGGTATTAGTAGATGGTGCTCCATCTATGTTACAAGCTATCGCTAAGTTATTCACTGAGGGAACTAATATTGAAGTTGAATTGTTGTGTAAAATTTTATCTGAGTTCAATCCTACACATAGCACAGAACTGAGGGTAATATATTCAATTCGTGTACACGGTGCTTAAATTACATAATTTTAAATTTTTCAGCCGGAACTAGAAAAGTGTCCAGACTGGAAATCTCGAGTTGAATGCCTTGTTAAACATACACCTGATTATCTGCCATACTCGAAACAATATCAAATAACAATCTGTACTAACACGTATCAGAAAGTTAAAGCTATTCTGAATTACAATGCAGATTGGACCAATAAACTTAAATCGAAGGTGACACTTATCCGACCTAAACAATATACCCAGACTGATCTTAGCAATGATTATAACTTAAGTCATTATTTCAATAATGAAGTATCAGTTGCGTTTTTCGAAGGTAACCATGCAACTATTTTGGAAAATGAAAAAACTTTGATGTTTATTAAAAATTTTCTTAATAATTAATATATTTAATAAATCACTTCGGACATGCAAGTATAATATGTAAATTTCAATTTTGCAATAAATGTTCAGTTTTTTAGTCTGTAAATATAAATATTAATATTATACTTAAGTCCAATCATTTATTATATAGTAATACAATAAAAAATATTTTATTGTAATTGAATGAAAACATCTGTATATGAACATTTATTATGTATTTGAAATATAATTAATAGTTCTTAATTTGTTTATCGACTCTTAATCCATCATCATATGATTAATTTTCTTATATTCTATTTCCACAATAATCCTTACATCCTGAAAATAATCCATTTGCTTTTCTTAAGTACAATCTGCACATTAATTAATATTACTGCGACACCTAAATAATAACCTGTTTTCAAATGTTTTTAACTTGGTCAAAAATGGACTTTTTTCAAAACTTTTTTTTGTTAATAATTGATGATGCTGTTCAACATCCTCAACATCTTTTCATTTTTTAACTTTTTAATGTAATTTTAAAAAAATAAAAAAAAACTGCATATTTTAAACTTGACATTTATGTAAAAAAATAAATTTTAAAATAACTTTTTTGTAGAGAATTTCAATATCTCGAAATCAGTATTTTCGCAAATATAATATTAGTTTTAATAAAAAACACGAAAAAATAATTCAAATGAACATAGCCGGAAATTAAGTGTCCACAAAGTCACATCTCTGAATTCAACATATCAAAAGTTACAGGCATTCCAAATGATTTATTTGTTAAATTGTATGTCTATAAGGCTCTCACGGTAAAATTATTGTTTCTATAAAAATAAGTTAAATGGTAATTTTTTAGAAAATTTAATTCTATATAAAAATAGTTTGGAGAGCTATAGGTGTAAATGCAATGAGTTAAAAGTTGCAAGCGTTTTAAATATTTATTTTTTAACAAAAATCAACATTTTAACGTCAATTTTCTATAAATATCAAATTAACAGCAATATATTACCATATATTAAACTATGATTAATATCTGATATTACCCTACTACTGAGCTGTTGGAAAAGGAATGACCAAGCCGATAACTAGCATTATTAGAGCATAATGTTATTCTATACAAAATGACGTCCTTAAAATTTTTTTAATGAATCAGTAATACCAACTTTAGTACTAAAGAATCATTTTCCCATGTTATTTAAATGGGAAATGGGACCCCCCTTTGTGGCACCTCTTAAAATTGTACTACAGGGTAATACTTGTGGAGGGATTTTTTTTTGGGACATAAACTACCTTATTTTGTAACGAGAGAAGAAAAAATATCGATTTTTTTGGCACACCCTATAAATACAGGGTGTTCGCAGGAACAGAGTGATCATTGCTAACTTTATTATTATAGGAGCTAGAAAATTGGTTAAATGGGCAAAGTATCAGTCTTTTTTTCAGGATGAATAATGTCGATGTCAAAAAAACAATTGAATGTAAAATTTTAGAGTTATATTGAAATTAGGGCTGTACCGGAACTGGAATTTTGGATTCCGGTCGGAACTGGAATTACCGGAATTCACAAAAAAATTCTGGCCGGAACCGGAATTTTTTTCAAAAAATTATATTTACAATTAATAATGATATTAAAATAACTAAAATGTTAAAAATATGCTTTATATACATAGATTATCATCATAAATTAATATAACTTTATTTTATATTGGATTTCATAAAGATTAGGGGGGTAGTCTTACATTATATTATAAAACATAGTATTTTCTACATATTGTGTGATTTTTACAGCTTTATAAGGTGTTTTAAATTGTTTTTTTAATTTAATTAGTTTACTAGTATATCAAATTTATATAAGTAAATGTGATTAATCAAAACAGCAGTTAAACAAATTCACAATATAGAAAATCATATAAAATATCGATAAAAGAATACCAATTACTCGAAATTAAAACACCAATATGCGTTACTTTAGTTCCAGCGCAATGGTCTTCGGACTATTTTCCGCGGTACCTCTTTGGGGGTTCCGTGAATAAAAATAAAAATTATGAAGCACTCACACTAGTTAAGTAGTATTTATTAACTAAATATAAATATAATGATGAATTTAGAGAAATAACTATGTGAGTCTTTCTGATTTTATATATTATAGTTAATATCAATAGCATAAATACTTGTGCAGTAACAAATTTTTCTCGGGCCACTATTTTGAATATAATTATTTTAAGATATACTTTAATATGGGTAAAATAGAGTTCGACGAAAAAACATTTTAGTTTTAATCGGTAAATGTTTTTGAAAAAAAAAAACAAGACTAGAGTATTATTTAATTAATGCAGAATAAGTCTTATTTCACAGATAATATTCAAAAAATTTCGAAATTCTTAGTTTATTATTGTACAGTTCATCTCTAATTTATTATTATCAGTTATGTCCGTAATCTGTAATATAATGACTTTTTTATTAATATATTTAGTCTATTAATGCTAAAATTTCAATCATATTATGATACAACAAATAATAAAAAACTACCTTTGTGTTATGGAATAATTTTTTTAATAAAAAGTTATTTATTCATAATTATATTATTTATGAATTTTTTAGTAGAAAAAAATATCAAAATTTAAAAATTCCAGCAAATGCAGCCGGAATTTAGTAGTTCCGGCCGGAACCGGAACCGGAATAAAATCGTGAATTCCGGTACACCCCTAATTAAAATACAACTTTTTTTAAATGGAATAACCTGAATATTATTATTGGATTTTATAGCTGACAAGGGGAACCCTTCACAGGGCCGCTTTTGATTTTCTTCATATTGAAATATGTTGTGAAGGGGGGTCCCCTGATAACACCTATACCCGGTTTAGGGGGCAGACGGGTTATATGCATATATACCTATATGTTAAGTCTATTTATACAAGCGTCTGCTGGCCGAGCGGTTATGATAATAGACCGGTGACCATTATTGTTGCTAATGATTATATGGACAAATATGCCATAAGAATTATTAATAAATAAATGTATAAATTGTTTAAATATTCAATCATTTATAAAATGTTCTTGGTGTAATATGTTTTTATGTATAAAGTGTTTTTACGATAGATACCATCCAAAATTTTGTCAACCGTTAAAAATAAATAAGTAATTTGAGCATAAATTATATATTTTTTTAATTTACAATCCTAGTTTTGAATTGTTTATCAACAAAATTTTAATATATACATATACAGGGTGATTCAGCACTGTCGTGCCAAACTTGAACAGTAGATTGAGAAAAACATTTTAAGCAAAAAACTTCCAATAAACATGTGTCCGGCAATGTTTTCTTAGGGAACTACAGGCCTCCAAAGATTTTACTAAAAATGAGTTTTAATTTAATATCTAGAGAACCCTTTGTGATAGAATTATGAAATTTAGTATTTGGTTTAGCAATAATATGTGTTATCGATTTCTAATATTAACCAATTATATTTTAGACCAGGGCTGTATGGGGCCAGTGGGCCCATCAATTTTTATTTAGTATTTGTTTGTTCGTTAATTTTTTTCCTGAGTTGGTACATCAATAAGATTATATGACACAAAATACACAAAAACATACTTTGCTTGTTTATCATAGGATAAACCGTTTTCAAGAAATATCGATGGAAAAGAAAGCATGCAGAATTTAACATAATACGGATGCTTGAAATTACAAAAAATAAATTTATATTATTTTTCAATGATTATAGGTAAGAATAAAGTTCATATAAATAAACCTCCTAATATGAATCCTCTAAGATCTATAGCCAGTTCTATTACTGTTACATGTACTTTATTAACATGACTAAAAAAACAAACTAAAAATGGCTATTTGTTGATATGGATGCATTTTCGGAGGTATATTTATATTAATTTTTTGTCTTATTTTTTATCATAGAATAAGAATATAAATTTATTTTTTTTAATTTCAAGCATCCGTATTAAGTTAAATTCTGCATGCTTTCTTTCCCATCGATTTTTCTTGAAAACGGTTTATCCTATGATAAACAAGCAAAGTATGTTTTTGTGTATTTTGTATCATATAATCTTACTGATGTACCAACTCAGGAAAAAAATTAACGAACAAAGAAATACTAAATAAAAATCGATGGGCCCACTGGCCCCATACAGCCCTGGTCTAAAATATAATTGGTTAATATTAGAAATCGATAACACATATTATTGCTAAACCAAATACTAAATTTCATAATTCTATCACAAAGGGTTCTCTATATATTAAATTAAAACTCATTTTTAGTAAAATCTTTGGAGGCCTGTAGTTCCTTAAGGAAACGTTTCCGGACACATGTTTATTGGAAGTTTTTTGCTTAAAATATTTTTCTCAATCTGCTGTTCAAGTTTGGCACGACAGTGCTGAATCACCCTGTATATTAAATTACATATTTTGAAAAATAAACATTGAAAACAAATAAATTCACAAGATATTTTACAGAAGAATAATATATTTAAACAATGTCATTGTTTGCAATTAAAAATAAAAATAAAAACTTAAGAGCCCAACACTTGGACTCGAACCACGGGTGCATTGATTACCGGTCTATTATCATAACCGCAGAGCCAATAGACGCTTATGTACATAGACTTAACATATTGGTATATACGCAACATTAAAATATAACTTTTAAAATATTACCCGTCTACCCCCTAAACCGAGTATAGGTGTTATCAGGGGACTCCCCTTTAGTGTCCGACCGAAGGTCAGTTTTTGGCCGAAGCCGAACGTCGGCTTTTCTTGTAACCTTCGGCCGAAGCCGAAGCCGAAGTTTTTTTTTTCGTATTTAATTATAATTTTTTTTCACAAATTGTTTTTAAATGAATAATGAATGATCTTTTTTTACTCTTCACTTCTTAAAAATATAAATATCTATATAAGAATACGAGTGTATTCTTATATATACAGTCGAGTCTCTTTTTAAGCGTATCTTTTTATGCGGTACGATATTTTATCCAAATTCAAGTGGGGTATCAAATAAAAGCTGTCAGTTAAAGGAATTCAAATATGTAAACGTTTTGTATTAAAAATTTTAAAAATCGTAAAAATATTTGGCCTTGCCAATATCTTTGATATTAATTAAATTAAAGAAAAAAAGTCTGATTTACAAGTCCTTTATTTGATTTGACTAAAAAAAAATTGTATGTCCTGTAGAGCCTCTCAAAATTATTATAATTTTTTGAATTTTTTTTTTTGGCTTTTATTTTAAAAAAGAAGTTTATCCTGAAGGATAATAAAATTTTCAATAATTGATTCAAAAACTAGAACGTCCAAGCTTTAAAAAAAATTTTTAAACTCTTCTACGACCATTTTTCGCGGAGATCCAGCTATTTAAAAACACCTAAAAATATTTGAAAAATTTATTGATCCGTTAATTTTGCATTTTAGTGTATTTATGTATCTATGTTATCTCTAACTTTATAATGTGCGCTATGTCTTTTTTGTGTAATTTTTTATATACGGTTTTCTGTGGAACGTACCTACCGCATATAAAAAGACTTTACTGTTTAATATTATACTATATAGTTCAACCTTCGGCTTCGGCCAAACCTTCGACCCAAATTTGGCCGAAGCCGATTATTCAGCCGAAGGTGAAATTTTGGCCGAATGTTCGGTCGGACACTACCCCCCTTCACAACATATTTCAATATGAAGAAAATCTAAAGCGGCCCTGTGAAGGGTTCCCCTTGTGAGAATGTTTATAAAAGTGTATTACATGCATTATGGTAAAACTGATAGACAACAAGTTATAACAAGTATAAAAATAATAGAAAATATCGAAAAATAGTGTGCTATGCAGATTTAATAAAATACAAACAAATGATTAAAAATTTTGAATCAATAATTTCAGGTATTTGTGCCTTATTTCGCAGATTTTTAACGTTTTTGGGTATTATCATCAAGTAAAACACAAAAAAGTTATTTTTTATTCAATGGTATTATTCATAAAAAATATAATAAATCATAATAATTTTTTTCTTTATCAATTAAATTCAAAAACACTAAAAATTTGCGAACAAGGATAAAAACCTGAAACTATTGTTTTAAATGTTTTAATCATTTGTTTGCATTTTATTAAATCTGCATAGCACACTATTTTTTGATATTTTCTATTAATTTTATACTTGTTATAACTTGTTGTCTATCAGTTTTATCAAACTTTTGTAAAGAGAACATTCTCAACTATAAAATTAATTAAATAATACTAATTGTATTTTAATATAACTCTGTAATTTGACATTCATTTGTTTTTTTGACACCGCCATTATTCATTCAGGAAAAAAACTGATACTTTGCCTATTTAACCAATCTTACAGCAAACATCCTGTATATATACATATATTTATTTTTTTGTGCTTAGAAGTTAGGAATCAAATATTTTTCAACTAAAAGAACTAGGTTTGTATAAAAGATATATGCAGTGAAACACAAAATAAAATTTAAATAAATTAAAAAAAATTCTACTTTATTTTTATATTTAGTGCAAGTACAATAGAATAAATATTTGTTTATTGTAACATTATTTTTTAATTATATATTATAAAATAAATACATCTTTTTTATATAATTCTTTTTGTAAACTAAAAATAAAATCACGTTGATTCATATCAATTTTTACCTTGATAAAAATTCGGAGCAGAATTTCAGCTGCTAAGTACTAAAAATGCATTTATTTAAATAATACACACATGCATAATATGTCATAACTTTAAGAAGTCAGGTATACTGTGTAGTTTAACAAATAGTATTTTGTTCTAATATAATACTCTACGTACATGACATAAATGCCTTAAGCTTAGTGTCTAATATTTTAATTTGGTACTTCAATAGGAGAATCAAAGTGATTTTAAATCAACAAACATTTAACAACTCTTCACAAAGCTCTCTCCCTTAGCAATATTTTTCTTTAATTCTGGAATAGCTTTCTCCAAAAGCTCACATTCAAAAGCACTCGGTGTTCCCATTCCTAAATTCTTTTCGATACCATTCTTACCGATGAGTAAGGGAGTCGAGAAATAACTTGCCTCAGTTACGTTAGATTTCACATAACCACATTCGATTATATTCTTCTCGCCTTTAAGAGCTCTGCAGAGTGACAAAGCAAACCGAGCTCCAGCAAAAGCCATTGAAAGTGTAGCGGAACCTGCACCAGCTTTAGCTTTCACTACTTCTGTGCCAGCTTCTTGGATTCGTTCTGTGAGAGCTTTAAGTTTATCTGGCGAGAACTCGACAGATGGTGTTGCTTGTGAAATCATTGGAATAATTGTGACGCCTGAATGTCCTCCAACAACGGGGATATTTACTGCCAAAGGATCAAGACCTTTAGCTTCAGCAATGAAAGCGTTTGCTCGTACAATATCAAGTGTTGTCACGCCAAAGATTTTGTTGGGGTTGTAAACGCCTTTCTGTTTAAAGATCTCGGAGGCGATAGGAACTGTAGAGTTGACGGGATTCGAAATAATACCAATAAGTGCTGTGGGGCATACTTCAGCACATGCTGTGACTAAGTCTCGGACAATGGATGCATTTGCGGTGAACAAATCATCTCTAGTCATTCCTATAAACGATCAAAATTCTACTTGTAGTTTCAAATTGCATTTCTAATTTTAATTTTTTACATTTCTATAAACCTAGCTTCTCCAAGTAGATTTTAAAAAAATTGAAATATACACTAAATATCTATATTTCTTTTTAACGTTGCGTTATTTTGATATAAATTCAAATACCCATATAAAAAAATAGGTTATCTATCGTTTTAGTGCTCCAAATTATTTCATAATTTTTTCAACTTCTAAAAGAGTTAATCTATGAATTCTATGCAGTGATGCTTAAAGCTGTTGGTAAAAACAAGTTGGTCGAAAAGTCTTTTCACTTTAATTGAATTTTCAGCTAATACGGAGTGTACGGGTGGCCGCTGTCAAAATTGTCAAAAATCACGTGTATAGTTTTCCAGAATAGAGTTTGATTTTTTAATAATATACAAGTTAATTGTCCTTTGTTGGGGCAATCTTTTGGGGCGAAATCGTGTTGTTTATTTAGGATAGGTTATTAACCGGTTAGGTAATATAATTATAAATAAAACAATGAAAAATATATAACATATAAATAATGCGCATTCTAGTGTAAGAACTCTATTCTGAATAACTATACACGTGATTTTTGACAATTCTGACAGCGGCCACCCGTACACTCCGTTTTAACCGAATTTTCTTTACAGATTTTATGTATCATATTAGATTAATATTGTTTATATTTTTATTTATTTAATGTCGCTATCCCATTTATTACTTTAAGCAATTTAGGTAGCTGTTTAGGGTGCCAACAATTAGAAAAAAATTGTATATGCATCACAGGCAGTTTGATACCTATTAATAAATATTAATATTTGTTTATTTATAATAATAAAGAAATAAATAAATTTTCGTAAATAGACTTTAAAATCATCTCTATTACAATATATCTTGACTTGACATTCAAACATTTTTTAATTATTGAATCCATAGACTATAAGTTGAGTAGTTAAAAAAAACAGATTTATAATGAAATTATTTGGAGCACTAAAACAATTAATAGATAACCAAAAAACAATACATACAAAAACTTACGACTACTAATATACAAAATCTCAAATACCTGGTTTACGTGGCATGCCAGCAGGGATAATGACAACTTCCATTCCTTTAAGAGCATCTCTGAGTTGGTCAGCGCCATTGCTGCAACGGATTCGAGCTGGAGTGTTGATGTGAGATAAATCAGCAGCAATACCGGGTGTGTGGACAATATCATACAATGATAGTTCAGTTATGATCGGGCTTTGTTTTAGAAGCAGAGATAAAGGTTGACCAATACCTCCACTTGCTCCCAACACTGCAACTTTTACATTTCTCTGTAAATTTCAAATATCAAATTATTTTATCAGCCAGCATTAAACATGATATAATAGGTATTGAATTAATCTACTGACACAAAAAAATATAGATAAATTGAAATAGTACACTTGCTATGAATATAGATAAAGTCATATGACATAACTTAATGCTAAAAATAGAAGCCCTATAACATATTACATATAGTAAATTGATGTAAATATATTTTAATTTGTTTTAATAACTATTGGTATGAAATGTTATCATGATTTAATACAGTATTGATGAAAATATTAAATATGAAAAATATTAATTAAAGAAAAATTACTTGTGCAGTTGTGCTGAAATTCCTGCTGGATGTTTGCAATGCAATTTTAGCGATTTGAGAAAACATCTTTCTTGCGAATATGTGTTTATTTGTAAAAATAAATTTCACTCCCGGTCGATTTCAAGATGTAATGTAAAGCTAATGTAAAGTTGATGTTGCCAAGAGCAAGGGCAAGCAACTGATGACGGATTCAAATATGCAATCTATATTTATACGTGGTAGTTACGGTAGTTAGATAATGATAAAAATTGCAATAAAGCCAAAAGTCAACTGATCCACCGCAATGTCACAACGATTTTAACAACGCCGGGATAACCGGGAGGACGAGTTGTACTTTTATCGTTATACACTCACCGCCGCACCGCTTGATAAACCGACGAAGTTGGTAATTGAACCGCTTGATAAACCGACGTCGAGAGGGGCCCCCACCACCGTGCCAACTTCAACGTTGATTGGTGAATTTAAATTACACGCAGAGATAGCAATCACGGTTCACGGTAGTATTATGGAGGGGATTGGAGAAGGTCGGCATATCTTGCGTTTGGTCCGTCGGTCATTCAAGCTGCCGGTTAATCAAAGGTCGGTTTATCAAGCGATGAGTGTATTTTGGCTGCATTGAATAGAGGGGAGGATTTAGGGAAGCGGGCCGGTTTAAATAATTTCGTGTATTACGTAAATTAGTGGAAAATTGGTTCATATCTAGGATTTTTACGAACAACTATGACTATAATTCTTATATAATACATTTCTGTAATGAATCGTTTATCTGTTAGGATTCTTAGAATGGTTAGGATCATCTTAAAATATATTTTACATACTAAACGTCTTTTTTAATCAAATACACTCATCTCTCGATTTCGAAACCTTCGATTTCGTAACCGCTTGATTTCGAAACGGGCCAAACGCGCGATTTGCCAATTAATAACCTTCTCCAATCCCCTCCATAAGACTATGTACCGTGATTGCTATCTCCGCGCGTAATTTAAATTCACTAATCAACGTTAAGGTCGGCACGGTAGTGGGGACCCCTCTCGACGTTGTCAATTCAAGCGGTTCAATTACGAACAACGTTGTGAAATCGAGCGATGAGTGTAATCAATTTTTTTTACTTTTTTATACATACATGAAATGTAATGTATAAATAAAGTATAGTGATCACGAAAAAAATCGAACTCGAGATTTTAACGGAATTACACGTTTTGAGGGTCCCTGAATCATATACAACCATTAACTCAATGACGTCTGTGTGTGTGTGTGTGTGTGTGTGTCTGTCTGTCTGTGTGTCTGTGAACGCTCTACAGCCAAAACTGTAATACTTACGAACGTGGAATTTTAAACTTAAGGTTCTTGTATGCTCTAGATGTGCACCTCCTATTTTTGAAAACCATCACTAAACCGGAAACGGAAGTATAATTATTTTTCGAATTATTTTTGAATTATTTTTGAAACGGTGCACATTAGAAAAAAATGTTTTAGATCAAAGTTGTAGAGGGTATTTATCTATAATTTATGTTCTATCCATTTTCCCCCCCCAAAATTTATTTTTAGGAAATAATTGATTTTCTACAAAATTTATTTTTTTCGATTTATTTTTTAAACGGTAGGTATTAGAAAAAATGTTTGAGATACAAGTTGTAGAGAATATTATTTTCTATAATTTATGTTCTATTTTTTGTATCTTATGAATTAACAAAAAAAAGTTTTAATGGTTTTAATTTAAAAATGATTGGGAGCATTCAGAAAGTAACCGGTTACCGGTCACTAACCAGTGTTTTGATTGGTTGATTTGTGGAATTTCCGGTGGAATGTACCAAAAATTTAAAGAATGTCCATTTAGTAACACGGAGAGTGTGAAAGAAGTAACCAGAAAGAGATAGAATTTTACTGACCGGTCTCTTTCACCGGTTAGACCATGAAGTTAGACTTTTAACCGGACATATAGGTACCAACTGCAGGCAGCAGTTGGTTCAATAGGCAATTGAAAAAACATCATAAAAACAAATTTTTCTTGAACGTCAAGCAATTTTGTGTTCTATATTTTCGTTATATTTGTATTTTTTTATATATTATATTATAATCCTTTATATTTGAGTATTGCTGTGAGATTATTTTATTATTAATAAATTTTGCTCTTGTGATTACTTTGTTTTTTTGTGTACCTACCTACTTTTTAATATAAGTAAATTATTAATTAAAATTATTTTATTAATTAAATAATAAGCTCTGGTACCTATGTATTCAGTTATTAATTCAGTCGAGTAATTTGAGTACAGTGTAATGTAAATAATAGGACAGCGAACTATTATTATATGGCGGCTACACATCTTATAACATATGAATTATGATAATGTACATGTTTATATTTGCTGGCCATATATCTATAAATGCAGAACAAGATGCAAAAGTTAACTGCTGTATTTTCTAACCAGGAGCAGAAACAAAGGTACTGACAAAAATTTCTGATTGCAATTGAATCGGGCTGCGTTGGAGAAATAAACCTGACCTAAGAAATGTTAACACTTGCTTTAAAATGGATACATATATTTTTAATAATTACATTGACACGTTAACAATTATTTACGAATAATTTATACTCATGATAGATAATTTTCTAAACATGAGATTACATTTATGTATGATATACAGCTCAATTGACAAAGTATAATAAACTAATATATTTAATTAAACTATTCTACTGTTACCACAGTGCCTTTTCTATGTTATTAGCACTAAAAGCTACTAAAAATACTTTTAATATTATAAAATTTTACATTATAGGCCCTGCGGTTGTGGATGACTTCGGCATCATGTTGCAACCTAGTTGCCAAAAGTCAACTAAATAATTTGGTTTTTGGTTCTTGTGTCTACGTTGGCCAGGAAGCTTGATGATGTAGAAAAGTGCAAAAATAAATATAACAAGTTTAATAAAAAATACTCTTGATTTATTATATTCAAAATATACAAACGTCGGTCACTAATTACTTCCAAAATCACTGATTTGTCATTTTTTGCTGCACGATTATATAGTCGACAATTATCCTAAATAAGTATTTTTACGCGCGCTTGGGAAACAAATTGTCATCGTGGAAATGATATGATATGACAATTAACAGTCAATAACCCAAGCGTGTGCCTATCCAGCACGTGCGGTTCACAGCAATCATCGAATATGTATATCAATTCTATTAAGAACGATAATATCTTAAATTAATAACCACCAATAAATAATACTTTCAATGGATATCATTACACCTCTTCAATATAAGTATATAATATGTACATAATACAATCGAAACATCGTATCAATTAATAAGGCAAATAGCATAACCCCCAAAATTAAATTTAACTGCTTTGTAAGTTCCACTTTGTCTACACCACAAATCACACATAATATGTTTATGTTATGTGTGATTTGTGGTCTACAAATGCACACTTCTTGTTTATATATTTATTAGTTATTTTTTGAAGTTATTATCATTTAATTGGTCCAACCTCTTATGTGTGAGCTGCAATTCAAAGAAAATTAAAACAATTTCATGTTTAGAAATATCTTTAAGGCTAAATTCATGCATCTGTAGAAATAAATTACCTGCATTTTGTATATCTTAATTAACTTTTACATATTAAATTATATTATCACATATTTTTGTGCAATATCTTATGTATTCATACTTATACAGAATTAATTGTTTCTAATCATATTATAAAATTATGTTTAAGACAAAAATAATAGAATTTTATTAAAAACTATTTCAATTTTCGTTAAATATGTACTAGGGATGTTACGGAGCTCCGTATCCGAAACCGAAACTATCGGATATCCGAAAAAATTTTACCTCCGAAACCGAAACCGTATCCGAAATAATAAAATTCTGAACTCCGAAACCGAAACCGTAACCGAAATAATAAAATTCTGTACTCCGAAACCGAAACCGTAACCGAAATAATAAAATTCTGAACTCCGAAACCGAAACCGTATCCGAATTAATTATTTCGGATATTATTTCGGATAGTTTCCTACTTGTTGCCCCGAGCCTCGAGACACAAACAAAACATACGAGCAGATTATAAATTTGTATTTACCGCCTGAAATTTGATTGGCGTATCATGTACTTTTATTTCGTATCTATTTGATCTATGTATTTTTAAATTCGCTACCATAGATTATAACAGATGATTTTTAAAATAAATTTGCAATGGTTGCGTTCAGGGTAGTGACCGGTGACCGGTTATCGGTTACTGACCGTGACGTCATAAGAGTGTGAAGACAGCGACAGCACAACTGTCAAGTTGACGTTTGTATGTATGTACATATTTAATTTATTATTTTTGTCTTAAGGTCGAAACGCACTAGAGCGGCGCGACGCTTCACTACACTACACTATGCGTCGCAACAAAATATTCTATTTAATGTTTTAAATGAACCTAGTCGCACATGGGCAACACTACACTGCATGCGGCGTTACATGCGATTGGTTAAAAAAATGAAGTGTAGTGTAGTGAAGCGTCGCGCCGCTCTAGTGCGTTCCGATCTTTAAACATAATTTTATAATATGATTAGAAACAATTAATTCTGTATAAGTATGAATAAATAAGATATTGCACAAAAATATGTGATAATATAATTTAATATGTAAAAGTTAATTAAGATATACAAAATACAGGTAATTTCTTTCTACAGATGCATGAATTTAGCCTTAAAGATATTTCTAAACATGAAATTGTTTTAATTTTCTTTGAATTGCAGCTCATACATAAGAGGTTGGACCGGTTGGACCAATTAAATGATAATAACTTCAAAAAATAACTAATAAATATATAAACAAGAAGTGTGCATTTGTAGACAAAGTGGAACTTACAAAGCAGTTAAATTTAATTTTGGGGGTTATGCTATTTGCCTTATTAATTGATACGATGTTTCGATTGTATTATGTACATATTATATACTTATATTGAAGAGGTGTGCACGGTAATGATATCCATTGAAAGTATTATTTATTGGTGGTTATTAATTTAAGATATTATCGTTCTTAATAGAATTGATATACATATTCGATGATTGCTGTGAACCGCACGTGCTGGATAGGCACGCGCTTGGGTTATTGACTGTTAATTGTCATATCATATCATTTCCACGATGACAATTTGTTTCC
The DNA here is from genome assembly GCA_949319165.1 of Sialis lutaria. Lineage (NCBI taxonomy): Eukaryota > Metazoa > Arthropoda > Insecta > Megaloptera > Sialidae > Sialis > Sialis lutaria. The sequence goes on along the minus strand of OX439232.1, from coordinate 10,856,531 downwards.
CAAGCGCGCGTAAAAATACTTATTTAGGATAATTGTCGACTATATAATCGTGCAGCAAAAAATGACAAATCAGTGATTTTGGAAGTAATTAGTGACCGACGTTTGTATATTTTGAATATAATAAATCAAGAGTATTTTTTATTAAACTTGTTATATTTATTTTTGCAGTTTTCTACATCATCAAGCTTCCTGGCCAACGTAGACACAAGAACCAAAAACCAAATTATTTAGTTGACTTTTGGCAACTAGGTTGCAACATGATGCCGAAGTCATCCACAACCGCAGGGCCTATAATGTAAAATTTTATAATATTAAAAGTATTTTTAGTAGCTTTTAGTGCTAATAACATAGAAAAGGCACTGTGGTAACAGTAGAATAGTTTAATTAAATATTAGTTTATTATACTTTGTCAATTGAGCTGTATATCATACATGAATGTAATCTCATGTTTAGAAAATTATCTATCATGAGTATAAATTATTCGTAAATAATTGTTAATGTGTCAATGTAATTATTAAAAATATATGTATCCATTTTAAAGCAAGTGTTAACATTTCTTAGGTCAGGTTTATTTCTCCAACGCAGCCCGATTCAATTGCAATCAGTAATTTTTGTCAGTACCTTTGTTTCTGCTCCTGGTTAGAAAATACAGCAGTTAACTTTTGCATCTTGTTCTGCATTTATAGATATATGGCCAGCAAATATAAACATGTACATTATCATAATTCATATGTTATAAGATGTAGCCGCCATATAATAATAGTTCGCTGTCCTATTATTTATATTACACTGTACTCAAATTACTCGACTGAATTAATAACTGATTACATAGGTACCAGAGCTTATTATTTAATTAATAATTTACTTATATTAAAAAGTAGGTAGGTACACAAAAAAAAAAACAAAGTAATCACAAGAGCAAAATTTATTAATAATAAAATACATCAAATAAAATAATCTCACAGCAATACTCAAATATAAAGGATTATAATATAAATTTAAAAAAATACAAATATAACGAAAATATAGAACACAAAATTGCTTGACGTTCAAGAAAAATTTGTTTTTATGATGTTTTTTCAACAGGCAGCAGATTGGTACCTGTATGTCCGGTTAAAAGTCTAACTTCATGGTCTAACCGGTGAAAGAGACCGGTCAGTAAAATTCTATCTCTTTCTGGTTACTTCTTTCACACTCTCCGTGTTACTAAATGGACATTCTTTAAATTTTTGGTACATTCCACCGGAAATTCCACAAATCAACCAATCAAAACACTGGTTAGTGACCGGTAACCGGTTACTTTCTGAATGCTCCCAATAATTACTTTTTTGAAAATCTACTATAAGTTAAAGATTATAGAAAATTTTTAAAAATTGTAAATGAAACATCAATTTTTATATCATGTTTATCATCATATTTCAATTTTATTAGAATTCGTGACTTCAAATTTTGATTGTTGTCACAAATTACACTTGTCATTTCCGTGCGTCGTAAGTCTCGGTATGTTCCATGTTTGTTTAAATTGACACGTAAAGCGTAAATTAGTTATTGTTTTGGAGTTTTAAGTTTTGTTTGTGACTTGCACAGCACTGTGTTGATTTATAAAAATGCGACCTAAAACGAGTGCTATTTGGACATATTTTTTAATGGTCAACAAAGATACTGCAACTTGTAAACTGTGTGAAAAAACTTTTTCACGAAAAGGCGGTGGCACCACATCTTTAAAACTTCATCTTAAATCAAAGCATAAAGATCAGTACCAAGAATTACTTAAACTTGAAGAAAATGCGGAAAAATCACAAACGTCACAACAGTGTACCCCTTTACAAGAAGTAAAAAAGCAGATTTCTTTAAAGGATTCACTAAACAGGCACTGGGATGATTCTACTTTAAAACAAAATGAAATTGATCGATTAATTGCAGAAATGCTCGCTTTACAAAATTTGCCTTTTAATTTTGTGGATGGTGTTGGTTTCCGTCGACTAATACAAGCAGCATTGCCTCGCTATCATCTAAGAGGTCGACAATTTTTTACTGATTTGGTATGTGATGATTTGTATAATAATATGAAAACGAAAATACAAGGGCTTTTGAAACAATTCGATAAAATATCGTTTACTGTCGATGTTTGGTCGGAGCCTAGTGCAAATGTGTCGTTACTTAGTTTAACTGCTCATGCTGTGACAAAAGAATTTGAAAGAGTAACCGTAATACTTAAGTGTGAAGAGATAGAAGGACGTCATACTGGCGATGTAATTGCAAATAAATTATACACGATGCTTGAAGACTGGGGCTTGAATGCAGAGTCCGTTCATTGTATTTTACGTGACAGAGGATCAAATATGATAAAAGCTATGAATTTGTCAAATTTTAATGATGCTGATTGTACAATCCACCAAATTCAATTGTGCATTCGATCAGGCTTAGAAAGTGAAAAGTTTCTTTCACAATTGATTTCAAAGTGCAAAAAAATTGCAACCCATTTCAATCATTCGTTAGTTGCCCAGGACGAATTAAAAAAACTTCAAACAGAGATACTCAACCAACCTACACTACATATAATCCAGGATTGTTCTACAAGGTAGATATTATTTTTTAAAGTAATATAGGTGTCCCGCAAAGGGTATATTGAGCCGCAGGAGTACGATTCTCTTCATACCGAACAATATTTGTTAGAGACACCAAAATATTTTTGCAAATTTCCAAAACAACAGTCATTCAATACTCCTGTCGCTCAACATACCATTTTCTAGGTATTGTTAGGTATTAAGTTTTTAGGAAGAAATGTATGTAGTGTTTGATAACACAAAGGTATTCTATTTTTATTGTGTTTTTAGGATTCCATATCCATGAATAAATATACAAGCATGATATAAAATCCGAAGTAAAATTTTTAAGCAAAAATGATTTAATTTTAACATAATAATCAAAAACATTTTGTGCTTTTCATTACATGTTGAATAATATTTATTATGATATTGTAAAACTAAAAGTTTATATTCAAAATATTTACATATATACCTATTTTTTTAAATTTTATTTATATATTGTAGATATTTTTAAATTAGTAAAGGTTTGTATTAATTTATTATTAATAAATGTTGTAATATTTGTTGTTAGATAAAGAACAATGTTAATCGGGTGTTTTTAAGAAAAAAATGTTTTATTCAATAGAAAAACATATAGTTAACGGAAAATTACCCTTAATCCTCCGTTAACTTTGTTAATCAGTATTTGTGCGATCTAGCATTAATAATTTTAATTTAACATAAAAATGTTTTGGTATTTTTCAGGTGGAATACCACATATTATATGATTGAAAGGATTCTAAAAATTAAAGATGCATTAATATTGTACGCAAGCAAACATGACATACCAGTGTTTTCTCTAGACGAATGGTCAGATTTAAAAAAATGTGTTGCTGTATTAAAGCCATTTGAAGAGCTCACAAGAGAGTTAAGTAGCTCAAAAACAACAATAGCCTCAGTAATTCCGTTAATCCACGCCTTAAAAATAAATTTACAAATAGAAGAGAACAAACAAGACACTTCTGAAAATTTTAAAATTATCATTACAAAAATGACTCAACAAATTAACTCTAGGTTCGGTGAAATTGAAAATAACAACATATATGCGATATCTACGTACTTAGACCCTAGGTACAAACTTAAATTTTTTTCGGAAATTGTAAAGGAACGGGTTAAGTCTGAAATGTTGTTATTGTTAATTGGTTTGACAAAAGGACAGCAACAAAACAGTGCTCCCTCTTCTCCAAAAAAGCCAAAAATAGACGTACAACCTCCAACAAATACCATAAGTTCTAATGACTCTAATCGTTATTCAGAAATCCAAGGTAGCTTAATGAATATTTTGAATACAAGTGATGAAAATGAAATCTTAGGAAGTGATGATGACCAAATAGTATTGATGAAAGCATTACTATCTGATTTCAATAAAGAGAAGAAGCTGCCACTAAATGAAGATCCACTTTTATGGTGGAAGATGAACTTAAAGTACAAAATGTTTGGCCCTATTGTCAGACAATATCTTTCGGCACCAGCTGGAAGTGTACCAAGCGAACAGTTGTTTAGTGCTGCGGGGTTAATTTACGTTCCATTAAGAAACAGATTAAGTGGTGAAAAGGCAGCACGATTGCTTTTTTTAAAGTACAATTTACCTCTTGTAAATTTTGATTATCCCCTAAAAATATAAATCTCAAAAATGAAACAAGTTTCATTATGATATAAAACTCAAAAATTGAAAGGATCAGAAATTCTGAAATTTTGCAATATTAGCTCATTTTTTGCCTTTAACTTAACTTCATAATTAAAATATTATTATAAAAACGATGTGTATTAAATTTATTTCTTAAAACGGAGCGATTATTAATTCATGAATTTGTTTAGCTAAATATTAAAAGTTGCCAAGTTAAAGTGAAAATGTTATGATAATGACAATATAGTATACACATTTCAGAATTTATGTTGCTTTAATTTTTGGAGTTCGATATTGTAATGAAACTTGGCACTGTTTTAGATTTAAATTATGAGTATTTTGGCCATATTTTTCACATTTATGTTTTTACCAGATATCAATATTTTATAAATATTAAGGATGTATGTAAGGTATTACGAAACGGTGGTAAATGCATTTCAATTGGAGAGAATGTTCTCATTAACATTCTGATGCGCTAAACAAAATATTAAACTGGTTGTTTATGCTATTTAGAAAATATACCTTTTGTACACGGGACACATTTGTACAGTAGGCATTATTTAAATATAGCGCAGAATAAAGTTCCCTTACTAAATTTAACATGTGTTCTTATGGAAAATAGATGTTTTTCAACATTTCTTAAGTAAAAAAACATTGATAAAACGATAATGATTTATTAATTTTTTAGAGACCTATATATAGTATTCGATAAGTACAATGTTTATACAAAATAAGTGTATTGACTACACCGTTTTCGAGAAATGTATTATAATTCAACATAGTCCGTGTCAAATTTGTCACAATATATTGAAACCTTTACTTGAGCTTGAATAGTCATCGAGGAGAGAAAGCTAGCTTCATAAATCGATCGACTGGACTTGTATGATTAAATTTAGAGTGCATAAGTATATTTGTGATTAAAAAAAAAGCTACTTGTGTTTTGGTATCTACCTCATACATCCTTAACTAAAATGTATTACTAACCAAAAATCTGCTATTTTGTTTTTAATAAAATACTAAATATAATATTAGATTATGCATTTATAATTTTTTATTAACCTTTAATATATTTTTATATATAGATATGAATCAAAAATAGTATATAAATAGAGCAGAAATAGTAAATCACTGTTATTATTTCACTATTATTAAATAAAAATAATTAATTATTTAAAATAAATTTTTTAATTTACTTTTCTTTAATATTAATAATTTTAATTAAATTATACACAAATTATTTATATTATTTAAATTTAGAAGTTAGACAGATAGCTAGAAATGTAAATTTTTATAGATTATAAGTAAAAGGAATATACATACAGTCTAAATCAGTTATAATGACATCGAGAGGACCAGTCATATTAGGTCGTAAAAACCGGTAATTAGGCATTACCATATATTGGATTTGGTCGGAACATTTATTTTGAGTTGTTAAAACCGATACGTTGAATTAAACGATATTATGATAATTTCAACGGAAACTATACTACGCGCTGAAAAATACATTTTTTTTTAAATATCCGTATCCGTAACCGTATCCGAAATTAAAGGGGGCAAAATATCCCTATCCGTATCCGAAACCGAAACCAAGAAAAAAAAATATCCACATCCGTATCCGAAACCGAAACCAAGAAAGAAAAAAATCCATATCCGTATCTGAAACCGAAACCAAGAAAAGAAAATATCCTTATCCGTATCCGTAACCGATATATCATATCCCTAACAACCCTAATATGTACATACAAACAAACGTCAACTTGACAGTTGTGCTGTCGTTGTCTTCACACTCTTATGACGTCACGGTCAGTAACCGATAACCGGTCACTACCCTGAACGCAACCATTGTTTGGATTCACAGAAAGCGGTTAGTTACCGGTTACACTGACCGGCGAGTTTTGATTGGTTGATTTATCGTATTTCTGATACATTCTACCAGAAATTCCATAAATCAACCAATCAAAACTCGCCGGTCAGTGTAACCGGTAACTAACCGCTTTCTGTGAATCCAAACATTTAATACAAAAAATCTAGTTATCTATGAAAATTTTGGCATTTATTATTAGAAGTGTCAAAATCACAGAACATATACAAGTAGAACCGACAAATAACGTTAAAATCCAGAGACACAAATCCCTCTACATTTGCCTGTTTGGAACTAAAATGGTGGGCGTGAAAACTCTATGTTTATTGTTTTTATAATTTTTTAGAGTTTTATAAACAAATATATTTATTTTCATGCATATTATTTATAATATAACGTTTTCTAAATGCATAAAAATAAATATATTGATAATAAATAACACAAATATTAATGCAATAATTGTATATTTTAATAATAGGTACAGACAAGCATATTTACATATTATTAACATAAAGAAGGTATAATTTATTTCACAATCATGTTATATAATATAATATTGAATATTTCACTGTTATAGTCGTAATTTGAAACTAAACAAAATTATAAACAATTAAAAATATTTAAAATTGATTGTTGTCATAAATGCAAAAACTGGTATTTTATATAGAAACAGTACATTCAATTTATTACATATATAATAATAATAATATTATGGTATATTTGATTTTATCATTTCATTACCTTTCATTTATTATGAATTATGAACATAGTTTCCATTAAAATAAAATATAATTATTTAAGAAAACGTCATTTACAATTAAAAACCATCCAATAATGCTATATAGAAAACGACACAATAGATATTTGTGTATCTAGGGCGTAAAGTGGCTGTTTTTCGCACGAGTGGGAATGTTTGTTAATCGAGGCGCTAGCCGAGATTAACAATCACACGAGTGCGAAAAACGCACTTTACACCCGAGGTGCACACAATATTTTTTCTAAAACCTTATTATAATATTAATAATAATGTAATATGATTTTTTAATTAAATAATAATAACTTGTTATATTAATTATTAATATTGAAATTTAAATCAAGTACTTAAATTTTGAAAAAACAAATGAATATTGTTATTGTTTGACATTTATATTCAAATTATTTGTGGGATATTTTCACTCATGTATTTTATTCTGTGATTTTATTATTGTAATTTTATAATAATATGGATAATATGGAAAGTGATAATGAAAATTGCATGCCGCCAGAAATATCGGAAGCTGCAAAATCGGTAATTTCAAATCTACTACCGACAAAATCCAAATTAATATATGAAAATGTATGTGTTACTGTTACTATAGAAACACTTTTACGCTCGCCGTGCGTAAAAGTATTACTTTACGCACTGAAATGACAAAGAAAAAGCCTACTTTTTAACACGGTTGTAGAAAAAATATTTTTTCATACAAGTGATGTGGTCGTTCTTGTACATTTCATTTTCATATCCAAATCAAAATACAAAGCCCAGCTCACATAAAAGATGAAATCTTAAAATATCTGCTGAAATACAAAAAATATATATTAGATATTGTTAGTTAGTATATTTTTGATGAATCAACTATTTATAAATAACAATAATTACTTACTTTTTATGATATTTACTTTTTGGTAAAAAAACATACTTGCACTTTGCATAATTTCTTGCAATTTGTAAAAATAAACAACCGTAAACCTCAATTATTTCAACAAAATTTTCCAAAGCAACTGAAACGTGATCTTTCTGTTAGGTTATTTGAGATTCAAACCTAGAAGATGTATAGTGGCGACGACTATAAGTATCGGTCTAGTACTAACGATAAAATGTCTACTTAGATCCTATGCAATTGACGCTTCTACTTGTATTTGTTCTGTGGTCAAAATTGAAATCTAGCAAAATAAATAGTTGTTAATACAATAATCACTAATCTTAATTGATTTCATTTAATATTTTAATGTCAATATTAAATACAATGTATCAATTTCATTCACTGAAAATCATTTTGCAAGTAAACAATTTTAAAATCAAATATTAAATTATAAAAGTAATCACATATTAATACTTCGGTGTCATGATGTATAAAAAAGTCCCGTGCCTGCCAAGGCAGTTTATTTGTTATGGATTTGTCTTAACACCATCTAGCGACATATTTTTATAACTATTCTCCCCACTTTTTGAGTTTGACAATTGACGTTTGAAACTTCAACTGGATGTTATCATACACTAAAATAATATTTATTAATCGAAAATGGGCTCTGAGCAATCAAATCAAGGAAACCAAAATGCAATCCCTCAAAGACAAGAAAGTCTATCACAATATTCAAGACAATCAGCTATGCGAAGACATCATTCTGGAAAAGATTCACAAAATGGGTTAGATAGTAATGAATTAGGGCGACCAGGTTCTATTTCACCAGGTCCTAGTATATGTAGTGACTCCGATTTACCATATATTAGTTATACTGTTAATAGACCTATTGGAGGTAAGCTATAAAATACAAAGAACGCTTCAATAAATTTGTTATTTTTATGTATTCTGTATTATTATTTTAGATTCGCCAAAACTTCCCAATAAACATTTATCAAAGGAGAAAAATGCGCCACAAAGAAAAGTTACAAAACAATCCAGCTTAAAAAATATTAAGTCAAATGCTCATAACATCGTAGTAGTTAAATCAGGCTCAACTGGACCCACTATTGATAAAGATACTGAAATATTAAGACTGCAGGTAAGAATTTTGCCAGGGAAATCTAAACTATAATATTTTACCACTGTAAAATAACAATATTATAGTGTTAAAACATAATTTTCCTCGTAATTTGGTATACTTATAATACACTTATTGTTATGATAATTCCAGAGGTTTGACAATTAATTAGACGCCATAATGAATACCCAGAATGCTATGCTTGTATGTGCCTAATTTTTACCACAATGCATAAAGTACAGCAAAATTGTCTTAATCAACATATCGTTATCACCATACCATAGGCACTAATCAGCATTTTCATATATATTCATGCCCCCCCCCCCCCCCCAGTAATAGAAAAGTAGACCTATGTGGTTATACCATATTATGTATACAATATTTTACTTATTACTTCCATGTTCGAAAAAATGGAAGTATTGTAATACCGTTGAAATATCATGTCCAAGATAAGAGCAGATTCTGATTGTACTAACTTGAAAACATAAAAAAAAATTATTTCCGCATGTTTTATTTTTTTGATGCAAATAAAAAAAAATCTGTGGTACCTCTAAAAATATTTCTAGCTATGCTACTGTAACCAAAGACAATTAATGTGTATTTAAATTTATTTTATTTGACTGGGTTATCATTGCTGTGTAGATTAAATCTTCGTTTGATCTAAAACCCCTCTTTGCCTTAATATTTCTATAATCATTATACTTTGCAAGATTATTTAAATACAGTTCATTGTGACATGTTTTTTATATTGAGAGTGCAAAATATCTGGAAAAATTAGGATTTTCACAGAAAATGTTTGGAGGGAAAAAATCAATGAGGTACAAGTAGTGAATACAATACCGGACCAAAATCGTAATACCGGTATTACGGTATTTTTTTATGTCAAAACCGGGATACCGGTATTAATACCGGTATTTAAAAAAAAATTAAAGATAATATATCTACATATATACAATTATAATAAATGTAAAAAATAAATATATAAAGTTACATTTGCATTTTTTATTAATAAAAAAATAAAAACAATTAAATAAGTATAATAATAAAGTTTAATTCTGTTGAAAATAAATGTAAATATTATAAAATTTTATAAATAAAAAAATATTGTAGTTTATTTTAAAGTGAAAGTCATTAAGAAGAAATTATATTATATGTGTAGAAAATTTCATAAATATCAGACAACTTTTGATTTTTCAGAAATTGATTTTTTTAAGTACCTTCATATGTATGATATTATAAAATCTTTATGTACCTATACATTATTGAATTTAAACAGTTCAAACGACTTTGATCAAAAAATAATTAATTTAATTAATATTGAATTTTAATATTTTTCTTATACCTTCATTAAAAAAATAATTTATAACGAAATTTTTTTGGGTCTTCAATATTAATTTTTTTTTGAGAAATACATGCATGTTTGGCAAGATTGTGGTCGTCAATAATATTAAATATATTCGAATTTTTGTTTATTACTATTTATACCCTACTATACATAAATAACATCGCCGAATTATGATAAACAGACTATACCTTCTATCATATGTAAGATCAGAGATAAGGAACGGAACTTGTACGCGCCGGTAGATGTGATAACGCAAGGGCAGGTCTCAGACAGTTGAAGAGAGTGTGAACGGCAAGGAACCGATAAGCCACGTGCACGAGTAAAGTGCGAGTGTCTGTGCCAAGAAACCAGGAAACCGGAGGTTGGAGGTCCACTCTGGAATCACCGTCAAGGGAGTGGTTATTTGGAGAGGCAGGAGGACAAAGAGGTGGAGGTACATCTTTGTTATACAGCGGAAGCTGGAGGGACGTGAGCTTATACATTTTCTTTATTTTATTGTCGTCACATTGTTGCGGTTCAATTGTTACCAACATATCATATCGCTAAACGGCCGCATAAAAGTTAATTAAATACTAAATATTGTTTTGGATATCATAAACTTGGAATATAATACTATTTCGTTACGTATATCGAGATCATATACATTTTAAGTAGTTTTGTATGTATAAAACAGACTGATTCGCGTTGACATTAACAGTGCCGCGGTAACTAGTGTAAAATTAAAAATTGTGGGGAAAACTAACGAATTATATATGCATATATAAAATTAATAATAACAGTGTAAAATTAACCAACGTTTCTTTAGGCGCATAATAAATTAATTTACGTAAATAACTGTTTCAGTGCCAAAGTTTTAGATTAAGTATAATAGTATATAAGTATTTTCTGATTATCACTTTATATTAAAATCAGGGGTGAACAATATCTCGCGTAAACCACATACATGAATGGGCGACTTGTAATTTATTTATCACTATAGTCATTACTGATTTTTGTTGTATTATTCCATCGTATCAAGTCATTAAGGTCGCATTTTCTGTGTACGTTGTTTACGGATGGTTTTCTCAAAATTATAATATCTGTATCATTTATAAAACTTATTTGTACCAGTGGTACACCCTGATTTCGATTTATCATTACAATATCTATAGTATACGATTCGATTATTAGCTGTTTACTTATTGGTGTCATATTATTTTGTTATATATTTTCCTCACTTATTAAATTTATATAAATATACATGCAATTCATACTGTCTTACTCACGAGTTATAATTATTCTTTACATTACCCTACTATCCTGCTGTACTTTAGGAAAACTTAAATATAAATTAATTATCAAAATTTGGAACGAGGTTCATGGTTTATCTTTGGGGGAGCAACCATGTGGCGCCCAACCTAATACATCATACAACTAATATTTTTGAGAACATAACAACTGATTCTTTATTTATATATCAACCCACCCCCATCTCCACTGTTAGCAACCGGGTAAGCACGCCTTTCTGTGACGAATATAGGAAATTTGCGTTACAGAATTTGGCGCCCAACGTGGGGCCCGATATTTGTAAAAACCAAATAAAATTTTGTAGGGGTAATAGACCCAATATTTTTTTGATAGGGGAGATTGTGCAAATTTTGATATTTTTATTTTTAAAGTTATACTTTCATGAGTAATGTAAAGCGTATAGGGTAATTGTGCAAAATTATTGCATGTTTATTTTTTGTGTTTTGGCAGATTATTTTAGAAAAACATTTTGAACGGGTAAATACACTGAAAATTTGGGTAACGGTTTCTTTTTGTTTTAATTGTTGTTATTGATTTTTCAATAAACTGGTAGGGTAATTGGCCAAAATTTTAGTGGAAATTTCCGGTCGAAATTGTTTTAGGTACGAACCTAATCTAGTGTAGGGTAAATAGGCGAACTTAGAGGTATTTTTTTTTCTTGATATTGTCTTGTGTATAGGGTAAAGGTGGGAAATTTTTCTCACTTTACTAAGTATAGATATATTTATTTTATTGAATTATTTTTGTTATTGCGCTGAGGTTAGGCGATAGTCAAGATAAGAGAACAAATATTTTTGTTTTTTTTTGAGTTTGGTATTTTTAATAAATTGTTACTAGTAATGTGGTCTAGAAGTCTTAGTAAGATTTTGTATACATTTAAGTACGTTTAGAGCAGTAGTAGTGGTAATCGTAAATTGTTTTTTTTGCTGGTTTGGAATTTGTGGAAATAAAATTTAATTAGTCATGTCACTTAAGATGGATATATACCGCTTAGAGGAGGAGGAACTACAGTACGAATTGTATGTACGTGGCTTAGTTAATGTAGGTGATTGCGACCAAATGCGCAAATACTTACAACAGGCTTTACAATTAGAAAAGGAAGGTAGATTATTACACAACGCATCTTTTAAGTGTGACACGGAGACAGAAACCAATTATTGTAAGCGGAAGTTGACTGAAATTTCCGAGTTGATTACTAACTTTTCGGGTGTCAAATCAGATGAAGCCTATAAAAAGATTGAAACAAAACTAGCCCATCTGTTCGATAGGGTTAATCGCTTTGATGTTTCGATAGAAGTTTTATTAAATTTACGGTCGGAACTTTTGTGTCAAATTATGGTAGCTATGGGAGCACTCGAATCGAAAGTTTCAGTCAACGATCCTATAGATCATAGAGTAGTTTTTCATTCGGCGAACGATACCGAGGCAACTGCTAATGTTACTGCAGCACCTGTCACCGTAACCGAAGTACCAGTCAACACAACCGAGGTACCGTTAAATTTTACGCTCCTCAATCTAAACCGCGAGGAACTACACAGCAGTTCCCCAACCAAAACCGACGTCGAAAGGTTGCCGAATCCTCCCAACGCCAACTGGACTCCAACACCTCACTTTCGATCCACTCCAGTCTCTCAATGGGACCTAAAATTCAGCGGAGAACCTAATGACCTAAGCGTTAACGCATTTATCGAGCGCGTCGAGGAACTCCGTGTGGCTCGGAATGTCGACGAGACACACTTATGGAACACAGCGATAGATCTATTTTCGGGGCAAGCGTTAATTTGGTTTCGTGCTGTAAGGCGCGACTTATGCTCCTGGTCACAACTGTGTGGGCAATTAAGAGAACAATTCCAACCATTCGATTATACTGATCAACTCTTCGAAGAGATAAAACGTAGAACCCAGGGTGAAAATGAACCTTTCGGAATCTATCTAGCGGTTATGTGCAATTTATTTAACCGGTTAGATTGTCCAGTCTCCGAGGCAATAAAGTTAAGAATACTACTGAAAAATATCCTTCCATTTTATCAAGATCGATTGAGTCTGATCGACGTCACTAGTGTAAACCAACTAGCTCAACTTGGACGAAGGCTTGAAAATCAGCGGTCTATTGCGCAAGCATTTTTACCACCTACGCGCAATCCAAACGCGTCATTGGAGCCAGATCTTGCTTATCGGGGCAAAACCAGCCGGTCCCACAATATCGCTCCTCTTGCTGCTCCATCGAGGCCGACTACTACTTCCAATCCGACCAACTCAGCACGCAGCTCACCGTGTTGGAATTGCGGCGGAGCGGGGCACAGCTTTCGATACTGTTCTTCGCGTATAATGAAGAGATTCTGCTTTGGCTGCGGTGCTGTGAACGTTATCAGAGCACAGTGTACCCAGTGTAAGCCAAAAAACTGAGAAAAAGGGCGGAACAGGGTCATCCACCGCCTAAGAATAACCATCGGGTGACCAATCATTCTTATGCAACCAAACTCGACTTTATCTTGGCGAATATAGAGAATGATGAGCGACCATTTCTGGAAGTGGAGATTTTGGGAGTCACGTTACGAGGATTGTTGGACTCCGGAGCTTCGCGATCCGTTGTTGGTGCCGACGGCTGGAGGTTGTTGCGGGAATTGGGGTTACCAATTCGACGAACGACCCAGATTACCTGTACCGTTGCGAATGGTGAAAGATTGGAATGTCTTGGTACGATTGAGGTCCCGATTCGTCTGGAGGATCGAGTACGAGTTTGTACGCTACTGGTGGTCCCTAGTGTTAGCTACTCTCTCGTGCTCGGCCTCGATTTTTGGAAAGTTATGTGGATCGTACCAAACATTCGGAGAGGGAAGTGGTTCTTCTCGAAGGACGCACTGGACGCCATTCAAGTGTCGGCCGACCAACACCTTCAGTCGACGCTATCAAGTCAACAACTCCAACGCCTACAGGAGGTGACCGAAAGGTATTTTGCTGGAATGCCTGCCTTTGGATGTACGCCTTTGGTACAACACGAGATCCTGGCAACGGGGAACCCAATCAAACAACGGTACTATCCGGTGTCTCCTAAAGTCCTGGAACACATAAATGGCGAGGTGGATAGCATGCTCCGAGAGGGCATAATCGAACCATCAAACAGCGCTTGGTCATCGCCCATCATCTTGGCCAAGAAGAAAGATGGCAGCTACCGTTTTTGCGTCGATTATCGCAAGGTAAATCAAGTCACTCAACGAGATGCTTATCCACTTCCATACATTTCCGCCATACTAGACCGTTTGAGAGACGCCAGATACTTGTCATCGCTAGATTTAAAATCCGCTTACTGGCAGATCCCTGTTGCCGAAGGAAGTCGTGACAAGACTGCATTCACCGTTCCGGGGCGAGGATTGTTTCAGTTCAAGCGAATGCCTTTCGGTCTCCACAATTCACCGGCGACCTGGCAACGACTCATAGATCGTGTCTTAGGACCTGATTTAGAGCCGTACGTATTCGTGTACCTAGACGACATAATCATCAGTACTCAGACCTTTGAACACCACCTGGAGATTTTGGAGAAAGTTTTCGCTCGGTTGATGGCCGCTAATCTGTCTCTTAGTAAGGATAAGTGTCAGTTCTGCCGCCCAGAACTCCGTTACCTAGGATACGTGGTAGATCAGAATGGTCTACATGTCGATCCCGACAAAGTGTCGGCGATTCTGAACATCCCATCGCCACGTAACGTATCCGAAGTACGCCGGATTATAGGCATGGCGAGCTGGTACCGCCGATTTATCCCTGACTTTTCGACGACGATAGCGCCATTGACCGAACTTTTACGGAAAACGAAAAAGTGGTGTTGGACTGATGATTGCGAGGAAGCTCTGAAGACTCTAAAGAGCGCGTTGGTATCTGCACCAGTTTTAACTTGTCCCAATTTCGACTTGCCGTTCGTACTGCAGACGGACGCCAGTGACTACGGGGTCGGGGCAGTTTTGTCACAACAGCTGGCAGATGGAGAACATGTTATCGGATACGCGAGCCGTTCGTTGAACAAGGCAGAAAGAAACTACTCTACCACGGAAAAGGAGTGTTTAGCCGTCTTATGGGCTATCGATAAGTTCCGCCCGTACCTGGAGGGGGCGAAGTTTACGGTGATCACGGATCACCACTCTCTGGTCTGGTTGAATAACCTCAAAGATCCAGCAGGGAGATTGGCGAGATGGGCCATAAGACTGCAACAGTACGACTTTTCCATCGTACATAGAAAAGGAAAAGAACACCTCGTTCCTGATGCCTTGTCACGAGCGGTTCCGATAGACTTGGTAGATGTTCCAGTAACTCCAACAGACAAGTGGTACCAACGTGTTTATGAGAAGACCGAGAAGTTTCCTCGCAAAATGTCGAGTTGGAGAATAGAAGGCTCTCAGCTTATGAGGAAGGTACACAGTCAAGGTCTGGTAGACAACAGCTCCTGGAAAATCGTACTTCCGAAAGAGTGCAGGAAAGAGGCACTTTTTGAATGTCATGACGAGCCCACGGCAGGACACTTGGGGGTAAGCAAGTCTTTCTATCGGTTGGCTCAGCAGTATTATTGGCCAAAAATGCGAGCAGATGTCGCTCGTTACGTGCGCAACTGCCACACATGCGCAGAGCAGAAGCCAAGCCAACTAGAACCGGTAGGACTTATGGGAAGGCGTCCCAATATATCCCAGCCATGGCAACTCGTCAGTGTGGACTTAATGGGCCCTCTTCCACGCTCAACGCAAGGAAATAGTTATATTATGGTTGTCTCAGATTACTTTAGTAAATTTCCTTTGATATTCCCTCTACGTTCGGCCAAAACGAAACCCATATTGAAGAAACTTGAAGAAGAAGTGTTTCTACTGTTTGGCGTGCCTCAGTACTTGATCTGCGATAATGGAGTGCAGTTCAAGAGTAACGAGTTCAAGGCCCTCTTACAGGCATATGGTGTAAAGACACTCTACACAGCGAACTACCACCCACAAGCAAACCCAGTAGAAAGGGTCAATCGCGTAGTAAAGACTATGATCCGATCCTACATCAAAGATGGGAATCAGAAGCGGTGGGACGAACATCTAGCCAAGTTCGCCTGTGCCTTGAGAACTGCACGCCATGACGTACTGAGGGACACGCCATACTTTATTACATTTGGGCGTCAACACATTCTTAATGGGAAGAGTTTTGGGGAACAACAACATCGACCAGAGCTAGAGATCGAGGCGGAGAACCAAGAAGAACGAGACCAGATCTTCAAAGAGATAAGGGCCAAGGTGAAACGGCAGTTAGAAGAGGCTCACCAAAAACATGAGCGCGTCTATAACTTCCGAAGACGCCCAGTACAGTTCGAGGTCGGAGAGTTAGTAATGAAAAAGAATTATGTTCTCTCCGATGCGTCCCGAAACTTTTCCGCGAGTCTGGCTCCGAAATTTGTTGGTCCTCTACGCATCAAGCGCAAAGTCTCAACGCTGACCTACGAACTGGCAGACGACGCTAACTTGTCAAAGGGAGTATGGCATGTCAAGGACCTCAAGCCGTTCTAGTCGAATTTCAGGTAGAAATTCGCGCGGGAGAAAGGGGGGGATTTATAACGAAATTTTTTTGGGTCTTCAATATTAATTTTTTTTTGAGAAATACATGCATGTTTGGCAAGATTGTGGTCGTCAATAATATTAAATATATTCGAATTTTTGTTTATTACTATTTATACCCTACTATACATAAATAACATCGCCGAATTATGATAAACAGACTATACCTTCTATCATATGTAAGATCAGAGATAAGGAACGGAACTTGTACGCGCCGGTAGATGTGATAACGCAAGGGCAGGTCTCAGACAGTTGAAGAGAGTGTGAACGGCAAGGAACCGATAAGCCACGTGCACGAGTAAAGTGCGAGTGTCTGTGCCAAGAAACCAGGAAACCGGAGGTTGGAGGTCCACTCTGGAATCACCGTCAAGGGAGTGGTTATTTGGAGAGGCAGGAGGACAAAGAGGTGGAGGTACATCTTTGTTATACAGCGGAAGCTGGAGGGACGTGAGCTTATACATTTTCTTTATTTTATTGTCGTCACATTGTTGCGGTTCAATTGTTACCAACATATCATATCGCTAAACGGCCGCATAAAAGTTAATTAAATACTAAATATTGTTTTGGATATCATAAACTTTGAATATAATACTATTTCGTTACGTATATCGAGATCATATACATTTTAAGTAGTTTTGTATGTATAAAACAGACTGATTCGCGTTGACATTAACAGTGCCGCGGTAACTAGTGTAAAATTAAAAATTGTGGGGAAAACTAACGAATTATATATGCATATATAAAATTAATAATAACAGTGTAAAATTAACCAACGTTTCTTTAGGCGCATAATAAATTAATTTACGTAAATAACTGTTTCAGTGCCAAAGTTTTAGATTAAGTATAATAGTATATAAGTATTTTCTGATTATCACTTTATATTAAAATCAGGGGTGAACAATATCTCGCGTAAACCACATACATGAATGGGCGACTTGTAATTTATTTATCACTATAGTCATTACTGATTTTTGTTGTATTATTCCATCGTATCAAGTCATTAAGGTCGCATTTTCTGTGTACGTTGTTTACGGATGGTTTTCTCAAAATTATAATATCTGTATCATTTATAAAACTTATTTGTACCAGTGGTACACCCTGATTTCGATTTATCATTACAATATCTATAGTATACGATTCGATTATTAGCTGTTTACTTATTGGTGTCATATTATTTTGTTATATATTTTCCTCACTTATTAAATTTATATAAATATACATGCAATTCATACTGTCTTACTCACGAGTTATAATTATTCTTTACATTACCCTACTATCCTGCTGTACTTTAGGAAAACTTAAATATAAATTAATTATCAAAATTTGGAACGAGGTTCATGGTTTATCTTTGGGGGAGCAACCATGTGGCGCCCAACCTAATACATCATACAACTAATATTTTTGAGAACATAACAACTGATTCTTTATTTATATATCAACCCACCCCCATCTCCACTGTTAGCAACCGGGTAAGCACGCCTTTCTGTGACGAATATAGGAAATTTGCGTTACAAATTTCGATATTGTTGTAAGTTGCCATTGGTATATTTTTAAAATACTGAAGAATATTATTTTTTTCGATAAAGTTTTGTTATACATACATAGATATATTATTATAGTATACATAGAACATTCAATTTTGTTTTGTTATTACACCTATTCATGGATCAATCCAGGAATCGTAAGTAGAACTGGGGGGAACCATAATTTTTGAGTGGAGAGCTAAAGCCCCTTAAATCCGTTACTACACGTATTGTGAATTATTTAAGGCAAAAATTAAAAATAATAAATATTTCATATATTTATTATGAATTATGTATATTATAGCTTTAAATCCATTGACATGACTGAACTGATTATAAGTCAAACATGATGGCTAAAATTGAATATTTCCTAACAACCGAAACAGGTTGTGCGCATGCGTCAACGGACGTTCAAAATTCAAATTTATCAATTTTTTTCGTTAAATATACAAATAAAACCATACAATAATACCAAATCAGTGCTTTAACCCCAAACATACTTATGTACCTGGATAAATAGTAATCAAAGATTTAAATAATTTATAATTAATTAAAATGAACTATAATTTTTAAAATAGACGCGCAATTGTTTGTTGCAAACTAATTTTGGAAGGCATATAAAATAATTAGCTCTAAAATCTAAAAAGTTTTACATTTAATTCTGAGCGAGACCGTTACTGCAATGATGTATAACATATTTTTCCGAAATATGATTTAGGTGCATGTATAATATTAATAATATAAATATATTATCAAAAAAAAGTTTGGTTATATTTAACAGATTGTTGGCAGTTATCAGATGTACTTGTTTTAAAATTCTTAATTTGTATGTTTTAATTTTTTTTTAAATACCGAAAATATACCGAAATACCGGTATAATTCGACCCAATACCGGTATCGTAATACCGGAGAAAATTGACCGGTATCCCGGTTTTCGGTATTTCGGGATACCGGTATTGTATTCACTAGGTACAAGTTATAAACTTGAGTGGAAGTTTCACTGTCATTTTGGGGTCAACTGTATTGTTTCAAATGGAAATCTATTTAATTTTTTGTAGATTTCTATTTTGCAGAAAAAAATTAAGTCAACAATCGGGTATCCTTTTTGCACTTTTCGACTCAAAATTTTTATCTTTTCACGAAAAGATCATATAATTCGGTCAGATTCTTGTTATATGGTCAATTTTTTTTCGACTTGTACATTTCATTTTGTACTTAAGGGGTTAGGTGTAGTCAGAGACATGAAAAAATGACAATTTTAAATAATTTTTTTTGCCAGTAAATTATTTTATTTTATAAAAGTAAAAACATAGCATCATTAAATAAGGTTTTGACTTGACTTGACAGAAATTTTAGAAAAAAAATTAATAATTTTAAAAGTAATGGCTGTTTGTGTTGATCCAGTTCCAACCGAAGCTCCTTGCGGTGACCATCACTTATCCTTGGAGATTCATCCAAATTCAATCGGACACAAAAAATTAGTTTTATTAATAGATAATTTAGTGCCTGATCGAAGCTTTTTTTTTTCTTTCTTAAATTAACAAAATAGCAGCCTCAGGAAATTTTTTTCAAGATTTTCGGGAAAAAAACCAACAGTTAATTGTTTATAACAAATCGAAATTTAAAAAAAATAAAAAATCCTTCCATCAGGCACTAGTTTTTCATGTTTTCAAAAAGCTGTATAAATTTCATTAAAATCTACCGAGCGGTTTTCGAAATACAGTGGTCACCAGTTCAAAAAACATAGTTTTGAGAAAAACGCATTTAAAGTTTTACACTCAATTTACGTAAAGTAATATACGTATTATTTAATTACTTACACCGAGTCAACTATTCCTGGGCCATAAAATAGTTCTTCAGCCATTGTAGCAGCTTCCAAAAACGCAAAAAACAAAAATCGATTTCTTGAAAATTCTGAGTACACCTAACCCCTTAAATTAAAAGAAGTGAAATAAATTAAGGGTTGAAGTTGATACGCTTGTTCAATATCCAGGGTACCTGAATACCCACAATAGGTTGGATTGAAAATAGGAAACTTTTGCGGATTGAATCGTAATAGTATGCTAAAGTTGCTACACTCAATAATATAGCCCTGAAATTTTTGTATCAAACATTTTCCATGAAAATTTTTCCAGATATTTTGCAGTCTCAAGATAACAAACTCACCCGGTAGTGTCCGGTACATATATTTAATGTAAAAACTCATCCAGTACATATATTCAATGTACTGTCTCTTTAACCACTTGACAGTTTTGCCTGAGCATGACTTGGGCACAGATTTTGTTTCTAACCAAACTGGTTAATAACATATCACTTGAAAATTTTATTATTTTCTAACTAACAGTGAATTATCATGAAATACTCCCCATCTTTTAAAGTTCAAACTAGAAAAATCTGTCAAGTGAAAGCCTTATATATAGTATTACTTTTTGTTAATAAATCAATGTCAATATAACTAATTAATTTTATTTAATTTAGAACATTCCAATGTTTCTACCGATAATGAGAGGTACATTAAATTTACCTGCGGTTAGAGATCCAGAAGTTCTAGAAAGGCTAGATCCAACGCCATTTAAAAATCTCTGCTTGAGATATCAGGCACATTTATCAAACTGCACAAATATTGTAGCTACGGAACAGAATATGTTGACGCAGAAAATTAGAGAGGTAATACTGTTATACTGAATTTTTTATCTTCACTGTAATGCATAAGTTTACATTGGTTCAAAGACAAAACTATTAAAAGTAAAATTGCTGCCATGGCTGCCACGAACTTTGTTATACTGCGAGTGTACTGTAAAACTAATACTTCTGGCTGACTGGTAAAAGATAATTATGAATGGAACATAGAGTATAGAAAATAACGTGCTCTAAACATGTATTATTTACTTTGTTTGTTGTTTCAAATATTATAATCTTTAAAAAAAATGAAAAATATCATATTTTCTTTCTTATACTATATATTTCATAATATACAGGATGAGTCATATCAGGTGGAACAAACTAAAACTGTTGATTGAGAAAAATATTTCAAGCAAAAAAGTTCATATAAACATGTGTCCGGAAACTCTTTGTGAGGGAGCTACAGACTCCCAAAGATTTTGACTAAAATTGGTTTTTATTTAATATCTGGAGAACCAATTGGGATACAGCAATGAAAATGAATACCTGGATTAGTAATAATACATGTTAATGATTTCCAGTATCAAACAATGGTTATTTAGACCAGGGGTGTATGGGACCTGTGGGCCCTCTGATTTTTATCTAGTATTTTTTTGTTCTTCACTTTTTTCCTATATTTGGTATTTTTATAAGGTCATATGATACAAAATACACATAAATATACTTTGTTAAGTTGTCATAAGATCAACCGTTTACGAGAAATACGATGTGAAAGATAGTTTTGCAGAATTTAACTTAATACGGATGCTAAAAATTACACAAAATAAATTTATATTCTTGTATTATAATTAAAAACAAGAATAAATGTGTATGTAAATATACCTTAAAAATGCATCCCTAACAACAGATAACAATTTTTAGTTTCGTTTTTAGTCAATTAATAAAGCACGAATTAAAGTAATAAAACTGGCTATAATTCTATGAGGAATCATATTAAGAGGAATATTTACACCAACTATTTTTCTTATTTTTAGTACTAGAACAAGAATACAAATTTATTTTGTGTGATTTTTAGCATCCGTATTAAGTTAAATTCTGTAAAACTATCTTCTGCATCGTATTTCTCGTAAACAGTTGATCTTATGACAACTTAACAATGTATTTTTTTTTTTCTGGAATCGTTAGGCTCCTGATGAGGACTTCTTGTGAAGTCGAAACACGTGTCGAATTTTGTGGTTAAGGTGTATTTTTAGTTTAAGTTAACAATGTATATTTATGTGTATTTTGTATCATATGACCTTATAAAAGTACCGAACATAAGAAAAAAGTGAAGAACAAAAAAATATTAGATAAAAATCAGTGGGCCCACAGGTCCCATACACCCCTGGTCTAAATAACCATTGTTTGATACTGGAAATCATTAACATGTATTATTACTAATCCAGGTATTAATTTTCATTGCTGTATCCCAATTGGTTCTCCAGATATTAAATAAAAACCAATTTTAGTCAAAATCTTTGGGAGTCTGTAGCTCCCTCACGAAGAGTTTCCGGACACATGTTTATATGAACTTTTTTGCTTGAAATATTTTTCTCAATCAACAGTTTTAGTTTGTTCCACCTGATATGACTCAACCTGTATATGACCATATAAGAAAAAAAAAGATTGGAGACAAAATCTGGTGATGTCATTAGAAAAAATTTCAGTTTCAAAATGCTTTTTCTCAATTTGATCTTTGTTATTTTTTTCACAAAGTTATTTGACATTAAATAACAAATAACCCTTTTAAAGAAAATCATATATAAAATCTATAACTGCAGGAAATAAATTAAATCTACAAAAAGCATAAAAATAAAATGCTGTTTTTGATCTATTAACAATAATTTTTTCCATAATTGCAGAAAGGGTTTATTTTAACAAAATTTTAAAGCTACACAATTAATGCTTATTAAAGTTATAAAAAAATGGTGATGACCAAAAAAAGCGTGCTGGATAAGGTTTTTTATAAATTAATATTAATAACTTATAACTGCACATTTTAATTTTAGAACTGCTCAAATAAGTAAGAGCTGCATGCTAAAATAACTCCTAATTGCAGGGTTATAAAATATTGTCCTTTGCCTTGTAGAAATATCTATTTGATTAGTGAACTATAAAATTATTTGATTATTTTTAGGCCGATATAGATATTATGAAAATCATTGCTTGTGCTACAAGGAAACAAAAACGGTACGCTAAGTACGCAGAGAAGTTACAAAACGTGTATGACGTATCGCGGATATTAACTAGATGTCACACAATGCTCAACCAAACATTGGAGTCGATGGAGACGTTAAATAACATGTTAAGTATTGAAGATAGGCTGGAGCCATTCGTATGGACTACTGGATAAACTGTTTATATATATATTTACAGTTTTATTTAGTTACCAATATAATTATGAAGTAACAATATATAGTTTAATGCCTGATGAGTGTAATAATATAAAAGTATGTTTTATAATTTAAAAGAATTTATAGGTCTCGGTGGTAACTGGTAAGGGTGTTATTAGGTTTATCAAATATTATTATCCTTATTTATTTTTTTATACCCATACATGAACTACCATCATAAAATCTTTATAATCTGCTTTTAATGCTATTACGATAAAGTTAATATAATAATTATTTATTAAAACATGAAACTGTTTAGTTATTAATTAAAAAATTGTGCAAAAATATGATCTCATTTATATTGGAATAATATATTATATACTGATTTGTTAGTATTTTTTTTAAATATATGATGTTATAAATTATATTTTTATTTTTAATGTTTCCATTATTTCTGAATAAAATATATATGTGTCCTGTTACCCCCACCTCCTCATAATTAGCACCTTTGTACATAGTGATTGTTTATATCAATGGCTCTCAATGTTTGTTAGGTAACAGCACTCTACAGCTCTACACTCTACATTAAATGGGGGGGGGGGGGGGGGGTCAAAGCATTTCAGAAGTTTTCTCTACTTTAAATACAGGTTGTCAAGATAAGCGTGAAATGCATGGGGATATCCTAAACGGTAAGAGATATAGATGTGGTTAAATGAGATGAAATATTTGTAAGAAAGGGATGAGTATTACAACATCAAAAAATATTAATAATTTTATGTGGTTTAGGCGGTATACCCAAAAAACTGAAAATTCGGAATTTCATAAAATGGCTATAACTTTTTTGGCAAAATAGATAGGTGCTTTTTGTTTGCGGTTTCTTAAAGCACTTTTTTGAGTAGAATCGATTGGTGTATTTATAATTTTTATATCACTTTTATTTTCCGAGTTACAAGCCCTAAGATTAGTTTTTCTTATGGGCCGCTAAGTTGGCTATATCATATTTGAACGTGTTTTTTACTCTACTTTACAACGATATGTCACATGACATACTTATTATAGAAATTAAGCCGAAATACTAAATACTGATGACATTTATAAAGTATTTTATTACAAACATTTAAGTAAGCCATGAAAAACAAAAATTGTTAAACAAAAATCGCAATAACGACAATGAAAATAACAAATGCATATTTAAAAACAATAAACTATTACAAAAAAAGGTTCTTATTTTTTTTTTAATAATAAGTATGACATGTGACATATTGTAAAGTAGAGTAAAAAACACGTTCAAATATGCCATAGCCAACTTAGCAGCCCATAAGGAAAACTAAACTTAGGGCTTGTAACTCGGAAACTAAAAGTGATATAAAAATTCTAAATACACCAATCGATTCTACTCAAAAAAGTGCTTTAAGAAACCGCAAACAAAAAGCACCTATCTATTTTGCCAAAAAAGTTATAGAAGCCATTTTATGAAATTCCGAATTTTCAGTGTTTTGGGTATACCGCCTAAACCACATAAAATTATTAATATTTTTTGATGTTGTAATACTCACCCCTTTCTTACAAATAATTCATCTTATTTAACCACATCTATATCTCTTACCGTTTAGGATATCCCCATGCATTTCACGCTTATCTTGGACAGCCTGTATAGCTGTTTTAATATAAAGGTATGTTAATTGAACATTTTGGGGTGTTGAAATTACCTTTATGTATATTTAGTCGAGTCAATGAACGTTTTTACTTTGGAACCCTCAGAAACAGCAGGATTTTGATGAATTTTTTTAAAAAATGTTCGTTATACCATATTAATTGAAATCAGAAACATTCCAGCCGTCGGACTCAAAAAAGTTTTTTTTTTAGTAAACAAAAAACGGGAAAGTGCGTGTTGGGCACGCACATGATAGGGTTCCGTAGTCATTCTCACTACGATTTATAAAAAAGGGTTTTTTTCAAAATTTTCGTAACCGAAGGGTTAAAATCAAAAAGTCATTTGACTTTTATTATTGCATTTTAGGAGACCTATCAAATGACACCCCACTCAATGGGGTAAATGAAAAAAATGTGAGTTCACTTTTCAATCTATGAAAAGGGGGTCCAAAATATTTTTAACAATGTTCGTTATAATTTTCAGTGAAAGTACTAATTAAAAACTACATTCTGATTTTTTTCAGATTTTTTGAATCGATAGTTTAGAAAATAGAGGGGGGGACGCTCTGACAGCGACATTAAAAAGCAAATATATCGCGACTGAAGTGTTAAAATCAAAAAGTTATTTGACGTTTTTTATTGCATTTTACGAGACCTATTAAATGACACCCCACTCAATAGGGTAAGTGGGGAAAAAATGAGAGTTCACTTTTCAGTCTATAGAAGGGGGGTCCAAAATATTTTTGACAATGT
Organism: Sialis lutaria; assembly: GCA_949319165.1. Taxonomy (NCBI): domain Eukaryota; kingdom Metazoa; phylum Arthropoda; class Insecta; order Megaloptera; family Sialidae; genus Sialis; species Sialis lutaria. Next base: position 10,830,585 of record OX439232.1, on the reverse strand, counting down.
TCGTTATAATTATCAGTGAAAGTACTAATTAAAAGCTACATTCTGGATTTTTTTCAGATTTTTTAAGTCGATAGTTTAGAAAATAGAGGGGGGGGACGCTTTTTTAACGACTTTGGAGAGCAAATACATCGCGATTAAAATCAAAAAGTTCTAATACATTTTTTATTGCATTTTAGGAGACCTTTCTAATGACATCACACTCAATGGAGTAGGTGATTTTTTTTTTGAAAACACTTTTCATTTTATGAAAGGGGGGTCTAAAAAATTTTTATTTTCAAAAATCTTATCATTTCTGTTTTTGGGTCGTCAATCTACGACCGTATACCAAATTTCATGTTATTATCTCAAAATTTTTGAAGATGACGGACGGACATGGAGAAACTATAAAACTATTCCTAGTTTTCTACGGAACCCTAAAAAACACTTTTTTGTCTTTCTTTTTAAAAAAAATTAACTTAAACGAACCACACTTTTTATAATTTTTATAACATCCTGTATATTTGAAAATTATTTTTATGTATGCGCATTTAGCCACAGTTTACATCTGCATTAGAAATATTTTTTTATCTATTATGGTGTACGAGCTAACGAACTTCCATGCACTATTGCTCTATCCCAGGGGTCGGCAGTCTTTACAGTTTAAGAGCCAAGTTTTTAAGGAAACAGGATTGCAAAGGTACCAAAAAGCCATAGGTTTTAAAAAAAATTAAAAAACGTATGGTAACTCCAATATTTTTATTTAAAATTTAGTTATAAAAGGTGAGTCATATCAGATGGAACAAACATGGACAGTTGATTGAAAAAAAATTTCAAGTAAAATAGTTCATATGAACATGTGTCTGGAAACTCTTCGTGAGGGAACTACAGACTCGCAAAGATTTTATCTAAAATTAGTTTTATATAATATTTTGAGATCCCATTGTGATATAGAATTTGACTTAATAATGATCGTTTTTTAAAGAGAAAAAAAAAATACTAGAATTTAAGCTAAGATTTTCTCCATGTGAACGTCCGCCGCCCCTTTTGAACTGGCACCCCGGGTGGTCATCCAATCTCCCTCCCTAAAACCAGCATTACTGTTATACATTAACAAAATAAACAACGAATTTTAACAAATATAAAAATTTCAAACATCAACCATTCTTTTTTCCAAAGCTTACTTGATTTAAATTTAATATTGCACTCGAGTGAATGTTCTAGTTTTCTCTTTAGTTTTCCATGGCAATTGTGATTTTGATTCAATAATGAATAAAAATCGACGCGCGACGATACGAAAAGTTTTGCGATCGTATTTTAAATGGATAAAAAAAATTCTCAAAGGCTGTAGCCGGGTAAGCATGCAAAATCGGCCTTTGCATGGATTTGGCTGATTATTTTTTTGAAAGTCACATTCTATGTAACATTCAACCTGACCAAATATTAGCTTCCAAAAATTTGTAGTTTTCGAAAAAAAATTTTTTTTTGATTTAAAAAAAATAATTTTTTTTTGATAATCCATTAATCGAATTTGATGGTGCTTGTGGTATATTATAGAGGTATTTATGACTCATCAGAGGTAATTTTATTATGGTCCTCTGTACATTGTAAACCAGAAAAAAAAATTAATAAAATTTAAAAAATTAAAAAACACTAAGTTGTACTCGGGGGGCAATCACCATTTTTTTATAAAATATACCTCGTACGTACCCAAACAACATATCAAAATCCCAAACTGATATGAAGGGTATAACATACTCGTATAAATTCGCATACGGTCGTATTGGCGCGGCGCGCGCGTGACGCGGGTGGACTATATGGAGTGCAAGTGTCTTAATACTTTTAAAACATCTCTAATTTGTTGATAAACAACAGGGCTGCACTAGCCTGGAGAGATTCGGGGATTTTGAAGGGGCCCATGGCCTGACAAAGATAAAATATAGAGGCCGTAGCCGGGAATGTATGGGAACCGCCATTGAATCAATTATGCTAATTTTTTTTCATAGGTTGCTTTTTAAGAAACATAAAATCGCCCTAATTGTATTTGTGCTTCAAAATTTTTATGTTTACTAAGAACATTTTTATTTTGAAAAAAAAATCCTATCTATAACTTATTATACAAGAAGAGTCGTTAGTTCGCAGCGGCAATGTGATTTATTGCTACTAAAGACGATTATAACATTTTAAAAGCGATCTGAGGCGATTTTATGTTTCTAAAAAGCAACCTATGAGAAAAAATTAGCATAATTGATTCAATGGCGGTTCCCATACATTCCCGGCTACGGCCTCTATATTTTATCTTTGTCAGGCCATGGGCCCCTTCAAAATCCCCGGATCTCTACAGGCTAGTTCAGCCCTGTTATTTAGCAACAAATTAGAGATGTTTTAAAAGTATTAAGACACTTGCACTCCATATAGTCCACCAGCGTCACGCGCGCGCCGCGCCAATACGACCGTATGCGAATTTATACGAGTATGTTATACCCTTCATATCAGTTTGGGATTTTGATATGTTGTTTGGGTACGTACGAGGTATATTTTATAAAAAAATGGTGATTGCCCCCCGAGTACAACATAGTGTTTTTTAATTTTTTAAATTTTATTAATTTTTTTTCTGGTTTACTATGTACAGAGGACCATAATAAAATTACCTCTGATGAGTCATAAGTACCTCTATAATATACCACAAGCACCATCAAATTCGATTAATGGATTATCAAAAAAAAATTTTTTTTCGAAAACTACAAATTTTTGGAAGCTAATATTTGGTCAGGTTGAATGTTACATAGAATGTGACTTTCAAAAAAATAATTAGCCAAATCCATGCAAAGGCCGATTTTGCATGCTTACCCGGCCACAGCCTTTTTAAAATTTCACTCGATCTTTCTGTTTCAGGCTAAATCTTTGGGGATCTGTAGCTCCCTTACGAAGGATTTCTGGACACATGTTTATATGAACTTTTTTCTTAAAATATTTTTCTTATACACTGTTCAAGTTTGTTCCACCTGATATGACTCATCCTGTATAAATAAAATTGTCAAAAAAATCTGTTCCGCGTCTTGCTACCTCGATTTTCTTTTTTATATAAAAGAGCTGAGTATATAAAAAAATATTCCAAGTTGATATGCTGATATGCGTTCGAGCTAGTTGCTAAGTTTAATTAGTTTTAATCCGCGGTGCGCACCTGTTTTATAATAAAAGTGCCTCAAAAATGTGTTTCGCAGTCTTACTACTTTATGATTTTTTTGTGAATAAAAAAGAATTTGGAATTGAATGAATAGTTAATGTTACTAAGAGCCGCGGTCTACCGACCGGGGCAGAATGTGTGTGAAAACTAAAGCCTTTTTTTTCGTTGGCATGCTACCTGTTTTTACATCTTATTAATTCTAACCATTTTACATTGCTGTGCCCCCCCCCCATGCTTGCTGCCCTGGTGGTAGTTACGGCGCTGACTCTATCCTGTATATAATTACACTAAAAATTTGATCGTATGCACTTTGTACACTCGAACATAAATTTTAATATTTTGCACTTAATTTTAACTCGTATAAATTTTTTTTAATAAAAGGTGACGATTTATTCGTTTTGAGTAATGCAATACAGCACAAATTCTGGTAAAAATTATTAATTTTTAATAAAAACTACAAGCATTGTAATTCGGAACTCATAAACCAATATAACAGTTTTTCTTCATAATAGTTCGAAAATTTTATTGTTATTGAGTAGGTAGGTATACCAGATACCTACTTTATAATAGTTATAAATTCAATTTTTTTTTTTATTTACAAACAAAATCATAAAGTATCAAGACTGCGAAACACATTTTTGAGGCACTTTTATTATAAAAAAAGTGCGCACCACGGACTAAAACTAATTAAACTTAGCAGCTAGCTCGAACGCGTATCTGCACTAGGTACAAACATTTTTTTTATATACTCAGCTCTTTCATATAAAAAAGAAAATCGAGGTAGCAAGACCGCGGAACACATTTTTTTGGCAATTTTATTATACAAGTTGAGTTATATCAGGTGTAACAAACTTGAACAGTGTATTAATAAAAAAGTTCATATAAACATGTGTCCAGAAATTCTTCGTAAGGGAGCTACAGATCCCCAAAAAATTAACCTGAAACAGAAAGATCGAGTGAAATTTTTTTATCCATTTAAAATAAAATCGCAAAACTTTTCGTATCTTCGATAATAAAACAACTCACGCATTTTATTCTATTGAATCAGAATCACAATTGCCATGGAAAACTAAAATATGTTTATTAGTCGAGGCGTTAGCGAAAACTAGAACCATACTATACCATTTCAAGTTCAAATTGAGACTAAACAATTTCAAATTGGGAATAATCAATTTCAAATTGAGACTAATCAATTTAAAATTGGGAATTGTAAATTTCACATTTGAAATGAAAATAAATTAATATTTTATTTCAATATAATAGATAGTATAATGTATTTTAATACAAAATATATGTATTTGTTAGTGTTATACTATAAATTTTTTTTTCGGTCTTTCAATTAAAAATTTAAATACATAATATACAATTCACTAATTTTTCTCACAGCGCCGGTTCCCCCTTAGCCCCGGACCCCTAAGTTAGAGCCTTACCAGTCCTCCCCCCCATGTAAGGGTCATTGTTACAATTATTATTTTACTTATTAATATTAGTTACAATTATTAATTAATTTTGAAAACATTTTAAAGATTTTGTACTTTATTTAAAATCGAGCCCCCTATAATTTACAACTACCCAAATTAATAAGACAAAATTAATGCATTTTATTGCAATTAGCAAAAATAGTTTTCTTGATATTTTTTCGTTCAATATTTTTTAGCCGTTGCTAATATTTACTGTCTTCACCACTGGATGGTATTTCAATTCCTAAATCAGTTGCGTAGATAGCTTTTTGCGATGGGGGGGGGGATTTCGACTGAAGGGGGGGGATATGACAGTATTAAATCATCTTTTATATGGTGAAAAGTATAAAAATTGGACTCATGGGGGAATTGATCCCCTTAATCCCCCCCTATCTACGCCACTGTCCTAAATCAATGTTAATACTAGTTTTTAAACTTAACCAATATAAAATTGGTAATTCCCAATTTGAAATTGATTATTCTCAATTTGAAATTGTTTAGTCCCAATTTGAAATTGATTAGTCTCAATTTGAAGTTGAAAAGGTATAGAACATTCACTCGAGTGCGATATTAAAAAATCAAGTAAGCTTTGGAAAAAAGAATGGTTGATGTTTTTATGAAATTTTTATATTTGTTAAAATTCGTTGTTTATTTTGTTAATGTATAACAGTAATGCTGATTTTAGGGAGGGAGATTGGATGACCGCCCGGGGTGCCAGTTCAAAAAGGGCGGCGGACGGTCACATGGAGTAAACCTCAGCTTAAATTCTAGTATTTTTTTTCTCTTTAAATAACGATCATTATTAAGTTATATTCTATACCACAATGGGATCTCAAAATATTAAATAAAACTAATTTTAGATAAAATCTTTGAGAGTCTGTAGTTCACTCACGAAGAGTTTCCAGACACACGTTCATATGAACTATTTTGCTTGAAATTAAAAAAAAATTAAAACCTATGGCTCTCTGATACCTTTGCAGTCCTGTTTCCTTAACAACTTGGCTTGTCTAACTTAAAAGACAGCCGACCCCTGACATAGGCCAACAGTCAACCGTTATGTGCCGCTCGACTATCCACCTACTTTAAAAAGGCGTATCAGATCGCACGCCAGTGATTTCACTTGTAAAAAGTAAATATATAACATACATTCAGGCAGGTGATATGAATATTACCTACAACGAACCGCCACTGGCAACAGATAATAGAGACAAGAAATATTATGCAAACAGATAAAACATTATCATTGTAATATTAACAAATGAGTAACGCTAGATAAGTGCTGAAAATACCTGAAATCAATATTAAAATATATAATAATTAATTAGATTTAATATGTGTTGAATTAATTTAGTATTATTTAATGTACCGATTCGAGTAACGATTAACATTATTTTTAATTGTAGATTGTTTAACTATTAACATTAGTTAAATACAAGAGTACTTGATGTACTTTTGTTATTAGTAAAACAAGGTGAGTCTATTTGTACTTAAATTTTTGGATAATTTACGGTTTTATAGATTATATGTGATATAAAAACTAACGCAAATTATTTCTTATCAAATTGTGACAAATATAATATAGTACATAGTACATAGGTATGTATCATATACATATATAAAAAAACTTATTGATTAAATAAAAATTATTTTTTTTCACTGTATAATGTAGTAATATAAACTTAAAATCAGCATTTATCCAAACAATCAATATTTGTAAACACGAGCACATACAATAAATAAAACTGGTAAGTGCGTGTTGAGCACGCATATGATAGGGTTCCATAGTCATTCTCACTACGATTTATAAAAGAGAGATTTAAAATTTTTTAAAAGCAAAAATATCGTGACTTAAAAATGACAAATGACACCCCACTCAATGGGGTTAGTGAAAAAAGTGAGTTTACTTTTCAGTCTATGAGGGGGGTCCAAAATATGTTCGTTATAATTTTCAGTGAAAGTACTAATTAAAAACTACATTCTGAATCAACAGTTAGAAGTGGGTGTGGGTGAAAAGAATTATCAGATTTTCTTACAATGTTAGTTACGGGTCAAGTTAATAAAATCTTTATAAAAAATTCAGACGTGTAAGGGTTAAACTGAGTTCAGATTATGTTTCAGTGAGCGAAAATACATAAAAATATCATGGTTCCGTCCATGGCGCAGACCACTGTTTTTTTTGTGAGCCTGTGTAATAAAGTAAAATAAATAAGATTCGTTATAATTTCAAACTGTGTTTATTAGATAAAAATTAATGAATGAAAATTTTAATAAAATCACACGAGACCTGTTTAATTTTGTAAGATTCGAGACTTATCAAACGTCTTTACTTGTCTCGTGTGCAGCTCTAAATGAGGCTTATCTATGGTAAAATGTATCAGAAAATTAAGGGATGGGTACAATAATGAATAAACCAGGTCCACAAACCAAATATATCAGAGCTATGAGCGATTCTAAGCTTTGACAAGTTGTCAAGTAATTTATTTATCGTTGCTTTATCAAGTTTTCTTCCAAGCAGTGGCGTAAATAACTTTTTGCGATGGGGGGGGATATGACTTAGTATTAAATCTCATAGTTATATTTTTCATTGGTTAAATTCATCATTTAGATGTATTCATTATTAAAAAAATGCTCGTATAACATAATCACATTATAATTTTTGTAGACTCATAGAGGGGGGATTGATCCCCTTGACCCCCATATCTACACCATTGCTTCCAAGACTCAAATTTGCTCATACTCATGGGCGTACCCAGCATTTTGTTAAGGGGGGGGGCAGATTTTTTTTTATAAACCGATTTAGTCAGTGTGTTTCGCCTAGGAACCCATGAGAAAAGGGGTTAGAACAAATGGGTTATTAACCTTTTTAGGTATTGAAGTGCAAAAAAATGTTGTGTACTGTCCTTATAAATGGGCATTATTGTAAATAAACATTGGGTAATTTTTCCTTAAATATTCTATCTTTTCTGTGCTACGCTGTTGCAACTTTGAATTTTGGCTACAAACTTTTTTTTAATCGTAAATTTATTTTTATCATAAAGAAGACAAAATTTCTACAAAAATTACTCCTATACAATTATACATATTATACATATGTATATGTACCTATTAGCTGTCGTGGGTTTTATTTATTCTATTTTAGGTAAAAAATCAATATGATTTGACTAGTCTATAACTCGATAAATATATAAATAGTTTAATTGTAATATAAAAAGGAAAATGTAATTTTAAAAATGATGTTTTTTTCTGAATCAAAAATATAAATTAAAAATCAAATGCACATCAAATAATAATAATATAATAATTACCTAACTCACTATCGCGCGTAGCGCGATTTTTTTTTTAAATTAACTCATACGTGACTCAAACGTAAGTTTTCAGAATGAAAATTTTGAAATACCTATAAATTTTACTCTACCTATACTTATATGTATTAGCTGTCGATTTTAGTGGGTTTTATTCATTCTATTTTTTCTATTTTTGGTAAAAAATCAATTTGATTTGACTGCTGTATAACTTGGTAAATATATAAATATGATAGTTTAAATGTAAAAAAATAAAATTAACATTTTTTTTCCTAATATAAAAAGGAAAATGACAACAGTTTTAACAAGAGATTGTAATTTTAAAAATGATGTTTTTTCTGGATCAAAAATTTAAATTAAAAATCAAATGCACATCAAATAATAATAATATAATAACTACCTAACTCACTATCGCGCATAGCGCGATTTTTTTTTAAATTAACTCATAACGTGACTCAAACGTGAGTTTTCAGAATGAAAATTTTGAAATACCTATAAATTTTACTTCTTCAATTTCATAAATACAATAGAACTTAGGCATATAGGCAAATAATTAACCAGCTAAATGTATAGTAAGTCAGGTCCGGGGGGGGGGGGGGGGGGGGGGGGGGGGCTGCAGCTGCGTTTACATTGTTTAGGATTTTGTTATATGTACCTATAGATATATTTATGTTTGTTAATGGTTATGGGACAAATTATTAATTTGGCAATTAATTCTGGCGAAATTAAAATAAACAACAACATGCACCAGCAAAAAGTTCTAATTATACTAATAAATTCTATATAAAAACCAAGATCTTTTTTCCTTTTTCTATAAGCACGTGCTCTGTCGGCGTTCTGTTTTTTACGGCGTAAAATCTGTGCGTAAAAATAATTCATCGTCATTCATTTTTGCACTATTCTTTCTCGTTGATCAGTTTTTTGGACTCACTAGCTGTGTCGTTGTTTACCAAAAGCAAATAAATAACAACATTTACATTAAACACTGACAAATTACAATACAAACTTACTAAATATGTATAATAGCACACAGTACATAAACTGTCATACAATGAATGGCTGCTTGTTCCACGCATGCGCAGTCCAAACGTTACGCGACATGCAACACACAGACCAAAAAGTTTGAGACGATGTAATAAAAGTTTCACTTTAAAAATTAAAAATTATTGAAACAAAATAATTAAAATTTTAATAGGTATATAAAACTAGACTTTATAACTTATGTTATATGCCTCCAAACATGAGACGTATTTTATACTGTAAATTAAACATTCTAGGAATGCAGTAGACAGCCTATATTTCATATACACCTGTCTATCATTGCACCAAAGTTAAGCAGCATCATGATAAGACATATGTTGGATGGGTGACCGGCCGGGCGGCTTTTTTATATTATTCTATTTGGGGAAACGTTATATGTATTAAAGTTAGAGGTACCTACAATTGTACTTTATGAAGTAATGACGTATTTATCCCTACTCCGCGGCCGAGCGTAATGCGACATGCAACACACAGACGAAAAAGTTTGAGACGATGTAATTAAAAGTTTAACTTTAATAATTAACCAGCTAAATATATAGTAAGTCAGGTCCAGGGGGCGGCAGCTGCCCCCCCCCCTGCCCCCCCCTCGGTACGCCCATGCTCATACTTATGAACGGGTAGGCTTGCGGACCTTTTCAGTAGGTATCTACTATAGATACGCCTTTAAATTTTCCGAATTTGTTATTTTATCTATTATAAAATACATATATCTATAATAAAACTAAACAAAATTGTTTTTTACTTAAAAATATTAGTCATTGATGAGGAAATCATCGAAGAAAAAGATAAAACATTCAAGTGCCTTTCTACTAAAAAATATACATAAATATTTAATTAATCTTATCTTTATATTCCAGTTACAATCCTTGAAACGCAATGGCTAGAACGCCGCTTACTTTACTTATTTTATCAATATTAATAATTACAATATCAACCCAAGATATTTGTAGCAAATGCACATGTTCAGATGGAAATTCAAAAATCGTTGATTGCGCAAATAAAAAATTAAACACGATAAAATTTAATGAAACAGCTTTATGGACAAGTTCAACTAATGTCACTTTAGATGTTGCCGTATTTAATTTCCAAAGAAATGATCTTGCTCATGTGTATCCGTTCCCGAAGCTCGAGAAACTGACAAAGCTCGACTTGAGCCGGAACCGAATCGTAAGAATTGAACCACAGTCGTTTAAATATCTGCAGAATATGTACGAGTTGGATCTGTCTGATAATCAGTTAACGAGTGAAGTTATGGATTCTGGAATATTTTTAGTAAGTGCAAAGAATTCAATATGTACGTAGGGCGTTTATTTCACAATAGCTTAAAATTGATTATTTTCATAGTTCGACAATAACAGATAAATAATAACATATAAGAAATATATTCTTACCGTTTCTCACACTGAAGTAAGCAATTTCAATAATCGATTGTTTTTCAAGAATCACATGTTATCTGTTACTTAAAAATTTTGTTTTATGTATGTTAGCGCTCTGATTAACCCTTAGTTACTCGCGCGGTGTATTTTATACACCACATAAATAAAGCTAATTTTTGTGAATTTTGAAGGTATTATATAACGTTTTTTGCCCAATTTTGTATATCATGTACTATTTATTTTTGAAGAACTAAGAAAAATTTCTTAAAATTAACCCAACTAAAAATTAAGGATATTAACGAAAAACTAACCAAAATAAATCTAAAAAAGTACACAAAACTGTTCAATACTCATCTTGCAATAAATCAGACAGCAAAATTTTTATTTTTGTTGGTAATTTTTTTAATTTTGCTCGTTTGACAAGATGTCTACCATCAGCAGCATCGCTAATGTCTTCAAAAACGCGGTTATCCGTTAAGGATGCTGCTATTTGTGCGATAATACCACCTACATTTAGTATGTAAAAATTTAATACATACTGCTACTAGCTACAAACCTCAAATTTTGACTATCGGATTCCTATCACACTTTAGACTGTCTAAACAAAGGTCAGGTGGGGGTGTACAGTCCCACAAAATTTTATACATTTAGTAATCGCAGAAATTGCGTTGCTGGTGTACAAAATACGCAAGTAATTAAGGTTTAAGTAAATTGATAAAACACTTACTAACGAAATATTTTAACTTGTAGTCTTATGGAGTTTAGGTGCGTATATGCTCTGCTATCCCCGTGCGAAACCAGGGCAGGTCGCTACTGTCGCTTGTAATAATTAAATTAATTGATATATCTACTTTTTTTTGTTTTATTTATTTATGTATCCCATCCCAAAAGGCGCCAAAAGCAGTATAAGTTTTGGATAGTTAACTTTTAATGGTTAACTTTAACTTGCGTTAAATTTTCGAAATTTTAACGCTTTAACAATTATCGAAGTTAACTTTTTTATTAACGAGTTAACGATAAACGAAGTTAACTTTTGGATTAACTGTGCCCACCTATGTGTATAAAATACATATACAGTAATATACACATATATATTTATATTATATATTTTTTTATTCCAGGGTCAATATTTACCTGAAGATTTTGACCCATTGCGATCTCTGAAGGTGCTGAGATTAAGTCAAAACGCTTTACACAGTCTCAAGCATGATTTATTTGAACATGTTGATCATGTGGAAATGTTATATCTGGATAATAACCCATTCTCAGTTATAGACAAAGTCACTATTACAGCTTTAGGAGACTTGCCGTACTTAAAGGTGAATTTTAAAATATAATTTAAATTTACTGAAAAGGGTGGAGTTAAGTTATAAGAAACGCTTGGGATTTTTCGAAGCCCAGTTTATTTTTTAATAATAAATCGTATTAAAATTAATAAATTTTAATTAAGAAAGTTTAACATCTTTATTTTTATATTATTATATTATTAAAAATTATAATAGTTTTAACAAAAATTGGGATTACAATGCGTGAAGACCTTTTTTAATTTGTTTTTGTTCTTCAGCCAGTTAATTGATTGGGATACTTAACATACTTCCCCAAAAGAAAAAAGAGGTCTTCATAATATATTGTGATCACGACAGTACAGATATAGAGGATTTGGGACCCTTGTAATTCTGGGGCCCCCGCGTTACGAGTTCAAGCGTATTATGTAGTTCCACCGCTGAAGAATTCTCTTAAATATAAAAATAATAAATTTGTAGGTGCTTGACTTAAGTTATGCCGATTTAAAAACGTTGCCTGAGTACATGTTGCATACACCTCGTTATTTAGAAATATTGAATTTAACTGGAAATCAAATTGAAATAATACCAAAAACACTAGGAGATGCCAAAAGTCTTCAGTGGTTGTCGCTCAGTAACAACCCTATAGAAAACCTAGTCGATATTAAGTAAGTAAATTTTGTATTTATAAAATTTATATCGTAAATAACTTTTTTAGATCATTATTTATTCAATATTCTTTTTGATAATTGCTTTACGCCCTTTCTCAATGGCATAACCAGTAAGGGGGAAGAGCCCCCCCCCCTCCGTAGGTTTATTATACTATATATAATACATATGTAAAATTTAAATCTAATACATATATCAATGACCCCATATACAAATGTTGATCTCCCTTTAAAAAATCCTGGTTACGCCATTGATTCCCATGCTAGCTATGAGAGGAAGAACAATTTAGATAACATTGCATTAAAACATACAACAGTTTGTTCCCGGTAATGAATTCACTAAAAACACTGGAGATGTCATATCTCCAAAAATTGCATGAAATTGGTAAAGGTGCATTCAGCGGTCTTATAGCACTACAAGAATTAAAGATGACTGATAATCACGCGCTGTGTCAGATAGATCCAGAAGCCTTTAGTAGAGTGTTGGAGAACCGTACAGAGTGGCCTGAAATTCACAAGGTAAATTTTTGCCACAAAAATATCTAAACATTTTTTTTAACATTGCAAAACAAATTTTCACTACCTGTTTCAGTTGTACCTACAAAACAATAACTTATCCAGACTTGACGAAATATTGCTGTATGATTGGGAGAAATTAGAGGTCATAGATTTACGTTTCAATCCGTGGATTTGTGATTGTGAAGAACAGTTCATGATCACGAAACTGACACCTTTAATACAAAGAGATAATCACGACCTATTGAATGGATTTGTGTAAGACATTTACATTTATTAACTAACTCACAATCAATCAAATCAAAATACAAACTGAATTTTGTCCACCATTGTATAAAATTAGAATAACTAATTAATTAATGATCTGAAAAAATACTAGTTCTTTATTGTAAAAATGAGCATTATTAGAGAGATTGACTATACTTAAACCAAAATCGATATCTCAAATTCACAAAGGGTATTCACAACATTAATGAAATTCTATGTATTTTGTTTTTGTTTTTAAGGACCCCGCAGATTCCTTATGGGAAATGGCTTTCGGTCAAACTCTCTGAAAATTTGGTTTTGTATAGTTCTTGATGAGTAGATCAAAAGTGTCAATGGGCAATAAGTTCTAAAAACTCAAACTTTTAAGATATAGTAGAACCTTCATTTTCGCACAATTATTTGTATATGTCCCCAAAGACTTATATAATCGATTGCCACCATAAAAAAGTCAACTTTTCAATTAATTGAGAAATAGCAACGCTTCAGTCTTATTGCTACGTTTTTTTTATTATAAACCAATCCAATTATTTCATAGAATCAGTAATATTAAAAAATAATAATAGCCAGGAACTTGCTCTGAAAAGTTATTTATCAACTGGTGAAAACCACACTAAAATCGGTTTAGTAGTTTTCGAGATAAGCGGTAAAAGATAAAAAATAAGCTTCCTTTTATATATCTAAAGTGAATTAATTGTAAAAGAATCATTTTTTGTGAAAATTGTGTAGTGTATAATATATCTTAAATAACTCAAAAATTACTGAACTGATTTTAGTGCGATTTTCACTAATAGAATCCCCTGAGGTATATTATACACTACACAATTTTCACAAAAATTGGCTTTTGTACAAATTTCTTTAGAATTTTTTTTTTAATTATTCTTTGAGTAATGAATATACTGAGATGTACATACATATAACATTTTCTTCATATGCGCGAAAAAAATATGTGCATATATCTTTGATTGCTCATAATTTGAATAATAATTGAATTAAAAAAGTTTCCAAGGAATTCCATAACGCATATACCATATCTTATGGATTCATCAATAGAATTTGGTTTTATCTCAACTCGAAGGTTGTCAAAACTTAATGTGAGTTTTTCATATTTATTGTGTTTTTTGTTTACCTTTAAACCGTTATATCATTCTTAATTTTCAAGTTTTTGTAATTTTACTGATACCAACGTAAAAAGAATTTAATTTAGATACAAAAAATATAAATATCCTATAAAATTGAGAGGTCAGTGCAATAGCAGCGCGAATTATAAACGGGAAATGAGACAAACATTGAGTTATCTTGCTTCGTACCTAAACAGATCAGATTGTAACGGCCGTATCTCGGTCAATTTTTATTGTATTGGAATAAAATAAAAAACAAGGTATAACGCAGAGCTACAAAAAATAAGCCATCTTGATGTTATTTATGAAAAAACACATTTTCACTCCTTTCACCCTCTACCAAACTACCCCTACACCCCTTAGTCGACTACGCTCAACGGTTTCTTAAAGTTTAGGTATAAAACTACGTATGTACCAATTTTCGTTGATGAAGGAATTTTTGTGTTCAAAAAATCCATTTTTACTCTACATGCAAATTAATTTTTCTCAATAATTTTTTATTACCTACTTTCAATGAAAAAATGACAACCTCACTTCTAAATATCCTGGATACATTCCTTTTGTTTAACGGTATTTTAAGAATTTTCAATATTTGTTTATGTAATTTGTTTAGGTGTGAACATCCTATTGAAATGAAAGGAAAGAATTTTTCATCTTTACATACTGATTCGGTAATAATGAGATGTCTAGACAAATATGGAAATAGACCGGAAAAAGATGGTTCTATTCTTATTGGGATGTTCGTAGGTAAATATACAAATATACTGAATTATAATATTCTATTATACATTTGTAGTAGGTTGCACAAAGCAAAAATAATCAATTATTTTATAATCGCCTATTTTCAAACTTTAATCCTAAACTCGACTATTCGAGATTATTTTTGTTTCGTGCAATTTTTCAAAAGCTACATAGTACATATTGTAGTATTATAGGCCTATTTCACACATATACGGTTCCATTCGGTTCGATTCGTTTTCGGTCGCTGCCGAGAAGTGTGAAACGGTGTTTCAGTTTGTATTCGGTACCTAATAGAGCAGTACCGTAGAGCACCGAATACTCCCTCTACACGAACAGTTTTCATCAGGTTTCTATTAGTGTGCAGGGAACAGAAAGCAATCAACGCGTTCATATACACTCGGTTTAGTTTCGGTTTTAACCTGATAGCGAGTGTAATTTTTTTTTTAAGTTTTGTCGCGGTTTTTCTAATAAAATGAGCGGTTTTCCAGATGTTGATATGGATCGTCTTCATGCTCTTTAGCTTCGTGAAAATAGTGTAGAATGCTCCAAATTCCTGCTGTAAAGTGATGAGAGGGTGCTCCCAATGAATTCGAGTATTCCTCCATCGTTTTTTAATTTTTTATAGAGAAACAACATGGCAACAACTTGCTTTCTCGTCATGATAACTACTGAGTGTAAGGAAAAAATAAAACCTAATATGAATCGTATGAGAACCGTGTATGTGTGAAAGGGTTTGATTCATTTTCGGCTGCAACCGAAAACGAACCGAACCGAATGGAACCGCGTATGTATGAAACAAGGCTTATTAGGGAAAATAACTCTGGTCAACGTCATTTTTGTTTTTGGCATACTGAAACCAAATCCGATCTCCAAAGGACCCCGCAATATCCTTATGGGAAACTGACTTCCGCTAAATTGGTTGAATTTTTGATATGTTACGTATTTTGTCCCTCTGATCAAATGTCTCAATGGGCAGAAACTCCTAAAGTTTCAAGATTTTGAGATACCGTTGACTGAAGTTAGAATTTTCGTGCATTTAGAATAATTTAGATGCATTCATTTGGGTTAAAGCTGCCTCATTTTTAGGGCTCCGAAGAAACCCTATTAATCTCACTTTGTCGTCCGTCCGTTCGTCCTTTTCACTCAAAGCTCAATAGCACGTAAACTATATAAGCTAGAACCTTGAAATTTTTACTGAATATGTAAAATGACACCCTCTAGTAAAATATGTACAAATATTTTGGAAAAATATTTTTTAGGGGGGGGGGGGTGCTAAGAAGCTAAAGACAGGCAAAAAAAAAATTTTTTATACCAAGGCAAGTGGCACATCAAAATGTGTAACCAAGCTATTGTAATTTGATCCTTATTCTTATTTTTTTATAAATAAAAAATGGCGCCTACAGGGGGCTTTAAAGCAAATTCAAAAAAACAAAAAAAATGTATTCCAAGTCATGTGGGATGTCAAAATCTAGATCTTAGTGCGTAGAATATGACACTATTTTTTATTTTTTTCCAAATTAAAAATGGCGCCTACAGGGAGCTCCAAACACAAATTTTATCTGCCCCCACCCCGCTCTAACTCGGTAACTACTGGCTCGAAAATCTGAAAAAAATTAGGTAATGAGGCTTTGGTGAGACAACCAACGACAAATACTAAAGTCACCAATATCATTTCAAATTTTGGAGAAAGGGGGAGGGGTGTCATACATTTTTTTATTTTTATTCTTATCAGGGCATGTGGGGTGTCGAAATGTAGATCTCAGTGAGTAGAATATGACAATATTTTTAATTTTTTTCCTAAATTAAAATTGGCGCCTGCAGGGTGCTTCAAGAAAACAAAAATTTGTCCACCCCCTCTCTAGCTCGGTAACTACTGACTCAAAAAATCTGAAAAAATGGTAATATAAAACTAGTAACGACAAATACTAAAATCAACAATATCATTTCAAATTTTGAAAAAATAGGAAGGGGCGTCATATCTAGGCTTGTGGGGTGTCAAAATGTAGATCTGAATTAATAGAATATATACCTATTTTTATATTTATTTTTAACTCAAATATGCACCTGTAAATGGCTCTAAACAGTCCACGTAGTATATACTTCGGAACCCTTATGGCATACACTAGTGTGTGACTTGACAAATTTTATTTATGTTGTAGTGGTTGAGATGTTTTAAAATACCTCCTAAATTTCACAAATAATTGATTTAAATATATTATCATGTTTCTGAAACGTCCATAAGTCATATGACGTCATAACATGTTATCACGCGTTATGACGTCTCTTTCTTTTAATTTTAAGCTGATCAGGTTGTTTAGGTAATTTTTATAACTATATTTGTTGAATATATTTTCCAATCAATAAATACAGTTTGAAAAATATGCATTTTCCTTAAAAAATAAAATTTATAAAAAATATTTTTTTTTTAGGAATTATTATAACTGTACCAATAATGTTTGCACTTTTGTTGTTCTGTTATCGCAAAAACTTCTTTGGATTGATAACAGGACGAGGTCCTGCAGAGTATTCAAGAACGTTTTACAAAAGAACTGATAATAATGATGATTATATATAAAATCATTTCAAAAGGATATATTTTTGTAATTTTATATATTATATTAATAGTAATTAACAATAACAATGTTTCTTGCAAGATTTGTATATTTATATTGTATGATATTTATATAGTTTTTTTAATAAACATATAAGTATAAGGATTTGTATCTACTTTTTTACCCTGCTAAAATGTTTAAGAACCAATTTAAAAAAATACAACACTTTATTTTTATTACTGAATTATTGAAATGCGGTTGATAGTATTCCATATACCCATGAGAGAGTATTGAAATTCAATATATAGGTACCACCCCTATAATTAACAATATATTACACACAAACTTCACACAGTGGATTTGAATCTGAAGAGCAAGAAAGCGTGCATGGCAAAGTGATAATTAATAAGTATGTTTAGACGTGGCGTGTTCTATCTATCTGCCGCATCTCATTATGGTCTCATTGTTTACTAAACGAGCAGCAGATTCGAACCAATGATATAAATACACAAATAGTGCAAAATAGTACGTCTTAAGTGGCTCTGCATTGATTTATAGACAGGGAGAGATTGAGGGTGAAATTTACAAGAAACTCACTTTGGATTATTATGTACCTATAGAATGAAATAAAGATAAAGAGTATCATAATTCCAAATCATTATGCATATACAGTAGAAACCGGTTATAATGACATCGAAGAGACCGGTCATATTGGTCGTAAAAAACGGATAGACGTAAAACCGGTAAAAAAGCAAATATATGGGATTCAGTTGAACTTTCATTTCGAGTCGTTAAAACCGGTACGTCGTATTAACCGATGTCGTTATAACCGTTTTCTACTGTATTTATTTTTTATTATTATTTTTATTAAAAGGTTATGTCCTTGAACCCAAATGGAACTTTTAGGCCAGATTTGTATCTCTGTAATACAATTTTTTGAGTCAAAATATGACCCTCGAGCTGGGTGGTCTCTCGTGCTCGGATCGCTGCGCAATAGTTGACCGCGCAACCGTATAGTTGTGTGCGTACCGCAATGTACAAATCAGTACAAATTAATAGAACGGTAACTGCGCACAAAGTAAATTTCTCACTTCTACACAGAGGTCAAACAAATGCGGTCCGCCCATTCCAGGTTCTGCTTTTTGGCGTACCCCTTCCAGTCAAGTTTAACCTCCTTATTATATGCTTTATGGGTTATTAAAAGGATTACAAACTGTCACTTCTGTATCAAGAGTAAAACGCGCAGTCGCGCGCTTGGTGAACAACTATGATTGTTTAACAAAAATCTGGAGAAAGTGGTAAATAATTGGACAATAATGATGCCAGGGATTGGGCAATAACGATGAACGGACAGTAACGATGCGAACAATAAAGAAGGTTGCACTGTAGGAATAAAACTATACAATAGAGATAAAATATATCTTAATTTTAATGTATTTTACAGCAAATATTTAATCCTTATCTATAATTTTCTACTTTGATAAAAAATATAAAATGTTAAAAAACTAATATAAAATACTCTGCTTTGTAAATGCACGGTGCTTCCTCGTGCTAAATTCATCAAAGGTAGTTAATTATTGAACAATTTAAATAAAAACCGATAAAGTATTCAGATGAACTGCTATTGGTTAACCATTTAATTTTCATACGATTTTAATAAAAAAATTTAATTTTACATTTTTCTTAATACGCGCCTGGTTATTATCTCGTATATTTTGAATTTTTTGACAATTTCAATCAAAATTATTATTTTCTGCTATACGAATGTCAAAATGACATTTAAAACGTCAAAATGACATTTAATATGTCAAAGTAAATAGCAGTTTTAAAAAAACAAATGACGATTTTCTTAAGTCAAATTGAGATAGATCTTTGTAAGGGAATATTTTACAACAAAAGTAGGTGACCTATATTATAGAGAATTGAATGCTCTATAAAAAAGGTTCTATAAAATACATGTGTCTTTCTTGAGATATCTTCAAAAAATAAATCTTTTTGGATGTCACCCCTCCCCCTTACACACAATTTTAATTATTTTGAAATGGGACCGTCCTCAAGCCAGACCAAACCAACCAACCAAGTTTCATCAATATCGGTTCAGTGGTTCATGAGTTAAGCGTGTGACAAGGATTGGGGGACAGACACACACACAGACAGACAAACACGGAACAAAAAGTGTTTGTCTTGACCTGAAACGGATAAATAAAGTAAAATTTTTGAAATCGGAGAACAAATTTTTTTTCTCGTTTTAAAACGATAACGTAGCTTCTCGTATCTTATATAAATCATTCTCGTAATATCGACTATCAAAATTAAAGTATTGAAACAATTCAAAATCATTCTATATACCTACCCCCAGAATTTGATAGTCCGTGAATAAGAGATTGGTTAAACACCCCACCCCTTAGATCGATTTCAAAGATTTTGTGCCACAGAACTTTCTTACACGCTGTACTAATAAGTGTACAGTGAACTTGTTTTTAATTATATGTTTAAAAAACTTTCTAACTGACTTGTAAAATATAGAAAACATAAATATGTAGAACAAAAATTATAGATAATAATATTCTTGCCATTCTTTTTCTAAAAATGCAACGTTTCAAAAATAATTCAAAATTTGACAAGAGTTGACATCCGTCTAAAAATCGAATGTTCATCGGCTTAGCAATACTTATTTATACGGCCATATAAGGCATAAAAAATTAATTGTACAAAATTGCAGTGCATGATTTTCCCAATAAAATAACATAGGTTAGTTTATATACTTTTTTAGGTATTTGTTTTGGTAAACTGTAAAATGTTTTACAACCACTGATATATACGTACATAGATACATGTACTAAATACTAAACAAACCACGTGACCCTAACGTAAAGGTCACGAGAGTCATCCGGGCGCGTCGCGACCCTAATGGACTGATCGCGTCACCACAAAAGCGCTCCAAATGCCGCCGCCGGATAAATGTCAGCGCGGCACTAAATCGACCGGCACCGGCTCTACACGCTATTACGTGCATAATTGAAACTGGATATCTATACGTCCTATGCATTGACGCTTAAATGGTAGATCTGACGAATTTACGTTCGGATTTAATTAAAATCGGTAGATATGTAATAAAGTTATTATGGTTCGTTTTATATACTAATAGTTCAGACGCTATTGAAGTTGTCTAGCGAAATAGTATTCTGTTTTTTGTATTATTTATTCATTATGACGCTTTTATGAACATTATAAATATGTATTAGAAAAATAGTTTATAAATCAGAAAATTAGGTTGATTGAAATCAATTTCAAAACAACCATTGTACCCTTCAACGAATATTTTACACTTATGTAAACAAATTTTAAATTTTGGGCATTTTTTACTTGCTTACATTCGATATCATCTCCGCATCCAATAACATTGATTAATAAACATTTATTGAGCCTAAATAAAAAAAAAAAAAATAGTAAGCAGAAAGTTTAAACAAATTGGATTCCGCCTATGCTCAACCAATACTACAATACTATATAGTGGTCGCTTTTTTGGCTGCGCACTTTTTTGTGTATAAATTTCATGTTTATGTAGTTAAACCAACAAATAATATTAATTAGGATCAGGCATATATTAAGAAAAAATGTATAGATACTAGATACTGTTGATATTTTCGAATAAAAATGGAAACAAATATATAATACTAGCGGAATCTCGCGGCTTCGCTCGCGTAAACTTTGAAACTAATTAGAACTCTCCATACGTGATACGGATGACATATTACATTTTTGAATATTGATTTTTATTCAAATATCTCGGATCTTAGTTAAAAATGTCTACCCTCGCCATTAGGAGTTGAATATCGAATTTTTTTATTGCAGATTATTTTGCCCGACTCCACCATTATAACGTAAGCAGCTATTAGGGGTTGAATGTCGAAATTTTTATTTTAATAGATGACTGTTTTGCCCGAATTTACCTTTATAAGTATAGCATCCTCGTCCCCGTCCCATGCTATTAGGGCTTGAATGTCGAACTTTCGTTTTTAATTGAATATTAATTTGTCCGAATTTACTTTAATATATATTTTTATATAAACTTTGCCACCCTGTTTTAACCCCGTATAGGGGTTGAATTTCGTAAAATCCTTTCTTGCTTACATCATAAAAGGAATACTCATACGATTAACGTTTCTAGGTTCAGAGGTTTGGGCTGTACGTTGATATATGAGTAAGTGAGTGGTTAAGTACAAACTCTTTTATAGATATAGATAATATAATAAAAATTATAACCAATGATAATTATGATGTTGATGTAATTAAACCAATATCTACCGCTATTAATTATGGGGATATGATGCATATACGTTTTTAAGAGTAGCCAGTTACGATGGTATTCACCGATTTTAAAATATAGGTACACGGATGAAGCAACAGGGAAATTATAGTTTTAATAGAATCTATAAAACATAACAAAATAACCATAACTTCCAACAAAATCATGTAACTTATAAATATTCTATAACAATTCCATTGCCCCGTTCGACAAATCTGGCGCATGCAACAAACTTAATAAACGACACAGAGACATATACTTTATTAAAGTAATTAGATCCCATACAATCACCCTCCCACGCCGGTATAAAAAGGAATTTATTAGTACCTGTTGTCCCCCGGTGAATGTACCGCTAAATCGAATTACCCGACTCGAAGGGGTAGAATCGCGCAGGGGTCTATGATCTTTGTTAAACTGGGGATCAACTGTGTGCTAGTGCAAAGAATATGTCGTGATAGTTGTTAACAATTACAGAGTACTTTAATTGAGCCGAATATGTTCGTTTGATTCAATTATCTTCAATCAATTTATATTTATAGTAAAAATAAGTGCAGGGGCGGGATGGGAACTTATATAAACCCCCGTATTTAAAACAATGAAAATAGTTATGTCAGTATTTGTTATTTTAATTTTATCAAAAAATAATAATACGTTGTCGTGCGTATTGAATTATATCCAATGAATTTATCTTTATTAAAAATATGGGAATATAAATATTTTAGGTATTTAATATATTGTATTTATAATTATACATATATTCACTAATGCTCTTACTATTAAGAAATTTTCTCACCTACAACCAAATTATTTCCGGTTCGAATGACAAACATATTTGATTGTTTATGAAGGTAGTTGGTCCATCATAATGTGATCACATTAGGCCATGAGTACATATTTTTAATTTAGAGAAATGATCATGGCAACACTGTACATTATCTACTATTAACTACTTGTCAAATGATTATATTTTATCATCTACACTACCACAGAATGTATTAATAATAATTAATGAAATCAATTATAATTCCCTTCAATCCACTTATCATATTTTGTAAAAAATTATTTCATTATTTCGTGTATTTTTTACTATAATCAAATGAATACGTTGTTGCCACATTGTCAACAATACTGTAATTTATGTGATGGTTTGGTAGGTAAATTTGGTTAAATCTTAATAACGGGATGGTCAATAATTCCAATTTTTTGTATACTGTTTTCTTTCATATAAATATACAACATGTCAGTTTTTTATGAAAAACTGACGCTACGTTTAAATTTTATCTAATAAAACGTTACGTTAGTGTACGGTTAGTCCATATAAGCTGTGTTAAAAATATAAACTTTGAGATCGTTTTTCATAACTTTGAGATGGTCAATTTTAATAAAAATGGGCTATTTTTCAGATATTAATCTAGGGAATATTCCTGTGAAATTTAAACAAAATCTGACGAAAACATGTTTACGGACCAACTACCTTATGTTCCGTAGCGTATAGTTTTTTTAATTTATTCGATTATTTTATTTTGATATACACTTGTGAACAGAAGCAGTGACATTAGATAATTCAAAATTTGCAGATTTCAAACCTCTCAAAACTTAAGAACCAATTTGAAGCAGTGTAATTTGTTGCGGATTAAATCTAAAAGGTGGAAACACAATCTATTTTTAATTTATATAACACTAGATTATAATTTTGTATTAGTGCTAATAATAATTTTGTTTAATCTTGGCTTTATTATACACATATTCCCTATTTAATATTTTTCGTATATATCAGAAATAGATAGGTACCTATTAGGGTGTGTCATTTTTGAGCAACTTTTTTTTTTCAACTAAAAAACAGGCTAAACATTTTCTAGAAGGTGAAAAAAGAAGCCTCTACAAATTTGAGCTCTTAATATTAACATCAAGTGGTGCCTGTTCCTAACTTTCCATTTCCCATTTAAATAACATGAAAAAAAATTTTTTTTTTCTTATTTTTGTAGCTTGACATTTAAGCATTGTAAAAATGATCTGAAAAGTTATTTTAGTAGGAAATTGAACGCTCTACAAAAAAGTTCCGATTTATTTTTTTTACAGAGTGAGCCGTTCTGATGATATTCAAACTTAAAGTTACAAATGTATGAAATTATGACTTTTATTATATTAAACTAATACTGAGGACTTTTTTTATATCTTAAAAATTATTTTCAAGAAAAAATTATTATTTTCGTATAGAAAAACAATAATACATCTCAATTTTTTTTTGCATTTATTTATTTACTATCAATAAAAGTCATAATTTCATACATTTGTAACTTTATGTTTGAATATCTTCAGAACGGCTCACTCTGTAAAAAAAATAAATCGGAACTTTTTTGTAGAGCGTTCAATTTCCTACTAAAATAACTTTTCAGATCATTTTTACAATGCTTAAATGTCAAGCTACAAAAATAAGAAAAAAAAAATATTTTTTTTTCATGTTATTTAAATGGGAAATGGAAAGTTAGGAACAGTCACCACTTGATATTAATATTAAGAGCTCAAATTTTTAGAGGCTTCTTTTTTCACCTTCTAGAAAATTTGAAATTCAAAAATGACACACCCTAGTACCTATGTTAAATATGTTTACAATTTTTTTTTGGAATTGAATGAAAAAAAAACTATTTTCCTATTCAAAAAATGACTAAAACTTAAGCTCTTCTATTTATAACTCAGGTTTATTATTGGACCACCATTAATTATAATTATATCAAATCTCAGCTCTCTAACTCAAACGGATTAGTAGCTAGAAGACTGTGTCAGACTGACTGACAGCCACAGTGTACGAAACACAAAAATGATAAATTCACTACATAAAATCGATAAAATTGGTAATACATTTTTATCGCAAAAGAAATTAAATGATTACTATTGATTTTTCTGACTAAAAAGTAATTTTAGTTAGAAAAACGTAAAAAACTATAATTAAACTATAATTAAAATAATTTAATCTCTTTGACTTCTGAACCTTTCAAATAAAGAAGAATACAACTTTTATGTAGGTATATATTTGCATACTTACCGTAGTTTTTAAAATTAGTGACAGACATCTAGACGTTTAGAGCGTTTATTATCGTTTGACTGACACTAAGACACTGGAAGAAGAGGGTCAGAGGGTGATAAAGAAACGTAATACAACTCACACACACACACCCACACACGTACACATACACGCATACGTTTGCGTTCATTATATTCGCGCGACCCTTGTGTTTTT
Source organism: Sialis lutaria (assembly GCA_949319165.1). NCBI lineage: Eukaryota > Metazoa > Arthropoda > Insecta > Megaloptera > Sialidae > Sialis > Sialis lutaria. The sequence goes on along the minus strand of OX439232.1, from coordinate 10,805,551 downwards.
TTCTAAACGTGGCCGCTCTTGATCCGCGGAAGCGAGTGGCGGTTGTTGTGGCCCCCATTGTACCGGAGACAAGCTTGAGGGTGCTCCGCGCTAACAAAGAAAGCGTCGTCCTTGACGCCGTGTCGTCATTTAAACACATCGGAAATATGTTGTCACTTAACATTTCCTCGGTCCATTGTTGTTATATGTATGTATTTGTATAGAACGTGTACAACTAGCTATTTGATGGTGTTAGATTATGAGTAATGCCGTAATGCTCTGTTAATTGTTGACATATCATTTTATAAATACATATGTATTGTTCTATACATTCACTCATTCACCTGATTCACAGCAGATTGGTGTCGCTTAAAATGTTAACTCTAATTAACAAACTAAATAATCTAGCAAATAATATTTTTACATTTTATGCATAAAATACGATATTTATTTTCTTAAACTAATTGTAAATAACCAGAAAAACAAGACTCTTGATGAGGACTTCTTGTGAAATTGAAACACGTATTTCCTTGTGGTTAGGTAACTAAAAAGCCACAGCTTCTAATTCTTCACTTAACGATGTAAATGCGTTCGGTACCTAACAAGGAAAGATCCCGAGGTGTCAGACTCGGATTTTAATGAAACTTGGTAAAAATGTTCTTTGGGTAAAAATTAAGGACACCTATTTTTTTATACGTGCCCGTTTTAATATTTAGGGGGTGAAATCGGCCCTTGAAAATGAGGGTAAAATTTTTAATTTGTAAATAGCTCGTAAACCACTTGGAATAGTGACTTGTGTATAATGTAACATTTGTTTGGTATTACAAGAGCTATAAAATAGCATTAATGTGGTACCCCCTAAATATTTTATTTGGGGGGTATAATTGACACCCCTCAATTTTTTTCAAAAATTATTGTTTTTTCTTTCATAAATCAATAGAGTGTAGTATTCTGAATACAATGATATCAAATTTCAAAATAACGTGTCTTCAAACTTCGGAGATATCGGCAGTTTTGTAGTTCGCCATATACTTTATACACTGTATAAAGATACTGCATGCCGCGCCGCGCACTGGTCAAAGCTAGTGGAACATTTTTCAAAGTAGTGTGGATCTATTATAAGGTGTGATATTAATTTGAAAATTCACAAATATCAATAATATGGGTTTATTTTAAATTATAAAGAGTACAAATTTTGTACTTTCTTCGCTACAGGGTATGCAATCCTTAAATTGAGAAACAGTGGAATGTTGCGATTTCAAGTATTGAAAAATTGGTTTTAAAAGTATTAATATAAATTATATAAATTAGTTACCCTTACCCAAATTAAATACAGTAAAAGTTAAATATTAAAGGTTAATTTTATGGTTGAAAATATTTTTGAATTCTTTTAACCATATTAATAAACACTTTGTTTGATTCTATCAATTATTTAAAAAACTATTAACATTTTCTCATATTTTCTTTGACTTGGGAGTGATGCGAGACAGTGGCGTAGATAGCTTTTTGCGATGGGGGGGGATATGACATCAAGGGGGGGGGGATATGACAGTATTTAATCATCTTTTATATGGTGAAAAGTATAAAAATTGGACTCATGGGGGGGATTGATCCCCTTAACCCCCCCCCCTATCTACGCCACTGATGCGAGAGCGAGTATGACGTAAAATGTTAATTTATAAATTAGCTGGTACCTTAAGGATACAATGAACAATTTAAAATAAAAAACAATGTGAATATTATGAATGCCTTGGCATGAATAGTTTTAAAAACAAAATTTAACTCTTTGTAATTAAAAATAAACCCATATTAATGATATTTGTGAATTTTCAAATTAATATCACACCTTATAATAGATCCACACTACTTTGAAAAATGTTCCACTAGCTTTGACCAGTGCGCGGCGCGGCATGCAGTATCTTTATACAGTGTATAAAGTATATGGCGAACTACAAAACTGCCGATATCTCCGAAGTTTGAAGACACGTTATTTTGAAATTTGATATCATTGTATTCAGAATACTACACTCTATCGATTTATGAAAGAAAAAATAATAATTTTTGAAAAAAATTGAGGGGTGTCAATTATACCCCCCAAATAAAATATTTAGGGGGTACCACATTAATGCTATTTTATAGCTCTTGTAATACCAAACAAATGTTACATTATACACAAGTCACTATCACAAGTGGTTTACGAGCTATTTACAAATTAAAAATTTTACCCTCATTTTCAAGGGCCGATTTCACCCCCTAAATATTAAAACGGGCACGTATAAAAAAATAGGTGTCCTTAATTTTTACCCAAAGAACATTTTTACCAAGTTTCATTAAAATCCGAGTCTGACACCTCGGGATCTTTCCTTGTAAGTTTCTTTATAAAAATCGGAGGTAGATATACCATAAAAAGAATAATATGGATTATTCGTTTTATACGAGATGAGACAAATTGCAAGTGGTTTCTTTTCGTAGATTTATAAACCATATCGTCAACATTTTAATATATATGTATGTATATTGTATATATACATAGGTGGGCATTAACTCGTTAATCCGTTAATCGTCAAATAACGAAGTTAGCAAAATGGTTAACGGATTAACTTTTAAGTTAACTCAAAAAAATGTTAACGCTTTTGTTAACTTCCGTTAAATTTAATTTCCGTTAACATTAGTCCGTTACATTGGTTGTTTGATAAAAAGTACATAAGAAAGTTGTCGAAATAGCAAAAAAAAAGTCTTCAAACATTTCGGATGGTTAACTTTTTAACGATTAACTTTAACTTTCGTTAAATTTTCAAATTTTGGTTAACTTTAAGTTCCGTTACATTTTGGGAATTTTAACGGTTTAACTGTTAACGAAGTTAACTTATTTATTAACGGATTAACGATTAACGAAGTTAACTTTTCGATTAACTGTGCCCACCTATGTATATATATTTTTATTTAAACATATAACCAATGTTGATTTCATTATATCGTCATAAAAGAACCTAAAATGATGTTGAAATACTAATTATTGATAATCTTTTAAAACTGGGACTCCCAATGACCGATGAGTTAATATATTCTCATCAAAATTTAATCCGGTCGCCTCATTATAAAGAACTGAAATGATTATATTCCTGTCACTTTTTGTATACAGGTTGCGGCATTATTACAGGATAAGGTATCTAGATAAGAAATACCTATGCTAACGCAAAATCTTGTTCTAAAATTTTTTTTAAGTTATCCAAAGCAACGTATTTTATTATTCTATAAATAAAATAAATATACCATTACATTTAATAATAAATACACGGAGAAAACTGGAACTCAGATTTTAGGATAAATTACAATTCCTAAATATAAATTATAATATTTAATTAAAAATTACAGTTCGTCTGTAAATTATTGCAATAAAGATAGTAAAGTTTATAGAATATGAATTTTCATAGTTCAAAATTTTAATAATTACTTGAAGGCTAAGTAATTTTTCTTATCCCACAATAAAGTTATAATAACTATTCGTATGCAGCAGTACATACATTTTACTATACAGCAGATAGTAAAAAGTACAAATAAGAGTATAGTCAAAATATGTATTAAATATTGTGATATAGCAAGCCGCAGCACGGTTCATAAACTGTGCTAGAAATTTTACTAACCGTTTAATAAATTCTTATTACTATCTAGTTAATAATATTAAACTTTGACTGCATTTGTACTCCTAAAATAATGCATGGTACTGCATAGCAACAAATCAGTATTGTTTCGACTGGCGATGTATTCGTTTGTGTTTCGAAAAAAATACTTTTTTTATAAAATTTTTATATTTTATTATCAATATAGCGTGATTTAACGGTCATTAATGAAAGTTATTTCGAATATTAAATGTTGTAACAGTGTTATTGTATATTTATAATATTTTATATTCTTACTATCACGTTCTTCAAGCTTCAACGGTCATTTTTTCTTACAATAAGAATAAAGTGATTTTGACTAATATTACTATGAATCAAGTTGATATAAAGTTATTTAAGTCATGGGATTTATCACATTTAATTCCATAATTTGAAGGTAATCATTAAGCGTTCATGTAATTCGAATGAGAGAGACACGTCTAAGTGATTTCGCATGTTCTAGAAAGAGATGGACACACATACTTGCAAACAGTAAGTAATATGCTTATTATCTGTTGAAAATATATAATTTTTGCTTTATGTTGTATTACTTAATAATTAAAACATACAAATAATATAAGTCCTGTTTTATTATTTGCATCGTTTTATTAATAATTAAATACTTTTTTAGTAATTGAAACGCATAATATATAGTTTATTACAAATATATTTTTCTGTAATAGTAGAAATATATTAATAAGTGAAAAACCATATTATATGTACTTATTTAGTTTGGTGGAAAATTTTAATGCCACTTACTTCTGTCGTTTTTGCTATATCTACTAAACGAAAAGATATTAATAATATTTTTAATAAAGAGAATTTATATTTAAGAGAAAATATATTTCACTAAATTAAATTTTTGTTTTCATCTGACATAAGTGAAATTTTCATTATATTTAAATTTTCTATTTTTATTATTTGTTCATTAATTAGGTTTAATAGTCTTTATAAAATATATTTATATAACCTACATATTGTATTCAATTTAACCTTTGTTTATTATTTATTTTAAAATATGTACATCACTTATAAATACATAAAGTTGCTCATAAATTATTGTATGTAATAATGTATGTATATCTGTATTTTTTAATTAATTGTAGATTTAGCTTGTATTTTAGTATATAGGTGACAAGAATGTATATTTGCAATATTTTCAATGTTTCAACAGTATTAATCAATTTGGTTTCATTGACTATAAATTATTTATTGTTATTTACTTACAATAAATAAACAGTAGCCAATAATACTAAATTGTTTATTACTATATGAGGCATTAAAAATATTGCAAATATACATTCATGTCACATATATACTAAATTACAAGCTAAATCTACTATTAATTACTAAATTCAGATGTATATACATTATAATTATTATAAAAAAAAATAATCAAAATTAAATTCTAAAATTGAGAAAATCTAACATTAAATAATAATAAGTTTTACCAAGCAAATAAGAAATATTTATAAATCGAGTGTTAAAAGATATTATTATACAAAGTATAATCATTTTTACTAACTGAATAGTAGACATTCAAACACGGCTATCTTTAACGATTACTATACGTCGGTTAGTAATTTATCTTTTGTGCTTCGGATGTTTCGCTAGATTTCAAAAGTGTTTTCGAATTACTATATTTTTAGTAACTTTTTATCAAATGGTACGGCAAAGTTTGTATATATTTCATGCTTCATTTTTCTCCGTGAGTTATCTATCGATTGCGCGAAATGGGGGTTTATGAATCGGGTGCCACCTTCTTATTCACACTTGAATTGTTTTAGTTATATAAATAAAAGTCCGGTCCTATAATAATGGCGCAATATGTATATAGTAGTAACAAATGCTAATATAATTTAATAAAACAATATAATATGTAATTTATAATATATAATATACATATTCTAATGCACTTTTATATTGCCTTTCTATACAGTATACTATACATTACTACATCATTCTGTAAAATAATACAATTACATTTTTATTTACCTATAAATAGATTTGCCGCATGTAATAACTTAATACTAAATAGTAAAGTAATAACTAATGATAAGCTTTTAAAATAATCATAGCCTTTTCAATCTATAATAAATACTACCAGTCTACTACTTCCGCTCTGTATTTAACCTAATTTAATTATTTAAAATTGCTAAAAGCATCGCGTAACGAAACTAAAGAGTACTGTATAAGATATCTTGCAGAGATAAGATGACTGCTTTCAAAAAACTGATCGATAACATATTGAAACAAGTTCATCACGTATGACAAAAGGCACACATATACACATGAATGCATATGTGTGTAAAAGTACACACACCCTAACAAAAAGCTTTGCATTGTTGTTTTCAGATAGGTAGGTAGGTAGTCTTTTGTTTTGTTTTTTAATGTATTTGAATTATAGGCCATAGAATAACGGTGTATGTATATTTTATATGTATATTGTATACGTATGTAAGTATTTTGGATTAAGATTCAGGACCGGCACGGCGCGGGTGTATTGAATTTAGCCACCTGATGAGATCAAATCTTTCATAACTATTTTTATTTGAAGGGATTAAAGAGGAAATCATGATTTAACCCTTAGCTGATCCACTTCTCCAGAATAACATACCTGCCACACTGGGGTCACCTCGTACCCCAGAGACTAAAATGCTAACTACTCGTAAGTTATTGAGTATAATAATAATTCAATAAAATTCCTCTATCATCTTCGAACGATACGAAATGCACTCCAATCGGTTATTGAAAGAATATATAATATTTAATATATTTAAAAAATTGAAAACCTTTTATTTAAACAACTTACATTGAAGCTGGAAAAACGTGGGGCGCCTGGTACCCCACAGTGGCAGCTAAGGGTGAAGAATACCCAGCTTACAAATACTATTTTAATACCCTTATCAACGTTTAAAATTGGATAAGTGGGTATGTATTATGTATATCACAATTATGAGAAATGTAACAGTAAAAAAGATAGAAAACATTAACATATTCGTAATAAAATTCTTAGAATTTGAATCGTTGATCACCTTAACTACACATAGGTAATGAAAATTGGGTATCAAATTTTGCAACATGAAATGCAGTTTTTGTTTTAAATTATGAATTTTTCAATTAAAGTAAATAACCTATGAAAATTAATTTTTTTTTAATCATCAATTTAAATCTAAAATTTTACGCTTTAACCAACTTTTTTATTTTTTCATCAACAACAAAAATTACAATAATTTGGTACTTTTTATAATTATTTTCGTCCAATATTTGAATAAAAGTAAGTTTTTTTAATAGGCTATTTGACAACATTGAAAATATACTACAAATTGTGTTCATCCTATCAGATAATAGCATAAAAGAACATATTTCATTTTATTTTAAAATAAATTATGTATATTTTTTGCAAATTACACGAAAAAAAAATATAATAATTTTTGAAATTTTATCTATGACGGGAACGCTATGTGATTGGTTGCAACTCTAGTGACGTCACACGCATGTTGAGTTTGCGTTTTATGCTTTCTGTGTATTATATCAAAGTATTATATTCGATTTTTCAGCTATTTTTGAAGCAAAATGGAATTAAATTTTGTGCGAGCTGATTATAGCAACCTATCTAAGGTAAAGTGACCAGAATTCTAAAACCTTGTTGCGGGACACCCCCCCCCCCCCAATACAGGTTTTTTTGATAATTTTTTTTTTTATAAAAAAAATGAAAAAATTTTGACGACCTTTTTTTTTTTTTAGTCATTAAAATTCTGAAGACCTTTTTTTTTTGTCCAAATTATTTTTTAGCTCCTCACCAAGAATTTTTTTTTTCCTCCAACAACACAATAATGATAATATAATGTTCTTAATGTCTAATCCGGGACGATTTCCGGGACAATTTGTGATGCGGAACAGACTACTCAAATCCGGGACTGTCCCGCACAATCCGGGACGTCTGGTCACTTTAATCTAAGGTAAACGCTTTTATGGTTGCACTTTTTTTTAAGAATAACGCTGATTATGTACTATGCTGCGGAACTTAAAAATGTGAAAACAGCAGTGTAAGTACCACATAAAACATTTGAAATCCTATATGCTGCAAGATTAAGCCATATTAAGAGGTTAGGTACCTATTAAAGATGTTGGTTAATACGGAGTGTACGGGTGGCCGCTGTCAGAATTGTCAAAAATCACGAGTATAGTTATTTAGAAAAGATGTTATTTCGTTTTATAAATATTTTTAGCTACTATCTAGTTAAATATTACTTATATCAAAGTGATCTTCACACATAAAAACATTTGTATTCAATAAAATACTCGTTGGACCTTTTCAATTATTGTAACCACATTTTTCGTCTTTTGGGATTCTTTGGAACAGAAACAAACAGTTTCTGTGGACTTTTTATATACGTATTTATACATTGTGGCACTACACACCATTTATACACCATTATATCCACTAAATTTGAAGATGAAATTCACTTCAGCTGCACTGTTTTATTAAGGTAATGACTTATTTACATGCGTGTGACGTCACACGCGCCATATGACCACCGCCATGATAGAAACAGCGTTTCTGACGCAGTTTTGGAAATTTAAACTTTAACATTGATTTTTATTGATAATACAGTAGATCTCCCCGAAATATCAATGTAATGTGCTTATTATGTAATAAAGAATAATTTAAAAATATTTTCTAAAATTAGTCAAATAGCCTATTACGGAATTAAATGCCAAATTTAATACAAAATTAGTGATGAAATTGAAATAATAAGAGGTTATTTTGAAGTGCAGTGCACGATAGAAATTAATAATTTCTATCTATTTTAGATTTATTCACTGATGAATCAGTTAAAACAGTTATTATTCAACCTGCACTGACGTTTCATTTTAAAGAAACATATTTCCAAATTAAATACAAAGTATCTAACATTTATCAATGAAGGGAGATCTGCGTACAAGTTTCTAATTTTATCAATAAAATATTTCTGGCAAACTAATAAAAGACATAAATTGTAGATAATAATATCTCTTCTACATGTACCAAATACATCTTTTTAAACGATCACTAAACCGAAAATTGATTTTTAGTGCAGTCAACATTCAATTTTTTAATTTTTTTTTGAAACGGTGCAAATAAGAAATGTAGAATACATTATTATCTACAGTTTATGGTCCATTCTCTTTTATTATTTATGATTTAGCCAGAATTTGTTTTTACATTATTTATTACAAACACGTACACTATACACTTAGTGCATCGTATAAGAAAGTCTCATGATACCTACAGCAGCTTTTTTCCATGAATTGAAAACACGTACACTGCTAACACACCTATGGCAGTAACATAGGCCGACAAAAAAATTGTTAGATGCAGGGTACACGACAACTTTTTAAGGGTAATTTGAACACGCTGAATCCAAAAATGACCACCATTCTGCTCAATCAGCTCTTGTTTTTGCGGTATTGCAAAAAAAAGTTTTTTCCAATATATGTAAATATTCAAATTCATATACCTACAGTAGAAACAGGTTATAACGACATCGGTTAATACAACGTAGGTATCGGTTTAAACGACTTAAATAAAAGTTCAACTCAACCCAATATAATTGCATTTTTACCGGTTATTACGACTATCCGCTTTTTACGACCAATATGACCGGTCCCTTCGATGTCGTTTTAACCGGTTTCTACTGTATATATTTATTAAATCAATGACTTCATCCAAATATCATTCAAAATGAAGCTATGGGTATTAATTGAACTAAAAAGCCTTAAATTATACACATTCATAAAGTTATTTCCTTCGAAAATCATGTTTTAAACGAATAAAAAATCGAAAATATTTTTTTGCAATACCGCAAAAACAAGAGCTGATTGAGCAAAATGGTGGTCATTTTTGGATTCAACGTGTCCAAATTATCCTTAATAAAGTTGTTGTATATACCCTACGGCAAAATATGGCTGTCGGCGAGTGTAATTCTCTGTTATGAACTATTTCAAATATAATTTTAAATTATTTCTTCAAATAATTTTTTTTTAAATAAATGGAACATAAATTATAAATAATAATATAATAATATTCTCTACGATTTTTAACTAACCTATTTTTCTCTAATTCACACCGTTTAAAAAAATAAAACGAAAAATTTAAAAACTGAGTGAAAGATCGTTTAAAAAATATAAGTTTTTCTATCGAGACAAATATTTTTAATATAAATTTTTCATATTTGAGTTACAGTATTTACAGATCGACAAACAGTTTGATTCACATTGATTCAAGAAAGGGCAAAATGTATAGTTCTACAAAATCTGTAATTCGAAAAAATGTCATACAAATTACAATAAAATAGATTTTTCGAATATTACTGAATTAAACTAACTTATCGCGGTATTATTCTCAGTTTCATAATTATAATTCTTTTGTAATCAGTGAAAACTAGCTGACAATCAGTGACTTTTCACGGGTTAGCCCCGGCCCTGTCCATTTGTAGAGATGACGGTATCGAGATGCGACGACGCCGTTATTTGATTTGTAGCGAAACCCCACGCGCCACGCTGTTCGTATTAAACCCATATTGACTGCAAATTTTGACGTTATTGGAAAAATTGCCGGAGAATAGCTTTCGTTATAGCAATTTATCTCTTGTACACTCTGCGGTAGAAGTTTGTCCGGTTTTATTATTATTATATTTTATATTAGTACATAAGTATATATATCTGATTTGTTGGTGGAGGTAGTGGGTAGTATATTTACTTATACAGATTTTTTTATTATGCGGTGATATTTTAAATAAAGTAGAAACCGATTATAACAGCATCGAAGGAACCGGTTATATTGGTCGTAAAAAGCAGATAGTCGTAATAACCGGTAAAAGTGCAATTATATGAGATTCAGTTTGACTTTTATTTTGAGTCGTTAAAACCGATGTCGTTATAACCGGTTTCTACTGTTGTTATCTTTTTTATAAAGGTATGAGAAACATTTTAAATCCATTATTATTTTTCTGTTCCGTGTTTAATTATATTTTGATATTGGTATTGAAATGCAATTTTAAATAAACGATACTCATATTAATAATACCTATACCTATATTAGGGATGTAAACAGAACTGGAACTGAATCGCAAATTGGTATTGCTTCTTCGCAATATCGAAGATACGAGAAGCTTTGTGATTGTTTTAAAATGAGAAAAAAAATGTGTTCTCTGATTTTAAAAATTTTACTTGATTTATCCGTTTCAGGTCAAGACAAACACTTTTTGTTCCGTGTCTGTCTGTCTGTGCGTGTGTGTGTCACCCCAATCCTTGTCATACGCATAACTCATGAACCACTGAACCGATATTGATGAAACTTGGTTGGTTGGTTGGGTCTGGCTTGAGGATGGTTCCATTTCAAAATTATTAAAATCGTGTGTAAGTCCCAAAAGACTTATTTTTGAAGATATCTCAAGAAAGACACGTTACCTGAAAATCACCTACGTTTGTTGTAAAATATCCCCTTACAAAGATTGAACTCAATTTGCATTTAAAAAATCGTCATTTTGACATTTGTATAGCAGAAAATTAATGATTTTGATTGAAACTGTCAAAAAATTTAAAATTGACGACATAATAAGTAGGATCGTATAAAGAAATAATCTGCCGTGTGCCACGGGACTTTCTTATACATAATAATGACAGTGAACAGTGTACGTGATTTTAATTTTATTGTAGGATATTTCTGACAAACTAATAAAAGATAGATTAAAATGAATGGGATATAACCATGGACATAGGAATATGTCTATGGATATAACCTATAGAAATATTATTATATTATACATTATGTATAGAATCTTAGAGCAAATACCTACTAGAGACAGCTTTTCCGTCCGCCGTGCGAACAAGCCTGCGAGAGAGAAAGCGCCATAACGCTGCACTCTTTCTCTCTCGCTCCGCGTGCTGATTAGCCAGTGGGGAGAGGCAAGTGCTTCCCGCTATTACCGGTACCAATCAGCACGCGAAGCGAGAGAGAAAGGATGTAGCGATATGGCGCTTTCTCTCTCGCACACTTGTTTTGTACGGCCGAGCGGCAAGGTTGCCTCTAGTAGGTATATGCTCTAAGTATAGAACGAATTTTCTTTCCGAACCGATGTGGATAACTTGTAAATAGCTCAGTTTGTCAATGATATTACTCTATAAAGCAATATTTCTCAACCGGAGTTCTATAGGGTTCCGCGAAATGTGGTTTGAGGTTTCGCAATAAACTGTGATGAAGTTATTGTAGTATATAAACTTAATGTTAATAAATAATTAAAATATTTATATAATTTTTTTGTTCCCTTAAACGTTGATAATATAATTTGCAAAGATTCCATTTATAAAAGAAAGGTTGATAAACGCTGCTATAAATAATAAATTATCTAACTCTTTGTCAATAATTCTCAAATATGGAAACGTATTTTACATAGACGTATTATAAAAATTTAAATAAATGACGATTTTTGATGGAATAAACTAATGTTTAATTTAGATAAATAAATTAAAAAAAAACATTGATACAAAATGTATATCAAATCAATAATTTGCTGCGAATTTTCTTATACTTTACCAATCTGTCTTCATTAAAAAACCCACAAACTAATTTATATATCTATGCAAAATAAAAGTTTATTTTTTAATGAAGAGTAAAGTTATCAAAAAATTAATAGAATGACAATTAAATTGACTCAAATTATAAGTTGCCCTCTTACATACATTATATGCAGTGGTTATTATAACTATTTTCATCATATCAATTTAGAAATGAAAATTGAAAAAAAGATCAAGAGCGAGATGATATAGACGATTCATCTCGAATTTTGACTATCGCCATTCGAAACATTTAATAATAATAATATAAATAAATAATAAGACATTTAATTCGGACGAGGCGAGAACGAGACGTTATGAACTTCATGTCCGGTATTATAAAGGACCTAGTAAATTTGCAAGCTTGCTAGCAATCTCAGATGAGATATCAAACTTATATGACAGTTCTCTTGGAGTTTTGTAATGACTTTAACAACTTTCGCGCAAGCGTTGTATGTAAACACCAATAATATTAACCCATTATTTCGCAGTGTTCTATTTATAGGACATCATATTTTATAATTTTTTTTCTCTGACATAATAACGTTGTTTATTTGACTTACATTATGAATATGTTTTTTAAGTCTCTCTTCTTACAATAATTTTTAAAACGCTCTTATAGACTTTATTCAATGACAAATTTTAAACACTTTAAAAGTAACAGTGTAATTATTCCAACTAGCTGACATTAATAGTTACAATTTTTACTTTCTTATACCAATGTATATGAAATATACATATAGTATAAGTAAGTATAGTAAACGCGATTTTTTTCGAAATCCGGTTTTTGATGGAATTATCAATTTTGACCTTCCCTGAATCCATACTGACTATTTTCGCCATGATGTCTGTGTGTCTGTCTGTCGGTCTGTCTGTCGGTCTGTCTGTCGGTCTGTCTGTCGGTCTGTCTGTCTGTCTGTAGACGCTGTAACTCAAATACGACAAATCGTAGAAAGGTGGAATTTTATACTTAAGATTGATTTTTGCCTGGGAAGAAAACCTCCTATTTTTGAAAACGATCATTCAACCGGAAACGGATGTTTACCTACATCGATTTTTGAATTTTTCGAATTACACTGAAACAGTGCGAATTAGAGAAAAATGGCCAAGTTGAAAATTGTAGGTAATATTATTATCTATAATTTATGTTCTATTTATTTTTTCGAAAAAACAAATTTAATTTTTTTTTTTTTTTTACTAAGTATTCGATTTTAAGTACATTTCAAATGGTTCATAACAGAGAAGAAATATCTGCCATGAGTGTCATGGGACTTTCTTATACGTATTACAGAGACTGTACGTGTTTGCTATAGGTACCATGGGTCTTTCTTATACATAATATTGAGAATAAACACTGTACACTCTATTTTATTTAGTTTGCAGTGGTCGCCCTGTGACATGACGGTATGAGTCGTGATCCGTACGGTCAAATCACCAGACAACCAGTATAGATTATTTTAAATAATGATTTTAAAAAAATTATTTCTGGCTAAATCATAAGTGTTGGAAAAAAATGTATGGGGAATTAATTATAGATAATAACATACTCGACATTTTTTATCTAAAACATTTTTGTCTTATTTCAAAAAATTCAAAAAATTACTAGAGTAACCATCCGTTTCCGGTTTAGTGATCATTTTAAAAATAAGGTGGTTGTCTTCCCAGATGAAAGATTATTATAAATATAAAATTACACCCTTCCATCATCAGTCGTTTAGGAGTTATGGTATTTTTACTTTCTTATACCAATGTATATGAAATATACATATAGTATAAGTAAGTATAGTAAACGCGATTTTTTTCGAAATCCGGTTTTTGATGGAATTATCAATTTTGACCTTCCCTGAATCCATACTGACTATTTTCGCCATGATGTCTGTGTGTCTGTCTGTGTGTCTGTCTGTCGGTCTGTCTGTCTGTCGGACTGTCTGTCTGTCTGTCTGTCTGTAGACGCTGTAACTCAAATACGACAAATCGTAGAAAGGTGGAATTTTATACTTAAGATTGATTTTTGCCTGGGAAGAAAACCTCCTATTTTTGAAAACGATCATTCAACCGGAAACGGATGTTTACCTACATCGATTTTTGAATTTTTCGAATTACACTGAAACAGTGCGAATTAGAGAAAAATGGCCAAGTTGAAAATTGTAGGTAATATTATTATCTATAATTTTATCACGTACACTGTTTACTGTCATTATTATGTATAAGAAAGTCCTGTGGCACACGGCAGATTATTTCACTTAGTAAAGCGTTTTTAAATTGACGAAACTATATATATATATATTAGGGTGGGCCAATTTTTTAACCTACCTCGGCTACCCCCCTATGTGAAAGTACTATCAATTCTAAGAAAAAACGCCAATGGAACCATACCTCTACATTCAACTTTAGTTCGGCGCATTTTTTATTGAAAATTTTAAATTTGAGTCCCTTGAATTCAAATAGGTTAAACTAGGAAAAAATTCCCAACAAGCTGAATTTTGGTGGAGACTTTTATTTTGATTTTCTAAGCATACCCTAAGAAGTACCCTTAGTTTGGGTCATCGGTTTGTGTTTTTTAGGGGGTTAAGGGGGGAAAATTCTATTTTTTTTCAATTATCTCAAAAAGTATCAATTTTTCGAGGACAATGGTTATGAAGATATTGTAGCTTATAAAATTCTACACAAAAAAGATAAGTATACTTTTTTCGTATAGTCAATACTTTTCAAGTAAAAAGTTTGGAAACGAGGTTTTCATCCTTCAACCCCTTTTTTAAGGGTGTTGCACCACTTTTCGCCAGTCTGGGTTATTTTTTTCGAATTCTACCCCTAAAAATCTATAATAATCAACCATAAAATTGATTGCCCCTAAAAGATCGGATTTTGGCACTTTTCACGGCACTGAACACTTAAAAAGTTTGTTTACTTAAAAAGTATTGATTATACGAAAAAAGTATAGTTATCTTTTTTATGTAGAATTTTATAAGCTACAATTTTCTTCAAAACTATTGTCCTCGAAAAATTGATCTTTTTTGAGATATTTGCAAAAAATAGAATTTGCCCCCCTTTACCCCCTTAAAAAATCCTTGGTCCAAACTAAGGGTACTTTTTAAGGTATGCTTAGAAAATCTAAATAAAAATCTCCACCAAAAATCAGCTTGATGGGAATTTTTTTTTAGTTCGACCTCTTTGAATTCAAGGGACTCAAATTAAAAATTTTCAATCAAAAATGCGCCGAACTAAAGTTGAATGTAGAGGTATAGTTCTATGGGATTTTTTTCTTAGAATTGAGAGTACTTTCACATAGGGGGGTAGCCGAGGTCTGTTAAATTTTGTCAATACAATTCGGCCCACCCTAATATATATATATATATATATATAGTTTCGTCAATTATATATATATATATATATATATATATATATATATATATATATATATATATATATATATATATATATATATATATATATATATATATATATATATATATATATATATATATATATATATATATATATATATATATATATATATATATATATATATATTATATATATAATAATATATAGGTAATATTCCTTATGAGAGTGTAAATAAAGCATAACAATACCAATTATTTCAAAAATAAATCCAGGTCATTAAAAAAACTGTTATCCTATAAATATGTGATTGGGTTCTCATGATAATAATCTAGTCTTCGACTGATAATTAATATTCTGTCTTGTATTGAATTTATATTTTTAGTCATATTTTCAACAAGAATTGAGAACTTGATCAAAAAATTCGAAGAAATAAAAAATCGGGAAGTAATGGGTTAAAACAGTGGTTCTATTATGAAAATGGTTTTATACGATGAGAGTCGCCAAATGTGTTACAAACTTACATTACGTTGAAGTATCTCTGCTCTAAATTCCTTAGCTAATCCATAGATACTAAAACAAAATTAATAACCTAATTTATGAGTGCTTATCACAATTGTATAAATACAGGGCCCCTTGGATGCAAAGGCCCCCCAGCCTCCATTTACAATTACTAAAAAAAGGTCTTCAAGATTAAAAATCGGCAATTAGTTGAGTAATTAGGTAGGCCCCTGAGAAGTATTAGCCCAGGGCCCCACAAATTCACGATCCGCCCCTGAATAGAATAATTATGAGTAAGAAATAATAGAACACTTTCGTATTTAAAAAATGTACCCGTCCAAAAACCACAGATTATACTTAAAATATAAAATCAGCAAATTATTCAAAAATAATAAAAAAAAAATGAATAAGATATCCAACAAAAACGTACCAAATATGGACGTAGGTATTACATCACTAATTTATAATTTAAATAATTAATACTGCTTTCAGTATGCGAAAGCACGTTAACTCCCTAATTTTGCACGCAAATTGTTCAAATACACACATACCTCACGGAGAGATTACGGTAACCGTGGTAACCAAACAGTGGGCGGCGTCACGTCCATCCAATCGCGTTACGGCGTCGTTCTCCCACTACAGTACACTTCACCCTGTGTTTGAAACGTTTAACCAATCACGTACATAGCTCGGGGGTTAAAGCACATATTGTGGAACAACTTAGCACAAGCTATACTACCTGTGATGATACAATGTAACTTATCAAATGATTTATTGTATCAATTGGAGTGGTAGGATTTTCTTGTAATACCGTAATTGTTTTTCTCGTGGAAAAAAATCTTGTGTAAAATTGTATGGTTGATAGTTTTAAATTAAAATTCGTGATGTTTTTATTATTTGTGTAATTTAAAATTTTAGTGACCGTGAATTAAATAACATCAGTGATGAAACTATAATAGAAAATATAAGTGGCCAATGTTTTAGAAGAAGATAACCAACAAGTGTATAGTCATTTTTCTTAAGTTATTAATTTTAATAAGAAATATGAAAAACTTCGAATATTTTTAAATTTATATTTAAATTCATTTCTGACAGAAATTAAAACATAGATATAACAAATGTATATATATTTATATAATTAACAAACTCACCATACTGACCTAACGTACTGAAAAATAAAATAAAATCATAAAGGAAGCTTAGAACTGTTATATGTATATCTATATATATTTATTTATAGATTAATCTAGAAATAAAACAATACGTCCTTTTAAAAATAAAGCTATAAAATGTATTATGTATTATGTATTAAATTCGTACATATAATTTAAAAATCCGGTAAAATGAATTCATTAAAAAACATACCAACAGACAATCAAAGCATTCCCAATTCCTCTAAACTAGTCGGACATTCATCAAGTTCTAACATATCCCAAAAAACGTCATTTCTTATCGAAGACATCCTATTCCGGACTAAGAACTTGCCGTACCAATGCGAAGCTCAGCAAGAAAAGTTCTGTAATCCGTCGGAGGTGCTGTTAACTAAACCGTACCAAAGACACTTGGTACCCTCTGACAAGTACTCGCAGAGAGTAGTGAGGGTCAATGATAAGTACAGTTCAAGCAAGTTCTGTGAAGAGTATAGTCAGAAGTTGAACGATGATATTTTACGGTCGGCGGCCGGGGATTCATATAAGGGTATTTTGAAGTATGAGAGTAGCAAGAATTCAGCTGATTATGGACAGTGTTATCAGCAGGTAAATTTATTTAACTTAATAACTTTTTGTGGATTTGCTCATTCAGTACTCAAATTACAAGAGCTGTTAATTTATCATATAAAATAATGTAGAATTAGATAGTAAAAAAACAAGCTAAAATAATTTGTTGTAAGTCTATATATGTACCTACCTTATAGAGCAACATTTACAAAACGATAGACCTATTAATTAATACTTTAACCCTTTCGGCCCTGGTGGTGGCATTTACTTCCGGATATTTGGATAGCTCAAATCTTAAATAAATTGGTCTGTAATTTCTTTTTTATAATACCTATATGCCATTTCAAATACTTTGTTTGTATTTAATTTTCATCTTAGGTAAGTGATGGCTTTTTCTACGATTTCCTAGTTTTTACAGTAAAAAAATTTCGTTCAAAATAGATTAGGATGTTTCTGCAGGTACTTTAGAGATTTTAAATAATAACAAAATAAAGAGCCAATTTTTTTAAATTTAAATTGAAAAGGTGGCAGCACAATATAGTGAAGATGCACAACGAAACGGATATTTGAGATTGACGCATTTTTTTATTAAAACTACATATAATTTTAAAAAATCAACTACGTTTTATATATAATAATACAGTAGAAACCGGTTATAACGACATCAAAGAAACCGATCATATTTGTTGTAAAAAGTGGTAAAAATGCAATTATATGGGATTTAGTTGGACTTTTATTTTGAGTTGTTAAAACTGATACGTCGGCATCGTATTAACCGATGTCGTTATAACCAGTTTCTACTTCTTTTTTTACAATTACCATTTTTATAAAGGTATGGGAAATATTTTAAATCAGTAACCGCGATTTTGTCAAATTTTATTCGTATTATTTTCCGTGTTTAATTTATATTTTGATATTGATATTGAAATGCAATTTGAAATAAAGGATATTCATATTAATAATACCTATATATTAGAGATGTAAACAGAACTGGAACCGAATCGCAAATTGGTATTGCTTCTTCGCAATATCGTTATGTATAAGCGGTAAAAATGCAATTATATGGGATTTAGTTGGACTTTTATTTTGAGTCGTTAAAATTGATACGTCGGCATCGTATTAACCGATGTCGTTATAACCAGTTTCTACTGTATTAACAAAAAGCCATTTTTGTCCGTTTCATTACATCATTCGCATTAGAAGGAGACAGTGGATGTGATGAAACGAACTGTGGTTATCTATCAAATATATAATTAAATTCAAATTAAACGAAATATTAATAAGAAACATTTTGAAATCTATAATAACGTTTATTTCTATTATTATTCCAGTCGTTAGACAATTTCGTATATGTGTGGGGCTAGAAAAAAATAACAAAGTCATTTTTTTCAAGAAATTGGTAGATTTCGATGTATAGAACATGATGATAACTCCCCCCCCCCTTCGAAGGGGGGTGCATAACTTTCTAGGGTCTTACAAAGCTGTCTTAAATCAGTTATTTGATAATAACACCGGGGCTGTCAGTTTTAGGATAAAATGGGTCAGATAAATCTTAAAGCTGATAAATTTCGAACAAAATGGTGTTTTTAAAAATTATGTACCATAATAGTTACTGAAATAGAGCCCGCGAAAAAATCATTTAGCGACGTCGAGTTTGGTAATCACGCCTGAAATTTAGAGTTCTTTTCGACAACTATGTTTAATATATCTTTAATTAAATTTCAAAATGAAATTTGATGTATAATAGAGAAAAATAGTGCCCTAAATAATGTTTTGTACCCAATGTCGAAATCTCGAAAAATGTTTGAGTTATAAGCACTCAAAGTTCTAGGTATTAGAAAAATTATTCACGTTTTTCGACGACTACATAAATCTTCTACGATCTTCTACACCGAATAAAATAAATTTCAGTTAGGAATCCATAGAAAATTTAATGCTCTAAATAATGGTTTCTGTCCGACCACGATTACTCTAAAATTGTTTCAGTTATAGGTAAATATACAAAGCTCATAATTTAAATTATAATTATCACAATTGTATTCAAAAACAGTGTAGGTATATTAAAAGTTTCAGTTATGAAAATTAGTCTTCATATACTTATTAACCTTTTATTTCATTTTTTCTATCTCAAATTTTATAATAGGTAACTAGACTATGTATTACTACATGGAAAAAAAGAAACATGAAGAATTACAGATTTTCCCTGTTAGTACATTCCGGATAGTAAACGACAACTTATCATTATACAATATTTTTTACAGTCTGAAACTGTACTAATAATATAATTTTAGGCTGTAATGTTTGCTGTTTATCCATTATACTATTATAATAATAACTATTATACAATTTCAGACTGTAAAAAATATTGTATAATGATAAGTTGTCATTTACTATCCGGGACGTACAGGAAAAACTGTAATTCTCTAGAATTCTTTTTGTCGTGTAAGTATATACTTAAGTCGGTACTATATTTTAAAATTTTATTTCATCCAGTCTTATTGTTAATTTAATTACATTTATTGCAAAATAAGATCAACAGTCGTTTAAAATGAGCCTATCTATTGCATTTAAGATATTTTAGTCAGTCATTACTATTTACTTTATATATACAATCAACATAAGTATTTAAATATCATCCGTTTCTATGCACTAACATTTGTCCGATTCAATGCGTAAGTATCCTTTAAAATTATTTGACAAACTTCATCTACACAGAAATAAGATTTGTAAGTAACTTACAATTTATGTTGACTCAAATAAATGCAATATCACACAAAACATCTAAAATAAAATAAGTGTAATATCTCACATTTGGATTCTTTTTCAAAGAACTTTTTTTTTAGTTTATTTTTACGACGAAAACTAGGTAAATGCCATTTTTAGAGTTCCATAGAAAAATAGTTATGGTGTAGTCTATGGAGCTTATTGTTAGTGATACTAACAACAAAATTTGAATTCATTCGTTCAGATAGTTTTGATGGAACAGACATTGTCTGTTTCAATGCGTATCTCCCCATTTTCTATTTTTATGATGTAATACATGATTATAATTTTGAATTATTTATTAAAAAATACTTAACGGTGGTTGCCAAAAAAAATTCTATTGATCTTGGCATCCTTATAGATATTATTTCAGATTTTTCTATTATTTTCAGAATTCTATAATTATTATTGATCCATAATTTACTATATTTACAAACGGTTCAGTAACTAGGAGGCGTGACAGACAGACGGACATACAGACACAGTGTTGAATCTATAATGTCCGGTATTATAAAAGAGATAACAAATTTGCAAGTACTTTCAAATGAGGTAATAATTCTGTAATCTTATCTATGGATTATCTCTGGCCGTACAAAATAATTTAAAAAAAAAATCACCACTGTTTTAGTACCGTTGGTGTTTACTTAAACGTGAATTTAATATTCGATAAAGTAAAGTACTGACATACTATAAGTACTTCATCTGAGTGCTTGGTACTTGTACTTCAATTATTACCTACATACTATTATTGACTGATTTTTCATTGTTTTAAAACGTAATATTTTTTTAGTATTTCATCTTCCAAACTCACCGACCAAATATTTATAAAATAAAATAAAAAATAATATAAATCAAATATGATGACAAATAATTTAAAAGTATAATTTTATATTTTAACATAACTTCAAGATGTCCTGATAACTTATTATTAGACCTTTTCATTCTAACACAAATTAGCATGACAAACTTTGATATATATAGATTCTAATCTAATTATAAGGTTCACTAACAATTAATGTTTGCAAACAATTAAGTTTTCTTTGTGAGCCAAGGTCTAGTTTTCACTTATCTATTGTTAGTTAACGATGATAAATAGGTAATATTTTATTTATAAAACTTGATCATACATTTTTTGTGATATTTAGGTTAGTCTATTCTATGCGATGGTATAATCAATATTTTTGTTATTTATGAAAAAATACCTTGATGAATGAGAATTATAAGATGGAAGAAAAACATTTTTTTACAATATTCATACGTGCCTATTTAGTAATACAAAAATCAAGGATGCTATAACAAAACCTAACCGGCTTTTTGGTCTGAACCGCAAATCAGAACGGTTTTAAATTCATAATTAAAAGTTTTGAATATATGTAGCTATTAGCTATAAACAAGAATATTTAATGTCTATGTCTGCCTATCTATATTTTACAGCTAGAGATACTCATAGTAATAGTTCTGAGTCTTCTGACAGTTCGAATCGATATGTGATTGATTGTAGTAGTTGTAATGCAATTATATTATCTAGTATCTAGTTATTGGTATCTTTTTCAATACAATTTTCTCCATGTAGGTAATAATATGGTGCTTGTATTATTATACAAAAATACTGTTTATTTTACAGTGCAATAGCCTATCAGGCGTCACCACGTCATCACCGTTCGCGTTCCAACAGTCGGGCGACGCTACCGGCGGCAGTATACCCACATCAGCGGGCACCGGGTACATCCAGGTGGCCATGGGCGCACTCGGAGCATACCTGACCACACCGGCAGCTGCTTACAAGGAACCCGGCTACTTTCTACCGTTCCACCACCCTCTCTTCGGCGCCGCGGCCGGGGAGCTCTCGCTCAAACACTGCAGACGTAGGAAAGCGAGGACGGTGTTCTCTGATCCCCAGCTTACAGGTTATTAATTTTATTTTATTTATTACAATTATATTGTTTTATTCTTGACAGTTTTTCAGATTTCAGTTATATATCAGGTGTACTTCATATAAGCAGACCCGTTTTAAAACCTTTTAGCGCCCTTGTAAAAATTAAACTATCGAAAAACTGCGTTGTTGCTAAAAATGTAAAATATATATCGACAAATTATATTTGTTAGAATTTAAACTTTTTATGGCTATTAGCTGTATGTAAAGCCCACCGCACACGACGCTATTTTGCTTGCTGGATTGTCTGCTTGATTTAGCTGCTAGGTTTCAAGCGTGCAGTGGCGCTAGATGCCGTGCTGGTTTTTTTACGGTTGGCTTCATACGATGCTAGTTTCAAAGCTGGATTTTGAAGCTGGTTTTGTTGCGTGCACAGTGACAGCTCAGATGTCAACAAAAATATGTAACAAAATGTATAAGTATTTTCTTTACTCATCGCAGCAAACACTTCACTTTCAAAAATACTTGCACTAAAATAAAAATATGATACATATATGATATTATGATATCATCTGTCAGTTTATGCGTATGTCACCCAAGTGATAAAATACTGCTTTCCGATTGGTCCTCACTCAAACAAGCACATGTTCTACCAGTAGAATCCAGCATACATGCACGCAACACAGTCTGCAGTAACGTAATTTTCCATCTCCATAACCAGCTCAGTAGCCAGCAGAAGTCCCAGCAGACAAAATAGCGTCGTGTGCGGCGGGCTTAATACATATGGGGTATTCCACGCCAAATCACCGAGGTCGTGACCCCGACTATTTTTGATTCTCCTGATTTTTTGGTATCATTTAGTATCTATCCAGAGTAGCTTTCATGATTTTTTTCAGATTTTTAACTTGCCTCCCCTAGAAGTTATGGGGACTTGAAATTTTTTGAAAATTGTCGAATGATATTTTTCAAATGCTTATAACTCCGTGAATAATTGAGGTACAATCGATTTTTTTTTTTCATTTTCTTTGTTTTGAAATGTAGTTTTATAAAAAAAATACGAAAAAAAATTTAAAAAAATATTTTCATTTTTTTTTCTTTTTTAAACCGAAAATGTGATTTTTGAAAAAGAGTGCCGTTTTTTTTTCTCTTCAAAAAATTCTCAAAAATTCTTCATTCAATTTGAAAAATTTTAAGACTATTCCGGTTGTGGTATTTTTTTTCGTTCTATATATTTTTTACATTTTTATACATACATGCAATGTATTGTGTATAATAAAGTACAGGTTTATTTAATACCAAATCACTGAGGTCATTTTTGATTCCCCTGATTTTATGGTATCATTTAGTACCCATCCAAAGTAGCTTCCATTATTTTTTTCAAATTTTTATCTAAACCTCCCCAAATGTTATGGATCTTTGAAAATTTTCGATCAAAAACCGAAAATGATATAGCCGTGTAAGCATGTAAAATCGGCTTTTGCATAGATTTGGCTGATTTTTTTAAGTCACATTCTATGTAACTTTTAAATTGACCAAATATTATTTTCCAAAAATTTATAATTTTTGAAAAAAAAATTCGAATTTAAAAAAAAATTTTTTTTTGTTATTTTGAATTTTTTTTTTTAGTTATTTAATACACATGTATCACTTGCTAATTAAAATTTTGTTTAAGAGCGTACATTTCTTACAGAAAATGAAAAATAAGAAAAAAAAATTGAAATTTTCCGTTTAAAATTGAAAAAAATTAAAAACCTAAAAATTTCACTTTTTTGTTTATTTTTTTAAATAAAAACCACATTTCAAAGAAAAGACAATGAAAAAAAGCCGTCGATACCTCAATTTTTCGCGAAGTTACAGGCATTTTTGATCGAAAATTTTCAAAGATCCATAACATTTGGGGAGGTTTAGATAAAAATCTGAAAAAAATAATGGAAGCTACTTTGGATGGGTAATAAATTATACCATAAAATCAGGGGAATCAAAAATGACCTCAGTGATTTGGTATTAAATAAACATGTACTTTATTATACACAATACATTGCATGTATGTATAAAAATGTAAAAAATATATAGAACGAAAAAAAATACCACATCCGGAATAGTCTTAAAATTTTTCAAATTGAATGAAGAATTTTTGAGAATTTTTTGAAAAGAAAAAAAAACGGCACTCTTTTTCAAAAATCACATTTTCGGTTTAAAAATGAAAAAAATAATGAAAATATTTTTTTTAAATTTTTTTCGTATTTTTTTTATAAAACTACATTTCAAAACAAAGAAAATGAAAAAAAAAATTCGATTGTACCTCAATTATTCACGGAGTTATAAGCATTTGAAAAATATCATTCGACAATTTTCAAAAAATTTCAAATCCCCATAACTTCTAGGGGAGGCAAGATAAAAATCTGAAAAAAATCATGAAAGCTACTCTGGATAGATACTAAATGATACCAAAAAATCAGGAGAATCAAAAATAGTCGGGGTCACGACCTCGGTGATTTGGCGTGGAATGCCCCATATATTAATCACTATGATGTATGAGATATTTTTTTAAGATTTAATGTTTTTCAATAATTTAATTCAATTTTGTATTTAGGTTTAGAAAAACGGTTCGAAGCACAACGTTACCTATCAACACCCGAACGCGTTGAGCTCGCTGGGGCTCTCAACCTGTCAGAGACACAGGTGAAGACGTGGTTCCAGAATCGACGGATGAAGCACAAGAAACAGTTACGGAAACTGAACGAAGACAAGCTACGAGTAGCGCCCTCCACTACGTCTTCCTCGGGGCAGCAACAAACGTCTTCAGGTAAGTTTTTGTTAATTTTATGTTTTATTTATCCACATATAGGATTTAAAATGAACGAAATTATACTATTTTGTTGTACAATATACATATTCGAATTTCTAGTTTCATACTTACTATCTAAAACTTATATTGCAGCTTTATAATTTACGTGATTATGAAACTTAAATAGAAAATAGAAGGGCAAATTTTGACTCAATTTGACCCACGGTGAACAAGGTGTGTTATAACAACCCTTATGATGTGATAAATTCAGCATAATAAAAATTTATACGTAATTTGGAACTATAAATTATAAAAATCCTGTGTCTGCCGAGCCATTTAATCTTATAATCTTAAACCACCCGACCATTTGAGTTTAAAAAAAGAAAGTGGCTAATTGCACATACAGTATGTGCATGCAATTGGC
Source organism: Sialis lutaria (assembly GCA_949319165.1). Lineage (NCBI taxonomy): Eukaryota > Metazoa > Arthropoda > Insecta > Megaloptera > Sialidae > Sialis > Sialis lutaria. Next base: position 10,779,903 of record OX439232.1, on the reverse strand, counting down.
TATTTGCACATACTGTATATATACCAAATTAGGTTAGGTTGTTAAGTTAGGGTAGGTTAGTGGCATGTGCAAATAGCAAATAGCCAATTGCATGCACATACGGTATGTGCAAATAGCCCCATCCTAAAAAAACATTCAAAAGATGGTATACAATAAATGATTTCCACATTTGTTTGTTAATTAACGTTAAAATAACGATTGTGTGTCCTTTGAATTTTAAATATCCCTGACAACTGAAGTCTTAATAAGTCTTAATAAGTGATAGAATAAGTCAGTAAAAGTCTCATTTATGTTTAAATAAAAATCGAGTGAATTAAAATAAAATTACTATTCTAAAAATTATAATTAATTTTTCATTTTACCCTTTTTACGTAATTGATTAAAACGGATGTATAACTGCTAAACAATATATCTAAATGATTTGAAATTTTAATATGTATAATACAACTAGACTTTAAAACAAATATTCAGACAATTTCAATGTTTTAATGATCAATAGTTCCGGAGTAGGAGTATCCAAAGGGGGGTGACACATAAAACTTCACACCCCGGCGCGGCGGCAAGCAAGAAAGCTATAGCTGCCTCTGAAAATATATGATGCTCTAAGTACATAAACTGACGTTAAATCTGGTTGAGAATTGTAAATAGATATAAATAAATATATATATACTCAAACCCCGAAAACGCTAATTAAACGAAAAAAATGACCACAACGTATTTTGACTTCTCAAATCCAGCCACAATGCAAATTTCATGTTGAAGCACTTTCAAAAATGTACATAACACGTTTTGGCATGCTAAAAAAAATCACAAAGTGAATAAGTTTTGGCAATATGTTAAAAAATTTAAAAAATCAAGTCTATCTTTGGCATTTGATCTTACTTCAATAATGTTGTTAATTATTTTGTACATGTATTTTTATTACAGTGCATCATAGCTGCATAATAAGCGTCCACAACGCGTTGTGGTATTTTCACATTGTTGAAACGTTTGATTATTAAATGAACCACAGCACGATTCGCACTTTAGGATTTTTTTGAGTATGCTAAAACGCGTTATGTACGTTTTTGAAAGTGTTACGATACGAAATTTACTTTTAGTCCAAGTAAATTAGATATTTTAGAAGAAAATAATCATAAAGTTTTGATATTTTGTACACGTACTCTCAGAAGGGTTACGAATAAGAGCCCGAAAAGTTCCCACCTAAATCGTGGATGGAACATCCCCTTTCACGTGAAAAACTACCATCGGAGTGGATTATATTCCAGTTTTTCCCATTTTTCGTCTGAACTACCGCTCGGAGAAAAAAATATTATAGGAATTAAAGATTAAACATGAAATTTTACGTAAAAAATGTCACATGCATTATTCGGCTAATCCTCAGCCTACTCTCGCATTCAATGCTCAAAGTGAAGGGTAGTTTTTGGAGCGCAAGAAAAAATCGATATTACAAGATTTTTCACTGTCAATATTTCCATAACGGCTAATTTTACTAAAAAGTTGATAAGAATAAAAATTGTAGAACTGAATCTCCTCTATAAGATCCAAGTATCAGAATTTTGTTTTAAATGTTTTTTATTCATTTTTTTATCTTTTTTCACAAACGTAAACTCCATTATTTTGAGATATTTTCGATAGAACCCATTCAGTAAACATTTTCGCGCATTTTTCTTTTAGTGGTTTACCTTCGTAAGTCTATTCCACATAAGTCTTGTTAATTTTTAATGGTCAGTGGTGGCTTCTTGAATTAATTCCTCTTTAGTTGGTGAATTAATGCAACCTTCTCTAAGGTATTTGAAATTAACACAATTGTATCGTTTCCCGCAACCTATTTGGCAGTTGTGATATAAAATTTTGAGGATGGAAGTTATAAATTGTGCCTCTGCGTTGAAAATAAATATTAAAGTGTTCTAAATTTTTTTCTAACCAAATTTTGTAGCACCTATGAGAACTGTCTGTCAAGATTTGCTTTAGTGTAATACTCAATAGTAATGTTGTCAACAAACTGCATATATGTTTTGATAAAATGGCGGCGTGTTTCTATTGAACAAGCAACTTATGAAACGAACTAATTCTTTGTGGATTTAAAAATATTTCATTTCGTTAAGTCTTATACAATATTTTGCTTCCGAACCGTCGTTTTGAGAAAAAAATGGGGAATTAAATATACCTGATTAAATTCTACGTAAAAAATGTCATATGCACTATTCGGATAATCTCCAGCCTACTATCGCGTTCGATGCTCAAAGTGAAGGGTAGTTTTTGGAACGCAACGAAAAATCGATATAACAAGATTTTTCACCGTAAATATTTCCATAACGGCTAATTTGACCAAAAAAATGATTATGATAAAAATTGTAGAACTGAATCTCCTCTATGAGACTCATGTAACATAATTTTTTTTCGAACGTTTTTTATTGAATTTTTTCCCTCTTTTCACAAATGTATATACCATAATTTTACACGAATATAATTTTATAATAAAAAAGTGGGACACCTCCAATTTATATTTAAAAAAAACTATGTTGCCAACTTGTTTGTGTGTGTACTTGTCCCTTAAGTCCTTTTAATGGATATCCTGTATAAAATAATTAAATTCTGAATGAATAATCAGGTAGTTCATAGTTAAAGCTACTTCTACACCAAAAAATAGTAATAAATCTGCAAAAAAATACAAGACTTTAGTAGAATAGACTTATGATGGTAAACCGCTAAAAAAACGCGCGAAAATGTTTACTGAATGGGTTCTATGGAAAATATCTCAAAATAATGGAATTTACGTTTGTGAAAAAAGGTAAAAAAATGAATAAAAAACATTTAAAACAAAATTATGATACTTGGATCTTGTAGAGGAGATTCAGTTCTACAATTTTTACCCTTATCAACTTTTTGATAACATTAGCCGTTATGGAAATATTTACGATGAAAAATCTTGTTATACCGATTTTTCATTGCACTCCAAAAACTACCCTTCACTTTGAGCACTGAATGCGAGAGTAGGCTGAGGATTAGCCGAATAATGCATGTGACATTTTTTACGTAGAATTTCATGTTTAATCATTAATTCTTATAATATTTTTTTCTCCGGTCGGTAGTTTGGATGAAAAATGGGAAAAATTGGAATAAAATCTACTCCAGGGGTAGTTTTTCACGTGAAAGGGGATGTTCCATCTACGATTTAGGTGGGAACTTTTCGGGCTCGTATTCGTAACCCTTCTGAGAGTACGTGGACAAAATATCAAAACTTTATGATTTTTTTCTTCTATTTGGCAAATTTTAATCTAAATACCGTGGACTATTTGTATAGTTGAATCTGAGAATAGGTATACCTACTGTATATAAATATATTTTATGAAAACTTTAAAAAGCTTTATATCAATTGAATTTAAATTGGAAACATTAAACGTAAATATTCCAAATTCCAATCATTAAAATGATCGAAAAATCATAATATTTCTACCAACTGTAAGTACAATTGTAGTTAGGGCACGTGTATAAAAACATCACTGCAGTCAATTAATTTTCGAGATGGAAACACTAGCAGAGCGATTTACGCAACAAACGTTTGTTTTTTATCTGTTGGCAACGACGACGGTTATGTAACCAGATCCCGTGACGGCTCGCGGAGTAATTCCCATTTAATGATATCCCTCGGGACGGGATTGCAAAGCCGAACAGGCAATTTGTAAACTATTAGCGACCTTTTAGCTTAACAGTCACGCCTATACGTTTTCCATATTATGGTAACATATATATAGTATACGAGTATATGCGGAATACGAGTGTAACATACATATACATACATATGTACATATACATACGTATATTGTGCAAAGCTTATAGATTTTATTTGTACCTATGTAGATGATTTATTCTTTTAAATATAAAGCAAACTTTTATTTATGTTTCTTAGTTATTTGCATTACTTCCAAAAGATTTTTAAAATTCATTTAAGCGTCTTTATTATTTTTAATACAAAATAAATCGTTACGAATTTTTATTTAAATAATCTACCGTATGCCATGGGACTTTCTTATACATAATAATGACAGTGAACAGTATACGTGATTTTTATTTTATTGAAGGATATTTCTGACAAACTAATAAAAGATAAAAAAATGAAACGAACATAAACTATAGAAATATTATTATAAACATTATGTATAGAACGAATTTTGTTTAACGTAATTACTAAGACGGAAACGGATGTTTATTCTTGTCATTTTTTAAAATTTTGGATTTATTTTTGAAATAAGACAAAAATGTTTTAGATAAAAAATGTCGAGTATGTTATTATCTATAATTTATTCCCCATAAATTTTTTTCCAACACCTATGATTTAGCCAGAAATATTTTTTTAAAAATCATTATTTAGAATAATCTATACTGGTTGTCGGGTGATTTGACCGTACGGATCACGACTCATACCGTCAAGTCACCCGGCGACCACGGCAAACTAAATGAAATAGAGTGTACAGTGTTTATTCTCAATATTACGTATAAGAAAGACCCATGGTACCTATGGCAAACACGTACAGTCTCTGTAATATGTATAAGAAAGTCCCATGACACTCATGGCAGATATTTCTTCTCTGTTATGAACCATTTGAAATGTACTTAAAAACGAATACTTGGTAAAAAAAAAAAAATTGTTTTTTCGAAAAAATGAATAGAACATAAACTATAGATAATAATATTACCTACAATTTTCAATTTGATCATTTTTCTCTAATTCGCACTGTTTCAATGAAATTCGAAAAATTCAAAAATCGATGTAGGTAAACATCCGTTTCCGGTTGAGTGATCGTTTTCAAAAATTGGAGGTTTTCATCCCAGGAAAAAATTAATCTTAAGTATAAAATTCCACCTTTCTACGATTTGTCGTATTTGAGTTACAACGTCTACAGACATACCGACAGACACACAGACATCATGGCGAAAATAGTCAGAATGGATTCAGGGAAGGTCAAAATTGATAATTCCATCAAAATCCGGATTTCGAAAAAAAATTGGCTTTACAATACTTACTTATACTATATATGTATATTTCATATATCTACATTGGTATAAGAAAGTAAAAATTCAATTGCTTACAGAAAAACTTTTCAAATCAGGAAAGATTCAATTTGGAAAGGGAATATAATGATATTTTTATTTATTTTTTGTTTGTGAGTATTTTTATAGTTTTTTAATGATAATTCCAATTTCTAAATAAGAACCTATATTTTTCTTTTAAGGTTTTGATTCTACGCGTGAAAAAATAATACATTTTTATTATTCTTTACAATACGATTTTTTAACTAATTTTTATTAATTTATTTATTTATTTGTCATTGAAAACAAATTAATTACCTTTTAAACTTTTTAATTCAAAAATTTTCAGTTTAAAAAATCGAACCGGATTAAATAATGTTACAGTGTCTTATTTTTAAATGTCAGTTTCTTATTTTCCACGTAGAATCAGACCCTTAAAACAAAAATTCTCATTTAAAAAATAAATTTTACCATAAAGAAAACTTAAAAAATACCTACCCATTACCTTACCTTGCCCATTACCCATGCATCATAGAAAATAAAAAAACATTGTAACATTGCCCCCTCGAACATGTGAACCATAACCTAATTCTCGTTTGACGTTTTCTGCAAACAATTTATACTTTTTAATTTTTATTTTTATTTTTCAAATACTATAATTTAAACCTAACGTTTTATTTACTTAAAAAAATATATTATTTTTTTACATAGAACCAGATTTTTTAAGCTAGTTTAAACAACAAAGTATGATATTATTTAAAAAATCATTGTTATCATAAAAAAATTTATCAAAACCCACACGTGGGTATTACCGCGCAACCCACTTGGATACAACTCAAAAAATACCCTTGCCAATCGATTCGTGAATCAATCCCGAGTCCAACGAGATACATGAAGCCATATATGAAAAAAAAACGGGCAAGTGCATGTTGGGCATGCACTTGATAGGGTTCCGTAGTCATTCTCACTACGATTTCTAAAAAAAGAGTTATTTCAAAATTTTCGTGACTGAAGGGTTATAAAGTCATTTGACTTTTATTATTGCATTTTAGTAGACCTATCAAATGACACCCCACTCAATGGGGCAAATAAAAAAAATGTGAATTCACTTTTCAATCTATGAAAGAGGGTCCAAAATATTTTTGACAATGTCCGTTATAATTTTCAGTGAAAGTACTAATTAAAAACCTACATTCTCAATTTTTTCAGATTTTTTTAATTGATAGTTTAGAAAATAGAGGAGGGGCCGCTCTGATAACGACATTTAAAAGCAAATATATCATGACTGAAGGGTTAAAATCAAAAAGTTATCTGACATTTTTTATTGCATTTTAGGAGATCTATTAAATGACACCCCACTCAATAGGGTAGGTGGGAAAAAAATGTTCACTTTTCAGTCTATGAAAGGGGGGTCCAAAATATTTTTGACAATGTTCGTTATAATTTTCCGCAAAAGTACTAATTAAAATCTACGTTCTGAAATTTTTTCAGATTTTTTAATTGATAGTTTAGAAAATAGAGGAGAGACACGCATTTATAATGACTTTGGAGAGAAAATATATCGTGATCAAAGGGTTAAAATCAAAAGGTTCTGTTACATTTTTTGTTGCATTTTAGGAGACTTTTCTAACGATACCCCACTCAATGGTGTAGGTGAAAATTTATTTTTGAAAACACTTTTCATTTTATGAAAGGGAGGTCTAAAAAAATTTTATTTTCAAAAATCTTATCATTTATGTTTTTGGGTTATCAATCTACGACCGTATACCAAATTTCATCTTATTATGATACAATTTTTCAAGACGGACGAACAGACGGACATGGAGAAACTATAAGGGTTCCTAGTTTTCTACGAAACCCTAAAAACCATTTAGCGAAAACCCGAGGTCTCAAGGTGGTACGTGTGCCGAGATCTCACGGTGGAAGATAGACGAACGGACAGAAAATCGAGCATATAGGTACTACCATTTCATGGGTTGCGTTGAAAATCACTCAGAAATAAAAAAAAAACTTATTTTGATATTGCTCCATCAAAACCAGTGATTACCAAACTGTGTGCCGCAGGAGAATTCATAAGTAAAATGCTTTTAATTTATATTTTTTATTTCCTATAAATTTGGGTAAAAAAATAATTCTCCATACTCCCAGTGGCGGATTTGCAGTCTTAGCCGCTCTAGGCCCCAGGCCATGTGCCGCCCCTTTCTCAGCACCCATCATTATAGACTGGATACATAATTCATGAATTTACTTTATTCCCACTTTTAATTGATTCAGAAAATTGTTTAACTAAAAGCTAGCTTATAAAGCTAGTTTATAATATTTTCCGAGGTTTCAGGGATGATTGGACATTTAAATAAAACATTTAAAACGGTTTTAGGTTTTGTTTTTAATAAAATAAATGTTTTACAATGTGTTACAAAACTCGTCTGCACCTAAGCGCAGCAAAATCATTAATTAAATCTTCGCAATCCAATTTGCTTAAAAAATCAGCTTCTATGTTAAGGGTGTTATGGAGGTATTTAAAAATGCTACGGATTAAAAAAAATTGTATTCAAATTATTGATGCATCTATTCTGAAGCTCCAAAAAAAATTTGGAGTCGATTCACTAAACAAATAAAAAGTTACAACGATTTTAATTTATAAAGAATTAACATGCACTCTTATGGCAAATATGTCTTCGGATCAATTCAAATAGCTTAAAAGTATTGAAAAAATGCTACCAGTCATTCCAAAACTTGTTAACATATACTTCAGATATCTGGGCAGTAAATTGCGAAACAACATTAACATTCACTAATTTATTCTCAAGTTATTAAATAAAAGGTAACAAAATTTGGAACAATTTCATAGTTAACGCATCACTCACTGTGTAAACGTGGCAACATGGGAAACAGCTGACAGAGATAACTCGAACGAAACTAGAAACATTTATGTTTGTTTTGCCGCCAATTATTTGAAATTAAATTCCAATGGGATACAGCTGACAGATAATTTATTTTTAATATATTTTTTTAATGTATTCGTTGCAAAATAGTACGGTAAAGAAAAATAATTAAAAATTCTAATTTGTAGAACTAAATATGTAATGTGGATAAGTATATTTATAATACTTATAAAATAATTCTAATAGGTATTTTATACAAATTGCACATTCAGAGAGAAATATTTTTTTATTTGAGTATATTTTTATAGTTAAAATTTTAACTATAAAATAAACATACTTAACTATAATATATTCAGTATTTATTATAATAATATATATTATATAAATAAGTATCTTATTAATTTTTGTTAAAAATGTGTTTTACAAATGGCTGACCTCTGTTCACAAAATATTAAACGCGTACCCGCACACCAGGAGAGCCAACCTACGAAAGTAACAGTGTTGCAACGTTCAACTATCCGCAATGGAGCATTTTAAAACATTGAAATTGTTAATTTAGTTATTAATTATATTTAATTCTTATATATTTACTGCTTAATTACGGTTATACTGTTTCACTGAGCATCATAAAGCACTGCATAATAGTAGATTATTGTATTTATATAAAATTAATTTTCGTTTTCTTAAGATGAATGTGATGTATAGTCAAGTAAAAAATTTTTAATAATAATAATTAATAATTCTGAAAATTTATCGGAAATAGCACATACATAAGAAATAAACATTTCTGTGGATTCATTTCGTCCTTTACTAGTGTATTTCAATTTTTAAACAATGCTATGATGGAAATTTTCATCAAACTAGGGTTTGAGTTACTTTTTATAATAGTGTACATCCATAACACCCTTAAGCAAAGCAAGATCGTTTAACCTCTGCTCCGTCATTGTTGTGCGTAAATAGTTTTTAGCTCTGCGCAAACAAGAAAACGATCTTTCTTCTGTACAGTTACTGGCGAATGTACATACATATTTTATATGTAGGTACTTAGGTACGATGTACGAAATTATTTATACTTTGATACGAATAGTGATTTAGGAAGATTATAATCATACGGTACGCGAGACTTTAAAATACTAAGATACTTTGCATTTGAGTTATTTCTTGTTAATCTTGTTATCATCAGTGATTTTTTTTGGCACGATTTGCCGCCCTTAATATCTGGCCGCCCTAGACCCGGGCCTACTGGGCCTTATGGCAAATCCGCCACTGCATGCTCCTCTTTTATAACCATTGTCGCTTACATCAACCTTTATCAGAATCAATTGCTTTCTTCTCACTATTAACATTATTATTTTATTATAATAAGAATTTATTTTGTTCATGCTATTATAAATATTATTTTAAATGTTAGGATTTTTATTTAGTATTGCCGCGAAATAAATCCTCCCCGCCCGTGTGTCGTAAGGTAAAAAAGTTTGGCAGACATTGATCTTAACTGTGGAACTAACTGAAAAGTTTATCTGCAAACAGCATACAATTGATTTAGATTTTCACACCCTACTAGTGTAGCAGGTTTGATTTTTCGCATATTGAAATGTTCAATTCCCCTCTTCCAAATTTTCAATTTCTCCCCCCCCCCACTTCTAAAAGGAAAGTAAAAAACAATTTTTTCACTACTGAATAACATCAATTATCAAAAATTAGCACAATAAATTAATTGCAATTAATATAATATTCGATATATTGTAATTAACAATATCAACATCACATGAATTTTCTAATTACAACAAATATTGATTAAATAATAACATTAATATTAAATTATAACATTACATTATATACAAGATCACGGAAATCTTCTCCAACCTTTTAACTGCATATTAATTGGAAGGTAGACATCTTGGGTAAAGCGTTGTAACTTTAAAGATACTTGTATAATTGAATTTATTGTTTCTAATGAATTGTTAGAGGCAAAGAGGCCGGGGACGTGTCTGAAGAAGAGAAACGTAATGAAGCAAGCAGTGATTCGCGGCCGTCTTGCAAGACGTTCACGGATAACTTCATTACGGATGCCCTCTCCGACTTGTAACTTGCTCCTAACTGCCTTAAGAATGCGAAAATTGAATCGATAACTTTGTTGAACAGAGGATTTCAAAATTTTACTCGTGTATCAAAAGTTTATTTTTCTATCATTTTGCTTTTTTAACTTTTTCGTACAAATACGTATATGTTATATACAGGCTGTGGCAATTAAATTAGAACAAGCAATATGAAAATAAGGAACTGTATGGGAAAATGTTTTGAATATAATGTTTGGTTTCAAAGGAGAAATAGGATGATGTTATTTTTCTTTGTTCTTATTCTACTTCAAAAATCAGACGTTTTTCGTAGAAGCATACATTTTTATGATATTAAGAAAAATAAGATTATGTTTGATTATGTTTACCTCATTAATTCAGGTCCCTGTATAGCTGTACCACTACCCCTTCCTTGTCTCTGGGCCTGTATACGCGAGGGGGTGACGTTAAGAGGCCCTGACCAAAAAAAATAGTGCAGACAACATTGGGTTGGACTTTGTCAAAAATTTCTTGGTAGAGGGGTATACAAATTTTTTGTGGGAATGGTCTTAAGAATGTGATAATGTAACGGTGTTTCTTTTGATTCTTTTTGGGGATTTTTTACAAAAATATTTTTTTTTTTTTTTTTATTATTACAATTATAATTACAATCTAGTCAAGTAGTCGAGTCAATGAAGCTCGAAAATGGCTAAAACTTCGGAACCCTCAGAAACAGCACCGATTTTGATAGAATTTTTTTTTAAATGTTCGTTATACCATACTATTTGAAATTAGAAACATTCTAGTCGTCGGATTTAACCCCTCCCCCCCAAATTTTGAAAATTTGTATAATTTACTAGTTTCATATATTAAGTCCGATTTTCGACGAAATTTTTTTACCTATAGGGGTTTAGAGGGTCGCTGAATAAGAATACTTTGTCAAAATAAAGATTTTCCGGAAATTTTCCCGAAATTTTCCAATTTTTGTCTAAATTTATTGAAAATTTTGATAGAAATGTGTATTCGCGGTGTTTCTTTTCACAAATAAAGTTGAATTATACAAAAATTTTTTAGGAATTTACCAGAAATTTCCCAATTTTTCCTCAAAAATTTTGAATTTGTAATAAATAACATTGTACCATTTAAAAAAATGAACCTAGAGGGCTAAAAATTTTAGAAACATTAGGTAAATGTATTTTAAATAAGCATAATATTTTTTGTCAAAATTGTTTGTTTATTAGCAAAACGGGAAACGTTTATTGTCTTATATGCGGCACCAGCGGATAGTAAATTTCGTAGCCTAACTAGTTGTAAAATGAAAAATATTGCTAGTGAAGTGTTCGTAATTTTTTTACTGCTAAATTAAAGTATTTCAAACAATTATGTAAGATTTCATCAAAATTCAGTAAATATTTTTAACAGAGTAAAAGGATCTTGTCGACGAACGTGCCGCTGACGCGCGAAAAATATGAGGAATATACTGCTATAGAATTGAAAATAATTAACCAAAAGGGCTAAAACTTTCAAAAATATTAGGTAAATACATTTCAAATAAGTACAATTTTTTTGAAAAAAAACGTTTGTTTATTTACAAAAAGGCATACGTTTATTGTCTATACGCGACACGAGCGAATAGTAAATTTCGTAGGAAAAAGTAGTTGTAAAATGATAAATAATGTTAGTGACGTGCTCTTAATTTGTGTACTGCTAAATTAAAGTAATTCGAACAATTATGCAAAATTTTATAAAAAATCAATAAATATTTTTTACAGAGTAAACGATCTTAGTGACGAACTTACCGCTGACGCGTGAAAAATCTAAAGAATAAACTGCTCTAGAGTTGAAAATAGTTAACCAAAAGGGTTAAAACTTTCAGGAACGTTAGATAAATACATCTGAAATAATTACAATTTTTTTGGACAAAATTGTTTGTTTATTTGCAAAACGGCAAACGTTTATTATTTTATTCGCGGCTGGAGCGGATACGAAATTTCGTAGCAAAACTTGCTGTAAAATGATTATTAATGCAAGTAACGTGCTCTAAAATTTACTAGTATTAAATAAGGGTATTTCGAACAATTTTGTTAAATTTCATCAATATTCAATAAATTCTAAATATGTATATTAATTTATGAATTTTTGCGTCAAAATGTCAACGATAATTTATTAAGCAAATTATTTAAATAATTGAAAAGTAACGTTTGCCAATAAAAATTTAAAAATTTTTTTTGCTCATTTCCTCAAATAATATTTATTCAACTAAGTTATAACAAAAAAACACACAGTCCGACGGCTGGAATGTTTCTGATTTCAAATAGTATAAATTTATCTACAAAAGTGCAGCTTGTACCTTGTACGATAGCCAAAATAGGAAAACAATGGAAAATTGAAAAAAATCTCGATATTTTCAAAAGCTTCTTTTTTATACTTAATTTTTTATATTATTGAATTATTATGATTATTTTACTTAATTCTAATATTCCGCTGGTAAAGACATGTGTATCGAAGGTACATAGCAAAATTGATCTCAATCAATTCAGTAGATCTTGAGATTCAAGAATTTCAGCAATAAAAAATAGTTTCAAGAATAACGTGTTCAAATTATACCTACCTGGTTATTCACACACCTGCCGCGCGCTCCGCCCGCGTGTTCAAAACCCTGTATCTCATTTTCAAAAATTGACATAATATGATTTTGAAAAGTTATTTTTGAAACCCGATTTATTTAAAATACAAAAAAATCTTTCTACACTAGAAAATCTCCTTCAGTTCATCTAATATTTTATTATAATTTTTGAATTTGGATTGAACGCTCTCTTGTATTATTTTTTATTATAATTTTTCTTGTATTTCACAGATATCCCGATGGACTTTTCGGGACGTGCTTGCAGTAGTCGAGCCAGTAACCCCCTCTCCGTTGATGAACTGAACAGTGACAGTGATGCCGACATTGACATTGTTGGTGACTCCAAATCAGTGGACGTGTACAGCTCTAGTCCGTAAAATTATCACAATAATAATGTAAATACACCATTCAGCAGCCAAAACGACTTATTAAAATAATATTCAGTTGCGTAGATCAGTGTCTCCCAAAATGTGATTCGCGTTTATCGCTGGTAGGGAATCATACGAATTACCCTAATTATGTATTTTATATTTTCTAATATAAAATTTCTACCATGGGTACCACAGAACATTCTTATACGCATAGATGGGCATTAACTCGTTAATCCGTTAATCGTTAATTAACGAAGTTAGCAAAATAGTTAACGGATTAACTTTTAAGTTAACTCGATAAAATGTTAACGCTTTTGTTAACTTCCGTTAAATTTAACTTCCGTTAACTTTAGTCCGTTACATTGGTTGTTTGATGAAAAGTACATAAGAAAGTTGTCGAAATAGTAAAAAAAGGTCTTCAAACATTTTGGATGGTGAACTTTTTAACGATTAACTTTAACTTTCATTAAATTTTCGAATTTTTGGTTAACTTTAACTTCCGTTACATTTTCGGAATTTTAACGCTTTAACGGTTAACGAAGTTAACTTTTCGATTAACTGTGCCCACCTATGCTTATACGTTATATTGTATGTGCACATACCTATAATATACTATATACAGAATGTCCCGTTTTAATCTACCACTCCCCTATTTTTTTAACTATTAATTAAATCAAAAAAATTTGCTCTGATGTTAAATAAACAATTTTTTTAATGAATATCACATAAATTATAGATATTAATAATTACTATTACCTTAAACATTATTTCAAATATTCACCATATTCACTACTTGGTATATACCTAATTGGAAAACAGTCAAATTAATTTGTTTTTCTAAAAATTATTCAATAAACAAATACATACATGCTCATTATTAATAAGAATTTTCTCAATATCAAATAGAATACCGAACAAACTCATAACGATTTGACACCTCGCAGATAGCGTTTACCAGAAGCTACATACATATACAGGGTGTTCGCGGGAACTGAGTGATCATTGCTAACTTTGTTATTATTGGAGCTAGAAGATTGGTTAAATGGGTAAAGTATCAGTATTTTTTCCGGGATGAATAATGGCGGTGTCAAAAAAAACAATTGAATGTCAAATTTCAGAGATATATTGAAATATAACTTTTTTTAAATGGAACACCATATATATTATTACTGAGTTTTATAGCTGAGAATGATTTCTTTATAAAAGTGTTATACATGTATGGTGGTAAAGTTGATAAAAAACAAGTTATAACAGGTATAAAATTAATAGAAAATATCGAAAAATAGTGTGCTATGAAGATTTAATAAAATGCAAACAAATGATTAAAATACATAAAACAATAGTTTCAGGTTAGTGAACAAATGTCATAAATTTGTTCGCAAATTTTTAATGTTTTTGAATTTAATTGATAACGAAAAAATTATTTATTATAATTAATTATATTTTTTTATGAATAATACTCAAAAACGTTAAAAATCTGCGAAATAAGGCACAAATTACTTGAAATATTTGTTTTTAATTTTTTTATCATTTGTTTGTATTTTATTAAATCTTCATAGCACACTATTTTTCCATATTTTCTATTAATTTTATACCTGTTATAACTTGTTTTCTATCAACTTTACTACCATACATGTATAACACTTTTATAAAGAAAACATTCTCAGCTATAAAATTCAGTAATAATATATAGGGTATTCCATTTAAAAAAAAGTTGTATTTCAATATATCTCTGAAATTTGACATTCAATTGTATTTTTGACACCGCCATTATTCATCCCGGAAAAAATACTGATACTTTGCCTATTTAACCGATCTTCTAGCTCCAATAATAACAAATATGTAGCTTTACTCTTGAGCAAATTCTTTATAATACCGGGTAACAGAAAAATAAAAATACGAAAAGCTATAAAAGAAAACTAAATCGCTTTGGTTTCTGAATGGCCCATTAAAAAAATCAGAAGTAAAACATTCTTTATTTATTGTATATCTATATGTATTATACGAGTATTATTTACGTGTTATCAAATATGTGTATTTGAAGCTGGTTGTGTGTATGAAAAATGTATATAATATGTGTTCAGATTTACATAGTCAGTGGCGTATCTGGAAGTTTAAATAGTGGTATAAATAAAAATAACAGAATATTATAACCCGATAAAACAATAAAAATAATCCATTGAAATAAAAAATTAGATGCGCTACTGCTTATGACATTTTATAATAAAACAATACGTCACGTCGCGTCGTATCATTCATTTTCTTCGGATACCATTGTAAATACCAACTAAAATATTTATATGCTTTTTTATGTGTATAAAACATATTATTTTACTCATTGTCAGAAGTTATTATTTTATTAAAAAGATACTAAATGAGCTTTAATTTACAAAAAATACTATTAATACCTATATTTAAATGAATAAATTAAATTCTTTAATTGGTTATTCCCGTTATTACTTTAAGATACATTTATTTAAATTCTATTATATGTATACGCCACTGGTAGGATTAGTACTATCTTTATAGTTTGTACATTTAATTTTAATACCTATGCTCTTTGTATCCACGATATTCTGTAGATAAAATTGTAATTAAATTAATATTTAATGTTGTGTATGTTATTTTCACAATTTTATTTATAAACCTTACACGATTTCTGACATAATTATTTAAATCAAAAATATTAACACATTAATTATTTTTATTTTATTTTTTTTTTAAACTATTACTCAAACTTTTCAACCAAGAAAACTAACTTTTAATTTTCACCACGAAAACTATCATCTTTTATTTTTCATTAATTATCTTTTCTAAACGACAAAAATTGACAGGCTTCTATAAAATAAATAAACTATATGTATATTTCATATACATAGGTATAAGAAAGTAAAAGAAATGAGAAAAATATATTTTCTTCAATCAATTTTTTAATGAAAAACTTTTAGATTGATGACATATCATTATAAAAATCTTAATGCCTTCAAAAACGTAAATAACACACGTCATAAATATTTCATCAAATTAAAAACTCAATCTCACTCCTTTAAGTGGTGTAACCAGCGGGGGGGGGGGTGGGGGGGGAGCAGACCACCAATGAAGGGCCAGCTAGTTATACCATATAATACCTATATAAGTAAAATAAATGTTATATGTCCCCATAAAACTTTTTGGCCCCCTTAAAAAAAATCCTGGTTACGCCGCTGACTTTTTTGCTTTTTTCTATTCTTTTCTTATTGAAAATTTTTGTCAAAAGTTAATTTTAAATTTATTGGTTCATATTTTTCATCAAAAAATGTTATCTTTTGATATAAAAATAAAAAATAAATAAAAACATATGTATATAAAATAAGTATTGATGTGATAAAAAAATTTTACTTTCAACTGACAAGAAAAAAAAATTAACTTGCCACAATAAATATTTATTTGTATTTGAAATAATATAATTAACTTCTTCACCTGGTATATATATTTTTTCTAATAAGTTGTTTGTTTATTTAGTTAGTCAGTTTGCCATCCGAAAGTCTTATGTATTTATTAGACAAGGGATAAAAGGTATAAATCACCCGTCGAGTACCTACACATCTTTATCCTTTGATGTATTTTAGATATTTTATTTGTTTAATACTGAAAAGGGAAACAGCAGGTGTGAATTTAATAAAACATGCTCTATTGTCAATATACCTTTGTAGAGAGTCAGATTTTCTCTCTAAATAATGATTTTATTAAATGCATTTACCTAAACATGAAACAACACCAGTCATCAAATGAAATCACGAACAATACGAATTATTTGCTTATTTTTTAATCCGTACGTTCTCCGCTTCCCCTGATCTGGTGCCCCTGACTGTTGCTCAATACCCCTCTCTCCCACACGCCCAGAAAAATAGCGGGTAATGTTATATATGTATAATTATGTATGTAGTAACAAAATATCGATTTTAAAATTGAAAAATTGAAACGAAAAACTATCGCATTAAACCAAACACCACGAAGAAGAGTGCATTATAAATGATATGAAAAATACTGAAAATTTACATATTGAAGCAGGGTCAGTCCGCGGTAATCGATTCCAGATAATTAAAAAAATATTTTACGAAAATGAATACTAAAATATAAAATTAACAGGCTATTTAACATTTATTTTTTAAATTTTCGTAAACCAAAAGAAAATTTAAAAAAATTTAATTAATTTTCAAAATATTACAAAAAATTTAAAAATTTTTTCGAAAAAGACAACAAATAATGTGAAATCGCAATAACTTACTTGACAATAAGTAACGCTCGTGGCAAACTATTAAGTCTTTGACAATTACATATCAAACGTGACGTTTGGCCGAATTAAAAAAAAAATACCCTCACCAACAATAATGACTAAGGGCAACCGCATTTATTATAAATTTAATGAGTCTATTGATGTATTTGATAAATAATTGTTATAAGTATTAGTTCATAATATCAATAAGCAATTAAACACACAAATAGTACTCTTACTGTATCCTTTTATTCAACGTGTCACGACCGTCACAATTTTCTGTCACAACCGTCACAATTTTTATTGGGTAATAACCAGTTAAATAGATTACATATTTACCTGATGCTCTTGTGTAACTAAAAGATAATTTATTCGTAACATATTAAAGTATGATTATTATAAAGTAACTTCAATATTTTCGTTAATCTTTCGGGTTTTTGGATAGAGGTTGCAAAACTTGCAATAGTTGGCGTCACAACCGTCACAGAGCTTTGAACGCTGACAATTTTTTGTAAAATAACTGTAGACTTTTTATTCTTTCAATATACATGTATTGCATTAAAATCTACAGAAAAAAGGTAAAACAATGTTATTTACTAGTATTATTTAGAAATTATGAACTCCAATCCGAGTTGAAATGTCACGACCGTCACCGCGGACTGACCCAGCAGTTATATGTATTTTAAAAATTATTTCTAGTTCTAGATGACCTAAAAATATGTTATATGATAATGAACATTTATCATATAATTGACCTAGCCTGGAGGCCGTCGTCAACAAAAATGTCATGATTTGTTTACACCAAAAATACAATAAATAGCAGCACGGGATTTTATGACAAAATGGAAACAAAACCTATATATTTTTTAATACTATTTGGTTTAAGAGGGCAGACCCAGTTGCGACTTCCAAGGATTTATTAGGATTTTTTTGGCCATGCATTAAAATAATTAATAACAAATGTTTTTCCATATGAAAGATATGTATTTACAGAAAATGTCATTTTTTATGGCAAAATGTTAAAAAATAAGTGGGATACAGCAAATTTGGAAGGGGTCCAAATAAAAGTTTTTTTGCCGTGATCACTGCTGCTCATCATTGGATCATCAGAAATTAAAAAAAAGGATCATTAGGTAGTTAATGACATAATGCTCCGGATGGACGAAAGGATTTGAATTTTTTTTAATTTTCATAAAATGGCGGATGTTGAAAGCAAATTTCTTTACTTGACTAAAATTTCACTCGCATTTTCGGCTATAAAAACAAAAATAATCGTCCAAAATAAAAATCATTCGTCCATCCGGAGGACAATTATGTATAGAATAAGTCAGAACAATTTCAAACCGATCGGCAAAGTCGTTCTCTAGTTACAGGGATCACCGACTTCGAAAACATGGTTTCGAGAAAAAGTGCACAGTTGCCGCTACCTGCCTACTTGAATACATTAGAGACGGCTCCGTTCAAAGTTATATATCTCCATAAATAATCGTCCGATTTGTCTGAAATTTTTTGATAATACTTTTGGAATATTCTACTTTGAGAAAATGCAATAAAAAAATTGATTTAAAAAAAATTCTAACTGGGTCCACCCCCTCTAAAACAATGTTTTTTAGCTTTTTGGTGTAAAACTGTAAATACAGTATTTTAGGTTACTTAGCGATAATATCCTGGCCTGGGGACCCGCGATAAAATGTGTGAGCCATGAAAACGAGTAATAGTTCAGGAAACTTGTGTAAAAGTTCGGGAAAATTTCATTACTCTTGGAATTTTCCCGGGTTTTAGAGATAGTTATGAAGAGTATTTTCTGAAAAGTCCCCAGTCCTAAGTGTTGAGCAATCAGGGTTGAAAGAAACAGATAAACAATGTTAGTTCCTTAAAATGTCATTACCACATTCAAGTCAATATTTATCTATAGTCCAGTAACTTTAGGTTTTCACTAGGAATAATTTCGCATAGAGCTGAATTTTTGTATACACCTTCGTTTTGCCTTTATAAATAAGTTACCAAAAGTCCCCATCGATCCCCTGTGAGCATACTTTTTTACAGCCTACACAAGGTGCTAACAATTGGTTTAAGCTAGATATATCTGTATTGTATATATTGTCTCTATGACTAAAATAGTTATTATCAAATAGAAAGATTAGAAAATTATCTACAACAAAGATCTGATACCTTTTTTCGTACAAGTAATTGTTTTCACGTAATATGGGGGTATTCTAGCCTAAAAATGTAAAATATCGTGTTTATTTTTTTGCATTTTTTTAATAAATAGGAGTTCAAAAAAGATATGTACAAAACCCTATACCGAAATTCCCAAAATTGACGAAGTTACAGTGGATTGAAAGAGATATGTAACATTGAATAGCCAACTATACGTAAGCTTTGAACGCGTTTTTCTCGAAACTGAAAACTGAAATTGGCTGCCATAATAACTCAAGATCTACTGAACCGATTGACTTCAAATTTTCTGTGTAGACAAGCTATTACTATCTGTAACAGAATTGAGTAAATCAAATATTTTTGTTTTACGGGCAATGAAAGATTGAAAAAAATAGTAATGAAAATTCTATAGACACTTTTCTAAACACCGCCATTTTTTTAATTTTAAATTTTTTTTAAATTTTTAGCCACCCGCTATAGCCACACTTATATTAATAAAGAAATGTATTGTTTTTGTTTTTTCGGATGAACAGAAAAGCTATAATCATGGCAATCATTTGGAGTTTTTTTCACGTTGTACGTGGTTCCTGTACAAGCGTAATAATTACTTATTATTATTATTTCTTTTAATTTGTATAGCTTGTCTAAATTTATATAAAAGTAAGTGCCAAATTTTGTCATTAGTTAGAACATACAAAGATGTATATTTTCTGCAAACTCCTTAGTAAAGTAGGCCCCGGAACACCCTCATCGAATAACCCTAAATATCGTTGTATACGGATTTTATAAACAGACTGTATCTATTACACGGAATGTCCGATCAACATCGTCTTTCACATATAAGACAGTTAATTATTTTTCGCAAACATTTTGATAGTATTTTAACTAAAAATTAACGAATTGTTTTCAAAATGGCGGCCAAACTTTAAATTTTTCTTTAAAAAAATATGTTTTTTAGTTTCACCGCAATTTTGAAAGGCATACAATTTAATTTGGATAAAATATTAATAAAAAGGTTGTAGAAGATTAAATTATCTGTCTAAAATGTGAAAAAAAGATGTTGATCGGACATTCCGTTCACTAGATACAGCTGTTCACAAAATCTGTATATAACGAAAATTTGGGGCCTTCGATGGGGATGTTCCGGGGCCTACTTTGCTAGGTAGTTTTCAGGAAATACACATGTCGATATACTCTAACTATTGACAAAATTTTGAACCTCGCACATTCGGCATAATATTTACATTAGTCAAAAATTCTACATTTCTTGTGTTAGTAGTATTTGCTTAAGTCGTCACCTTTGCATCCAGTTTCCGTGAAAATTATAGTTCGTATGAAAAACTATGAATGACCTTTTTTGTAGAAAATTTTCTATACAGAGATATTTACATAAAACTAATTATTAGCACCTTTTGAGAGCTATAAAAAAGTATGCTCACAAGGGATCGATGGGGACTTTTGGCATCTTATGTATAAAGACAAAAAGAAAGTGTATACAAAAATTCAGCTCTATGCGAATTTTTTCCTAGATACAGCTATTTTTCGTTTAAATGCTCTGGACTACTAAACCTTATAGCAAGTATACGTACAATGTAATTCTCTTTCATTAGAATCCCCCCTAGATCTCAAATAAAGTCCAAGGAGTTATATCAATGAGGCTATATACCTGTTAATACAATTAGTAGAAATATTCACCCCACTGACAAAAAAAAACGTCCACCGCGGCTGATTTTATCCAATGTACAATATAGAAGATAGAACCTCCTCAAATTACAGAGTAGATACGCCACTGTGTAAAACCAAACGTGTGCATATACATGGGGTGGTTAATTGACACTGATTGCCTCTACAGATCGACACGTGGCAGGGGATGGGGTGGCTATGGTCACGTGAATGCTGCTTCTTAAAATCGCAACAATTAACTTAAATCATGTTATTTTTGGTCGCTGACAACAAGTTTATTTGATTTACCCTAGCTGATTGGTTTTAATAAAAATACTAGAATTGATACAACAATTTAATTACTGCTTGAGTAAAAGCTGAATAGAGGACATAATGGAAAAGGGGTTAAAAATAATCGAATAAAATTAGTTTTGCTTGGATTTTTGAACTGTTCGAGTACCTAACTAATTATATTATGGGTTTATAAATTATACTGAAATACTACATAATTGTTATTGTTTAGGCCATTCAGGGGTAGAACGACTAGAAAGTAAATATTTATTTAAACATAGACATAAATATTACTTAAAAAAATCTTACTCAAATTGATAATGATTTTTTTTAAATATTTGTTGATAGACTTGTTTGAAATTAATGAATTTATTTTAAGAAAATCAAAGTTAATACCGTAAACAGTGGCGTAGCCAGGAAAAATCGGGGGATGGTTTTTTTTGTAGTCATAATATAAATTTTATTTTTTATATATCACAATTATTAGTTATAATAATTGCTAGATAGCAAGCACTCTCAAATGAGGTGTCAAACTAATATACGATAGTTCTCTTGGAGTTTCATGGTACGGTCAGAGTCGCCCACTGTATTACAATACGTTGAAGTATTACTGCATAACAAATCCATAATAGATACTACTATCACAAAACTAATACCTCATTTCAGAGCGCTTGCTAGCGAATTTTTCTAGCCCTTTATGATATGTATTAATTTCATACTTACCCCTTTATTTATCATTAAGATATAACAACATTCATTTCTTACCAAAGCAGTTATAAAGAATATAAAAAAATCTGCAAAAAAACTGTCTAATCAATATTTGTTTTTATATCAAAATCTACAAAATGCAGTGAATGATTTAAAAAAAGCTTCATAAGTTGTGTACGGTCTCAACGCTTCCTTTTTATAACACGTTAATTGATATATTTTGCTATCAGATAAATACCTTTGACTTTTGACTCATAAATGATTTAGTTTCTTATTTACCATACTTGCATTCCCGATTTAATCTAGTCTTTGTATATGTTGACAACTTGGTTGTCTATTATTATCTATTACATAAATAGCAAATGCTGGGTTCTGAATGATCCATTTGGAGATTTACATGGCTGGTCCAGTAACAGATTTTAACTAGCTGCCGGATCCAATTTTACCCGGGGATATAAAATTAAACTATATAACGTATAATGCTGTGGGGTGCGATCCTTTAGGTCCACACAATCAACTTCCCAACATGGTATGACTAACAATACTTGAATACTGATTATTTATTGTTTCCATAATTAATATTACTACATATGTTATAGTTTATATTTTTTTAATATGTATATGAAAAATTTTAATAGAATTTGTCAGAAATAAAACTGACCTTTGTATTATGAATATTAGTTTTCTAATATCCTAATAATGTCAATAATATACGCTAGGAAACCATCGATCCTGACGCCGCCAAGTGGCAAAAATAAATAATTTTGGGTTTCTGTCAAACCAATCTGTCATATAATTGAAAGGAAAAAATGGATAATTGCCGTTATATTATGTATGTTATATTAAAATTTGTATTGATAAGTATCAGCCTTTGCATATTATTGAATTTGACCCCGAAATTTTCTTATTTTAAACCGACTTCTAAAAAAGAGTAGGTTATCAATTCAATCAATATATTTTGTTATGTATGTTCGAACATAACTTCGACAAATATGCACCTATTCGGTTGATTTTTGTTTGTTTGAAAGAGTATACTCCCGGGGTGGTCTCATATAAATTTTATCAGAATCTGACCATGGACTTCAAAAAAGGAGAGAGTTTTCTATTTTTTTAATATATTTTTTATGTATTTTCGGGTATAACTACGACAAATATGCACCTATTCGGTTGATTTTTCTTTGTTTGAAAGAGTATACTACCGAGCTGATACCATATAAATTTCATTATAATCAAATATATAGTTTCAAAGATACGCCACTCAAAAAAAAATGAAAAAATCGTAATATAGTTGATCGAAAATAGACAAATTTCGCGAGTTGAATCCTTATAATCCGCAAAGATTGATACTCTTCAATACAGATTTTAATATAACACACATAACTTTGTGTTTTAACCCCGTAATTTACTTAAACTAAAAATACACCTTAACCACAAAATTTATGTCACTCGACACGTGTTTCGACTTCACAAGAAGTCCTCATCAGGAGCCTAACGATTCCAGACCCGTAATTTACTCATTGGGTATTATCGGACATTTGAAAATAAAAAATAAAAATTTGCTATGAAAAAATTTAGTAAAAATAAAAAATTAATGTTTTTCAAGACCTTATATTACCCTTAAGTTTTACTGAAAATATCATCCAATTATATCAAACCATTAGGTAGAAAAAAAAGGTTTTCGATTTTCAAATTTTAATTAATTACAGCAAAAATAATTATTAAAATTAATTAAAACTTGGTCAAATACTTCTTCATACATAGGTTTATAGATAAGAAAAAAAATTAACGAAATCGGAACTTGGGAACATTACTTTCGGCTGTCCTTTTTTAAAAGTAATATACCCAAAGTTGCTAACGACGCTCACTAGGTGGCGACGTGTCGTTTTTGACAGATGGTTTCCTAGCGTATGCACATTTTTAGAATAACTAATCTGACAATTTGAATTTTGAATTACGTTTGTTTCCAAGACAACATGCATTATTAGACGTATTTATTAGTATGAAATTCAAATTTTGATGGTGGTTTGTATCCCTTTAATGGCTGTTTGGACCCATATAAAAAATACATACTGAAATACACGTTTCATTATTTGTATTTTATTTGTAAAAAATAAAAAATAAAAAACACCCTTTTTTACCCCCGTAGGGGTTGAATTTCGAAAAATCCTTTCTTTCAGATCATATTTATCTAAAGACGCTTCGATTAGCACCCCAACGAAGTCAATAGCATTTTTTGTTCGCGAGATTTCGTCCCGGAAAAAAGGACACGTACGTACATACACACACACACACACACACACACACACACACACACACACATACATTTTTCTGAAAATAGTGTAAATATACTCTAATGCCCTTGAAACATGAAAATATGTTAAAATTTTTGATTTCGATTTTCGGACCAATTACAATAACTTCCTATTGGGAAGTTAATAAAACTGGGGGTTTCTTTTTGAAAAGGGTTTACAAATTAACACACTCAAAAATTATTTTAAATAAATTATATTTTATACACAGGTAATACATAAATATTGTATTTGGATAGTAATTATTAATTAGGACAACTAAAAAATAAATCGTTTTTAAAAAAATCTTCAAGAATAATTATTATTTGTCTTTAGACTGAGATATACCAATTCAAAAGCCAACGCAACTAACTCCACAAAAAGCTACATATATATTTTATCCACACACCAGGTCAGGGGCGTCCGCGTAAATTTTCCCAAAGCAAGTTTTTTATTTGTCGTTTATTTATTTTTATTAAAAAATAACTGCCGATTGATTCTAAGCACTTTTTACTCAGAATTTATTTCTAAAAGTTGATCTTTGTAAGAGATAAAAATTTATTTGCTTCATTTTGTATGTTTTTTTTTTTTTGTTAACTTGAAAATTTAAATAGACTATACAAATTTTAAACTATTTCAGTCCAAATTTTGGCCTTTCTATAATGAATAATATAATTACATAATACTACATAATCTGTAAAATTTTAAGCCACCAAAAAAATTTTTTTTCCAATACAACAATGGCACAGCTCTTGGGTGATTCGAATCCCAACTCCGGTATAGTAGTTTTATAAAGAATTTTGTTTTCTAATTTAAATTAAACCTGTATAACTAAAATTGTAAAACAAAACAAAAACACAGTTAATCGATTTGACATCTAAGTTTTAGCTACAAATGAACTTATTATTTAAATAATAATTAAATCATAGCAGCACAACCAATAATAATCAATATCGCTATTATAAACGTGTATATTGACAAGTATGCCATACTGCCACGAGATGTCTCATCATCGCCATCTTGAGTAGTGTTTCTTCCATAGATGGCAAAAGTAAGTAAGTTTACTTTAGCATAATCCTTTGCCTTAAATTCAAAATTTATCTGATCCTCATGATGAGTCCATAAGTAGAAACTCTTTTTAATAGGTATCATCAGATCGCGGACAGTGCTTGGGAAATAAAATGATGCAGCTGATTGCAAAAAATTGCCGTTTATATTTATGTTAGTAAAAGCAAAATTCCATTTTACTTCATCAGTGGGAAATCTACAATAAAAGAAATTGAAGATTTAGTTCCATCTTTTTATCAAAAACCTTTGATTTCAATAATAGTAACATTTAGCAACCATACTTATGAAAAGGCGCATGAGGCGCTAACTGGGAGCCTCGTGAGGACAGGGGCCTAGAATTTAGGCGTTGATTAAAAAAAAAAAAACGATTTCCCTGTGATATATGTATTTTTTGAGCCAATAACCTTATAATGTTTAAGGTATTTAAAGAGACGCAAAAAGCGTAATATTGAGCGATTTGTGAAACGATTTGGAAAATAAAAATAAATCAAGAATATGCCCAAATTTTGTAAATAACAAAAACGATTGTTACAAGCTCGATTCAAAATCCTGAAATGATTTCCACCAGTGACCAAGATATCGTCGAAATTATATCAACAAAAACATTGCGAGTATAGGGATTACATTCGTAAAAGCAATAAAAAATTTAATTCAATTTTAACAATATCTTTGCTCACAGATATGGTTTATCATTTCGAAATTTTGAATGAAGCTTCTTATATTCTTTTTTTTTTGTTATTTACATTTGGACTTACTCTTCAATTTTGTTATTTTCCGAGATATCTCTTTGAGGCACGGAATTTTAGCAAATAAAAAAACCCATGTTGCACACAAAATTTTTTTTTAATTTTTTAACAAATTTGGTTTATTTTAATTAGTAAAAATACAATAACAAGAAAAAAATAAAAAATAAACAAAAA
Source organism: Sialis lutaria (assembly GCA_949319165.1). NCBI lineage: Eukaryota > Metazoa > Arthropoda > Insecta > Megaloptera > Sialidae > Sialis > Sialis lutaria. The sequence goes on along the minus strand of OX439232.1, from coordinate 10,753,578 downwards.
GTTATTAAGCCACTTTCAACGACTGGCGAGCCTGTACTTACAAGTTTAACGGTCAATCAATCAAGCAAATACCAGTGAGACACCTGATGTGAAATTATTAACTAGTTTCAAGAGGTGGGTCTAAATTTAAACCTAAGTTCCAGTAGCAATTTTAATTTTTCGAGGTGGTATAAAAAAAGTCCCACCATTGAGATTGAAGTAACAAAAAGGTGGGACACTTCCAGTCCCGCCTAGCCCCAAAGAGATATACAATAATCAAATAAGCAAAACTCAGCGCTCTATAAAAATGACCTTCTACTTAACGACCGCCCCGTGCAACGGCTGGCCGACCATTCTATACAACGACTTTCCCCTATCCCCACCATAATACTACCGTGACTGCTATATTTCTGCATGAAATTTAAATTCACCAATTAACGTTAAAGCACATTGGTGGGGGTCCCTCTAGCCATCATTCTATATAACGATTGAATTACCGATGTCGTCGTTGTATAGAGCGGTGAGTATAGATTAAAAAATATAATAACTCTTAGACAAGAAAATTCAATGTTAAAAACCTGTAGGGCAACCATAGACTTATAGAATAGACTGAGCATTCCCTACCCATCTTAAAGTAAATATTGGCGAAAAAGTGTGAGAGGCAAAGCGATAAAGTAGCCTGTAGTTGTCTCTTTTTAGAATTTGTTACGTCACATGTTTGCAGGAGCGCATGAGTGAGGGCTATTGCTCAGTCCGTTTTATAAGTCTATGAGGGGCAATGATTGTCTAGCGAGCTCTGATTGGCTGATGAAGTGAACTCATAGTTCATAACAGAGCGAATCTGGCGCCCTTAGCGAGAATCACCCATTAAATTCATTTAAAAACCATTTTTTAAGGAGTTGAATAATTGTCAACCAACCATTGCTTATACTCACCGTAACCCGCATGACAAAATAGAATCATTTAGACAAGCAACAATACCACAAACTTGAATCCCTCCAGTTGCAACTCCGGTGAACGATCTGACGCCATTAAATATGACAAACTTATACTTATAGACTTTATCTTGAGGAGCAGCGGTGTTTTCACTCTTAACAGAAATATTTGCCGAGAAATCACACGACAAATTTCCGTATATCAGTTTCGTTTTTTGGAATGATTTAGTCAAGTCGACGTTACTGGATTTGAACAGTTTCATTGAATAAGGCACTGTCTTGATTTGATCTAAATGTTCGTTGGTTTTAGTTGGGGTAGAATCACTACTCGGAACATCTTCTTTAGACTCAAGGTTATTGTCGTTGTGGTTCGAAACGCTCCAATTTTTTGTTTTGACGTCCATTATTATTAGTTTAGAGCTCAATGAACCGTTTATATAATCTACACTGTTTGAATCGGAATATTTGCTGTAAATAGTTGACCCTGTTCCTCCATTAGAGGGTTGATTTGCATTTGCAGCTAAAATATTGACTTTTTGACTTTCTGCCCATCCGTGTTGTGTTTGAATAGCTGAAAAATGTATTGTTAAATTTTAAATTTAACTAATCCTATATACATATATAGAGTTAAAATAACAGTTTAATGGTATACATTTTCTATGGTGTATATCACTTCAAATGAACACGGAAAAGTATATGATAATGGTTATTTTAAACATGAAAAAGCTAATAAATATAATGCTAGACCAACAAAACACAAATAATGTTAAAATAACAAACCTGTTAAAAATGGTAATTCCGAGAACCACATAGTTGGATAAGCGAAATCGTATATTTTTTGGTTCACCAGATCCAAAGCGGGATGAGTAAATAAAATGTCAAAGCATATAAATGTGCCAAATTTTACTCCAAAATCTGTATCGAACGTTGTAATATCTGGCGTTTTTGTAGTATTCAACAAGTGTTCTCCAAACAGATTAAATTTTCTATATCTGAAATCAAGATTTTATGTACCCGATGTTTCACTACCAAAATTAGGTGACCAGTCAGAGCAGTCTACAACTCTATATATATTATTGTAAGTACTTTACTAACTTCTGCAAATACCGTATAACAAGAAATACAAATAGTAATGCTGCATGGTCTCGAATTTTACTAGTGACAGGTGACAGTCCCGCCTCACTCTTGTCTCGTGCATATAACCAAGACCGAGATCAAGAAAAATCTCTATCTTCGAAAAAAACTATCAAGTGATTTTTTTTAAACTTTTTTAAAATTATTTTCATGTAATACTCGTAAACAAAGTTTTGAAATATAACAAATATTATACTAGATGTACCATATAACTTTATTTGGAAGGAAGGGGAGAGTTTTAAGTTATAATACCTATTTTTTATAATTACACGTATTAGGTACATATGCTTAGGAAAAAAAAACTAAAAAACCTGATCGCCAAAGTAGGAACTTTTTATTTGCGGTTTTTTAAGATATGTTTTTTATAGTGTTGAATCACGCTTTTAGAATTTTGTATTACTTTTCATTTTTGAATTAAAAGTGCCTTAAATTAGTTTTCATACATACCTATAGTTATGACATATTTTAACGTGTTTTTCACTACTCTGCTTATCAACGATATGTCTCATGTAAAAACTATTTTCGAAAATAAATTGAAAACGAACTGAACATTTTTACTTTTTGTAATAGAGCTGCAGCTTAACCTTTTAAGGACGGGAGTGGTCGAAATATCGACCACCCATAGGACATGTTTATGTTTCCTACGTAATTTGATGCGCTGAATACGAAAAAAATAGTAAAAAGGATTCAGGAGGCACCATTTACCTTAAAAAAATAGCATTTCAAGGTCAATTTTTTTGCTATTTCAGCCCGACAGTTAGCATAAATATTTTTTATGGTGCATTGAACACGAAAAAAACAGTGTTACGTCTCACAAAAATCAACTTCAAGGTTAATGTAAGGGCGGAAATTGAAATTATCGTTAGTTCCTACCAGCAGGTAAGCATTTGGTTGTTTCTTTCTTGTGGATTTACTATTACCATAATGTCAGGTATTTCAACGTGAGTGGCAAGGGGACTCGCGAAAATCAAGCACTCCAAAGGGATTATATTTTCGCCACATCCACGTTGTTGATCTTGGGTTAAGCTAAGAGCGAAAGCTAGAGTACTTCGTTGCGATTTTCAAGATCAAGTTTGCCTCCAAGATTTTTTCGTATTCAGCGCATCAAATTGCGTATGGAAACTCCCTCAAATCGTCCAAACTGATTTTTTTACAGTGGGCTTTCCGTTACGGACGGGACTGGTCGATATACTTAGTCGGGTACGCCACATGAGAAATTAATTGATTTTATGTACAAATTTTGTAAATAAAAAAGGTCGATTTCATCGTAAAAATTCCCGTCCATAAAAAGTTTCGACTTTAGGGTTCCATACTAAAAATAAAATAAAAAAAAACAGAACCCTTATAGGATTACTTTTTGTCCATCTGATCCTTAAGACCTTTTTTCTCAGGAACGGCTAAAGGTATCAAGTTGAAATGTTGTTTCCCAATTCCCAATTTTATTTAAATTTTGCTTACCTAGCTATAACCCTGCCATTTCTGTCAAAAACGACATTTGTATTATAAAAAAAATAACCATCCAATGGACAATCTTCGTTTTCTGTATTTTTTGGTTCACATTCCTTCTTTTCAAGCAAATTGATCACTACATACATTTTTGTTTTGTTGACAGCGCATGACAAGTCACTATAAAACTTAAATTATAAATTTTAATTAGTAGGTAAGTAAACTTAAATAAATTATTTATTATTTTTATTGAATTACTATTTTTGATTGTCTATCAGTAATTTTCTAACTTTTTACATGTTAAGATAAGGTTTTGCAATGCTAGTCCTCTAGTAGGTACTTTTATTATTACCAAATTTTTATAACTTCTTTCAATTTTGACATGTGATTTAACTATTTTGTTATAGTATATGCATTAATACAATGAAATAAATCTGATAAAATTGAATTAAAATTAAAGATTTTTATAAACCGCTGACGTATAAAATAGACACATAAAAATGGGTACTTAGGGATAGTCCGTTAAAAAATGAAAATAATCTTGTTTGCGCCACAGCGTTTCTTGACATGGTAGTCAATTAGTCAAGAAACTGTTATGGTTGGGCAGTACAAGCAATATAGGCAGTACTTAAATGCATAGGTGAGCACAGTTAATCGAAAAGTTAACTTCGTTAATCGTTAAAGCGTTAAAATTCCGAAAATTTAACGAAAGTTAAAGTTAACCGTTAAAAGTTCACCATCCAAAATGTTTGAAGACCTTTTTTATGTAGGTTTATCATCTGTAAATCGCGTTATTCAAACAAATAATGACAACTTGTCATCAAATAACCAATGTAATAAACTAAAGTTAACGGAAGTTAACAAGAGCGTTAACATTTTTTTGAGTTAACTTAAAAGTTAATCCGTTAATCATTTTGTTAACTTCGTTAATTAACGATTAACGAGTTAATGCTCACCTATGCTTAAATGTAACTTTGTGCAGTTTCATGACTTACATAATTCTAGCACATGTAAGTTTATTTTTTTATTTTTAAAGGACTATCCCATAAGTGTTTATTAAAGGCTCTAGCCCATTAAGATGGTAAAAATCCCCCCTCAACGGATTTGGCTGAAATTAGGTACACTTATTTGTCATTATAAAAAAATAATTTCTCCCGAGTTACAAGACCTGAAACGCCCTCTGTCGTCCATAACCTCAAAAAATGTGTTTTTTCTTTAGTATTTTTTTTCTCTGCGAGTTTTTAACCGAATTACTTGAAATTTGGACTGGTAATAGATTTTATAAAGATGAATGACCACTTATTTTTTAAATTATTTTTGGCGCGAAATTTGAATTTTTATAGCAATAATAAAATTTAAAAGGGCCATATCTTGGCTCTCAGGGCCCATGTAGGCTAGATACTGCAATTACATGTGTATCTTATCAAAAACTAACATCCTGATTTTTTTCATAATTTTTGATTTGGTGCGCCGTCCTCAAAAATTAAAAAAACCGTATTTTTCTGATTTTTAGTTTTTAATTAATGTGATGAAATTATAAATAAAATTTGTATAATAATATTTTCTCAAGAATGGCTTGCTCATCAAATGACCAAAAAAAATTATTGCCTCAAAAAAATTTCAAAAATCTCAAAAAAAGGTTTTCATCAATTAAATAAGCATTTAAATAAATATGAGTTAATCGTCCAGCAAAAGTTCTGTTTTTATTTGTATATATAAGGTTGGGCTAATTTTCTAACTGACCTCGACTACCCCCCCCCCCCCTATAGTACTCTCAATTCTAAGAAAAACCCCCATGGAACTATACCTCTACATTTAACTTTAGTTCGCCGCATTTTTGATTGAAAATTTTATGTTTGATTCCCTTGAATTCAATATGTATACATGTTAATATACATGAAAAGTTACAATTTTGCATTGATTTTTTTAGTAAAACAGCAACTTAATGGTTCTTGGGTACGAGGATTCCGAATTTGACATCCATTTTTTTATTTTATTCTTGAGCGTCACCTGGTAGCCCAAGCAATAGACTGAAAAAAGAGGTCAAACTAAGAAAAAAAATACACCAAACTGAATTTTGGTGGAGACTTTTATTTTGATATTCTAAGCATAAACTAAAAAAAAGCTCTAATTTTGGCAATGGGTTTTCGTTTTTAAGGGGTAAATGGGGCAAATTATATTTTAAAAATATTAATATTTTAACCAATGAAAATCGTTTCTTACCCCTAAATATTACCGACTTTCATTGGTTAAAAAAGTAATATTTAAAAAAATTATGGTTGATCATTATTTTTTAGAACTTCAAGAACAATTTGAGGCCAATAAGGATTTTAACAAAAATTATTAATTTTTAAAATAATTTCTCCGAAATAGCATCTTTACGTCTTTTAAACCCTCGAGAAAGAGTATTCCATATACAAATTCTGTATTTGTGGTACCAATCGATTCGTCTATCGTGATAGTGTCTCCAACAAATATCAATCATAAAAACACCCCGTCATCGATTTTGTGAAAAATTGAAAAAATGTTTGGAAACGTGGTTTTCATCCTTCAACATTTATTTTAAGGGAGTCGCACCACTTTTCACCAGACCGAGTTATTTTTTTCGAATTATAAGCCCAAAAATCTATAATAATCAACCATAAAATTGCTTGCCCCTATAAATTCGGATTTTTCACTGCGCTCTTAATTATAAATATCTTATTTGTGTAGAATTTTATAAGCTACAATTTTCTTCATAACTATGTTCCTTGAAAAATTGGTAATTTTTGAGATATTTTATTATAATATAATTTGCCCCATTTACCCCTTAAAAACGAAAACCCATTGCCAAAATTAGAGCTTTTTTTTAGTTTATGCTTAGAATATCAAAATAAAAGTCTCCACCAAAATTCAGTTTGGTGTATTTTTTTTCTTAGTTTGACCTCTTTTTTCAGTCTATTGCTTGGGCTACCAGGTGACGCTCAAGAATAAAATAAAAAAATGGATGTCAAATTCGGAATCCTCGTACCCAAGAACCATTGGGTTGCTGTTTTAATAAAAAAAATCAATGCAAAATTGTAACTTTTCATGTATATTAACATGTATACATATTGAATTCAAGGGAATCAAACATAAAATTTTCAATCAAAAATGCGGCGAACTAAAGTTAAATGTAGAGGTATAGTTCCATGGGGGTTTTTCTTAGAATTGAGAGTACTATAGGGGGGGGGGGTAGTCGAGGTCAGTTAGAAAATTAGCCGAACCTTATATATACAAATAAAAACAGAACTTTTGCTGGACGATTAACTCATATTTATTTAAATGATTATTTAATTGATGAAAACCTTTTTTTGAGATTTTTGAAATTTTTTTGAGGCAATAATTTTTTTTGGTCATTTTATGAGCAAGCCATTCTTGAGAAAATATTATTATACAGATTTTATTTATAATTTCATCACATTAATTAAAAACTAAAAAATCAGAAAATACGGTTTTTTGAATTTTTGAGGACGGCGCACCAAATCAAAAATTATGAAAAAAATCAGGATGTTAGTTTTTGATAAGATACACATGTAATTGCAGTATCTAGCCTACATGGGCCCTGAGAGCCGAGATATGGCCCTTTTAAATTTTATTATTGCTATAAAAATTCAAATTTCGCGCCAAAAATAATTTAAAAAATATGTGGTCATTCATCTTTATAAAATCTATTACCAGTCCAAATTTCAAGTAATTCGGTTAAAAACTCGCAGAGAACAAAAATACTAAAGAAAAAACACATTTTTTGAGGTTATGGACGACAGAGGGCGTTTCAGGTCTTGTAACTCGGGAGAAATTATTTTTTTATGATGACAAATAAGTGTACCTAATTTCAGCCAAATCCGTTGAGGGGGGATTTTTACCATCTTAATGGGCTAGAGCCTTTACATCGGAGTTTTATTAAATTTTATAATTTTATAGGAATAGAATACCTGCATGTTTAATTTGTGCCTAGGAAAAGCCATCGTTAGGAAAGTTCACCGCTGGTAAATTCACCCCCAAAATTATACTGGAACATGAAATTTTGGATATATTTGCAATAATAGAAAAATACTAATATTTCTGTCAAATACGACATTTGTATTATAAAAATAAGTATCCTCTATGAAGGGATATTTTTCGATATTCAGCCCATAAAGATGGCGGTTTACTTTTCTTGATATTTTGCAATAATATAAAATCTGTTTCTTGTCAAAAAATCTTCTGAGCTCGTGATTTACCATATTTTATATAAATTATTATAACAAAAAAATATTTGATCTAAAAACAAATTTTCCGGCGGATATTGTGGGCGGTGAACTTTCCGGACACCGTTTTTTTATTATTATTGACATTAAAATCATATTTTATTTAAAAAATAATATATCTCTACTCACTTTTGCATGATTACTTGAATTCAAACAAGGATTTGAATCTATTTCTACGTTCGCAGAAATTTCGATTAAAGATGCTCTATTTGGACGATCCACATTTCCAACCAATCCCATTTCAGGGAAAACCAAAATCGTAACATTTTTCTAAAATCACAATTTCTTTTATCAAAATTCTTAATTCTAATTTTAGAATATCTTACGATTTTTACATATTGTGTTAATTTCGTAATTTTTTGCACCAGGAAATATTTTTTAATTGTAATCGATAATCACAATATTAGCTTTTAACAACCACGTATATACCGTTTAGTTTTTATTTTTAGGGTTCCGAAGAAACCCTATTATTCTCACTTTGTCGTCCGTCCATCCGTCCGTTGTTTTCAATCAAAGCGCTATAGCTCGTAAACTATACCGGGTGTCCCAGAGAACTTTTCCAGCATGGGGATCTCAGTATCTATAAGAGATACAGGTTTGGTTAAATGAGATGAATTATATGTATGAAAGGGGTGAGTATTATTACACCAAAAAATATTCATAATTCTATGTGGTTTAGGCGGTATACCCAAAAAACTGAAAATTCGGAATTTCTTTAAATGGCTATAACTTTTTTGTTAAAGTAGATAGGTACTTTTTGTTTACGGTTTCTTTAAGCACTTTTTTGTGTAGAATTGATTGGTGCATTTAGATTTTTTATATCACTCTTAGTTTCCGAGATACAAGCCCTAACTTCAGTTTTTCTTATGGGCCGCTAAGTTGGCTATGGCATATTTGAACGTGTTTTTTACTCTACTTTACAACGATGTGTCACTTGCCATATTTATTATCGAAAAAAAAAATTATAATATATTTTTTCAAATAGTTCATTGTTTCAAATATTCATTTGTTATTTTGATTGTTGTTATTGTGATTTTTGTTTAGAATTTTTGTTTTTCATGGCTCACTTAAAAGTTAGTAATAAAATACTTCATAAATATCATTGATATTTAGTATTTCGACTTTTTTTCGATAATAAATATGGCTAGTGACATATCGTTGTAAAGTAGAGTAAAAAACACGTTCAAATATGCCATAGCCAACTTAGCGGCCCATAAGAAAAACTAAAGTTAGAGCTTGTAACTCGGAAACTAAAAGTGATATAAAAATTCTAAATACACCAATCGATTCTCCACAAAAAATTGCTTTAAGAAACCGCAAACAAAATGTACCTATCTTCTTTAACAAAAATGTTATAGCCATTTAAAGAAATTCCGAATTTTCAGTTTTTTTGGTATACCGTCTAAACCACATATAATTATGAATATTTTTTTGTGTAATAATACTCACCCCTTTCATATAAATATTTCATCTCATTTAACCAAACCTGTATCTCTTATATATACTGAGATCCCCATGCTGGAAAAGTTATCTGGGACACCCGGTATAAGCAAGAACCTTGAAATTTTTACTGAACACGTAAAATGACGCCCTCTAGTAGATTTGGGAAAAATTGAAACAATATTTTTAGGGTGGGGGGGTTAAGGAGTTAAAGTTAGGTAAAAAAAATTACCAAAGCATGTAGCACGTCAAAATGTGCAAAGCAAATTTAAAAAAAATGTATACCAAGGCATGTAAATCTTAATTGATAGAATATGATCTTATTTTTTATTTATTGTTTATCTCAAAAATGACGCCAGTAAGGGGCTCTAAACAGTAATTAATTTTGTCCACCCCATTCTAACTTGGTAACTACCTACTAGCTTTAAAATCTGAAAAAAATAGGTTATGAGGCTCTGGTGAGACTACCAACGACTAAATACTAATCACCAAAATCATTTCAAATTTCGGAGAAATGGAGAGGGGTGTCATAAAAAAATGTATTTTTATTTTTTTATCTGTCGAAATATAGATCTATTTTTTTTATTTTTTTTAATTCAAAAATGGCGCCTGCAAAAATTTACTCTGTTCACCCTCCACCCCTCTAGCTCGGTAACTACTAGCTCAAAAATCCTGAATAAAATTGGTAATGTGGTTTTGATGCGACTACCAACAACAAATACTAAAATCAACAATATTATTTCAAATTTTAGAAAAAAATAGAGAGGGTTGTCATGGATGTTTTAATTTCCATATCTAAGCTTGTGGAATGTCAAATTGTAGATCTCAATTAGTAGAATATGATCCTGTTTTTATATTTATTTCTAGCTCAAAAATGCAACTTTAAGTGGCTCCAAACAGTCTACGTAATAGGTACGTATATTGGAACCCTTATGGCATACACCCATGTATGTCTCGACAGATTTTTATATATTAAAGTAATTTTGAAAAAATAAAAAAAATAATGTTTAATACATTTACGAACAAAAATTATTATTATTTTAACCTATTCCATTGAAATAAGTCTTTCTTGCTTCTGCAAAGTTCCTATTAAATTTAACCCTCGGAGTACACACCTATTTTTTCAACCTACTAGTACACTCTGGGTCAATTTGACCCTGCTTATTTTTGATCGCCTATAATTCCGCAGCTACGAAACCTTTTGACTTACCAAAATTCAAAGGTATACTTTGATTCATGGTAAATGAATTTATAAGTGTTACAAATACCTTTGAAGTATTCAACATACTTAAAAAAATCGCGAAAAATTTAAAATACCTGAGCGCTATTCACGATCAAAGTCGGTGTATGGGTCAAATTGACCCATAAGAGGCTCCGAGGGTTAAAATAAAATTGACGAACAAAATTTATCTAATATGTAGTACCACTACCGCAAAATGTATTATTAATAATTACCGTTGCTGCTTCGTTCATAAACTTGACATAGTTTTTTACATTATCTTCTATTTTCCCACCTGGCTTACCGATTGCATACTCCACAACCCCAGCTTTATATGTAATAAAATTGTTTGTTGTTGTATTCTGAAAAACAAAACCAACAGATTTCATGAATACGCAGCTATTCTACACCTTCACAAATACAAACTATATAATAAAATTAAAAATAGTATAATTATAATACCACAGGAAAAAATAAACAGATCTAATTGGATCTGAAAGGATCCAATTTTATACCAAATGAGATGTAATCAGATCCAATCAGATATTAAATAAACAAATTACGGATCTGCTTAGATCTGGTCGGATCTGGTTATATCTGATGACACTTATGTAGATCTGTTGAGATCTGAGTAGATCTATACAGATCTACATTTTTTTCCCGGGATATATGTCATGAGTCAAATTTAGAATTTTTTATTCATCTCATCGATCGTCTGTTACCGACATTGAAAACTTTTGTCAATTTTTTTTTTCAAAAAACGGATAAGAATTGCAATCTTTAATTTTTGATATGTCCCAACTGTGCGTCGCAGTCGGCGAGAATTCCAAAGGTGGTGAATTTTTACTTATTTACTAAAATTACAATTTTAAATGTTTAAAATCTTATCAGACTAACGAAAGTGAAAAATTTTCAGAGAAAAATAAAATTATTCAATTTTCAAATTAAAAAATTTAAGTATAGAACCACAGGGGGGTAAATTGACCTCGGAATCACTCACCACCTCGGAGTCGGCGCCTATTCTTAGTACTAATTTATTTAAATGTATTAATTACATTATTTTTAAATTATTAATAATTAGAATAAATACATATTATTATAAAATATTAATTTTCTTTATATTTACTTACTTTTGTGTAGACAGTACAAACGAACTGTAAAGTTAGATAAAAAACGAATAAAATTGGCTGGTGTTTCATTTTGATGCATACGAACAACACTATAGGTGAGAACGAAGTGATATCAATAAAGCAATTTAATCGTACTCGTATTCGTATGTTTATCTTAAATTTCTGAACCCAGAATATACTCGAAATTAATTTTTAGTTTAATATAAAGTATCACTAGAGGATAATGACACTATCAGATTATCAACTATCACAACAGATGGTTAAGTGTAGGTATAATTTTCCATAAAATGTATTACATGATAAAACCATATATTAAACTAGTAGTTTAATATAATATGATAAAACTATATAATAATAAAAATATGTTACTATACCTACTTATGTAGAATTAGTTCTACTGTTTTAAATATTTAAATATTATCTCATTGTGGTTGAACGTTTTGTGTTATTTCGTAAAAAAATAAACTATTTATACGTTCTATCTAATTCATTTCTATAAACCTGGGATGTCCAATGAGTCGAGCATGGCCTTAATTGCAGTCGAATTTTAAATAATGATTATGTGTTTTTAAATAAATAAACATTTTTATATGATTAATTTTTAAAATGTGTTTGAAACTAAATTCGTATCTCATTTTCGTGGAAAAAGTATACCTCATCACATGTTTAATTGGTTGACTTTTCTATAAATAATCATATCAAAATGAGTCAACGTGCAATTTATTTATTTCACACTTGCACTACCGAATCTGGAATCTAAATAAATTGTATTGCAAAAAATAAACAAAAGTAGAAACTTAATAATTTGATAAAACTAACATAAACAATTACATTACTTATTATATACGTAGATAGATATAAATGCAAGATAGCATTGTTATAAATTGAAACAATTATTTCGTTTTTATTTAATTAATTAACATAATAAGCATAATCACATCGTAAGAAATGATAAATATTTCATGAGTTTGTTTGAATAATTACAACAGCAAATAGTTACAAGTATATAAATAGATTTACTTTTATTATCTTCTTTCTATATACAGGATGTATATAATAAGGACATAAACATACCGACAAATTTTCAAAAGTATGCCCTACTGAGTTTAAAAGTACTCTACTAATTAAGATCTACAGTTCTACAGTTTGACACCCCACATACCTAGATATGAAATAAAATAAAAAATATAATACACTCCTCCGTATTTCTCCAAAATTTGAAATGATATTTTTAACTTTAGTATTTTACTTTAATTATCGAATTCCAAGAGCGGGGGTATAAATGAAGCCCCTTGTAGGCGCCATTTTAGAGATTAAAAAATAGGGTCTAATTCCACCGATGGAAATTTTCGCGTCTTGGTATAAATGTATTTTTGGATTTGCTTTGGATCCAATTTTAAGTTAGAAAAAATAAGAAAGAAGGTCAAATTCCACTATTTTGACGTATCACATACTTTGGTATGAAAAAGGGTAGCTCTAGCTCTTTATCTCCTGCCCCGCGATTTCTTTTTAAATTTGTTAACATTTTTGTTTAGATGGCATTGCTTTACATATTTTATTCAGTAAAAATTTCAAGTTTCTAACTTATTTACGAGATATTTTGCTTTGACTGAAAAGAACGGACAGTCGACAAAGCGAGATTAATAGGTTCTTCGGAACCCAAAAAATATATTTATTTGTAACATTTACAGTGGAACCTCTTTAGAATGTTTTGCTTTAGTACGTTTTTCACCATAGTAAGTTTTTCTCGTTAATACGTGTTTCCCCCTTCAAAAAACGTACTAACGTAGTTCCACTGTATATATTTTATCTTTACGCGAATTACACACATTTTATCGCTTTTCGTATTCAATAGCACCTCGCAATAATGGCTACTTGCTTATATTGTATAGTGTGTTAAGTAAGAGCGTGTACGGCATTACTCGCAGTTGGTAAATGATACATACTTAAATCTTTTTTCGTCAGGTTCAGGGAACCCCCACCTTTAGCGCTTTGATGAAAAAATTTCAATTTATGTCGATCTTTTGAAAACAATGCCACGATCAGTTTTTCCTCCTTTTGGTCACTTTGAACCACGATCAGGAAAGTCGTTAGGTAACATTATTCGACTCTATATCGATTCACCCACTCCTGAACAAATACCTTCGACTTTTTAATGTACTTGTCCGCCACTGCATAATATTTTCATCACCCTCTTCGCCGGATTTACAGGGCTCCTGCCCCCCCCGTTGAAGGCCCTGTTGATCTGCGTACATAATATATATTTAAGGAACCGCATTCAAGGTATTCGAAAAAAATAAAAATCACACAAAATTTCTACAATTTATTAAATAATAATGAAAAAATTTGTAGGAATTTCGGGAAATTGTATAATGTCGTTAAAGAAATAAAATAGACAATTTTTGATAAAGAAAGTTCGAAAGTAATTTGTTAAAATAAAAAATAATGTTTACTACGACAGAAAAATTTACAATTGATATTATTTATATTATTACAGAAATCTACTGATAATTAGAAAATAATATACAGTAGAAACCAGTTAAAACGACATCGAAAGGACCGGTCATATTAGGTCGTAAAAGCGGATATTCGTAATAATCGGTAAAAATGCAATGGAATTCAATTGGACTTTTATTTTGAGTCGTTAAAATCTTCTACTGTACATATATACATTCCAAATTAACAATCGTATTATATAATATGGTAAATAGTTCAGGAAACTTGTGTAAAAGTTCGGACAAATTCCAATAGCAATGAAATTTTCCAGGGTTTTAGAGATAGTTATGAAGAGTATTTTCTAAAAAGTCCCCAGTTCTAAGTGTTGAGCAACCCCTACAATCAGGGTTGAAAGAAACAGATTTAAGATTTTATAAAAATCGTAATAGCACCTGAACGGTACATAGAACCAATTTGCAATTACATTCAAATGACGCAGTATTAAATTATACACAGACCATTAGAGTATTTTTTTTTATTTGGTCTCGTTAAGTACACCTAATTTGTAGTTAAACATTAAAAATATACATAATTTCATCTTTTACTTCAAATATAACCTATTTATCGGGCCCCAATTAAAAATAAATGTTATTTTTGTGTGTGCACAAATTAATTCTGCATTATTTGGGCCTAATTGCAAATTTGTACTATTTACCGTACAGGAGATATGTTTTTTTTTCGAAAACCTTAACCTAGAAAAAATCTTTAAAAAAAGATATATTTTTATGTTCATCCAAATTTAGACTCAATATAATGTTTGTTTATTTGTAAGATTCTTGTTCAAAATCTTATATATTTCCTTAGTTTTATTAGAAGCAGAATCTAAATTTTTTTATAAATGGTAAAAAGGTGTTTAAAAATTATTTATATGTTATCAAGAAATAAAATGACTTATTTAAAAAAAATGGCCTATTTAAAAAAAATCTGATTCGAGCTGAGAACTATTGTCATTATAGTAAAAGAAAAATAAAGTAAAAATAAAATAAACACCTGAGAACTATTTACTAAACACATAAAAAAGGTTTCTAAAAGCAATAGAAAATTTTGTTTTCGAAATATTATTTCGTTCAGGAAACAAAAACACAGCTCCATATAAACTTGTAACTAATTCCAATAGAAATGATACTTATACATATTGTTCCCAGTACTTAGATGCATCTTTTCAGAAATATCCCCATATGTAGGTGTTGAGCAAAAAAAGTTACACTTGTTTTAATTTTAATTTTTGGTAATTTTTTTGAATGGGTGTATATTTTGAAATAAAGAACTTACAATTTTTTTTTACTGACCAAAATTGTTTAAAATAAAATATTTTAAAAGAATAAAATTTATTATTTTATGTATTTTATAATACAAACACTCAAAAATGCATATTAAGTCGAATATTTAAAAAAAAATCAAAATTGCGGTACGTTCTTAAGGTTCTTACATAGGTGTGATTTAAAAAAAAATAAAAAAATTTGTTTAATCATTTAAGGGAACCTTTCTGTCTAAAAATCAAGTTTTAGAATTACCCTGAAAAATTTATTTACTTGTCTGGGAGCAAATGTTTCAATTTACTATGTAAATTATTAGCACAGTCAAGTAAACAAAAATTTAAATAACTATCGGGAACTAATTCGGACCATAATGATTTTTGGTAAAAATGTTCTACTAGTATCCTTTGTTATTCCCCAAAAAGTCCAAACTGATTCGAGATGAGCTACCGCTGCTATCTTAAAAAAATATCAAAAATTTGCAAAATTTCGTATTTTTTGTTAACTATGTTTTTTTCAAATCCAGCGCTCCTTACGCTACAACACAATTGATTTTAATGAACTTGGTCTTATTTTAAAGAAAATTTAATGGTCTACAAAAAAAGTTTTATATACTTTGTTCATATAGTGAGCCTTTTCATATAAAAACGAGAAAATCTCTAGAAAAATTTGACCCATTCGCCATTTTTTTACGTTAGCACATCTCGAATCAGACCCAATTTAAAAAAATATTCTTATTGTCTGTGCAAAATTTTATTCTGCGTCATTTGAGCGTAATTGTAAAATGGTATAATACACCGTTCATGTGCTAAACCGATTTTTATAATATTTTTAACTGTTTTTTCCAACCCTGATTGCAGGGTTTGCTCAACACTTAGGAATGGGGACTTTTGAGAAAATACTCTTCACAACTAACTCTAAAACCTTAGAAAGTTTCATAACTATTGGAGTTATTTAGTACTTTGCACAACACTTCTAAATTAATAGCATTGAGAGAAAGAAGTAAAATTGAAAAAAATGTGAAAAAATCATATTTCGTTGACTATGTTCTCAAAAACTCGGAGCTCCTAACGTTACTATTTAACTGATCTCAATGTTCTTGATCTTTTTTTAAAGGAAATTTTATGCTCTACAAAAAAAGTTATTTGCTGTATTTTCGTAGAACGTACGGTTTCAGATAAAAACGCGAAAAACTGTGGTAAATTGTCACCAATCCGCCATTTTCTTAAGATGGCAGTGGTAGCACATTTCGAATCAGTTCAGACTTTTTGGGGAATAACAAAGGATACTAGTAGAACATTTTTACCAAAAATCATTTTGGTCCGAATTAGTTCCCGATAGTTATTTAAATTTTTGTTTACTTGACTGTGCTAATAATTTACATAGTAAATTGAAACATTTGCTCCCAGACAAGTAAATAGATTTTTCAGGGTAATTCTAAAACTTGATTTTTAGACAGAAAGGTTCCCTTAAATGATTAAACAAATTTTTTTATTTTTTTTTAAATCATACCTATGTAAGAACCTTAAGAACGTACCGCAATTTTTATTTTTTTTTAAATATTCGACTTAATATGCATTTAGAGTGTTTGTATTATAAAATACATAACATAATAAATTTTATTCTTTTAAAATATTTTATTTTAAACAATTTTGGTCAGTAAAAAAAAATTGTAAGTTCTTTATTTCAAAAGATACAGCCATTTTAAGAAAACGCATCATTAAAAAAAAATTACAAAAAACTAAAATTAAAACAATTGTAACTTTTTTTGCTCAACACCTACATATGGGGATATTTCTGAAAAGATGCATCTAAGTACTGGGAACAACATGTATAAGTATCATTTCTATTGGAATTAGTTACAAGTTTATATGGAGCTGTGTTTTTGTTTCCTGAACTAAAACTTTTTCTAAGAAACGACAGATTGCATATAGCACAATTTTAAACGGAAATATCACGTTATATCAACTGTTCTTGATTATGACAATATATGCGAACCCAATCTCCTGTGACGAAGCTGAAACTTAATTTAGTTTAAAGAGGGGATTCAATCTCTGCTACAACCATAGACTTATAGAATGGACTGAGTTATAGCCTCACAAAATTGACCACTCTCTTTAAAGAGACAAAGCGAATTATTAGCCAATACCTGTCTCTTTTCTGTAGGTCTGTAATGACTGCAAACCTGTGACGTAACCAATTAGAATTCTAGAAAGATACAGGTATTGGCTACATATAGTGTCCGACCGAACATTCGGCTTCGGCCAAAATTTCACCTTCGGCTGAATAATCGGCTTCGGCCAAATTTGGGCCGAAGGTTTGGCCGAAGCCGAAGGTTGAACTATATAGTATAATATTGTACAGTAAAGACTTTATATGCGGTAGGTACGTTCCACAGAAAACTGTATATAAAAAATTACACAAAAAAATACATTGCGCGCATTATAAAGTTAGAGATAGATACATAAATACACTAAAATGCAAAATTAACGGATCAATAAATTTTTCAAATATTTTTAGGTGTTTTAAAATAGCTGGATCTCCGCAAAAAAATGGTCGTATAGAAGAGTTTAAAAAAAACTATTTAAGGCTTGAACGTTCTAGTTTTTTAATCATTTATTGAAAATTTTATTATCCTTCAGGATAATCTTCTTTTTTAAGATGAAACGCCAAATTTTTTTTTTTTTAAATTATATTAATTCTGAGAGGCTCTACAGGACATGCAAATTTTTTTTAGTCAAATCAAATAAAGGACTTGTAAATCAGACTTTTTTCTTTAATTTAATTAATATCAAAGATATTGGCAAGGACAAAATATTTTTACGATTTTTTAAATTTTTAATGACAAAACGTTTACATATTTGAATTCCTTTAACTGACAGCTTTTATTTGATACCCCACTTGAATTTGGATAAAATATCGTACCCAGGCCCGGATTTACCATGCAGGCAGTGTAGGCACGTGCCTATAGCGGCAAAATTTTAGGGGCGGCAAATTTTGGCAAGAAAAAAAATAAACATAAAATTTTACCCTGGAAAAGCTAAAAAAAGGTCCTCACATTTTCATTCACACAATTTTTTTTAAACTTTTCAATCAAAAAGGGCGGAAATTTTCGCGGCTGCCTACGGGCGGCAAATTTTTAAATCCGGCCCTGAATTCGTACCGCATAAAAAGATACGCTTAAAAAGAGACTCGACTGTATACTCGTATTCCTATATAGATATTTATATTTTTAAGAAGTGAAGAGTAAAAAAAGATCATTCATTATTCATTTAAAAACAATTTGTGAACAAAATTATAATTAAAGACGAAAAAAAAACCTTCGGCTTCGGCTTCGGCCAAAAACTGACCTTCGGTCGGACACTAGCTACATATTCGTTTTGTCTCTGTCACACTTTTTCGCCAGTATTTACTTCACAGTTGGATAGGGTATGCACAGTCCATTCTATAAGTCTATGGCTGCAACGAACTGTTTTTAAATAGTCGACATTAAATAATAAACAATAAATAATTATGTGCCGTAATAGAAATTATGATAAATTCCATAAAAAGTTCCATCATAGTTATTCGGTATAAGTACGCCAAACAAAATATTTTCATTAAAATTTTAAACAAATTTTCAATCGATTAAATGATATTAGAAACAAATTTCTATTCGAACAAAATTCCTTCAAACAAATTACTTTCGAACATATTGCTTTCAAACAAATTACCTAGAACCGATAATAGAAACACCCAAATATTGTTTAACCAAAAAATCAATTCAATTTATTACTAACCGCACCCATTAAATTATTTTGAATAATTTTAAAAACATCAATAAAAGTCTCTCTCATATTTGTCCCGGTTGTAAAAACATTAGTCAAAGTAGAAAACGTAGATGGATTCAATACATCATAATCTATGAACAAACTCTTAAACAATATCATCAGAGACTTGATAAACTGCACAGTGCTATTAAGGAAAATAGCGACTAAAGAACCCATGGAATTTGTTGGCTGTTGATCGCTCGAACCATCATTGAAGAGCCCTTTAAATATGGAGTCCGTAAAGAAGGTGTCCATGCCTTTGTGTATTGAGTTTTGGTAACGGGGATCATCAAAACCTTTGCTCAGGTAACCTCCGTAGTTCTGGACGGAAGAAGGTGCTTGCATGTATGCCTATTAAACAGGTTATTGATTTTATTTTACTAGAATCAAGTTCCTTATTATGAAATACATTCCTTATATGGAATAGCTGGTATTTGTAGTTATTGGCTTCATATTCTCATTGTAGTGTTACCGTTACTAGAAGTGTTATTTGAGTTTATATGTCCTGCTCTGAAGCCAAAGCCGGCGATATAAAGTGTACACTATACACTTTATACCGTTAGCCTCAAAATACTTGTTTGGTGTATTTTTCATTGATTGTGAGTTATTGAAGCTTTCAGCTAAAATCGTCCTTATGTTAGCTAATAACGCTAATACCTACTGGCAATATGACAATTCATTTTTCTGTCATCAAGAACTCAATGGAAAAATAACGTAGTAAAACTGGAAAAACGGACTTACAATTCAAGCTTTTAATTGGTGTAGAGATTTTAGCTGCAATTTTTAAATACTTGAAGAAGTAGGTATTTAAAATATTGCTGAAAACTTTAAAAACAATTTTGATAAAAAACTATCCTCAATTTATCTTATAAATAGCTTCGCTAAAATTTTATTGTTTTTTGCAATAATTTGTCAATTTGTAGAAGTTCATGAAATGAAAACAACGGGTTTTGCTGAAAACTTCAATAACTCGATGAAAATATTGTAGAGTGAAATCAAAAAAAGTACTAAAGCTACGGTTTTTCTAGAAAAGCGGTGTCGTTATCTAGCGGCCGGCCGTGATATAGCAGTTGGTGACGTCACCAAAACGTTGTCTAGGAAAACCAATGGTGTTGGTTTCCTAAGAAGCGTTGAATGTGAACGTAACGTTAAATAGCGTTGCCGTTATTTATATGACGGTCGCCATAGCGGTGACGAACATTTGTCGAACGTTTTTTCACGTGTAGCGGTGAATGTTCCTTTAAAAATAATGAGTGGAAACGTGATTTGGACCTACAAAAATGACAATAAATTGATTTTGTCAAAAATCATCAAGCATTATACAAGTAAATGCAAAGAGAAGCCCAGTTAAAACAAAATCTATGGAACAATATCGGAACTATACATCAATAAAACGGCCAGTCTATGGACGGGGGGTACAAATTTTTTTTTACAGTGTTCGTTATAATTTTCATTGAAAGAACTAATTGAAAGCTACATTCTGAATATTTTTTAGATTTTTTACGTCGATAGTTTAGAAAATAGAGAGGAGGAGACGCTCTGATAATGACTTTGGAAGCAAATATATCGTGACTAAAGGATTAAAATCAAAAGATCCTAAAACATATTTTATTGTGAAATACACACCTCTTAAAATGTATTAATTATAACTTGAAAATATTATTTTCTTAAATGAATATGTCACAAAACTATAAATGAATATAAAAACTGAAAAAGTATTGCACAAATAATAATAATATGACATTTATTATACGTTAATCCAACAATTATAATTTTTCAGTTAAAAAGTTAATCTTTTTTAGGAAACCACGACTTTGTCACCGTTAAGACGGCCGTCAAAAACGCCCGCCATATCACGGCCGTTAAATAACAGTACCGTTTTCCTATAGGAAACCGTAGCTTAAGGGCTTACGCTTTTGAGCATGCTAGCAAAGTTATAAAAAAATATAATTTATTGGCCTGCAACTAGGGCCAGCATCAGTCTAATCTTCAGTATCTTGTACCTACTAAAATTTGCGTGTGTCGAATTAGCTACCAGAAATTGGAAAAGCATTTTTTCAAGAATGTATCATTAAAAATTATAAGCGTGCGACTTTTTTCGCCTTATCTAAGAACTAATTACATAATGTAGGTACTTCGAAATAATTTTTTTTTTATTACAATTATAATTACAATCTAGTCAAGTAGACTAATAAGAGTAATAAGCAATATTTTTCTATCCTAAATTAATAATAAATAACTTAATGCTAAGAGTTCACCCTTTAGCGTCTCTTAGTTTCTCTTCGTATATTGTGAACACATTTTCTTGTGTCTGCATAGCACATATGTAACACTTATCTTATGCTCTGCTTTTACACTAACTAACTAAACTAAACTAAACTAGCTCGAATGGCTTCTTCCTTTTGAGTATCTTCCAGAGATCTGCGCACAAACATGAAGGAAGGCTTCGTCATCGAAATAATTGAGTCAGATTTTATAAATAAAAAGCTAATTAAAATTTTTCATTTGCATTTTCAACTGCATTCATTGATAATTTTTAATGTTCCAAAAACTATATTTAAGAAAAAAAAACTTATCAAACTCCCCCATCCATCTCCCATAACTTTTTTACTCGAAATTCATCTGTTCTGTCGGTCCTCAAATCTCTACTTTCCAGAGTTTTTTTGCAAATTTATGTTTACTTCCTTTTTTACAGTTTTAGGCCTATACAACCTATTGGAAAATATTTAATAATATAATACAACAAATAAACATACCTGTAGAAGTGCAAAAGCAAAAGTTATTAAAAATTTACCAACCAACGGTAAAAATTGCATTTCTTCACATTATCGAATAACAAATTATTTGTGACTAATAAGAAATATTTTATTTTGATATCAACTACATAAGTACAATAAAATAATATAAAATACAATATTACACAGAACATAAATTGTTATTACATATTGTTCTCTTTGCAAATTGCTGATAACATATCATAACATTCAAATATTTAAAAATGTCAAATAAATTTTATTATGTCCATAATATATGTTGTAGTTTGAATAGTTTTAAATATTATTTATTAATATAATACACATCACATAGTGCAACAATCCGTCGTTTGCATAATTAAGAAAACTGGGCCAATCATCGGAAAATTTCGAATCGTTTTCCCGGCATTGAATATCCCAATTAAATAAAAAGAAATACACAGGGTGAGTCGTATCACGTGGAACAAACTTGAACAATTAATTAAGAAAAATATTTCAAGGAAAAAAGTTCATATGAACATGTGTCCTGAAACTCTTCATCAGGGAGCTACAGACCCTCAAAGATTTTGCCTAAAATTAGTTTTTATTTAATATCTGGAGAACCCAATGTGATATAGTAATGAAAATCGATACCTAATTTAATATAAATACGTGTTATCGATTTCCAGTCTCAAACAATGAATATTTAGATCAGGGATGTGGGCCCTCTGATTTTTATCTAGTATTTTTTTGTTCTTAATTTTTTTACTTTATTTGGCACTTTTATAATGTCAAATGACACAAAATATATATAAATACAGTTTGTTAATTTACCATAAGATGAACCGTTTACGAGAAATACGATGGTAAAGATCGTAAAGATGGTTTTGCAGAATTTAACTTAATATGGATGCTTCAAATTACACAAAATAAATTTATATTCTTGTTCTAGAACTAAAAACAAGAAAACAAGTTAATGTAAATGTTCCTCTTAATATGACTCCTCATAGATCTATAGCTAGTTGTATTACCTACTGTAATATTTACTTTACTGAATTGACTAAAAAACGAAACTAAAAATTGTAATCTGTTGATTAGGATGCATTTTTGGAAGTATATTTACATAAACTTTTTTTCTTATTTTCAATCCTAGAACAAGAATATAAATTTATTTTGCGTAATTTGAAGCATCCGTATTAAGTTAAATTCTGCAAAACTATCTTTACCATCATATTTCTCGTAAACGGCTCATCTTATGATAAATTAACAAACTGTATTTATGTGTATTTTGTGTCATATGACCTTATTAAAGTGCCAAATATAGTAAAAAAAATAAGAACCAAAAATTACTAGATAAAAATTTGTCAAGACATACACCAGTGTATGCCATAAGGGTTCCGAAGTATATACTACGTGGACTGTTTTGAGTCATTTACAGGTGCATATTTGAGTTAAAAATAAATATAGAAATAGGATCATATTCTATTAATTCAGATCTACATTTTCACCCCACAAGCCTATAGATATGATTATAAAAAAAATCCATGACGACCCTTCCTATTTTTTCAAAATTTGAAATGATATTGTTGATTTTAGTATTTGTCGTTACTAGTTTTATAACCAATTTTTGTTCAGATTTTTTGAGTCAGTAGTTACCGAGCTAGAAAGGGGGTGGACAAATTTTTGTTTTCTTGAAGCCCCCTGTAGGCACCATTTTTAATTTATAAAAAAAAATAAAAAATAGTGTCATATTCTACTCACTGAGATCTACATTTCGGCACCCCACATGCCTAGATAAAAAAATAAAAATAAAAAAATGTATGACACCCCTCCCTTTTTCTCCAAAATATGATATTGGTGACTTTAGTATTTGTCGTTGGTAGTCTCATCAAAGCCTCATTACTTAATTTTTTTCAGATTTTTTGAGCGAGTAGTTACCGAGTTAGAGGGGGGGGGACAGACAAAATTTTTGCTTGGAGCCCCCTGTAGGTGCCATTTTTAATTTAGAAAATAAATAGTGTCATATTCTACTCACTAAGATCTACATTTTGAAATCCCACACAACTTAGAAATCATTTTTTTTGTTTTTTTGAATTTTCTTTAAAGCCCCATGTAGGCGCCATTTTTGATTTATAAAAAAATAAGAATAAGGGTCAAATTACACTAGCTTGGTTACACATTTTGATGTGCCACTTGCCTTGGTATAAAAAAAATATTTTTTTTGCCTGTCTTTAGCTTCTTAGCACCCCCCCCTAAAAAAATGTTTTTCCAAAATATTTGTACATATTTTACTAGAGGGTGTCATTTTACATATTCCGTGAAAATTTCAAGGTTCTAGCTTATATAGTTTACGAGTTATTGAGCTTTGAGTGAAAAGGACGGACGGACGGACGGACGACAAAGTGAGATTAATAAGGTTTTTTCGGAACCCTAAAAACCAGAGGGCCCACAGGCTTCATACATCCCTGGTCTAATTAATCATTGTTTGATACTGGAAATCGATAACTCATATTAATACTAATCCGGATATAAATTTTCATTACTGTTACATAATGGGGTTTCCAGATTTTTTTTTTCAAATAATTTTTTATCAAATAACTAAAGGGCATTAAAGAAAATATTTTCAGCTTTCTAAATCTGCTCTTAATTTTTTTTGATTATTTGTTCCCAGTTATAAGGGCTTAAAGTTAAACATATGATTTTTGTTTCGATTGCACATAACTTGGTAAAAAAAAATCGTACAGCAATAAAAAAAAGTAAATTGAAGAAAAAAGTCCGACCTACAACAATCATTTATTTAATTTGACCAAAAAAAATTCGCAACGCCTGTAGAGCCTCTCAAAATTAATATAATTTTTTTTTAATTTTTTTTGGCGATTCAACTTAAAAAATGAGGTTATTCTGAAGGATAATAAAATTATCAATACATGGTTCAAAAAGAAGAACGTTCAAGTTTTAGAACGGTTTTTTAAAACTCTTCTACGACCATTTTTCGCAGAGATCCAGCTATTTAAAAACACCTAAAAATATTTGAAAAATTTAGTGATCCGTTAATTTTGCATTTTAGTGTATATTTGTCTCCCTGTTATTTTTATATTATAGAGAGCCTAAACTTATATTTTAAATTAAAAATAAAAGGTTGTTCGATTACGGAAGTGACACACCATAGAACCACCCTTTTAATAGACGTCGGGGTAATTTGAACAATATATGTAAGCCGAAATCATGACCGTAAAACCTATACTTATTCAGCATGAAATAAAAATCATATATACACAGGCGTTATTTTAAGAACATTTTTCAGCTGCAATTTTTACACTAAAATTCTATACAAAAAGAACCTTTTCGAAGTCAACTATCGAAAAATTAATCTGGAGGTAGTATGTATAAAGATAGATACTAGGGGAGAGGGGGGCATAGTGGGGTAGCGGGGCATAGCGGAAATCTCTCATACAGGTCGAATCAATTGTCGTGCAAAAATTCAAATGTCTCGTTTTGATTGGTCGTCAGTCGGTGCGTGACCTTCATAAGTGAGACACGCCATTTCGACAGCCGTTTATGCTATATAAACAAAAGTGTTAAAAACAGTGTTTTCGGTAAAAAAATACGTGAAATTAAACAGCAATTGTTTTTCGAGTCTTATTGTATATTGTGGTGGTTATTATTTCGTTTTGTAGCACTGCTTTCTGGATTACATAATTAAACATACAACATTGTTTGTGAAAAAGGTAAGTTGGCATCAGTTTGTGTTTTGTTGTAAAAGTAACAGTGGGGCATAGTGAGGTATCGTTTAAAAGGTTCCCCGCTATGCCCCTTATGCAACTAAAGTAAATTATTTAAAGTCAAACAAATATCTTATTATTGATATTATTGATGCCAATTGTTGTTCTAAAAGATTATATAAAGACTATTATGTTTGGAAACTATTTTTCTTTTCGAATTTTTACTAATAATAAGGTACCCCACTTTACCCCCATATACGGGGCATAGCGGGGCAAATGGCATTTTATATTTATGTATTCCCATATCGTAGAGTTCTTATCGTAATCGAGAAATATATATCCATAGTCATTCGCAATGAGTTAAACCATGATATTGAGTTAAAATTTGTTGTTTAATCATAATATTTTATCTTGTATGTATGCTTGAACCTTAAGTACCCCACTATGCCCCCCTCTCCGCATATAAAACAAAATCCCTCGCCGCATCTGTATGTCTGTCTGTGCACGATTTTTCACAGTAATTATACTGAACGGATGTTATTCCGGTTTCTACTAATGGAGAGTGTTTCAAGAGAAAGGTTTAGGTAAGTACCTATATAATTTGTGAATATTTTGTGTAAATTTCATGAATTCGGAAAAAAACAAACAATCTTCAAAGTAGTATCTTTGCGTCCGCTAGTGATAAGTGAAAACAATATTTAATAAGTTTATTACCGATAAAATTTATATCCCTGGGTAACACCGGGTCCAATGTATATTATACAGTGGCACACACAGCGGGGTGGTTCACCGCCCCTAAGATTTAAGACGAGTGTATGTAATTTAACCATAATAAAGTAAAAAAGTTCAAAATATAGTGGATATTTAAAAATATTGTACTTAACATTTTTAAAAGAGGTGAAAAATTATAAATAAAGTCATCTATCACTGGCCGACAGCCATTTTGCTGCAGGGTATACAATAACTTTTTAAGGGTAATTTGGACACGCTGAATCCGAAAATGACCACCGTTTTGCTCAATCAGCTCTTGTTTTTGCGGTATAGCAAAAAACATGTTTTTTGCTATTTGCAAACATTCAAATTCGTATATATATTTTTTAAATCAATGACTTCAACCAATTATCATTCAGATTGACGCTATGGGTCCTAATTGAACTAAAAACCCTTAAATTATATACATTCATAAAGTTATTCCCTTCGAAAATCATGTTTTAAACGAAAAAAAATCAATTTTTTAGCAAAAAATCAGCAATTTTCAAAATTCAAAGCGCTGTAACACAAACAATTTTTGCCCAATTTTAATGTTATTCACTAAATTTGTAGCTTTATCTATCTTCTTTATTGTGTTAAAATTTCAACGTAATCGAATGTAAATTGGCGAAATGGTACTAAAATCAACTGCGCGTGACAAAATTTAGTAGTTCGGTCATATATTTTTTAAATTAAATACTTCAACCAAAGATCATTCGGAATGCAACTATGGGTCCTAATTAAACTATAAAACCTCAAACTATACACATTTTTAAAGTTATTCTCTTCGAAATTCATGTTTTAAATGAAGAAAATTCGATTTTTTAGCCAAAATTCGGCAATTTTCAAATTTCAATGCGCTGTTACATAAACTTTTTGTTTTGTCCAATTTTAATATAATTTACTAAATTTATTGCTTTATCTATCTTCTTTATTGTGTTAAAATTTTAACGTAATCGACTGAAAATTGGCAAAAAGGTATTAAAATCAACAGCCCGTGTCAGAATTTAGTAGTTCGGTCATAACCACTCCTGCGGCGTTAAATAAATTCTTTAAACAAAGTTATTAATTAAAATACGTATTAATTTGAGTTTCGAAACGAAAATTAATGACACTGTTTTACAAAATTAAAAAAAAATCATACAAAACGTTCTTGCTCATAAATTAAAAAAAAAATCATTATGTGTAAGAAAAATTTCTTTTCAGCGATTATCTTGGCATAGTAATTATTATTTTCGAAAAAAATATATGAAATAAATAAAAATGTATTCATTACTTTGTTCACAGAATATAGGAGTGAAAATTACCGAACTACCAATTTTGACACGCGCAGTTGATTTTAGTACCATTTCACCAATTTTCATTCGATTACGTTGAAATTTTAACACAATAAAGAAGATAGATAAAGCTACAAATTTAGTGAATAACATTAAAATTGGGCAAAAATTGTTTGTGTTACAGCGCTTTGAATTTTGAAAATTGCTGATTTTTTGCTAAAAAATCGATTTTTTTTCGTTTAAAACATGATTTTCGAAGGGAATAACTTTATGAATGTATATAATTTAAGGGTTTTTAGTTCAATTAGGACCCATAGCGTCAATCTGAATGATAATTGGTTGAAGTCATTGATTTAAAAAATATATATACGAATTTGAATGTTTGCAAATAGCAAAAAACATGTTTTTTGCTATACCGCAAAAACAAGAGCTGATTGAGCAAAACGGTGGTCATTTTTGGATTCAGCGTGTCCAAATTACCCTTAAAAAGTTGTTGTTTGCCCTGCAGCAAACAAAAAATTTTTTTTTGTCGGCCTGTGTAATGGATGTTATGTTTTAGTGATTATCGGGTAGGGTTTTTCCAGCACCCCTAAAGATGTAAACAATTTTTTTTTTGTTAAAAATACATCCCCAAAATACTTTTTCCTAAAAAAAATTTCTGGCTCAGTTTAGTCAAAACTTTGAGCATTTTTATTTTATAACTAGACTATTAAAATAGCTATAAAGTTTTCATAATTCCTATGACCGTTTTTTTAGCAAAAATTATCGACTTTGTGTGCGGTCGCGCCGCAGACGGTTGAGAAACACTGGTCAGTTTGTAGCAAATGTCTACCATTGACTGGTGGTTAGCAAGTGATATCCAAGAACTAATATAAAATATGTACCATATATCTCATTTTTTTATTGTACATATTCTACTGGCTGTGAGTTTAATACTATCTGATAAGTTATCAGTGAAGCAGTCACTATTGTTTGAATAATATAGTCCAGTTTTACTTATTTAAATTATATTATCAGATTGGGCTCAAAAATGTTTCAGGTGAAACAAGAAATTGATACGCAAGATATTGAAATTAATGATGAATTTTCAATATATTACAATCAAGGATACGAGGTAATGAAAAACATCGTTAATAATGACTAATATAGTACAATAAACAAATGTAAAATGTTATGTAGTAGGTATTATTATGGAGCACGTACACTCATCGCTTGAATTACCGACCTTTGATTTACCGACGGGCCAAACGCGCGTTTTTCCGACTTTCTCCTATCCCCTCCATAATACTACCGTGATTGCTATTTCTGCGCGAAATTTAAATTCACCAATCAACATTGAGCTTGGCACGGTGGTGGGGGCCCCTCTCGACGTCGGCAATTCAAGCGGTTGAATTACCAACAACGTCAATAATTCAAGCGATGAGTGTATGCATCGTTCGAATCGTCCATCGATCGTAATATTTGACACTTAGAGCATATACTACTGGAGACAGCCTTGCCGCTCGGCCGTGCGAACAAGTGTGCTAGAGAGATAGCGGGATAGTAATACCTCCTTTCTCTCGCTCCCGCGTGCTTATTGGTCGGCAGAGAGGGGCAATATTACCGGTAATAGTGGGAAAAACTTGCCCCTGCCGACCAATAAGCACGTGGGAGCTAGAGAGAAAGGAGGTAGTACTCTCCCGCTATCTCTAGCACACTTGTTCGCACGACCGAGCGGCAAGGCTGTCTCCAGTAGTATATGCTCTAAGATTTGACATAATATGACGCGTATAGCTCATACGGCGCTGGAAACAGCGGCTCTAAAACAATCGTACGGTACTTATAATAAAATACCACTATAAAAACGCGATTCTAACTAGTCCAGTCATTATAATATTTGAGCTAGAAAAAAATGACGAAGTATGTTTTTTTATGTTTTTTTTTTTTTTTTTTTTCAAGAAATTGGTAGATTTCGATGTTATGTGATTACTTTTCCCCCCTTTCCAAGGGGGGTGCATAACTTTCTAGGGGCTTACAAAGCTGTCTAAAATAAGTTATTTGGGTATGCCACTGGGGCTGTCAGTTTTAGAAGAAAACAAGTTTAATAAATCTTAAAGCTGATAAAAATACGAATGAAATAGTGTTTTTAAAAATTATGTATCGTAAATAGTTATTGAAACTTTTTACCTTCTCAAAAAATTATATCGTTAAAGTAAATTAAAAATAACACAATAATATTTTTAGGGGGAGGGGCATATTGCATAAACCCTCTCCCCTCAAATATATTATTAATTTATATAAAAATTTTGTCTACCTTTTGTACGGATCTCTCATAAAACATCCCTTAAAACCGTAGCACCCTGTGAAGGGTAGAAAAAAAGAGTTTTTTGTTTACAACTCAAAAATGAAAGACAATATAAGAAAATGTTGTCTATTATATCCACAGCATTTATGTACAGATATGCAAGTCTCATGTATTCTATGCAAATAGAATATACAGGGTCATCGAAAAGTATCGGACCCCCCTAATATCTTCATTTAGAATGCATTTTGGAGAAAATGTCCAATAGCAAAATTGTATGGTTTCAAGCGGAGAGTAAGATGATGACCTTCACTTTGACCTTGACCATGTCCCTTTAAGGTCTTTTCAAGATCAACTTTATTTTTTTAAATGGGATCCTGTGTATTTTATTACATATTCTTATAGCTTATCTCGAGAGATTTCCAAAACACTATAATAAAGCATTTTTTCATTAAGTACTTTTTGAGTTATAAAGGTTTGAAGTTAACAATTTTTTGATACAAATATAAAATATCTTGTCAAAAATAACCTTAAATATGGATGAAATTTAATGAGGTGGAGCTCCATCCTGTTGGAAATAAATTTCATCCATATTTAAGGTTATGAAAACTAAATAATATTTGTAAGGTGACCAACTGTCCTCCTTTAGGGAGGACAGTCCTCCTTTTGTAGGTTCTGTCCTCCCTCGAAAAGTGTCCTCCTTTATGTCCTCCTTTTTGATATTTTAAAATTAATATTTTAATCTATGTACGTAAAATTTACGTCAATAATGATTATCAATCATGTATTAATATATTTAATTTAAATTTATAAAAATTATTTATAATTCTGTTTTTGTATATTGTACAATACCTAAATACAAATACATATTTGCAAAAATTATTTCAGTTTAAAAAAAATCAAAATTTTTTTTTTATAAAATTTTCAAAGTCCAAAAATAAAGTGACCTTTTTCTGAGGAGTTTTCTGAATGCTAGGGAAGGGTACCCTTATTTTGAAATTTTGTCCTCCTTTTTATTTTTATAATATTGGTCACCTTAATATTTGACAAGATATTTTATATTTGTATCAAAAAATTGTTAACTTCAAACCTTTATAACTCAAAAAGTACTTAATGAAAAAATGCTTTATTATAGTGTTTTGGAAATCTCTCAAGATAAGCTATAAGAATATGTAATAAAATATACAGGGTCCCATTTAAAAAAATAAAGTTGATCTTGAAAAGACCTTGAGGGATATGGTCAAGGTCAAAGTGAAGGTCATCATCTTACTCTCCGCTTGAAACCATACAATTTTGCTATTGGACATTTTCTCCAAAATGCATTCTAAATGAAGATATTAGGGGGGTCCGATACTTTTCGACTACACTGTATATTAAAGTACTAGTAATTTAATATATGACAACATGTTTAAATAGAATTATTTTATTCATATAATAAAAAAATGGACACAGAATGAATATTATTTGTATTTGATAAATTCATCCTGTGGTTGCAACAACCACGTAACTTTAACTATGTACTATGTAGCATGTATTTTGTAGGGAGATTTGGAAGTTAAAGAAGAGGATCTGACAGATACCGACATTAAAAATGAACAAAAAGTAAATGAAGATCTTAGTGAAGTTACAAAATACAGTGATACATATTTATATTCAAGCGTAGAAAATAAAACTGATAATAAATATAAGTCAAGATATACTAACCAGAGTGTGAATTTGAAGAAGTATAGATGTTATTTGTGCAAGAAATACTTCAAACAGAAACATGATTTACTACAGCATAATTTATTAATCCATACTGATCGACCTTTTCAATGTGACGAGTGCTATTATAGTTGCAAAGATAAAACTCGTTTAAATTTGCATAAATTAATACATTCTGATCAACGCCCATTTAAATGTGAGCAGTGTGATTATTGTTGTAAAGATAAAAGTAGTTTAAATTCACACAAATTAACACATTCTAATGAGCGGCCTTTTAAATGCGAGCAATGTGAATATAGTTGCAAACATAAAAGTTATTTGAATACACATAAATTAACACATTCTAATAATCGACCATTTAAATGCGATCAGTGTGAATATAGTTCTATAAAATCAACTAATTTGCATGCACATAAATTAACACATTCTAATGAGCGACCGTTTAAATGCGAACAGTGTGAATATAGTTGTACACGAAAAAGTAGTTTAGATATACATAAATTAACACATTCTACTGAGCGACCTTTTAAATGCGAGCTATGTGAATATAGTTCTGCACAAAAAAGTTATTTAAATACACATAAATTAACACATTCTAATAATCGACCTTTCAAATGTGAGCAGTGTGAATATAGTTGTAAAAAATATGCAATCTTGAAAAGACATAAACTGTCACATACTAATGAGCGACCTTTTAAATGTGAGCAGTGTGAATATAGTTGTGCACAAAAAAGTAATTTGAATTCACATAGACTAACACATACTAATGAGCGACCATTTAAATGCGAGCACTGTGAATATAGTTGCAAACATAAAAGTGGTTTAAATACACATAAATTGACACATTCTAATGATCGACCATTTAAATGCGAGCAGTGTGAATATATTTGTAGAGATAATGGAAGTTTAAAGAGACATAAAATGACACATTCTAATGAGCGAACGTTTAAATGTGAGCAGTGTGAATATAGCTGTGCACAAAAAAGAAATTTAAATTTACATAAATTAACACATTCTGATCAACGACCCTTCAAATGCGAGCAGTGTGAATATAGTTGTAAAAAAAAAAGTAATTTGTATGCACATAAATTAACACATTCTAATAATCGGCCTTTTAAGTGTGAGCAGTGTGAATATAGTAGTAAAGATAATGGAAATTTGAAAAGACACAAATTGACACATTCTAATGTACGAATTTTTAAATGTAAACAGTGTGAATATAGTTGTGCACAAAAAAGATATTTGAATATGCATATTTTAACTCATTCTAATGAGCGACCTTTCAAATGCGAGCAATGTGAATATAGTTGTGCACAAAAATGTATTTTAAAATCACATAAATTAACACATTCTAATAAGCGACCTTTTAAATGTGAGCAGTGTGAATATAGTTGTAAAGAGAAAGGAAGTTTGAATAGACATAAATTGACACATTCTCATGAGCTACCTTTTAAATGTGAGCAATGTGAATATAGTTGTAAAGATAAAAGTAGTTTAAATTCACATAAATTAAAACATTCTAATGAGCGACCTTTTAAATGCGACCTGTGTGGATACAGTTGCAAACATAAAAGTAATTTAAATTCACATAAATTGACACATTCTAATTAGTAATATTTTATTTATTTCAATGAGTTAGTACTAAAATATATTTAATATTTAAATATTTGTTATTTTACTGAATTATTGTATTCATTTATTGCAATAAATTATAAAAGAATATAATGATAAATGTTTTATACTGCATTTAAAGGTATTTTAGTGATTATTTATTAACAGAGAAATATCTATTTGAAATCAGCATCTCTTTTTTAGACCAAATTCAACTATAATTTTTCATATACTGGACTAGGTGTCTTATATTATATATCCATAAACTTTTCTAATCTAAGTTATTAACATACACCTGTATCTCTTGACCTTTGAACTTCACTTCATGTATAAAAATGTTTTATATTATATATAAAGAAATAGAAATATAGGTAACTTATTATTAATAACATGTACTTTTATTTAATCTCCTATGTTTCCACATCACGTTGTAGATTGGAAAGGTTTAGCACTGCTAACTGTTATTTTAAAGTACTAGTACATTCGTTCCCAAGTCAATTCACTATAAAGCTGTGGCCATAGTCCTACCAAGTATTGGCAAATTACAAAAAAAATATTTTAAATTATGTGATGATTGCATTTGTTGAATGCG
Source organism: Sialis lutaria (assembly GCA_949319165.1). Lineage (NCBI taxonomy): Eukaryota > Metazoa > Arthropoda > Insecta > Megaloptera > Sialidae > Sialis > Sialis lutaria. Next base: position 10,719,797 of record OX439232.1, on the reverse strand, counting down.
GCATCAACAAAAGTACAACCAACTTCTTGGCATTTTTTACATATATTTTCCAGTGTTTCATAATACATTAAATGAAAACATAACTAAGATATTTTCTGAATACAACTTGCAAATCGACTGAACAAAATATATACCTATATATACAACTACTACTACTACCAAATAAGCAAAAATGTTCTTGCGATACTTAAGTAAGATAAATTGAAATATTATGTTAAAATTAAAATTAAATATTAAAAATTCGTTTTTAGTTTTCTCAATATTATTCTTTAATAACTATTATATTAATATTTATTTTTAAATTAATTATAATTTTAGTAAAAGTACAGTAATATATTACATTTTAAACATTGCTTTTGCAATAGACCCCTTCTTCAAATCACTGACAGCCTCTTTGTATTGTTCTAGTTTAAAAACTTTGATTCCTAAGTTTTCATAATTTAAATACCTAAAAAATAAAATAATAATTCAATAGAAGTAATTAAAGGGTTCACATTTTCAACTGTACCTGTCTTGCATTGCTTCAATCAGACCTATCGCTTTTGGAAACGTAAAAGGATTTATTTTTACACCAATGATAGTTATTTCCTTTAGATATACTTCAAATGGATATAAACTGTTAGAAGTTAAAAATATAAAAAAATTTATTAAATAAATATTTACAAATCGGTTTACAAGCAAAACATAGTGTCAATTTTTTTTTGCTCTATCGACTGATTTTATCATCAAAGTATTGTATAATTTCTTAATAATGAAATCTATACTTTTAGGTTTTTACTTTCCGAAATAAAGCATTTCATGCTGGAAAATGACATTATGAATTATTGATATTTTTTTATAAAACTGTCAAATATTTATTGTGAGCGTGCAATATATATAGGTAGTTTGAATATATCCATTGAATATTTAAAAAAAATTAAGATACAAAATCATGAAAATATTTTAAACTCGATTTTTTTTTAAATCAAGTTTTTTAATGTGTTTTGTTTGTAAGTCAACAATATATGCATAATAATTTTCATTGAAATCGTAAACAATATTTCAAATAATAGTTAGCAAGTAGGCAACTTGAATTATTGATATTATCACCCATCCCAAATTTGTAAAAATAAAATAAAATACCCCTTCCAAGATCAAATAATGTTAAATCATTATCACTAAAATAAATTATCTTAAACATATATAGAGATAATTGAATATTTTTTATTGAATTTTTTTTTAACCTACTCACAATTATTTATTTATTGCAATATTTTCTTATTGGTAGTTGGCCAAACCATAACCCCTGCAAAATCTAGATGAGGGGACAAATCTGGTAAAAGGTGGATATTGGATCATATTATGGGAAACATGGCATAGAGAGGGCAGATATTGAGTGACGGGATAATGCTGATAGCGGGTTGATGAGTTAAAAAAATGTGCTCAATCTTACCAAGGGGGTAGAAAAGTCAGTATAAAATAAAAGTTAGGGGTGCTTTTTTAGTATTTGTCGGGATTGCACCACGGGACTTCTAGCTATGCCTCTGTATCTTGATATATTATCAATTATTATATTTTCATAAAACGTAATATACGTAGTATACGTACCTTATTTTAGCATTTGGAGATGCACATCCAAAAATACACAATTTTCCTCCGCAGTCTAGTAAAGAAACAGCATATTCTATAGCTGGCGTAAAACCGCTACAATCTATTACAACGTCAAATAAATAGTTGGGATCTTCCGTTCTTTTACTTTTTAATCGATCAGGTGTTAATAACGAATATCCAGTTTCTAAATATATACAATAAAACAACTGTCATTGTTATCTACAAGATGTCTCCTAAACATAGGTACCAATTAACTTTCAGGAGATGTCGAGAACATTATAATAATCATTTTTTATTAGAGCCGTTTTAACAGTATACCAAAAGAAAGTACCCTGCACGTAAACAAACAATTTTGCGTATTAGTTAAAAAATTTTGTGGAAATTATACTTTCAAGTGTTATTAACAAAAAGTAATTGTTTTTAATGTCTTCGACAACTTCTGAAAATTTGTCAGTATGTTATGAGACATCATGTGTAGTTATTAATTGCTCAATCTATACTGTAAAAACAAATATTAAAAATTAAATGTATACAAAATGTGTAACTTACTTAGTTTCTCTATTTGTTTTAGTCTGTTAATACTAGGTTCCGAAATAGTAACATGTTGATGACCCTGAAGATGAAGTGCAGCAATCCACAAGTTACCGATAATACCAGCACCGATAACTAAAATTCTCTGTCCGACTACTAACGGAGAGATTCTATCCCAACCGTGAGCTAAACATGATAAAGGTTCACATAGGGCAGCTATAATTAAAAGGACACATTTATTACTCTCTTTGCAATGAAAATAAAATTCCAAATCAACTCAATAATACTAAAAACATTGCAACAAAAATCTTTTTTTAATAAATATACCTTGTTCAAATGTTATAGCATCTGAAATCTTCATAACTCTGTCATGTGTTGTTAAACAATAATTAGCCCATCCTCCATCAATATATATACCAATAATACTATCAACTCCACCTGATTTACAATAATGAGGTGATCCAACACGACAAAAATAACAAATATCGCAACCCCTGCAAATAAATATGTATATTATATACAAGCATTATCGTAAACTGTAACTTCTTGATTAATGTATGTACAATTTTATATAAATTTATTAATTCTTTTAGTAAAAATATAAAGTATGTATAATTATTAGTTAGGGCTAATAAAAATTTACATCATAATATTTACTTGTTAGGATTGATAACAACACGATCACCTAACTTAACACTAGTAACATCACATCCACTTTCTTCAATTATACCAGTGAATTCATGACCTAACGTAACAGGGCCGTCTTTTTTGCATGGAAATTCACCCTATTAAAAATACAACAATTATTTTAATTATGTACCATATATACATTAAAAACAAAAAAACCAACTTCAATAATATGAAGATCAGTTCCGCAAACTCCAGAATAAACAACTTTAACTAACACTTCATTTTTCTTTGACACGTGAGGTATATCTTTTGTCACTAAGAGTAATTCCTTGCTACGAGAGTCAAACTGTAACGCTTCCATGTTTTATTTATTTTATTACTGAAATGTTTAAATACAGTAGTATTTATATGTAATGATCATTGCATAAAAATTGTTATCTTTAATTATCTAACTATAAACATTAATTATACAGTTTACAATTTTTTTTAAGAAATATATTTATGACATTACATTGATAAGAAAGTTGTTTATTATTTCATCTCAATTTAATGACGAATGAAATTATTTGTATTTTACATACATATGTAGATATATTAAGTGGTAGACTAAGGATGATTGCAACCCAAAGCAAATTGTTACATAGTTATGACCGTTTTTTTTAATACGCAATTTTTTTTTTACAAATAGTACCTACAATAATCCCTCCATATTACGTGGATTCATTTTTACATGCTTGTAAAAGTTTGGAAAAAAGGGTGAACAGACTAAACAACATAATTTAGTAATTTCTATTACCACATAGGGTTCTCTCTAGCACTTGGGGCCCTTTTGTCTGCTACTGGATATATTTAATTTTTAAAAACTTAAATTACCAAGACTGAATCAGATAAAATATCATATTGTGTATCGAGTTTTATTTTGTAACGATTTATTGACGCTTAATGTCACGAAGACTAGTACATTTTATTTCTCTTACAAAAGCTAATACCATTAAAATTTTTAACAAGAAAACTAGTTTTTTGAATTTATAATGCAAAAACTAGCTCGTTTGAAATTCATCACAAAAAGTAGCACATTTAATTTTTCACCACATTAATACATTAATTATAGCATTTATGATAACGTGCCACAAATTTTTAACGTATTTGTTTTTGTGATTATATTTAAAACATAGCTATAGTTTTTGTAGGAAGTTTGAACATAGTTTTCTTAAGAAAATTAAAACATGATAGTCTTTAAAACAAGCATCATTATAAACGATTAGTTATTACAGAATCTTCCTATAATATTTATACATATTGGTAAATGTCTAGGTTGTAAAGCTAGTTATTTACCTTTAAATATAAATATTATATCTTTTCGTCGAAGTAAATAAATTTGTACACATTTATTTTTCAATAATATATTTGTTATTTTTCACACATCTTTTGTTATACATATCAACATTACAAACATTTTCATGACCATCTAATATATAAATGTTAATAATTAAATCATGTTAAATAATCATGGGATTTAACATTACTGCCACCCCAACCGATTAAAAATAATTCCTTATTTTTAATTATAAAATGGTAAAGGACATAATTTTACAATTGGTCTAGTATAATATCCATTTTTACATTTAATAATAGCAGACCGAACCTTTCCATCTTTTGATATGTGCACTTCATTAACTCTACCTATTACCCATTCTAGAGGTTTTAAATTATCCTCTTTTACTAATACTAACATATCTTTTTTAATATTTTCAATAGGTATTGTCCATTTAGGACGATTTTGTAAATTGTGTAAATACTCAACATGCCACTTTTTCCAAAAATGTTGTTGCATTTTAGAACAAATTTCCCAAAATTTTAATTTATTAGTCGGAATTTCAACAATATCTTTTTCATTATAGCTAGTAAATAGTTCATGTATTAAAAAATGTCCTGGTGTTAAAACATTTAAATCATTAGGATCTGATGTTAAAGGACATAATGGTCGCGAATTTAAAATTGCTTCTATTCTAGTCAATACCGTCATTGTCTCTTCAAATGTAAGAACTGTATTTCCCAATACTCTCGATAAATGGTATTTTGCACCTTTTATATTGGCTTCCCATAAACCACCTCTATGACTACTCGCTGGCGGATTGAATTTCCATAAAATATTTTTATTTATAAAGAAATAATTAAGTTTAAGTTTATTTTTATTATCAGCAAAAAAAAGTAAAAAGTTCTTTAAGATGATTTTTAGCTCCTACAAATTTAGAACCATTATCTGATTGAAGTATACCTCTGCGAGAAGTAAGTCGTTGTAAAGCCAATATAAATAAATTGGTTGACAAATCAGATACCAATTCTAAATTCACAGCTTTTGTAGCCATACATATAAACAAACATATATACGCCTTTGTTTCTAACGATTTTCTTATACGAGACTGTCGTATCATTATTGGACCAGTCATGTCTAAACCTACATTTAAAAACTTTCTTGTAAAATTAACTCTTTCAGGAGGTAGTGATCCCATTAATTGTTGTGATCCGATCGCCCTAAATTTAAAACATACCATACATTTATTTATAATTCGCTTTATTTCTCGACGACCCCCAAAAGGCCAATATTTTTGTCTCAACGTAGATAATAGCAATAGTGTTCCTGCATGACATAGTTTTACATGTTTATATTGAACCAAAATATCAGTAAAGTGACATTTTGCTTGTAGAATTATTGGATGTATTTGATCATATTCTACATTAGCATATTTTCCATGCCCTAAATCGATATATTCATCAATAAACTTTTTATAATCATAAAACAAACTTAAATTCGAATGTAGTTTTCTTTCAAGTAATAAGATTCGTCTATATGCCAAATTAAAAGAATTACCTAAATTTCCCGTAGAGAATTTAAATGGTAACATAACTTGAAAATGTCCGTCAACCTTATACACCGTTTTTAAAAATAATTCTTCAGCCATAATATCATTATCTGACAACCTTTTATCATTATTTACTATATCTAATTCACAAAATCTATTTAAAGTTTTATTTAAATCTGTGAAATTCGTTTCAATATTACATAAATTCACAGCTACATTAGTAGAATGTAAAGTTGGTCTACTAACAATAACGTTTTTCATTGATCCTGCCAATATATGACCGAATGTAGTATTTTTAATAATCGGCATCCCATCTCCCAAATTGTAACCTCCATTCCTCAAACATGAATAAAATATCTCTGCACCTAATAGCAAATCAATTTTATTTGGTATATTAAAAGAATAATCAGCCAAAGTTAAATTTTCTGGAATGTTAATATTATGTTTATTTATGAATGTATTCGGTAACTCCGTTGTAATATTCGAAATTATAGCACATTTAATATTATACTTATGACTAAAATTCCGAGTCGCCATATTGATATTAGCAAATTTCTTTGCTGTTACTGAATTTTTAGATAATCCTAAAATTTGACTCTCTTCGCAATAAGAAGTCAAATTTAATTTATTAAAGAAATCTTCGGTAATTATATTTATAGTCGATGCCCCATCTAATAAAGCTCTTCCTTGTATATAATTTCCATTATTAGTTTGCACTTTTACCAATGCCGTTGCCAATAAAACTAGTGAAGAATTATCTTTATGATTCAATGTAATATCTATTTGTTTAGAAGAACCTGCCGTTTCTTGTTTGTCATGTTTTGATTTATTAGTAATGATGCCAATATCATCCGTTACCTTTTCGTTTTCCAATACATTATTTATTCCAAAATAATGTAATAATTGATGATGAGAACCGTTGCAAGTATTACATTTATTTGACTTACACTGTATCGACGTATGATTCTCTTTTAAACATGTAAAACACAGTTTGGCATTCTCAACGAAATACCTTTTTTCCTTTAAAGGTAGTCGTTTGAACATAAAGCACTCATCAATTAAATGATTTGCTTTAGAACAGTACCTACACTTGAGAGAAACTGACCGTTTTGAATATATGTCACATTTATTTGGTGATTTATCATTAATTAAATGTGTTATTTTAATTTTATCTTTATAAATTACATTCGTCGCACCTACATTTTCCAATGCAATAGACCGTTTTTCTAAAAAAGTTAAAAAATCTTCTAACGTTGGTGAATTGTTAGCATTTCTTTCTAGTTCATAAGCTTTATGTGTTTCAAAATCTAATTTTTGAGACAACATATAAACTAAAATTAAATCCCAATGCTCAACTGGCACCAACATTGAAGACAATGCATTAAAATGCTGCCTTACTTTAACACAAAATTCCCTTATCGCAGAAGAAGTGGCTTTTTGCATATTAAAAATTTCAACTAATTGTTTTATGTGAGTATATATAATATTTAATTTATTTTCGTACCTATTTTTCAAAATACTTAACGCAATAGAATAATTATCATCTGTTAATGATAGCGATTCAATAAGATGAAAAGGTTCGCCCTGTACATAAGACCTTAAATAATATAATTTTTGCACATTTGATAATTTTGAATGATTATGAATTAACGCATTGTACATATCAAAAAAAGAACACCAATCTGAATAATTACCAGTAAATATCTGTAACTTCATTGTAGGCAATTTTACAAAATTACAATCATTTTTTTCTTTATTAGATAAATTAATTCCTACAACCTTATCTGAGTTATTAGATCTAATATCTAATATCTCCTGTTCCCTTTTTGATATAAGTTCGTCAATTTTGGCAGATACCATTATATATTTTTCTTCAATACAATCTCTATCAGTCTTTTGATTTTCATCTATATTTTCAAGTTGATCTTGTATGTCATTATATTTTTCAAAATGCTTATTAAAGGTTTGTTGCCTTATTTTTAATTCACTAATATTGATGTTAAACTCATCAATTTTGCCAATAACATTTTCTAACCTTGTCAAATGATGTTTTAAATTTGTTCTGCGTGAAATTAAATTTTCCAAAGCCATTATGATTTTGAATTAAAACAAATTGTGTTTTGACAGATACTAAATATAAATTCAAATAATTTCACAAACCTTATATAGCCAAACTATTTTGCCAAAACTGACTTTCAGATTAACAATCTATCTAACAATCTATATAAATTACAATTATAATTATTTCGTCGATAATTTCCAATAAAATTAACACTTATCGTAGTACGTTGCCACTTCCAAATCCAATCCTTTTCTTATTTAAGGTGAATTTCCAATGTTTACATAACCAATTCCAAATCCAATCCTCTTCTTTATTGAAGGTGGATTTCCAATATTTACGTAGACCAATTCCAAATCCAATCCTTTTCTTTTTTAAAGGTGGATTTCCACTATCCAATATCCAACATTCCAGTCAGATTTCTTCTATCGTCGGCTTGAAGGACCAAAAATGGTAAATGTCTAGGTTGTAAAGCTAGTTATTTACCTTTAAATATAAATATTATATCTTTTCGTCGAAGTAAATAAATTTGTACACATTTATTTTTCAATAATATATTTGTTATTTTTCACACATCTTTTGTTATACATATCAACATTACAAACATTTTCATGACCATCTAATATATAAATGTTAATAATTAAATCATGTTAAATAATCATGGGATTTAACACATATATTAATTGTATCATAAGTAAAAGGAATATTAGTATAATATTTTAAAAAATGTTATTGTTTATTGAATTTTATACCAACTATAAATGAATTAAATGTCACATATATATTAATATTAGCAAACATAATATTTAAAATCTAAACATTGCTTTTGAAATTGTACCACTTTTCAATTCACCAATAGCTTCTTTATATTGATTTAACTTAAATACTTTAATTCCAAGCTTTTCATAACCCAAGTATCTAAAATAAAGAAAATATGTATACAGTTATTATAGTATAACATTTGTAAAATCGAAAATATTTTTACCTATCTTGCATTGCTTCAATTAAACCTAATGTTTTTGGGAACGCATAAGGATTTATTATCACACCAATAATGGATATTTCTTTCAAGTAAACTTCAAACGGTGATATACTGTTAAAATAAAAATTATACCAAATTTCATATTTATTACTCGTTAAGTTTATTTATACAAATAATGATTGTTTACCTAATTCTAGAATTCGGATGAGCAACACCAAATATACATAACTTTCCTCCGTGGTTTAATAAGCCAAAAGCATGTTCTATAGCCGGTGAAAAACCACTACAATCTATTACAATATCAAATAAATAATTTGGTTCATTTATAGCTTTAATTTTCAGTTGATCTGGTGTCAGTAGAGAATATCCAGTATCTAAAAATATATCAAATTTTAAAATATTTACGCCCTATAATTTCTGAGAGTCATAAAAATTATTTTAAAATATTTTGCTGACTCAGTTTTTCAATTTGTTTCAATCTGTTAATATTTGGTTCTGAAACAGTGACATGTCGATGGCCCTGAAGATGAAGTGCAGCAATCCATAAATTACCGATAATACCAGCACCGATAACTAGAATTTTTTGTCCAACTGTCACTGGAGAGATTCTGTCCCAACCATGAGCCAAACATGATAAAGGTTCACAAAGAACAGCTATAACAAACAAAAAGCTGTTTTATTTTCAAGATAAAATAATTTTATAAAATAATAATGCAATGTTATATTTACCATTTTCAAATGATATTTTATCAGGAATCTTAGTAACACGATCATGAGTTGTTATGCAGTATTCAGCCCATCCTCCGTTAGAAAATATACCAATGGTATTATTGATTCCTCCTACTTTACAGAAATGAGGCGAACCCAGATGACAGAAGTTACAAATATTACATCCCCTGTTAATAATAAATATATATAAATATTGCATTACTTGAATATATAATGATTTAATAAAAATTAATATTTGATATTATATTTTTTATGTAAAAAAAAATTTAGGCAGCTCTTGAACAATAGTAATAATTTAATAATATAATTTACCCATTTGGATCTACAACTACGCGATCGCCTTTTTTAACATGTGTGACATCGCAACCAATTTCTTCTACGATTCCAGTAAATTCATGACCTAATGTAAATGGTCCGTCTTGTTTACATGGAAATTCTCCCTAAAAATACATTTTGATTTACATACACATGTTATTATTATATTTTTGTAACAGTTAAACTAACTTCAATAATATGAAGGTCAGTTCCACATATTCCAGCATAAACAATTTTAACTAGAACATCGTCTTTTTTTGATACACAAGGTATGTCTTTTGTTACTAAATATAATTCTTTGTTTTGCGGATTAAATTTTAAAGCTTCCATGATATATTCTTAGAATACAAAAGAAATATTAATCAAAATTTGTAATACCAATTTATATATATATATTACTTTAAATATATTATCATTGATAAATATTGACCTTTATACAAAAAATTTCACAATTATGTGTTGTTGATAAAGGTGTTCACATTTGAACTTATAAATAAAATAAACATTGTTTTTAATATATTAATTTCTTAAATTAAAAATATTTTGTTAGATAAATACATAATGACCCGAGAAAATATAATTTACATCAAATTAGATCTAAATTTTGAAAAGAAATCTACATCGATAACCGCATAGATCTATGGAAATCTTAATTGAAAAAAAAGATCTTATTTGATCTACATGTAGATCTCAAATTTAATTCGACCATCTCTGTTAATTAGTTCTCTGTAGATCTATGGTATTCGACGTAGACCAAAATAAAAGATCGTTGAATTAAATTTTGGGTATTTTTTTTTAAACTTACAATCAGATCTACATACATTTCTGCCTGTAGATCTAACATAAGTAGTAGATCTATTAGACCTATGGTTATCTATTTAGACCCAAATTTTGAAAAAATTATGTCTAATCTGATCTACGTAGATCGAATTTATTTTTCCTGGGGTGACCTATGGTGGTACAACAAATTTCAAACATACATTTTTAAATTAAATTTTTTATTTGTAAACAAAATAACTATGCTATCGAGAGAGGCAAAAAAATGCACATTTTCAATCAATATTAAACATTTTATTAGCAAAATATAGTATAGAAGTTGCACATATAGAGTGATTTCTCTTTTCCTATGACAAATGAGCAAAGTATATTTTTGTGTATTTTGTGTCATATAATCTTATATAAATGCCCAACTCAGAAAAAAATTAAAGAGCAAAAAAATATTAGAAGACAATTGACGGGCCCGCTGATACCTCATACACCGCTGGTATAAATAATTATTGTTTAATACTGGAAATCATTAAATTTTAAAGCCTGCATAATATATGTTTTTAAAAATCAAAAGACATTAATTAAAATCATAAGACCAATATATTTTATATATCAAATTTTTTTTACAATATATCGTTACAGGTATTTGCCTGTAGAAGTTGACATTTAAATTTATTAATTAAATTAAAATTTTATTGACTGCGATGACCATATATTTTTTAATACTTTTTTTTATTTAAAAAATAATATTAACTATTACACTCTTAGATTAGGAAAGATTTATATATACTATTTAATTTACTAAAGCATCCCTAATTAATACATAATATTTCTTGTCTGATATCTCGATAACAACATTATTTATAACAAAAACGCTATGTACATTTCTAGTCATAAATAAATTATTTATTAAAATATTAATATAATTAAGGTATGCAAAGATAGCGACGGTACAGCAACGGTAGGGTTACCAACTTAAAGTAAAAAAATTAGTAAAATGAAAATCATTAATTAAACGTTAATTAGACAATATATGCAATGTTAATTAACGTTATTAAGATAATAAAGCAATTAGCTTGCCAAATATACGGCAAACACCAACGGTTTGACATCTTTATCAACCATAACCTCACTTTTGGCAGAAAATAAAATTTCTTGAAAATATAGGTAATTTAAGTAAATAAGATCATTTATCAACGAAATATACCCGCTAATACGTTGTGCGGTCAATTATTCTAATTATTTAATTGTATATTGCACACAGTAAGATAAATATTACGAAATAATGACTGAAATTGAACAGCCCGCATCCGTACTGAAAAATAAAATCCTCCGTAACTTGAACAATACAACCGTGATATTGTTGAAACTGGTACACATTGTTAATAAGACAATAGACTCTCTGATAAAAATAAGGGTTTGTTGTTATGACCTCCTCATTTTAAGATATATGTTATTAAGTTTCGTTTCTGGGATGTTATACGAAAATTACAACAATGAGGTTAAGGAAGAAAATATTTATTTGTTTGATGGTAATATATATGTACAATGTTTATATACACAAATTTATATCGATGAGGGGCGTCTCTTCTGTACTTGACAGGGTCGACGGGGATTATGGCGTCGTTGGATTCAGCTGGGCTGATGTAGTCCTCGGACGGAAGGTATGGCGTGGCTTCTGGAGTAGATGTCCACGGGATGGACGTCGTTCGGATGACGACGGGCTTCTGGATGGAAGCTGTGTAGGGCGTCATTCGGTGATGACGGGCTTCTGGATAGAAGCTGTTGGGCGTCGCATCGTTTGGATGACGACGGGCTTCTGGATAGAAGCGGTTTGAGCGTCATTCGTTGATGACGGGCTTCTGGATTGAAGCTGTTGGGCGTCACATCGTTTGGATGACGACGGGCTTCTGGATAGAAGCTGTTTGGGCGTGACCTTACAGCGGCGTCAACGGTCCTTTGGTGCGGTCGGCGTTGGCGTCGTTCGGCTGGGGTCGGCGATCTTCGAGCGTGCAGTTGCGCTCGGTCTCCAGACGGCGTCAGCGGTCCTGGAGTGTGAAGAGGCGACGTTTGCTGTCCCTCTCTGGTCGTCAGCGGTCCTCAACAGTGAGGCGGGCGGTGCTCGGCTTCGGGCGGCACGACTGCGTCGGGCATCGGCGGTAGTCAGCGGTCCCCAACAGTGAGGCGTCCTTCGATGGTCGTCGGCGGTCCTCAATAGTGGGCGGGCGGCGCTCGGCTTCCGTGGCTTCGGCGTCAGTGGTCCCCAACAGTGAAGTCGCTCGGCTTCCGGTGACCGTCTAACAGTCCGGTCAGCAAGATGGTGTCGCTCGGCTGGAATCGGCGGTCTTCGTTCTCGGCAAGATGGCGCTTGAGACACTGCGGTAGTTCTCCACGTCATCGGCGGTGTTGATGATCTGATCGCGTTTGGACATCCAAGATGAGCCAAAGCGATCAGATCGTAATGCAAGTGTTGAATGGTACTTGTCCCATAATTTTAACAGAAATATCTCCAGGCTATATTAAAACAGAACCACGCTTCGTTGGTGAGAGGCAATTTTGTGTTTTTCGTTTCTCTCTCATCCGGTAAGAGATGGGGCGAGGTTTTTTTGTGTCGGATGGCGCTTCATGGTATTTCTTCGATTCCCGGAGAACCGTTCGGGCTACAACTTGCTGGACGGGCTTATATTGTAGCCACGAAGGTCCTCTATCTTCTCACGTTCGAAATTTCATTGTAAAAAAGGGGGGGGGGGGGCATATCAATTCCTCCCTGCCTGTTTTGGAATTTCGTACGCTTTGATGTGTTTGTAAAAAAATTTGTGAGGTGTTTGGTGTTTGATCCCATCGTTGTGTGATCGTGGATCTGCCATACGACTATGATGTCCATCATACTGGTTTGCGATTGGCCAATAGTAGCGCTTACTAATTGGTTGTGGTGCTTCCTGGTCATTTGGATGTCCCGCGAAAGTTAGACAATGGTGTCGTACTTCGAGACGTACCTCGCTTGGCACGTAGTACGACGGAGCATTGTCATGCACTCTGGATTCCGCTGGGAGGTCCTCGTTAGCAGGTTCGCTGTGCTGTTGGTGCCGAATCTTCTGTCGAGATATGGTGCCGTAATGTGCATCAGCGTTGGTGTTATTTTCGTAGGCAGTTTTTTTCGTTTGGGTGGTGTTGAGAATCGAGACTGTGTGATCCGTGTCGAATGTGCCGAACAGTTGTCATTTTCGTTAGTCGCAGTTTCCAATCAAGACTGTGTGACCGACGTATCGCGTGTAGGATAGGGCCAATCTTGATTTTCGTTTGCTGAGTGTCCAATGCAGACTGTGTCAGCCGTGTCGTGTAGGAAGTACAGTCTTAATACTCGTGTGCTAGCGGTTTTCAGTGTAGACCGTGTGATCCGTGTCGTGTAGGACGGACAGTCGTCATGAAAGAGCCGCTATGTTGTGTTCCCTGGTCATCTGGATGTCCCGCGGAAGTGTGACAGTGGTGTTGTACCTTGGGACGTACCTCGCTTGGTACGTAGTACAACGAGCACTGTCATGCACTATGGATTCCTCTAGGAGGTCCTCGATGACAGGTTAGCTTTGGTGTTGGGCGCCACTGGGTAAAACCCAGAGTAGTAGGTTGTTCGTTCAGTTTTTTCTTCTTCCTTAGCTCCTGGGGAAAGGTTGTCTCCCTTTCGCATTCGCCTCGGCATTCTCAGGGCGTTAAGGTCAGGAACTCTCGCTTGAATTCCCTGGCCCCACGTTGGGCGCCAAATTGTTATTAAGTTTCGTTTCTGGGATGTTATACGAAAATTACAACAATGAGGTTAAGGAAGAAAATATTTATTTGTTTGATGGTAATATATATGTACAATGTTTATATACACAAATTTATATCGATGAGGGGCGTCTCTTCTGTACTTGACAGGGTCGACGGGGATTATGGCGTCGTTGGATTCAGCTGGGCTGATGTAGTCCTCGGACGGAAGGTATGGCGTGGCTTCTGGAGTAGATGTCCACGGGATGGACGTCGTTCGGATGACGACGGGCTTCTGGATGGAAGCTGTGTAGGGCGTCATTCGGTGATGACGGGCTTCTGGATAGAAGCTGTTGGGCGTCGCATCGTTTGGATGACGACGGGCTTCTGGATAGAAGCGGTTTGAGCGTCATTCGTTGATGACGGGCTTCTGGATTGAAGCTGTTGGGCGTCACATCGTTTGGATGACGACGGGCTTCTGGATAGAAGCTGTTTGGGCGTGACCTTACAGCGGCGTCAACGGTCCTTTGGTGCGGTCGGCGTTGGCGTCGTTCGGCTGGGGTCGGCGATCTTCGAGCGTGCAGTTGCGCTCGGTCTCCAGACGGCGTCAGCGGTCCTGGAGTGTGAAGAGGCGACGTTTGCTGTCCCTCTCTGGTCGTCAGCGGTCCTCAACAGTGAGGCGGGCGGTGCTCGGCTTCGGGCGGCACGACTGCGTCGGGCATCGGCGGTAGTCAGCGGTCCCCAACAGTGAGGCGTCCTTCGATGGTCGTCGGCGGTCCTCAATAGTGGGCGGGCGGCGCTCGGCTTCCGTGGCTTCGGCGTCAGTGGTCCCCAACAGTGAAGTCGCTCGGCTTCCGGTGACCGTCTAACAGTCCGGTCAGCAAGATGGTGTCGCTCGGCTGGAATCGGCGGTCTTCGTTCTCGGCAAGATGGCGCTTGAGACACTGCGGTAGTTCTCCACGTCATCGGCGGTGTTGATGATCTGATCGCGTTTGGACATCCAAGATGAGCCAAAGCGATCAGATCGTAATGCAAGTGTTGAATGGTACTTGTCCCATAATTTTAACAGAAATATCTCCAGGCTATATTAAAACAGAACCACGCTTCGTTGGTGAGAGGCAATTTTGTGTTTTTCGTTTCTCTCTCATCCGGTAAGAGATGGGGCGAGGTTTTTTTGTGTCGGATGGCGCTTCATGGTATTTCTTCGATTCCCGGAGAACCGTTCGGGCTACAACTTGCTGGACGGGCTTATATTGTAGCCACGAAGGTCCTCTATCTTCTCACGTTCGAAATTTCATTGTAAAAAAGGGGGGGGGGGCATATCATATATCTCATTTTTTAGACACTAGTGGAATTTTGATGACTTTAATTAAAAATCATTTAAAAACTAGCAAATAAAACAATACGAAATTATTACACCGACTCAAAGTAACGAAAAGGAATATATAAGCGTTTGTAGCAATTTAGTAAAATGAATATATTCTTCAAACGAGCAAGTTGATAAATCATGTAAATGCAGCTAAATTAAAAACTTTTGCAAATCCCTATTACATCAGTATATCCGTAAAGAAATAGTAAATCACATCTGCAGCATATTTTTGGGTTTAGACCTACAGATTTTACGAAATTAACAAAAAACCAAATTTACTTAATACAAAACATAAAGTTCATAATGCGCATGCGTAGATTGACGCGACATTCACAGCGTTTGATTTATGGCGCCGTCGCTAAAAAATGAGATAATGGGTTTATGCATAAATACATCTCAACTGGATACCGTTATTTTCATGAAAATTTCACAAAACATAGCAAATTATGTGCCGCATCTTTTGTATATCTCACTTTATAGTTATGACCTACTAATTTTTTTTTATTAATGAAAAACTGAAAAAATTCAAAAAAAATATTTCATTTAAATGCGTGTAAATCTTATAAAAATTGCGTGATTTTCGCGATATTACAGTAATATACGTAGAACAACATGCTTAACAAAACGGCACTATCAGATTTTTAATTAGACAAACAGATTTTTTGAAAACGGTGAAAAAGTGGTATACAAAATTTGCACACTGCAAAAAAAAGCCAGCGACGAATGATTTCACGGTCACGAAAATTATGTTACAAATTTAAAAATTACAAATATACGTAGAGAAACTAATGCCGATCAATATTTTTTTTGGGGTTTTTTGATACGACCTATAGATTTTTCACAATCTGCGAAAAACTGACAATGAGGTGAAAAAAACTCGATTTACATATATCTACTGTCTATGGTAAAATTATATCAACAATGATTTTTACGTTCATAAGAATCGCAATAAATCGCGACTGGATACCGTTATCGACATGAAAATTTCACAAAACATAGCAAATTATGTGCCGCATCTTTTGTATATCTCAGTTTTTGGTTATGACCTACTAATTTTTTTTTATTATTGAAAAACTGAAAAAATTCAAAAAAATTATTTCATTTAAATGCGTGTAAATCTTGTAAAAATTGCGTGATTTTCGCGAGATTACAGTAATATACGTAGAAATACATGCTTAACAAAACGACACAATCAGATTTTTAATTAGACAAACAGATTTTTTGAAAACGGTGAAAAAGTGGTATACAAAATATGAACACTGCAAAAAAAAGCCAGCGACGAATGATTTCACGGTCACGAAAATTATGTTACAAATTTAAAAATTACAAATATACGTAGAGAAACTAATGCCGATCAATAATTTTTTTGGGGTTTTTTGATACGACCTATAGATTTTTCACAATCTGCGAAAAACTGAAAAATGAGGTGAAAAAAACTCGATTCACATATATCTACTGTCTATGGTAAAATTATATCAACAATGTTTTTTACGTTCATTATAATCGCAATAAATCGCGACTGGCTACCGTTATTTTCATGAAAATTTCACAAAACATAGCAAATTATGTGCCGCATCTTTTGTATATCTCAGTTTTTGGTTATGACCTACTAATTTTTTTTTATTATTGAAAAACTGAAAAAATTCAAAAAAATTATTTCATTTAAATGCGTGTAAATCTTGTAAAAATTGCGTGATTTTCGCGAGATTACAGTAATATACGTAGAAATACATGCTTAACAAAACGGCACAATCAGATTTTTAATTAGACAAACAGATTTTTTGAAAACGGTGAAAAAGTGGTATACAAAATATGAACACTGCAAAAAAAAGCCAGCGACGAATGATTTCACGGTCACGAAAATTATGTTACAAATTTAAAAATTACAAATATACGTAGAGAAACTAATGCCGATCAATAATTTTTTTGGGGTTTTTTGATACGACCTATAGATTTTTCACAATCTGCGAAAAACTGAAAAATGAGGTGAAAAAAACTCGATTCACATATATCTACTGTCTATGGTAAAATTATATCAACAATGTTTTTTACGTTCATTATAATCGCAATAAATCGCGACTGGCTACCGTTATTTTCATGAAAATTTCACAAAACATAGCAAATTATGTGCCGCATCTTTTGTATATCTCACTTTATAGTTATGACCTACTAATTTTTTTTTATTAATGAAAAACTGAAAAAATTCAAAAAAAATATTTCATTTAAATGCGTGTAAATCTTGTAAAAATTGCGTGATTTTCGCGAGATTACAGTAAAATACGTAGAAATACATGCTTAACAAAACGGTACAATCAGATTTTTAATTAGACAAACAGATTTTTTGAAAACGGTGAAAAAGTGGTATACAAAATATGAACACTGCAAAAAAAAGCCAGCGACGAATGATTTCACGGTCACGAAAATTATGTTACAAATTTAAAAATTACAAATATACGTAGAGAAACTAATGCCGATCAATAATTTTTTTGGGGTTTTTTGATACGACCTATAGATTTTTCACAATCTGCGAAAAACTGAAAAATGAGGTGAAAAAAACTCGATTCACATATATCTACTGTCTATGGTAAAATTATATCAACAATGATTTTTACGTTCATAAGAATCGCGGTAAATCGCGACTGGCTACCGTTATTTTCATGAAAATTTCACAAAACATAACAAATTATGTGCTGCATCTTTTGTATATCTCAGTTTTTGGTTATGACCTACTAATTTTTTTTTATTATTGAAAAACTGAAAAAATTCAAAAAAAATATTTCATTTAAATGCGTGTAAATCTTGTAAAAATTGCGTGATTTTCGCGAGATTACAGTAATATACGTAGAAATACAAACTTAACAAAATGGCACTATCAGATTTTTTAGTAGACAAACAGAATTTTTGAAAATGGTGAACATTTATGTTTATAAATGTTTGTGTATTATTCATACATGTTTATATTTTTTTACTATAGTTTTTATAATATATAAGCAAATACGAATAAACTCTATCAGAATGTATATAAACAAAATGTCGATAATGCTTAGTAGCTATATTTCC
The DNA here is from genome assembly GCA_949319165.1 of Sialis lutaria. Classification (NCBI taxonomy): domain Eukaryota; kingdom Metazoa; phylum Arthropoda; class Insecta; order Megaloptera; family Sialidae; genus Sialis; species Sialis lutaria. The sequence continues at coordinate 10,701,159 of OX439232.1, read as the reverse complement.
AATATAAACCCTAAGTTTTTGAGAAATCAAGAAATACTAAAAACAAATTTGAATTACCCGCCACGTAGAAATCATAACCTAATTTTTTTTCTGAATTCGATCAAACTGCGATATAGCGCGATTGTAAAACGGTATTGATGCGGAAATTACCAATAAATGTATTAATTTATAATAAAGACGAGTATGGATTCAGTAAACAATATTTTTAACTGATTACATGCTATGAAGCGCACTCCATTCAGAAATGGTTTAATGACATCAACAAACTTTTTGAAATTCGTACACCTTGGGCCTTGGATGAACATAAATAATGAATGTCAATCTCACTGTTAATACCGAATTGTACATCAGGGCCCCTATTCTCGAGTTCACTCGACATTTTTTCCATTCGACTTTCTAGTAAGTAACTAGGTAACTCACTAAAATGTCGATCGCAACGAAAAAAGCGTATTCTTGAATCTCGATTTGACTTTTCGTTCGTAAAATGTCGAATGAAAAATCAAGAGTGGTATTTGGCATGCGAGATTATAAATTGTCGCTCGACATTTTTATTTGTTTGGTTATGTTTTAGTATATTATGTCAAATAATACAACAAATAAATATCTTGATTTTGTATTTATAACTAAATACAATTGTGTATTGAGAGATTTTGTATTAAATAAAAGTGAGTACCAAAATTTTATTAATGTTTTATTGAAATTAAATTATAAAATTAGATAAAATTTATACTTTTAATTTAAAATGTTTATATGTCACTAAAAATTTTCAATTTTAGTTGTATGTTGTATGGCATTTATTCATACTAACAATTTGGTTTCTAATTTGCTAAATGTAGTAGTAGAAACTTGAGGATATAACCCGGTGGAACTTTTCTATACTAGAAGTATTTAAAATTTAATTGATATTGTCGAAGAATATGTTACATGATTTTTGTTCTTGATATGTATGTATGTATTTTGATAAAAGTATAATTAAGCATTGTTTGATTTTAATCTGTCATTTCATTTTCTCCTACACAGGAAAAGTGTGTTTTAAAATCACTTAATTTTGTAATCATTTTAAATGACAAGACAAAAATAAATAAAACCATAGACATAGAATAAAACATATAATACTTGAATTTGATTGGTCAACAGCTAGAAATAAAGTTGACAACATCGCATAAATGTCGAAGGAAAATTTACGTTCGACATTCATCTCGAACGAACTCAAGAATACGCATTTCATGTATCATGCGACTCGACATTTTAAATCTCGAACGAAAATCTCGCATACGACATATTCTCGCACGAACTCGAGAATAAGGGCCCAGTAACATATATTTCAAGACGTTCCTGTAAAAGTTTACGTACTGTTTGATATTTGGTCGTTGAATAGGGTGTCCCGATTTCAGATTATGTTATGTAAACCCTGATTTTTGATTACGTTTACCCCAACTAACACTGAGACAAAAAAAATTACCTGCCTTAATACATGAAGACCATATTTTTTAAAATATATCTATCAAATTTTTGGTTTTGCAAGACAAAAATCAAGGTATTTTTTCGCAAACATTACTGTTGCGCCCTTTTTTTTAGTATCCTTCATTTTTACTAAGCCTGGAGAAACAGTATACAAAACCAGAGACCTGGTCACCCTATCATTGAAATAAAACACTGCAATCATATTGAATGTTTGTTTATTAATTTATTATATATCATATTTATTTTATACACATTTTAGTATAATTTTCATTATGTATTTAACAATTATAAAAATAAAATTATAATATAAATAATTATCACTTGTTAAAAAGGCAATATGTTAACTAATTTCACTGCTACGCCTCTTCTATAGTCACTGTCCATTTATTTATGTTTGTGGCAACTATCAATCTTGGGTCTTGTTTCTTCTATTTTATTTAACTTTTTAGAAAATGATGAAATGCAGCTTTTTCCAAAAACTTATTTTTTAACTAATAATAAAAAATATGATAGAAATATTCGATACATCCTTATCGCTTGTTTCATACACATCCATACTGAAACGTGTACCCACCTCGAGTCTATGATGCAATGACTTCGTATCCTCTTTTTTGATAAATTAATTTGCTAATGTTTTTCATTTCATCTGATGTGAACTTGTCTTGGCCCCTACCTTTAAGAACGATCTGCAAGATAAGATTCTAAATGTAGTAAATTCGGAATACTCTCAAGAAATATTAGAATGACGTACTGACCTGTTTTAATTTATCTACAATAAACTCGTGTTATGAAGCATGGTAGAGAATTTCTTGCTATATTTTTAAAATCATCAGCATCTTTAGCATTATATATTACCTAAGAAAGTTGCCAAAAGTTCAATATTTATATTTGTCTTCTGATGGTTCATTATACACTCTTGATATTAACACTATAGATAATTAAACTAACACTAAAATTAACGAATTAATAATAATATTAAAACTTAATACATATGTATGTTACAAGAAAGCACATAACAAACTAATTAAAAATAAAATCTATTATCGAAAAATTTTAAACAATTAACTTTTAAAATCAACGAATCAGATGATGGTGATCTGATTGGCACTATAGCATTTTGATTATTACGTATTTTTGTTATTATTGACTTATTTTAATATTATTAAATAATTAAATTAACACTAAACATATATGTGTATGCTATTAAAAATCACATAATATATAAATATGATATAAATTTATAAAAATTTCAAATAATGGAATTTTTAAACGAACGATCTTATTACAAGTGAGCTAATTGGTAGTACAATATTTTTAATTATTGCGTATTTGAATTAACGAATCATATACCTTCTTTCAATCGAATTTGATTGACTTCAGAAATATTTTTAGGTTATGAATTCTACGTGGCGGGTAATTCAAATTTGTTTTTAGTATTTCTTGATTTCTCAAAAACTTAGGGTTTATATTGGAAATATAGCTACTAAGCATTATCGACATTTTGTTTATATACATTCTGATAGAGTTTATTCGTATTTGCTTATATATTATAAAAACTATAGTAAAAAAATATAAACATGTATGAATAATACACAAACATTTATAAACATATATGTTCACCGTTTTCAAAAATTCTGTTTGTCTAATGAAAAATTTGATAATGCCATTTTGTTAAGCTTGTATTTCTACGTATTTTACTGGAATCTCGCGAAAATCACGCAATTTTTACAAGAGTAACACGCATTTAAATGAAATAAGTTTTTTGATTTTTTTCAGTTTTTCAATAAAAAAAAAATGTGTAGGTCATAACTATAATCACGCAATTTTTACTAGATTTACATGCATTTAAATGAAATAAAATTTTTGAATTTTTTCAGTTTTTCATTAATAAAAAAAAATTAGTAGGTCATAACCAAAAACTGAGATATACAAAAGATGCGGCACATAATTTTCTATGTTTTGTAAAATTTACATGTCGATAACGGTATCCAGTCGCGATTTATTGCGATTCTTATGAACGTAAAAATCATTGTTGATATTATTTTACCATAGACAGTAGATATATTGTGAATCGAGTTTTTATCTTCCCGTTTTTCAGTAATTCGCGGATTGTGAAAAATCTAGAGGTCGTATCAAAAAACCCCAAAAAAATTATTGATTGGCATTAATTTCTCTACGTATATTTGTAATTTTTAATTTTGTAACATAATTTTCGTGACCGTGAAATCATTCGTCGCTGGCTTTTTTTGCAGTGTTCAAATTTTGTATACCACTTTTTCACCGTTTTCAAAAAATCTGTTTGTCTAATTAAAAATCTGATAGTGCCGTTTTATTAAGCATGTATTTCTACGTATATTACTGTAATCTCGCGAAAATCACGCAATATTTACAAGATTTACATGCATTTAAATGAAATATTTTTTTTTAATTTTTTCAGTTTTTCAATAATAAAAAAAAATTAGTAGGTCATAACCAAAAACTGAGATATACAAAAGATGCGGCACGTAATTTACTATGTTTTGTGAAATTTTCATGTCGATAACGGTATCCAGTCGCGATTTATCGCGATTCTTATGAACGGAAAAATCATTGTTGATATTATTTTACCATAGACAGTAGATATATTGTGAATCGAGTTTTTATCTTCCCGTTTTTCAGTAATTCGCGGATTGTGAAAAATCTAGAGGTCGTATCAAAAACCCACAAAAAAATTATTGATCGGCATTAATTTCTCTACGTATATTTGTAATTTTTAATTTTGTAACATTATTTTCGTGACCGTGAAATCATTCGTCGCTGGCTTTTTTTTGCAGTGTTCAAATTTTGTATACCACTTTTTCACCGTTTTCAAAAAATCTGTTTGTCTAATTAAAAATCTGATTGTGCCGTTTTGTTAATCATGTTTTTCTACGTAATTTACTGTAATCTCGCGAAAATCACGCAATTTTTACAAGATTTACATGCATTTAAATGAAATATTTTTTTTGAATTTTTTCAGTTTTTCAATAATAAAAAAAAATTAGTAGGTCATAACTATAAAGTGAGATATACAAAAGATGCGGCACGTAATTTACTATGTTTTGTGAAATTTTCATGTCGATAACGGTATCCAGTCGCGATTTATCGCGATTCTTATGAACGTAAAAATCATTGTTGATATTATTTTACCATAGACAGTAGATATATTGTGAATCGAGTTTTTATCTTCCCGTTTTTCAGTTTTTCGCGGATTGTGAAAAATCTAGAGGTTGTATCAAAAAACCACAAAAAAATTATTGATCGGCATTAGTTTCTCTACGTATATTTGTAATTTTTAATTTTGTAACATTATTTTCGTGACCGTGAAATCATTCGTCGCTGGCTTTTTTTTGCAGTGTTCATATTTTGTATACCACTTTTTCACCGTTTTCAAAAAATCTGTTTGTCTAATTAAAAATCTGATTGTGCCGTTTTGTTAAGCATGTTTTTCTACGTATATTACTGTAATCTCGCAAAAATCACGCAATTTTTACAAGATTTACATGCATTTAAATGAAATAAAATTTTTGAATTTTTTCAGTTTTTCATTAATAAAAAAAAATTAGTAGGTCATAACCAAAAACTGAGATATACAAAAGATGCGGCACATAATTTTCTATGTTTTGTAAAATTTTCATGAAAATAACGGTATCCAGTTGAGATGTATTTATGCATAAACCCATTATCTCATTTTTTAGCGACGGCGCCATAAATCAAACGCTGTGAATGTCGCGTCAATGTACGCATGCGCATTATGAACTTTATGTTTTGTATTAAGTAAATTTGGTATTTTGTTAATTTCGTAAAATCTGTAGGTCTAAACCCAAAAATATGCTGCAGATGTGATTTACTATTTCTTTACGGGTATACTGATGTAATTGGGATTTTCAAAAGTATTTAATTTAGCTGCATTTACATGATTTATCAACTTGCTCGTTTGAAGAATATATTCATTTTACTAAATTGCTACAAACGCTAATATATTCCTTTTCATTACTTTGAGTCGGTGTAATAATTTCGTATTGTTTTATTTGCTAGTTTTTAAATGATTTTTAATTAAAGTCATCAAAATTCCACTAGTGTCTAAAAAATGAGATATATCTTAAAATGAGGAGGTCATAACAACAAACCCTTATTTTTATCAGAGAGTCTATTGTCTTATTAACAATGTGTACCAGTTTCAACAATATCACGGTTGTATTGTTCAAGTTACGGAGGATTTTATTTTTCAGTACGGATGCGGGCTGTTCAATTTCAGTCATTATTTCGTAATATTTATCTTACTGTGTGCAATATACAATTAAATAATTAGAATAATTGACCGCACAACGTATTAGCGGGTATATTTCGTTGATAAATGATCTTATTTACTTAAATTACCTATATTTTCAAGAAATTTTATTTTCTGCCAAAAGTGAGGTTATGGTTGATAAAGATGTCAAACCGTTGGTGTTTGCCGTATATTTGGCAAGCTAATTGCTTTATTATCTTAATAACGTTAATTAACATTGCATATATTGTCTAATTAACGTTTAATTAATGATTTTCATTTTACTAATTTTTTTACTTTAAGTTGGTAACCCTACCGTTGCTGTACCGTCGCTATCTTTGCATACCTATATAATTAATAAAATAGATATAAATACATAATTACGTTTTCTTTTACATGAACTTTAAAATAATGCAAATTGTATTTAAATTTTAAATATTTAAGAATTTAAAATCATAGTGAATTAAGTACTACCAACATAATATTTCTATTATTTGATAAATATAAAAATACAAATATATTACAAATATTTATGATTTTTCTACAAGTTTTCTGATAAATTTTAAATATTAAAGTTGTGAAATTACTATTTTTTGTAAAAGTTGCGAAATGTGTAAAGATCAAAATAAAAACAAAGTTTATAGAAATGAACCAGGGAAATAAAATCATTTTTAATTTGGTCACCCTGACTTTAGCAGGTACGCCAACAAAAAGATACTAAAATTGTCATTTGTCAAATGAATGATGTCAATATGGCAGCGATGTTCGAGTTTGTTTAATAATTTGTGTTATTTATTGAAAATGGTGTATTTTAAGAAGTATATTCATTTAAACATATGACTTAAGTGTTAAAACAATGTTCTCCAAATAGGTAAGTAATGTTCACGATTTTTTATACATATATTTTTTATATTTAATACATCTTCATTTTTTTTCAAATTTACGCTTGAGTTATGTTCTTTTGATTAGTATTATCGTGTATGAAAATGTGCAATTTATGCTCTGATTATGTGGGCGTAGGTTTTGTCATTACAGTTACGTATTTAAATTGAACACGATGAAGAAAAAAAACCGTATTCAGTGGTATTGATATGCTTAACACATGTCTGCATGGATGTACTACATTCTGTATAATGAGATCTATGTTACTTGAACCGTTTTTAATGAAGTGCCCTATTAAACTTTACACATGTAATGCTTACTTAAGTTTAAATTTACACATTATACAAACTAATGTCTTGATCTCAAGTTACTTTCATTGTTAATAAATATTTTTAAAGTTTTTATTTCATAAAAAAATGTTTTTTCTTTATGTATCAAGGGTTAATATGTATTGAATGGTGTAATATTTGACGTGTTTATGTATTATAGATGCACATGGCATACAGTTATTGAAACAACTTACTGTAAAATTATTATGTATTGCTATAAACAGTTAATCAAACAACTGTTCTATTTCGAAATGTTTATTTTGTGAAATAGTTGGAATATTTTATAAATATCAAAGAAACAATATATCTTGGAAATGTTGTATTTTTGAAATTTGTAAATATCATGTTTATGTCTTCATTTATTATATTATTTCTGAATATATTTATAAAAAAAATATTTTTTCATACTTAATGCTCGAAATACCGGCAACTTGGGATATTGCCGGGGGCACCAAGTGCTAAAGCATTTTCTAATGTAAATCTCATGTGGGGCGCAAAGCTTAGCTTGGGACGGCCCAGATAAAACCACGTTATTTTTTTTAAATAGATTTGTCAACAAAAGTTGCTGCTGCAGTTTATTTTATTATAAAATTATATCTCATAAATAAATACATATAGTGTATCAATTGTATATGGTGTGTAATAATAAATGAGAGGTCAAATACTGAAAACAATTATGATTAATTTATTTTAATTAGCGTATAATTTTAACTGAAAATAATATGATTAATTCTTAATTTTCAATAAGATTGATTATGTCATTTTTACCATAATCAAACAATTATATTTTATCTTGAAAACCACAAATCATGTCATTTATAATTTGGGAAGTATAACTTACAGTAAGTACATAAAAATATAGTAAATACTTTTGATTCATCTGACAAACAGAAGTAATATTGTATTTTGACATCAGATGGTGTGACAACTTGTGTCGAACTCAATTTGTATCCTAGGCCGTATAAAGCTGCACATTTGTATTTATTTCACATTAAAAAAAATAAGTAGAATACATTTTTATAATTTTACGTAAGCACCAAAACTAATACGTCGAATAAACTACACAAGGGGGTTATTAAAAATAATGCTTTTTGATCGTAATCGTAAATAATGTAAAAAACTAAAATATACAAACTGCGAATTTTGAATATCGTAAATTTACGATATATAAACGTAAATATACGTTTATATATCGTAAATTTATGTTTTTCTAAATTTTTTTTATTTTTTTTAAATTTTAGAAAAAGTAGCCGTAACTTTTTAATCGATCGCGATGGTTGCATTTAAATTTTCTTGAAATTTTTGGAATCATTGTGCTAAAATCTTATTTAAAAATTGACCAAAATATTCGTCGAAAAATTACATTTATTTAAAAAAAAAATAGAATTCGTCCAAAAAAATTAAAATCCGAGAACTATGTATAGTTCAAAAGATACGATACAAATTTTTCATTTTATGTTAAAAAAAAACAAGCCCCACTATTAAAAACTATACACATTTACCTTATTTTATTACTTAGGTAGTCGGTAGTAGTATACATATAGGTACATTAAATAAAACATCAAACAAGTGATTACATTATAATTGCAAAAAACCACTTGACGCGCTTATTGCGCATGCGCGCGCCCACCTGAATTCAGACTCCGGTTCGCCGCGCGCATTACCGAATGCACCGGACCACGTTCCGGAGTTTCCTTGCTCTCGTTTTGTCCGGGCGTGGCGACTACTAACACGGATAAATTATATATGTATACACAGCCGCCTACAATCGAACACGATCAAATTATTTTATTTAACAACATTGTGCTTTAAAAACTGTTTATTAATATTGATACCTACTTTTTAATCAATGTATAAATTGGTGATACTTTGTTTTTGAAAATTGATTGGTAAATTATATGTTATTTGTATAAATTTAATAATTTTATGGATATATGCTTATATGAAATAATTGATAATGTTTGAAATTATTTTATATTAAAAAATGTGCTTTTAAAGATATTAAATTAATTTAATTTTTTTAATGAAATGGATATATCTAAATAAATATATAGGTAATGAATTTATAAACTTTTATTTTAAATAAAGCTTATTAGTATGGCTTTTTAAATAATATATACATTGTTGGCTTGGTATTTTATAGAATTTATATGATATTTTATTATTTTTTTCTGAATGCATAAATACTATAGTGGTTAACAATTAAATTTGCGATTTAATCAAACTTTAAATAAGTGATAAAAATAAAACACCTTAATCATTGATGATATTAATTGTGATTAAAATATATTTTTAAGTATATAGTATAATTAATATTTATACAAATGAAGCGAGTTTTAAGCAGTATAACAGATTCACTTATTTGTGATGTAAGTTTTTTATTAAATGTAAAATTTATTTTTATTGTACGTAAGTAATATGCATGGTATTATTAATATTAATTTTTTGCATGCAAATATTATTTATTTTTCCTGTCAAAAATGAAATGGATCCTGTGATTATTTCATTGCAGAATATCTTTAATTGTGTTACATAAAAGCAGCGGTCCGAAATTTTCATCTACATAATTGCGGACCACTACATTATTGTTAACTAGTCTTAAAAATGTTATTTGAATTGTATTTATATTAGTGTAAATATTGTTGTCCGCATAAACTTTGAGATAAAAAAGTGTTTTTGTCTACCAAGGGTTCTTGTACTCCTAGAGGGTTACACAATATTGCTCAAATTAGGTTAGTAAGGTACTAGTTTGCAATTCTTGGCTACGATCCCATTTTTCTAATGTAAACCTACAGTAATTCTATCTCATATCTAGAACGATAGTCGATAAGTAGTATTTTATAAATATATTTTAAATAATTAGTACTAATTTGTATTTTTTTTCAATCCCGATGTTTTTTTGGTGTGACAATCGATGTTCTAATTTACTAAAACATTGTACAAAATGTTTAGGGAATGCGGTAAATATAAATTGATATTATATTATATTTACTAACCCATTCATGCCCATTATGAAAAATCGATACAAGTTATTTTTTATATATATTTTCCATATTACGGAAATATAATTTTTGGAAGTTTGCAGCCTTGAGCATCAATGATTAGTTTTAAATAGAATGTGTAATTAATTACAGGCCAAAAAATCATAGATATAATAATAGTAATTTCTATTTACCATATTAACGCATATTTTATTCACAACAGATTTTATCCATACCACTTTTAACGTGCATGTATATACAAATTATCATTAATTTCATTTTGCATGCACACATTCCATCATTCTTCCTCATATTTATGAACTAACTACTATGTATTGTAATTAATTATACCCAAATAAAGTGTGTAAGTTTAACATGTACGGAGTTACGAATGTAATTAAACGTTAATGCGATTTTTCGTGCTCGACTTGGATTTTGTTAAGTTATCGTATATATTTATTTATGTTATTTTGTGCATTTGGTATAAGGTTGAAGAAATAAAAACAACAGCTAAAATATAAAATACACACATGTGTAGTATTACGATACATAGAAACATCAATGTTTTAAATTGCTTAACAGTTTAAAATTTCGTCTTTGAGTTTAACCACAAACACCAAAAAAATTCTTCCGAATAAATTTTTTTAAATGCAAATTAACATTTTGCGAATGAAATTAAATTACAATCTGAAATGTAATAATAATAATTAAAAATAATAATAAAATTTTACAAATTTGAAGTCAGTTTTCTTTATTACAAAGTTTTTTATTAGCTTGGCACCAACTTCAAAAACTGTTAAATTTAATTGTTAGGTTTTTAATTTTTTTTTTCTTATTTTTCCCCGTTAAGTGGCGTATATCTTCGAAGTCCATGTTCAGATTCTGATAAAAACATGGGACGACCTCGGGAATATACTCTTTAAAACGAAAAAAAAATTCCAAATCTTATGTATATTTGCCCAAACATACATAAAAATAGGTATATATTGATTGAATTGGGAACCTCCTTCTTTTTGAAGTCGGTTTAAAAACGTATTTTTTTAGTTTGCTGTAGTTAACAGGGTAGGAAAATTTTAACAATATTTCCCTATTAAGTTGATTTCAGTTGAACGTGTATCATTTACATTTGTCGTATTATTTGATCACAATTATATTTAATTATACTTATTAAATGATATTGGGGAGCTTAAAAATTATAAAACAAAAAAACCTACTTGTAAAACGTATAATTTTGACAATTTTCAAAAACGCCTTGGAGAAATAAGAATATTTTTATGGAATTTATTTACGAAGATGCATTTTTCTTGCATACCTTTCACTCCACCTTATAAATAGACGAGGGTGGCAAAAAGGGATGGTTTACTGCGAAAATAAGGTTAAGAGTAGGGGGCAAGAGTTAGAGGTCGTTAACCTTTGGTTTCAAAACGGATTATTTTGTTGTATAAAAATTTGAAGAATAAAATTAAACGAATCCATAACAACATTTAATTTTCCACCTTATATTTCAACTTTTACGTTTCTTTGTACGTTTTTTTTCGCCGAGATACTTATTCTAGTTAAAAAAATATTTTTTATATAGGATCGACATAATGAAAAAATGAGTATACCTAACTCTATTTTTGCATTACAATTGACTGGACTATAAAGTAAAAAAAAAATATTTTGAATATTATCGCCCAGTATTATCAAGTTTAACTAAATGCTCCTTTAACTAACTGTCATATTATCAACAAATCCAAGCATAATAAATTTAATTAAATAGATTTTAAATTTTCTGCAGTATTTCTTTACAACGTATATTATGTAAATTTTTCATTGAGAGCTTAAATATTGATTTAAATCACGTTTGTAATACACCAAATTTACTTTAAAGGAGCATTTAGCGCTAAAGGAGCTTTAAATTGGTTGATAATACTGGGCATAAGTCTGATTAAATCAAATATTAAATTAATATTGACACCACTCAATATTTCGTTGTATTGAATATTTTTACTTTTTTGTGTTCCATTCTGAAATTGGAAATAAGAACACTAACTTATGAATCAACACTGTAGTATTCTAGCTTCTGAACAGTTTAACCTGGAAAGCTTAGATTTGATATAATTATAATAAATGATGGACCAATAATAGATTTAAATTGTAAAAATAAAATTGTAAGTTTTTAGCGTTTTTTGAGGTGCAAAAAAATCCGGCGAGTGGGATATAAAATGAATTTGACAATTCAAGGAATTTGGATATGTAAACATTTTCTTATTAATAAAATCTTTGTTAAAAAATTTGAAAAATAAAAATAAAATATTTTTCCCATATCTCCGAAAGTAAATTGAATAAAACGGGCAAGTGCTTGTTGGGCACGCACATGATAGGGTTCCGTAGTCATTCTCACTACGATTTATAAAAAAATGTTTTTTCAAAATTTTCGTGACCGAAGGGTTAAAATCAAAAAATCATTTGGCTTTTATTATTGCATTTTAAGAGACCTATCAAATGACACCTCACTCAATGGGGTAAATGAAAAAAATATGACTTCACTTTTCAATCTATGATAGGGGGGTCCAAAATATTTTTGACAATGTTCGTTATAATTTTCAGTGAAAGTACTAATTAAAAGCTACATTCTGAATTTTTTTCAGATTTTTTGAATCGATAGTTTAGAAAATAGAGGGGGGGACGCTCTGACAACGACATTAAAAAGCAAATATTTCGTGACTGAAGGGTTGAAATCAAAAAGTTATCTGACATTTTTATTGCATTTTAGGAGACCTATTAAATGACACCCCACTCAATGGGGTAAGTGGGGGAAAAATGAGAGTTCATTTTTCAGTCTATAGAAGGGGGGTCCAAAATATTTTTGACAATGTTCGTTATAATTTTCAGTGAAAGTACTAATTAAAAGCTACATTCTGGAATTTTTTCAGATTTTTTAAATTGATAGTTTAGAAAATAGAGGGGGGGACGCTTTTTAACGGCTTTGGAGAGCAAATACATCGTGATTATAGGGTTAAAATCAAAAAGTTCTAATAGATTTTTTGTTGCATTTTAGGAGACCTTTCTAATGACACCCCACTCAATGGGGTAGGTGAAATTTTTTTTTTGAAAACACTTTTCATTTTATGGAAAGGGGGCCTAAAAAATTTTTTTTACAAAAATTTTATCATTTCTGTTTTTGGGTCATTAATCTACGACCGTACCTATACCAAATTTCATCTTATTATCTCAAAATTTTTGAAGACGGACGGACGGACATGGAGAAACTATAAGGGTTCCTAGTTTTCTACGGAACCCTAAAAACGGATAAGTGCGAGCACCCTGATGGTTCCGTACTGTTATATTAAACTTAATTATAGACCAGATTCCCAAGACGTCGTGTGTAGACGTCTTTACATAGACGCTGTATGAAAGAAACTGTCACGTTCACGAAATAATTTTATCATAGAAGTAGAAATTAATGATTTTCGGATTTTTTCCTTTACTATGAGATTTTTCTTCGAGCTAAATTTCAAGATTCTAGGTCAACGAGAAGTATCCTATACATATGTGTTGATGATCAGTTAGTGAGTCAGTCTTTCAATATCAAAATATGCTTTAAAAGGTCGTATCTTTTTATTGCATTGAATTAAAAAAGGGTTCCATTTTTTTTTTATTTTGAGGTACGGAATTTTAAAAATAATGCCGAGATCAAAATTATCATCATATTACATACTGTTTTCCAATAGAGGAACTATTAAATATAATTTAAAGTGGTTATAATCATGTTAATATATATTTCAAAAGTTTAGGTTATATAGTTTCATTTGGTGCCATTGCTTGTAAATAAATTGAAAAACTATACGGTACGAGACATTAGTGTGCAAGGCTCGACTCAGATTTGACTATTTTTTAAATTTTCTATAGTCTTACTAAGTCATATTTACTAATGATTCTACATAAGTATCTATTGATTTAAAATAAAATTACAAAAAAATACTTTCAAAAAACAAGTTTTTATTAAAAACGCACTAAAAGTTACTGATTGACTAACTAACTAACTAACATACTAATAGGTAAAACTCGTCAAACTCTTTCATTTGATACATATATCGGGGGGTTGTGACGAAAAAGGTAATCCGCCATCTTGAGTCGTCAGCCATATTAAGTTGAGAATGACGTTTGTAGCTTATTGTATTCTACTCATTAAACTCTTTCATTTGATACGTATGACAAGGGGTTTTTGAAGATAAAGGTAATCCGTCATTCTGGGGCGCCCGTCATATTTAATTTAGAATGACGTCATATAGCTAATCGTATTCTACTCGTCAAACCCTTTCATTTGATACCTATATCAAGATGGTTATGAAGAAAAAGGTAATCCGCCATTTTGAGGCGTCCACCATTTTGGATTTAGAACAATATTAGATATATTATATTGCATTCTCACCGGACTTATATATGTATACAAACTTTCAAAGCACTAGCTTAAATTGAACTAGTCAAAATTTTGATTGCAATATTTGATCTTAACATACTAACTAACTAACTAATTGTAAGTGAAGTTAAATAAAAGCTTGTAAAAATAATTAAAAAACTGCGACGAATATACAATACGGAAATTCGGTATGTAAAAGTTTCGACTGTCTGTACGCAACATTACTCATTTCTCTTAGAAAAGAATTCATACAAACTGTTCTTTGAATGCGGAGCTTACTCATATAAATTTTATAGACGCTGTTTACATGTGGTAGTCATCAAAGACCTATATAAGTGATTCCTAACGTTTTTTTGTGTGTGCGAACATTAAAGTGACTGATAACACGCAAGGCTCTTTGACCAGTGGTATTTAGCAAATGGAGTGTAGTGGTTCGTTAACTTTGCTATAAATAATAAGTTTATTGTTATTTTATGTGTCGTACGGACAACAAAACTGACGTTTTCCTTTATGAGTGTCATTTTATTATATTAATTAAACATTGCAAATTAAATTTATTTTATTTTTTCGAATTTATTCGATTATGTAAATTTTATTTTATTTCAGCAAAGTTAAAAGAACCATGATAATAGTTATATTTAATAATAGTTCATCTGTTAGAAAACAAACAGCTCCAAATGTACTATAATTAAATTATTTTGAATTCTTTTTTAAATGCGAAATTGCGGTGAATGCTGATAGTTTAAAATCTCGACATAATTATACATATTCTCATTTTTCAGTTTTTTCTTACTATTGTACGGAGTTATGGGCAGGGATAACATATTTTTATAATATCCGATCAGTGATTATTTAGTACTAGCGGAATCCCGCGGCTTCGCTCGCGTAAACTTCGAAACTAATTAGAACCCTAAATACGTGATAGGGGATGACATATTACATTACCTATAAAAAACGTAAATACCTCGGATCTTAGTTAAAAAATGTAAAAACCTGTCTACCCTCGCCATTAGGGGTTGAATATCGAAATTTTTTATTGCAGATTATTTTGCCCGACTCCACCATTATAACATATAAGCAGCTATATGCAGATAAACATATCAAAAAACATAGACCCTGTCTACCCGTGCCATTAGTGATTGAATGTCAAAATTTTTTTTTAATAGATGACTATTTTCCCTTTATAAGTAAATCAGGTATGCAGATAAACATATCTAAATTCATCCTCGTACCCGTCCTATGCTATTAGGGCTTGAATATCGAATTTTCATATTTAATTGAATATTAATTTGTCCGAATTTACTTTAATATCATGAACAATTATGAAGATAAATATATCAAAATTTTACCACCACCATCACCCCCATTCCCATAAGGGTTAAATTTTCGTAACTGATATTTGTCTTGTAGAGTACCTACTTGTGGCATGTTTCATTCAAAATAAATTATTTTACAAATTTTTCCACCCCCCCTAACACCTTAGGGGTTAAATTTTGGGAAATGCTGAAATAATTGTTTCATTATTTATATTGTAGAGTACGTTCGATAAGTTTCAATTAAATGCGAACAAAAAAAATATTTTTTTATATAAACTTTGACACCCTGTTTTAACCCCGTAGGGGTTGAATTTCGAAAAATCCTTTCTTAGTGGATGCTTACATCATAAAAGGAAGGCACCTACGAAATTTCATGTTTCTAGGTCCAGGGGTTTGGGCTGTACGTTGATATATGAGTGAGTGAGTGAGTGAATGAGTGAGTGGTTAAGGACAAACTCTTTTATAGATATAGATTTAACGAACTTTTTTTTCTGTCAGAAGGGGGAGGGGTCCCTGAAAAATAATTGCTCAAAGGTGGGTCCCTAGACTACATTAGTTTAAGAACTGCTTAAATGGAGTATCAAGCCTATATAATATTTCCATTGAAGTTTCGTAATGTGTTTGACAAGTTTCTCGCAGGAGCATTTAGCTGATATCAACGGTATTAAAACAGTGGTGATATTATAATATATAATAGGGTATCAAGCCAATATAATATTTTCCTTGATATTTCATGATGTGTTTGACAAGTTTCTCGCAGGCGCATTAAGTTTATAACTACGGTATTAAAACAGTTTTGTTATTATGATAATTATGTTGTACAGAGTTACCAATTGTGTTATAATAAATTTAAGTACTACTGATATAAACAAAACAAATCTATAGATAATACCACAGAATTAATATTCCGTGGAAAGTGCGTGTTAGCTAACAAATTTTGCTAGCTCCTTTATAATACCGGGCATAATTATTGTAAAAAAATGTAAACGAATATTTTAATAATAACGTAACGTTTACATATTTAAATTCCTTGAACCGTCAGCTTTCATTTAATACCCCACTCGCGAGAATTGGAAAAAATAGAAAAATAGCATTTAGTAGAGTAAAGTCGGTATATATGGAACAGGCGGTTAATATGGACACCTTTTACTGCTCTAATAATTAACCAGAATCGTGGTAATAGTGTGAAACATAAATTAATCATCCAGTACTTCGCACAACTTTTCACTTCTGCAAAAATCATTTTTTTAATACAAATCTTCATGATGGTACCCACTAAATGGGGTGCTTATTTTTTTTACAGTGACAATATATAAGTTTAAAATAAAAACAACGAAATACATTTTTTAAACAAATGCTTTAACCATCTAATATTGATAATCGTGTATTATAGTAACAAGCTTGTAATATGGACCACTATGTTCCATATTGCACGCAAATATTTTAAGAGGCTGATTTTCGATTGTTTTAGATTATTTTTTTACTTATTTTTTTCATTTAAGAATTCTATTTTTGCCTTCCAAATCTCGTTAAAAAGTTCTCTGTCCAATGAAATGATAAGGGTCGATTTTAAATAATATATTCATAGTTTTCTTACCTAAAATATGAATTATGTTCCATATAATCATATAGGTATACCGACTTTACTTTACCATTATGCCAAAACTCAACTTTATTGGCGAAATGATTCAGTAGCTAGAAGGTTGTGATAGGCAGTTTCCTCTATACTGATATTTTATATAAATGATCCCCTACTTCTATTACTGTTATAGACGTAATTAATGTCTGCAAGCACCCCTTGATTATCTGTATTTGAATTTGATAAAGAACATACGATTATAAAGGAATTCTACTTAATGTACCTATATATCCATATACTTGTTTTTGTTTGATTATTTTAGTAAAACCCATTTGGCCATCCTAGTCTTAATTTAGTGATATAAGAACCACTCCCACATACGAATATCTAAAGGTGCGGAACCCGATTACTAGAGGGGAAAGGGATGCATTTTACATCATATGTTTATATGTATGTTATTTGATTATATCACATTTTCGTACGAAGGGTTATTTTAATGTTAATAACACTAGTATATTGATTGTCTTGTATCTTGATTGTTTTGAATGTTAAAGGGGTGAATAATTAAAATAAAAGTACTGTTTCGTAATTACTACGTCTAGTACCAGTCTAGTACATAAATAAGCTGCACTTTTTGATTGGAATATGCAATTTTCTGTGGTCAGATGAGGCCAACAGAGATTTTCATGCCCCTAACCAATTTAGACAATCATACATTGAGTATGATTCAAAAACATAGTAACCACAAAAGAAAGAGATAGAGCATGCGTTGGGTAATTGGTTGAACATTAATGATAGTTATGTCAGGGGTCGGCAGTCTTTGTTAGAAGAGCCAAGTTGTTAAGGAAACGGAATTGCAAAGATATCAGAGAGCCATAGGTTTTTAAATAATTTAAAAAAAAGTGATTACTCCAAGATTTTTATTTAAAATTTTGTTATAAAATAAAATTGCTAAAAAAATTTGTTCCGCGGTATTGCTACCTCAATATAAAAAAATATTCCAAGTTTGTAGTGATATGCGTTCGAGCTAGCTGCTAAGTTTAATTAGTTTTTATACGTGACGCGCACCTGTTTTTATAATAAAAGTGCCTCAAAAATGTGTTTCGCGGTCTTGCTACTGTATGATTTTTTTGTTAATAAAAATTAATTTGGAATTGAATAAATAGTTAATGTTACTGAAGAGCCGCAAACGCCTGTGCAAAGAGCATCATGCGGCTCGCGAGCTGCGGTTTGCCGACTGCTGACTTATGTGAACCAAAATTTATTGTCTCTATATCTATGGTGCAGAACACCAAATAAAAATGGCCCCCAGCGGTGTACTTAAATTGACTGTATCTCAGCTTACAGTGATCCGATTAAAATGTTATTTGTTTGATGTAAAGTTATCATTGAGAAGAATATACACTCATCAAAAAAATTAAAGGATAATTTTTAACAAGCAAATTTTTTACCAATTTTCAAACAGTTATATTTCCGCGAAAAATGATTGGATTTTCTTGATCTAAAGCTCTTTCGAAAGCTTGTACTTTCTAGTTTTTGAATTAAGAGCTCAATTATTTTTATCATCCCTTGCCGCTCTGGGCCAAGGGTTCAAACAGTTAAAAAAATTATCCCTTAATTTTTTATAAACTTTGAAAGCGTAACATTTTTGCAAAAATTTTTTTACAAGAGAATCAATGAAATCTTTCGAAAGCTTGTTTCTTTCTCTTGAAAATTTGTTTTTTATCATCCCCGTACGATTTTTTTTGACCGCGTTATTTACTATCAAAGTAAAAATGACACTTTTAACTTTAAACTCCTGTATATCCTGAAATAATCACCGCACAATGATCGGCTTGATATCATTAGAAAGCTGAAAGTATTCTCTTTAAAATTGTTGCATACGATTTTGTAAAGAAATTTTTTTTCCTCCCATGATTTTCGTTTTAAAAACATGTAAAAAAACGGTATTTTCTCATTTTTTACTTATCTGGCCGCCATTTTGTCAAAAATGATGAAACCTAAAATGCAAACATGTTTTTTTAAAGTTAATAGTGCTCCAAAAAGTTATCCAGAATAGCAAGTTGCTGCAATTTTTTCTTATTAATGTTCACAGCTGTCAAATGTTCATGATTTAATTAAAGGGTATTTTTTCCATCTTCTCTAACGTTGTATAACTGCGTTATAAGAAGTCGATTGTTGGAATTAATTAAATGGTATTTTTTTATTAATTTAAAACAATAAAAATTCAAATTACTAATCACATTACTATGCGAAAAATTATTAAAATTTAATGGATCAAGGTTGTTTTAAGACTAGCATTCTTAAGAATTTAACTTAAAAAAATCAAAATCTTTATCGTTCTAAAGAGCTAGAAAAGTTATCTCTCACTCTTAAATGAGCTTTGAAAGTGACTGTAGGGTACAAAAACATTTTTTATTTTTTTTAAAAAAAAAAAAAACATTTTGAAGGTGTCAAATCTTTTATTTCTGAATTCCGGTTATCCTTATTTTGTTGGTATTAACGAGTTTAACATTACACTCAAATTTGTTCATTAAAATTTTGCAGTATTGATTTTATTGCTACTGCGTAAAATTTACAATGTAAAAATCGCTTTTTTTGCTTAAAAAATGGTTTAACATCATCGAAGTATTTTTCCAATAGTTGTTTTTGTACTCTACAGACTCATAATCAAAGTCCGTAAATCATTAAAAAAAATTTTTTTTTAATGCTTGGCGCGAAAGTGTAGGGTATGATAAAAAAATTTTGGTTTATTATTCAAAAACTAGAAAGTCTCAGCTTCAAAAAAAGCCTTAGTTCAATAAAATTGATTCATTTTTGGCGGATTTACAGTAGTTTGAAAATGTTCCATTTCTTATTGTTTTTCAACGTTAGAGAAGATGGAAAAAATTTAATTAAATCATGAACATTTGACAGCTGTGAACATTAATAAGAAAAAATTGCAGCAACTTGCTATTCTGGATAACTTTTTGGGGCACTATTAACTTAAAAAAAACATGTTTGCATTTTAGGTTTCATCATTTTTGACAAAATGGCGGCCAGATAAGTAAAAAATGAGAAAATACCGTTTTTTTACATGTTTTTAAAACGAAAATCATGGGAGGAAAAAAAATTTCTTTACAAAATCGTATGCAACAATTTTAAAGAGAATACTTTCAGCTTTCTAATGATATCAAGCCGATCATTGTGCGGTGATTATTTCAGGATATACAGGAGTTTAAAGTTAAAAGTGTCATTTTTACTTTGATAGTGAATAACGCGGTCAAAAAAAAATCGTACGGGGATGATAAAAAACAAATTTTCAAGAGAAAGAAACAAGCTTTCGAAAGATTTCATTGATTCTCTTGTAAAAAAATTTTTGCAAAAATGTTACGCTTTCAAAGTTTATAAAAAATTAAGGGATAATTTTTTTAACTGTTTGAACCCTTGGCCCAGAGCGGCAAGGGATGATAAAAATAATTGAGCTCTTAATTCAAAAACTAGAAAGTACAAGCTTTCGAAAGAGCTTTAGATCAAGAAAATCCAATCATTTTTCGCGGAAATATAACTGTTTGAAAATTGGTAAAAAATTTGCTTGTTAAAAATTATCCTTTAATTTTTTTGATGAGTGTATTTGGTCATTATTCATTTTTGTCTAAATGTTATAGGTTCCTCACAATTTTAGAAAATCTGAAAGTTTAACTTTTTTTTACAAATTGTCAAATAACTTTTTTATTGTGTACAATATTAATACCCCCTTTGTTAGTGCTTGCAAATTAGCGAATTCTGCTAGCCCCTTTATGATACCGGACATAAATATACATATTAATTTATTTCAAATTATTTTAAGTTAAAGAATTACGTCTTTATAGTACAAGTGGTTAATAATAAAATAAACTGCCGTAGATATTTATAAATAAATAAACAGAACCAAAGTACTGGAAAAACTAATAGAATATAAATTATACTTATTATAAATAATAATATTTTCGACAATTTCTATTCAATACATTTTTTTCTACTACGAACCGTTTCAACAATAATTAGAAAAATACTAAAATTGACAAGAGTAGATATCCGTTTCCGGTTAAGTATGAGGTGTACACTTGTATATATTAGAGATCAGATCGGGCCGGGCCGGATTTACCCCGGCCCGAATTTCGGACCGGGCTTAATTCTTGTTTGTTACGTTTGAACCGGGTCAATTCGGACCGGTCCGGGATTGGTATACATCGGACCGGACTGGGTCGGATCTTACCTTAGTATAAATCGGATCGAGCTGGACGGACCTTACGAATAAATAAAAATATTATTTTCTCAAAACAAAACTTTTACTTTTAATAGTTTAATAGTTTAATGTTAAATTAATAAAAATTCACAGTTATTAACAAAATTATAATTTATACACGGGTAGAAAGAATTCTCAAACCAAGAAAACATAAGAAAACATTATAGATCAATTCGGGCCGGGCCAGCACGATCCGGTCTGAATTTAGCCCGACCCGAATTTCGGATCGGACCGGACTGGGCTTAATTTTTGTTTGTAACGTTTGGACCGGGTCGGATCGGACCTTAGTATAAATCGAACCGGATTGGACCGGGTCGAAAAAAAAAGTTTCGGAACCAAATCGGGTCGGCAAATTAAAAAAAAAGTATCTTCGGACCGGGTCGGGCCGTTTTTTTAAGGCCCGATCTGATCTCTAGTATATATACAAGCAGACAAAGACATTGCGGTAATGAGTAAGATACTCTCAAAATTCTGTTTAAATCTAGATTTTGGATTTTTATGATTTATTTCACACTATATTTTATTTATCTTGTTTGATATGTGAAGTCAGAGGTGTAACTGAATGTCGCTGCGCCACCCGCGAAAATTGAAATAAGAGCCCGCAATTGTTTTTGTCATCATGATGTTTTCAGCGCATGATTATTGCGTAAGTAATTCCTTTTATTCTAGTTGTCATGCCATTGTCGAAACCCTCTTAAGTGAGAACCTTCTTTTTACTCATCAACTCGCTATCTTTTCTGTCACCGTCACTCTTCAGACAAGATTTGCCTCTCCCCCAGACCTTTTACTCCCTGCGAGGGCCGGTTTCACCAACCTCTAGCTAACTATTAGTTTTATTTAAAATTTTGCAAGACATTATTTCTTTGGTTTCTTTAATGATTCTTATATATACAGATTACAGATATACAATAAAAAATACCTACTTCATCTTTCCATTTCAGGTCAAAATAAACACTTTTCATTTCATGTCTGTCCCCTGAATTCTTGTCATACGCATAAATCATAAACCACTTACGAATTTTAATGAAACTTGCTTTGTTAGTTGGATTGGCTTGTAAATGATCTTTTATTAAAAAAAAACATCGATATCGAATGGAGGGGGATCCCAAAAATTTTATTTTTGTTTTAATATTTCAAGAATGGCGCATGTTACGTGAACATTATGTAGAATCTTCTTTATGTTTTATCGGTTGACTTATGCCATTTCAAACAGCTTAGTAGTGTGTGTTGAAGGTATATGTGTTTATGTTTTTCTATACGTATGAAATTTCACATATCATTTCACATCATCCGTCCTCTTTTTAGCCCTTAAAAAGAGGATTTGAAAAATCCACCCGGACGCCCTGTCCGGGGGGATTTTTCAAATGTGTCTGGGTTTTTTAAGAAGTAAGAAAGGTCATCAAAATTACTAACAGTAAAATTTCGGGTTGGAAGCAATGAAAAAAAGGTCTTCAATTTATTTTTATATTTTAAATGGCATTTGAAATTCGAAGTACAACTTTTTATTTATTTATTTTTTCAACTTGTCCTCTTTTTTAATGAACTAGTCCTCTTTTCACACTTTGAGCTTCTGGCAATCCTAGATATTTAGAATCTTTGTAGATAATCAAATGTTCTATAAAAAGACCATTACAACTTCTGTAGTAAATTATTCCCTACATATCTCCTTTTGCAGAATTCAGTACGAGGAAATACTTCTGTGTTAGGCTTGTTTCACACATATGCGGTTCCATTCGGTTCGGTTCGTTTTCGGTTGCAGCCGAAAACGAACCCCTTCACACATACACGGTTCTCATACGGATTCGCTCAATTTATTAGAAAATCCGTGACAAAACTTTCAAAAAATAACACTCGCTATCAGGTTAAAACCGAAACTGAATCGAGTGTGTATGAACGCGTTGATTGCTTTCTGTTTCCTGGACACGTGTTTGTGTCTAATAGAAACCTGATGAAACCTGTTCGTGTCGAGGGAGTATAAGAGTATTCGATGCTCTGAAGTTTCTATTAGGTACCAAATACAAACTGAAACACCGTTTCACACTTGTCGCCAGCGACCGAAAGAACCGAACCGAATAATAATAATAATAATATTTATTCTTTAAATACTCCTGAAGAGTGTAGAACATGTCATTTACATCATAAATAAAAATAAAAATAAAAATACAAAAAAAGAAATAGTGAAATATAGAGAAAAAATAAAAATAAAAATAAATAAATAAATAGAGAAAATAAATAGAAGAACTACTTCTAGTAATAATTAATAAATCATAATATCTATATGTAAATAATTTAATAGTTTTATGCAATTTTGGATGAGAACAACTCATCAACTTTATAAAAACAACGATCCAACAATAGTGCTTTAAGTTCGCTTTTGAATTTATTTAGCGGCAAGTCTATTAATGACGTAGGTAGGCTATTGTATATTTTTATTATATAATTTAAGGGTCCTTTAAATACTGTCGTCAATGTCGTGGTACTTTGTACGTAAGTGCCTTTGTTTCTGGTGCAATAGGCATGACATCGAACATTGTTATTAAAAAAATGTTGTTCTTTTTTTACAAAGAGTGCACATTCTAAGATGTACAAACTTGGTAATGTCAGTATACTTAGCTGTTTGAATAATGGTCGGCAGGATTCACGAGGACCCTTTCCGCCAATAATTCTTAGACATCGTTTTTGAATTTTGAAGAGATTAACGATATAATTTGAATTTCCAAAAAATATAAGTCCAAATCTTAGATTGGATTCCACTAAAGCATGATATGTATTAATTAAAGTTATAGAGCCTGTATTTTGTCTTAAAATTCTGAGTAGGTAGCAAAATTTGGAAGTTTTAGCTATAATATGGTCGATATGATTTTTCCAATTTAAGTGTTTATCGATGTTTATTCCTAAGAATTTTATACAATGTTCAAATGTTATGTCCATTGCTCCAGATAATCGTATAGTGTCGTCAATTTGTCCGTATTCTCCAAACTTAATATATTTGGTTTTCTCTAGATTTAGTTTTAAGTTATTTTTGCTAAACCATCTATTAAGATTTTCAACTGTATTGTTGATATGGTCTATAAGCTCTGTTTTGTTGTCTGAGTTAAATATGACACTGGTGTCATCTGCATATAAAACAATTTTTTCTTGTATTATTTTAGGTAGGTCGTTTATATAAATTAAAAATAATAACGGCCCTAATACTGACCCTTGCGGTACCCCCTTTTTAATAACTGTTATTTCAGATTTGTGTTTTTCAATTTGAACGCATTGTTGTCGATCACTGAGGTACGAGACCAATAGATTTAATGCATTACCTCTTATACCATATTCATTTAATTTTACTTGCAATAATTTGTGATGAACACAATCAAAAGCTTTTGATAAATCGAAGAAAGCTGTAACTGAGAGTTTTTTGTTATTCCAACAATCTAGGATTTCGTTTATCATATAGAACAATACAGTATTTATCGAGCATCCTTTCTTAAAGGCATATTGTTTATTTGATATCATATTGAACTTATTTAGATAGTTTGTTATTCTACTATTTATTACCTTTTCAAAGATTTTGGAAATGTTACATAACAGAGATATAGGTCTGTAGTTAGACATTTCTTTTTTGTCACCGTTTTTATAATGTGGTTTTACTATTGCCAATTTAAGTTTTTCCGGAAAGATACCCTCGATAAAACACTTATTTACTATACTGCTTAGAACTGGTGATATAAGATGTGAACAGGACTTTATAATAAAATTCGGTATTTCATCCCAACCCGTGGATTTTTTATTTTTTAGATTCTGACAAATTTTAAAAATTTCAAAATGATCGCAGGGGTATAAATACATACTTTGGGAATTATTAATTTGTTTAAAATTGATATTCAGATCAGGTTCTGGAATATTTAATTTGTCAACAATAGAACTAAAATAGGTATTAAATTTTTGAGCAATATCTTTTGGATTACTTATGTTCGTATTATCAGTATTAATTAGTGGTATATTGTTCTTATTCATGTTTGTGTTATTTCTATAAGTATTAACTATTTTCCATATTTCCTTCGATTTGTTATTGGAGTTATTAATTAAGTTATTGTAAAATGTTTTTTTACTCTCAGAAACAGCTTTCTTGATTTTTTTGCATAGCGACTTATACTCATGTTCTATTTCACAAGATCTAATATGGTTTGCTTTTAAGTCTTTGAAGTCTTTTAAGAATGGAACCGCATATGTGTAAAATGGGTCTACGACAAAAGTCAGAATCCCGAAAGGCAGACATGGACAAAAGGCAGACAAGGACAAAAGGCAGAATCCCAAAAGGCAGACATGGGCAAAAGGCAGACACCCAAAAGGCAGACATGGACGAAAAGCAGACATGAACAAAAGGCAGACAAAAAATTTATAAAATTAATAATATGTATCTTTATAGGGTGAGGGGCTTCTAAAATACCCCCTACCTTCTCAAAAAAATATATCGTTAAAGTAAATCAAATAATACAATATTAATTTTAGGGAGAAGCATATTGCATAAACCCTCCCCCCCCCCCCCCTAATAATATATTATTACTTTATATAATTAATAATTTTGTCCATGTCTGCCTTTTGGGAATCTGCCTTTTGTCCATGTCTACCTTAGGGTGTGCCAAAAAAAGGCGATATTTTTTTTTCACTCTCAGCTCAAAATATCTCAGGAAATGCCCAAACAAAGCTCCTGTTAAAAGCGGAGCTCAAAATTCCAATTTTAAGAGGTCCTCCACGGAAGTTGAAGTTTTCCCATCTAAATAACATGGGAAACGGGGTTTTTTAACAGTTTTTTGTCCTGCAAACTGTGAAAAAATTATTTTTGAAAAAAATGAATGAATGGATCTTTTTGAGTATTAAATTTAGTACAAAAAGTCCCGTTGAGACAAATTTCTATATTCAATGTTTGATTTTTGACAGAGCTTTGAAGTTCAAATTTTCGCATTTTTTCGCGTTTTTTGCATTTTTCAGCTAAACTATCCGAGTTAGGGCAAAATGTTAACTAGCAAAATTGTAGTACGGTTGACATTCTATAAAAAAGTCTCCATCGACTTTTTTGTATTATCAATAACAACAAAGTTATATAAATATTGGAACCAGCCTAAAAGGGATAAAGGCTACGACATTGTGCTTTTTATATTTTAATAAAATGTCATGTTTATTGTTAATATATTTCATAATTTTGTGGAAAAATCATAAAAAATATGATTAAATAAGTCTGTAACTTTTAACTACTGATAATACAAAAAATCTTATTCATCCAATTTTGTTCCAAATTTGATGTACTAACAAATTTGCATAAAATTCTTTGTTCAATTATCGATATTTTAGTTCATAAAAGCGAAAATTTAAAAAAATAAATGTTTATGGGTCTATAACTTTGTTGTTATTCATAATAAAAAAAAGTCGATGGAGACTTTTTTATAGAATGTCAACCGAACTACAATTTTGCTAGGTAACATTTTGCCCTAGCTCGGATAGTTTAGCTGAAAAATGCAAAAAACGCGAAAAAATGCGAAAATTTGAACTTCAAAGCTCTGTCAAAAATCAAATATTGAATATAGAAATTTGTCTCAACGGGGCTTTTTGTACTAAATTTAATACTCAAAAAGATCCATTCATTCATTTTTTTCAAAAATATTTTTTTCACAGTTTGCAGGACAAAAAACTGTTAAAAAACCCCGTTTCCCATGTTATTTAGATGGGAAAACTTCAACTTCCGTGGAGGACCTCTTAAAATTGGAATTTTGAGCTCCGCTTTTAACAGGAGCTTTGTTTGGGCATTTCCTGAGATATTTTGAGCTGAGAGTGGAAAAAAAAATATCGCCTTTTTTTGGCACACCCTAGTCAACCTTTTGGGTGTCTGCCTTTTGTCCATGTCGGCCTTTTGTCTGTCTGTATTTTGTCCATGTCTGCCTTTTAGAAGTCTGCCTTTTGTCCATGTCTACCTTTTGGGTGTCTGCCTTTTGTCCATGTCTACCTTTTGTCCGGGTCCCGTGTGAAATAGGCCTTATCATTTAGCAGATGTTTTTTGCTTTAGTTTAATTTTAATAATAATTATAAAATAAAACAACCCAGCCCTGTAAAAACGTCCGTCTCAACATATGTACATATTTCCTGTTTATTAATTTAATATAGTCGTTACAACTTACACTAAAACCTCAAGATTAAAAAAAAATGACAAATATATCAGTGGTTTTACATTTCATGTAGTAAGCAAAGTGCGCACATTTTAACACAAAAACTGTGATGATATAATTATTTATTGTTTCAAACTTCATCGTTTATTATAACAATAACAGTTTGTTTTTATTACACGTAATTGATTTTGAGTACATAAATTGTTCTTTGTATAAAATATAAAGATGGGTTGGAACATTGCTAAAAATATAGTTCGTATTCAAGACGCGTATTATGTACTTACACACATTTAAATGTAATAATTGAATGCTGGTGATTCATTAATTTATTGTACACGATTTTACTTTTGTTGTGCCTTGAAATTAAATTGATAATTAAAATATTTATGATTAATTGGATGTAGTTAATTTTTTACAAGATCAAAACCTTCCGCATTTATCGCGGCTTCTTGGAGTAAGTTGGGTCAGTTTAATAAACCGAAACTTATTAAATTGAATTTCGAAAAATATATAAGTACAAGACTCAATGTATCTATTTTTAAATATTTTTTTCTAATACGCAGCGTTTTTTTGATATGATACGTTGGCAGGAGAGATTAGGGGGAGGTAGGAGGTTAAATGCCTAATTTTATCAAACCACATTACTGATATAATTAAAATGCG
Source organism: Sialis lutaria (assembly GCA_949319165.1). Taxonomy (NCBI): domain Eukaryota; kingdom Metazoa; phylum Arthropoda; class Insecta; order Megaloptera; family Sialidae; genus Sialis; species Sialis lutaria. Next base: position 10,672,836 of record OX439232.1, on the reverse strand, counting down.
TCAACAGTTTTTGCATGCCAGAACGAAACCATATAAAATGAAAGAATGTAAAAAGAGTATATGAAAAATTCTTTAGATTTTCATTAGTAAACCCCGAGAAGATGCTTTCTGAATATAAATGTACATCACTCATAACCCGGTTCGTAATTATCTAATTTGATGTCCTTAAGTCGAATTATTTTATCCGCATTCTTTAATAAATTATTTCGGCAATGACAAAATACACATAATATGGACGGTTAAATTTAGTTGCATGAATATACATTTACACTAATTGTAAATAAGTGCTTAGGATATAGTTTCAGATTAGGGGGGTGTAGACAAGGATTTCCCAATTAAATTAACATTCCCTGACCTACAGCTGGTTGTTATTCGGTTAGATTGGACATTAGACTTTCGCTGTCATATTTCTTGAATTAACTTAATATTCTTGAAACATTTATTTTTTACAAAAATGTAGTTATTTGGTATTGAGTTCGACTACTAAACGATGAAAAAGTATATACAAATTTGTATATGAAGCTTTCAAAAGAATTTTAATTGACTAATGTTATTGACAATATTCGTTATGCAGTACAAATAAGACGCGACTTACATCCAGTAACCCAACAAATACATATATTTAAATTATACATCTTTATAATAATTTGAAAATTATGTTATATTTTGAAGTAAAGGTTGTATAATAGAATAATGTTATTATTAATTATTCACGTCGATTATTGCCTTATGTACTTATATTGCTATAGATAAAATAAAGGATCATTCAATATGTTTTTTGTGTGCATTGAATTCTTATCTTTAATTGTACATTTAATCTTAAATAAATAATTATAGGAAGACAGTTTTTGTGTGATGTACAGTTATGCTTACTTGTTTTTAATATTTAAATATTGTTTTGAAATATTTGTGCATAATGAAAAAAATATTGTTCATAGTAAATTTTCGACATCCTAAGAAGGTATAGTTTTTACTATTTGATTTATTATTAAAATATGAATTATTTATTTTTGAATACAGTGGAACCTCGTTAGTACATTTTTTTTGTAGATCCCGATATACAAGATCCCATGTTAACATATTTCGTTAGTACGTTTTTCTCGTCAGTACGTATTTTTCCCCCAATTCGAACGAAACCGTAATTTAATTTTCTTGTTATCAGAATTATAAAATATATTACCTACTTAATAATACGTTTTTATGGAGTAACTAGCTACGAATAATCATTCATTTGGGGGGGGGAGATTTTGTGACATATTATTAGGTAGTGTTGAAAAAAAATTTATGCAGTATAGCAAAAGTCTCTTAAGGCCTCTATACACCACCCGATCTATACAAGACCCAATCTGCAGTACCCCCACTCTGCCTTCCGACAATTCGGTCCGACATATCGGATGGTGTATAGAGGCCTTTACGAATTTTTTTATAAAATCATGTTCAAGCCTCCAAACTTCGTTGAATATAAAATAAAAATTGTAACATACAGGCTGATTCATTACTATCGTGCCAAAATTAACAGTAGATTGAGAAAAATATTTTAAGCAAAAAAATTCCAATGAACATATGTACGGAAATTTTTTGCTCCAAAGATTTTGCTCAAAATGAGTTTTAATTTAATATCTAGAGAACCCTCTGTGATAAAATTATGAAATTTGGTTTAGTAATAATAAGTGTTGTCGATTTCTCATATTAAATAGTTATAATTTAGACTAGGGATATATGGGGCCAGTGGGCCCATCGATTTTTATCTAGTATTTTTTGTTCTTTAATTTTTTTTATCGAGTTGAGCACTTATTTAAGGCTATATGACACAAAATACGCAAAAAAATACTTTTCTTCTTTGTCATAGGATAAACTGTTTTCGAGATGGAATAGAAAGCATGCAGAATTTAACTTAATATGGATGCTTCAAATTACAAATAATAAATTTATATTCTTGTTCTATGATAAAAATTAAGACAAAAAGTAAACATAAGTATACCTCAAAAAATGCATCCTTATCAACGACCAGATTTGAAAATTTCAAACTTCAAAATGAACAAATAATAATAAGTGTGTAAAAAAGTAAAAACCATTATTTACTTAAAGGAGTCGGAGTCGGAATTTTTTTACCGACTACGACTTCACCCAAAATTACTCCGACTTCACAGCCCTGGTTTTGCCAACTAATTTAGTTGAATAAAAGCTAAAAAAAATTATAACATAAATGTATAATAATTTAAAACATTAATACATTTAAACATTAAGGTTTTAGAGAAACTTGTTTGTAACATTCAGAATATAACAATTATCTTAAATGTTAGTATTAGTCCTTAATTTAAAACGTCCTGAAAAGGGTTGTAGAGCAAAGAGAAGAACATTAAGAAACGAGAATGTGGGACAACTGGTTACTGTAATAAATATTTATCTTTTATTATGTAAATAAATACTAAATACAGGGGTTGAAAATGATAGTAAAATATATTTGATATCAGTCAGTCAGTTATTGCCTGTTATTTGTGAAAATGGTCAGTTTTGTCAGTATTTTTGATGTCAAATGAAGATTTGAAGATTCAATTATGTAGCATCAGCATAATATACGATGAAAAAATTGTTGGTTGTATCGACACATATGTAAATATATAAATGTGGTTTTAGAATTATACAATCCATAATTTAAAAAAAATGTATCTCGCAACAGAAGAAATAGTTTGACTATTATTTGTTTTGTTTCCAGACAGTGGACACTGTAAGCGAGTGTGGGGCGGCTGGGTCGTTGAGAAACATGCAGTCACTGGTGAGACGGAGCGACGGACCCGTTGGCGGGGACGCGGATGAACCATGTCGGTTCCCGAAGCTGCAGGAGTGCGCTCACTTCCACTATGAACGCGTGCAGCTGTGCCCGCTTCAGATCAGTCTGCAACCACGTAGTGCTGATAATTCACTACATTCACATCACAGTAAGTTGGGTAAAAAAATCATTTCCTGTTTAACGATAGTACTAAAATTTCTGGACACGTGTTGATATATTTATAACTATATTATTCTCAATTTGCTGTTCAAGTTTGGTACAACAGTAATATAAATTCACTAAATATTGTATTTGTTGTTCTATCTCCCATATTATTATTTTTGGATACACCTAGTTCTGTTCTTACACGGTAGATACGTTCCAAAAAAAAAAAAAAAAACGTAAAAAAATACATGAAGTACATAGAAAAAAAGGGGATTAGTTCCATATCCTTCAACCCTGTAAAAAATAGGTAAAATGAAATGATTCATACAAAAAAAAACTATGAATAAAATTTTTATGTGCATTCATGCACAGTTTATATTAGAGATGCCACGAATATTCGGCCTATTCGGCTACTTTTTTTACTATTCGGTATTCGGCCGAATAGTTCTGAATATTCGGCCGAATACCGAATACCAAATCGTGAAATTTTTTTACAAAAACTCAGCATATTTAATACTTAAAATCTATCAGTGGTCAGTTATGATGAATGAAATTTTTTTTAGCATTTGTTGTTACACAGATCTTGCTGTTACACAACAAACAAACTGCCAGTTTATTGTCTTCACTAAAAATTTCATTATATTCCCAAATAGGTGATTTTTATTAAATGGTGCCATTTCGTAAAGCTTTTCACGAACAAACAGTAATATTTTTTAAGATAAACAGTGTATTATATTAAGGTGACCATCTGTCCTCTTTTTTTATTTTCGAAACTTTTGTCCTCTTTTTTTTGTTATTTGGTAAAGATGTTATCCATAAAATTACAAAAAAATAAATATTTTATTTATCTCAAAAATAATAATAATTATTGAAATTAATCATTATTGACTCAAAATTTTCGTCAATAATGATTATTAATTATATATTAATATTTTTAACTGTCTGGAATTGAAAAAATAAACCAGAATTAAAGTTTATAATTTCATTTTAATTATAAACTGAAAAAAATTATATATAATTCTATTTTTGTATATTGTACAATATATACGAGTACAAATTTGCAAAAAAGTCCTAATTAAATTTTAAATTTTTATAAAATGTTCAAGGTCCAAAAATAATATAACCTTTTTCCGAGGAGTTTTCTGAATGGTTGGGAGGATACTCCTATTTTATCCTCTTTTTTATTTTTATAATTCTAGTCACCTTAATTATATCTTAAACAAACAATCAATATATGTACCTACACACTTTTCTTGTAAAAATCAACAAATAAATAATGCGTGTTGTGACACGACCTACTCGCAAATGAAACAAATATGCTCACGAAATGCACTAACAATAAGTGTCACCGAATATTCGGCGCTTCGGCCGAGAGCCTAGCCGAATATTCGGTATTCGGTATTCGGCCAAATCACTATTCGTGGCATCTCTAGTTTATATCATAAAAATAAAAGGCAATTCAATTCATGAAGTAAAAGTAACATAAATATAAAATTATCGCAACTTTAGGAACTGAAAACTCGTACTAGATTAAAATATATACTTAAGCTGCTATGAAAATAAATTAGAAGGGGGAATTCCCTAACTACATATTTTATAAATAACAGATAGAAAAAAAAATTACGGTTGATAAAAATATTTTTCTTTAAAATTTAAATCAAATAGTTTTTCATCGTGCTAAATCGAATGAAATCTTGTAAAAACGGAATCAATTTTTTTTCTAGGCTGTTAAATCAAAACCGTGTAAAAAAGACCATGTAAAAACAGAATTGCATGTATATGATTAATAATTTAATACTTTATTAATTCAATTTTTTATATTTGCAGAGAGTTCGATGGACGACAGTACAGATGATGACGATTGGTACACGGTGCAAGTAACATCGGATGATGAATGTTGGCTTCTTCAACGCAACTACGATAACTTCGTGAAGCTGGACTCACAGTTACACCAATGTATTTATGACAGGAAAGTGTCCCAATTACCAGAACTGACGTACCGTATTTCTATTAATCAAATTGAGGTTAGTACACTATTTTAACTGAAAAAAAATATATGGAATATGGTTATTGTATTTTTCACTTAAATTAAATAATATTCTGTCCGCGCAACTACCGCGGTAAGCGAATTTTATTTGATAAAAAAATAAAAAAAAATAATTAAATGTGTAAAAAAAAGTTGGCATTGAAATTTTTTAATTTTTTTATTGATTATTAACTTTTTACTCTACATAATAAACAAAAAAATAAAATAAAAAAAAAAAGTTTCACATCGGGACTCGAACTCGGGATTCTTAGTTTTCAATCTCTACTATATTTTTTTTGTTTTTAAAATATCAACCAAACGGTACCTTATATCGAAAAAGTACAAGAGACACAATAATTTTGTTTTATTGAGTGGATTCCAAAACATATTTAATATTATTAATCCGATATTTAATACCCGAGATATGATTTTTTTTCGGTTTTGAACGGCCGCCATTTTGAAATCCATAAAGGAATTTCGCTGACTAACGAACTTAACCGAGGTATTCGTGAGATCGATTTTTTAATAAAGTTTCAAAAAGATCGGAAGTAATCCTGGAAGGCTAGAGAGTCCACTCGAAACGGCAGATATACATATGTATATATATATATATTTATATATATATATATATACATAAAGTTTTTAACGAACCTCATTTTCGTGATCTCGAGATCAAGTTTGATAAAGATATATAGTTTTTTTTCCGAAGTTGCGTCATGATGGTGATAGCAATAGCTATATTTTTCTTCGAAAAATTCGCTAATACACCTTTTTAACCACAAAAAAAGAACATTGTCACTTGACACGAGTTTCGACTTCACAAGAAGTCCTCATCAGGAGCCTAATAGTTCCAGACAATACTAAAAGGGCTTGTCTTAATTTAAAAAAAAAAACACAGTTTCTCTGTTTTCCAGTAATTATATTTTTATTTAATTTTTCAGGGTACTCTAACTGTATATTTGAAGAGATTTTGTGAAATTGTGGATAATTCTCTAAACTGTGGACCGATATTAACGTGGTTTCAACTTGATAATAAGGGCCATAGACTTCTAGTGCCTAACGAAGAATGTGATTCTATAAATACTCCTGCTGTTGCGGCAGCATATAGTATAAAAAAATACGTTTCTCAGGTATGTCTATCAACTGTATCTATAGAGGTTATAATATTTTCTTAAAGTTCAGGGTTTTGAAAATATATATGTAAATTATCAGGTTGATATAAGTTCGTAGCAATTTGGGTTTCCAAAGCAAAAAGTGTATTGGAAAGAATTTGTCCAGCATATATAATTTGTATAGTATTGTTTTATTGAATTGAATATTTTTCAGTTTGTAGAAAGTTTGTGTTAATTGTTACATAATTAAATAAAATGAGTATCAAGTGTAAAAAAAACTAACATTTCTGGCATATTTTTTTATTTGAGCTTAACAAAGGAGTTAAGGCATTGGAGGTTGCTAGAACGCTGCGAAAATGGTTTTCTCGTTTCAAACAGGACCATTATAACATGAATGATTCTCCATGTTCGAGAAGACCATTTTAAACATTTTTAATCAGCTGGGCAATTGGCCAATATGATGAATTTTGACCAATCATACTACATTTGCATTCCATGTGTTCAAAAATCGGGAAGATGTGAATTTGCAGTATAATAATATCTGTACTCATACTGCTAACATTACGAAAGATTTTCATCTTTTCTGTTTATCAAACAATACTCTTAAAAATTAGTTTGACAATTTCTTCACCTCCAAACCATTGGATTTCTTTAGGTGTGAAATCAAAAAACTGCCAGAACGTTTGAAATCAATTGTAAATGATACAGGAGAATATAATATTGAGTAGTTTGCATACTTTTTCATTTATAAAACATCAATTTTAAATTTAATAAAAATGTTATGAACTTATCTATGATCCTAATATTATATTTAAATTTGTATATTTGATGAAGTAATAGAGATTATTAATAGAGGATACGTTTTGACAAAATTATCGTAGTCAAATGTAATACAGATATTCAAGGTCTGGATAATCGAGTTTCTTGTATAATTTAACTGATTGTTTTATACGCAGGCACGCGATGAACTGAACCTTGAAGTTGGTGATATGATATCTGTGATTGACATGGCCAGTCCCGGTGAATCTATCTGGTGGCGTGGAAAACGTGGATTCCAAGTTGGCTTCTTTCCGCAACACTGCGTACATGTAATTGGAGAGAAACTAGCATGTCTTCCCAATGCTCCCAGGTACTTTATTCTTACACAAATATAGATACAATAAAACCTCGTTAATCTGAACTGATATGGATGAAATATCTGGAACTCGAATAAATAGTCTAAAAGAACTTTTTGGTTAATTTTTTTTGTGTAATTTTGTGCAAAAACACTAATATTATTATTAGTTAATATTAATTTACAGAGCAAAAATTTAAAATGCATACCAGATATCTGAAATAACAATATTCGGACTAACGATATTTTACTGTACTGTTATATAAATTGTATTAATACATGAAACTAAGTGGAAAACATTATTGCAAATTTTTTTTAGTGCTCTCAGTGCAAACCCCATAAAACCAGTGTTGCGTAAGCATGGTAAATTGATTGCTTTCTTTCGCAGTTTTATATTAAATAGACCATCAAGACGACGACTCAAACAAAGTGGTATTCTCAAAGAGAGGGTCTTTGGTTGTGATCTTGGAGAGCATCTGTTAAACTCTGGCCATGAAAGTAAGCAAATTTCATTGCTGTATTATTTTGAATAACATTTTTAGACATAGGATCTTTTTAGAAGCCAAAACGACTAATTCTACCAAAATTCTCGGCCTAAATTATTTCTTGTTATCATAATTGCTCATGTTATGAATCACTAGTTGTGCAAATCTTTACAAGTATATAGTTCAAAAATCAGGTTGTTAGTGTAATTACATCTCAAGTAATTACATGATCAAAATCGCCGTGCCCCTGAGAACATGGACTGTCCTGTACCATGGTTAAAAAATGGAGCTGACTGTTTCAACAAGGAAGAGAGTTGATTGAAAAGACTCTTATTTTGACCTGCCAAATGAAATATCTGATGAAAATGTCCAAAAAGTTAAAAAAATTGGTTCTGAATTAAGATGTAGCAGATAGCTGAGGCTATAAGCATCAGCAAAGAACAAGTTGGAGACATTCTTCACACACATCGGCAAATTCAAATAAGAGTCCATACAATGGATTCAAGAGAGTGGAAGAGCTCCAAATAAATTCTCCATAAACAGCAGGCATCTCTTTAAAAACTTCTTTTGAAATTTTCATGATTTTGATGAGAAATTTAATGACAGCGTGGTGCTCAATTTTCATAAGATGCATTGATGACTCAGACATGGTGACATTTATCATTTAATTAATCTAGATTGTAATTACACAAATGATATGATTTTAGCCCTATACACTCGTAAAGAGTTGCACAATTATAAATGAGCAATTATAATAACAAGTACCTCAGGTCAAGAACCTTTCAGTCTCCCCTTGTACACTTGATTGGTGAATTACTTTCCAAAAAACAAAACAAATTGAGCTATATTTTATCGGTTTATTTTATCAATAAACTATCCAAATGTATGTTTATAAAAACTATTTCTCACTGTTTTGTGGAGTTCGTTGCTTTACCTTCTGATCAGTCTATATTCATTTATATATTTGAAACAATAACTATTTCTTAAGAACATATGATAGGCAAATAGTTTTTTTTTTAGTTCCAATGGTATTAAAATGTTGTGCTGAATTCATAGAAAACCACGGCTTAGTAGATGGTATATATAGATTGTCAGGTGTAACATCTAATATACAAAAGTTACGGCATGCGTTTGATGAAGACAGAATCCCTGAATTGTACACGGAGGATATTTTACAAGATATACATTCTGTCGCTTCGCTGCTCAAGATGTACTTTAGGTACATATCTTATAAAAAAAATCTGTCTTATTTATAACGTTTTAAATGTTGTTTTATTTTTATTTTCAGAGAGTTACCAAATCCTCTATGTACATACCAGCTTTATCGTAGTTTTGTTAGAGCCATTCAATATGGTAACAATGTAGACAGATCTGATGATAACGAAAGACTGCTAAGAATTAGAGAGACTGTTCATAAACTACCACCACCTCATTACAGGTAAGAATATTAATACGTTATTATTACTTTTACATTAAATAAATTTATTTTTTGTTTCACAGGACATTGGAATATTTGATGCGACATTTAGCTAGAGTCGCTAAACATGGAGCTAGAACCGGAATGACGACTAGGAATGTCGCTATTGTTTGGGCTCCTAATTTATTACGCTGTGCGGAACTTGAGGTTGGTGGAGTTGCTGCATTACAGGGTGTTGGAGTACAGGTAGGTTTGATCAAAAAGTTACTGGAATTTGTATTTATTTAAAAAAATACATATTATTTATTATCAATATTGATATAATCCACTTCAAAGTAGTCCCCATTGGATATACATAACACACTCGCCAGTGTATTTTCCAATCCTCAAAATACTTCTTAAACAAATTTATTATTATTTACTATTATAAAAATATTTAAATATTGTGGTTCTAAAACTTCTTTTTATTTTTTTTAGGCTGTTGTTACAGAATTTCTAATTTGCTACACTGATTTAATATTTTGTGATAATTTGCCAATGGAACTGAGTGCTTCCGAGGAGCCAAGTTCGCCAAAAAAACTAAGACCTAAAAGTCTTATGATTTCAACACCAACCAGATTGCTTAGTTTAGAAGAAGCTCAAAATAAGCAACATCTTCTTAGTAAATCTGATGAATCTAGTTATATTGAAGTAGGAGGAGGGCCTAAAAATTTACCCGAGAAATATCACACGGTTCTAGATTTGCCTCAAGGTAAAAATATTTTTAAATATACTTATTTTGATGATGATAAATTGAATTTTTTTTTTAGGAGTTAGAAAACGTGGTGTTACCAAAAGGTCACCCTTAGGATGGAGATCGTTTTTCACAAAATCGAGGAGTAATACTCATGCTAGTATAACTAAAACAAGTAGAAAGGCTTCAACACCTGGTATTACAACGGTAAGTTTTTGATGTCGATGTATTAGTCATTTTATTTAAATTGATTATTTTTCTTTAGGAAAATGCAATAACAACTACAGAATTATCTGATATTCAACGTAAATTAAGACCTGTAAAATCTGCGGAGAGTTTGATATCAGGCCAATCGGAACCACTTGTTACTGATATTGATACGTTAGGGCCGTTGTATTGTCTAAATAAACCACCAGGACATAATAGGTATGTTTTTTTTTTTAATTCTTCGATTCAATAAAAATAGATGCATTAATTAATATTATGCCATTATTTATATTTTAGATCAGTTTCACATGATTCATATTTCGATACGTTACAACAAAATTCAAATAACAATTCTGAAGGTTCACTTTTAGATTTAAGCGAAATACAGTTGAATTTTGAATTAGAAGAATCTGAAATGAGAATATTTTCAGAAGATGAAAGTTTAGTTAGTTCTCCTCGAATTAAAGATGGGGTAAGTATTTTATTTTTTTATTTTTATGTATTGTTTTACTAATAATTTTTTTTTACATTCAGGCAACAAGAAAAATTTTACAGTCAAAAGATGACTTCAACAGTAATACAAATTCATTGAATCCATCTCCGAAGAAACAAGCTCGAATAGTTTTATCCCCCGAAAGCCAGTCACGTAAACGTTCACGTTTAGAAGATCAGCTATCGGATATTCTTTATATAGACTGCAGCACACCTGATAATACAATACAAACAACAGCTATTATTCATTCTTTGCCAGAAAAAATAGTACAAACAGATGAAACAGAACCAAAAAATAAATCCCCTCGTAACTCAGATGAAATGGCCTCGAAATTAACAGAAACTAAGTTGAAAAATATCGAAGATAAGTTCAATTGTTTTTCGGTAAAAAATAAAAACCGTAATTCTCTGAATTTAGAATCATCATCGCAGAATGTGAAAGCAAATTTACCTAAATCTCTGACTGAAGTAGATATTATAAGCAAATCGTTGAAACTACCTGATAATACTTCGAGCGGAATCCCGAGTACAAACCTATCACCACAAACTCCAAATTACAAGAGATTGATTGGTGAAACCGATTCGAGCGAAACGACAACACCAAATCAACTTTCACCTGATTTTAGTTTGACAGAATCTCCTACTGATATTAGTTACACGAAACTTAACAGATTTTCTGGAGATTCACATAAATTTGAAACATCTAATGATTCGGATAAACATGATGATACAATGATAGTTTCAAACACTTATGAAAATATTACTAATGATTTAGGAGATATGAATTTAAAGAAGTCACCTACAAGTCCGACATATGAAAATGTTTTAACGACGATAAGTATCACATATAGTGTGAATTCACCTCAGAAAAAGGCAGTTGACAATATCTACGAAGACGTGGATATCGGTGCGACAAAAGTAAATTCAAATGAAGCTAGTCAAGTAACAACAAAAGTCACAAACGTAGATGAACTGTTAGCGAACCATATGGAATGCCCGACCGAAAAAACAGATAATAAAAATATAATAAAAAACACCCCAACTTCATTAGATTTGAGAAATACTCCGATAATTTTATACAAAAGCCATTCGTTGAATAATAGCCCGATTGGTTCTCCTGCTGTGACATTTGGTTCAGTCCGTGCTAAAAGCAGTAGTCCAGTGTTTACAGGCGATGGTCAGCAAGCTTCTTCACCTGTAAATTCAGTAACATCAAATGATAACGCAAATAATAGTTTAACATCTAGTCAACCGTGCAGTAACAATGGTATTCTGTTGTCAACAAATGAAAAAAGAAAATCTGATTATAATATTGATGAAGATACAGTTTACCAACAAGTTAAATACTTTAGAAGATCTGTACATGAGATAAATGAATTATTAGATAAACCATTCAGTGTACCTGATATTGTCGATGTGAATCCGGAAAGTATTATTATGAAAAGTACTGATACAGAAAATGATGATTGTGTAGTTGAGAATGTTGATGTGAATGAAGATTTAAGTGGGGTAGATTTAGTGCAAAATTTAAATAAAAATATTGATACGGATAAAGTGAAATCTACTGATGCAAGTATTATAGACATCTGTGAAAATAAAAGTGACACGGACTTAGATAATATTGATAATAAATCAGATAGGTTTGATTCTCTAGATGTTTTTGAGAATGTAGACAATGTAAGTGATGTTAATACGAAATTAGATGATCAATGTGTAGAAAATATTGATGTTACAATTGAAGATAGTGCTAACAAAGAGTGCGAAAATGAATTTAACAATTATAAAAATATTGAGACTGAATCTACTAAGGAAGATACGAGCATAGTGAGTATTAGTACTGACGTAGATGAAAGTAGTAAAGCAAATATTGAAAGTAGAAGTTCAAAGAAGAATAAAATACGAGAACTGGCATTAAAATTTGAAGCGTCAGATGACAAATGTGCAAGAGATAGTTTACCGCCGTGTCTGAGAGCACGTCAAGCAAAGTTAATGAAAAATAACAGTAGGACACGGTCGCTTGATGAAAATGCTTTTGCAAAGGAATGCAAGGATGGTTCTAGTAATTATATAAACAGTTTAAACACAAACTTTGCTCCGTCTGTGTTTAGAAGGAAGTCTTTTGATGAACGTTGGAATTTTTGTATAAATGCGTCGGGACCTAAAACACTGAACCAACCTAAAACATTACCTAATTTTGCAAAAGTTTCACTTGAATTTCATTCTATGCATACAGCTGATCCAATTATGGCTGTTGATAAAAAATCTGATGTACAAAATATAAGTATGTCTGATGTTGAAGTAAATAAAGAAAAAGAATTGCAAGTAGAAAAAGGTGTTGTGAAAAAAGAAATGAAAGATACAGAAACATTTAGTCAACCGATTTCTGATATGTTATCATCTTCGTCAAGCAATATCCATTCTGAATGTAATGCAAATCCACAGTTGAACAGAGAGCGTATTGAAAAATATAAGGAAGAACGAAGAAATTTCCTGAGGGAAAAATATCGAAGTGAATCATTCCGTACAGAAAAAGATCAGGTTCTTAGTAGATTAAAACAGAAGACTAAAAGTAAACATGAGCATGAAGATGAATATTTTAAAGGGGGCCAAGAAGGTTGTGATACAAATAGTAAATTAAATAAAAACATTGACAATCCAGTGAACCGAAAAGTAGAAATCGATGATGTACATGAGACTTGGATGAAAAGTCGAACCAAGAGTACAAGCGAAGATAAAGTTATTATAATAGAGAATGAATCTCTCAGCGAAAGGTTAAATCCGATCAAAAATCCAGAACCAAAACCTCACCAACACAAAAAATGTTTCTCAACAGATATTTTTTCACACAACTGGAATGATGGAAAACTTACAACGGATATAACTTCTCCTGAATTGCGCACAAACCAAAGATATAATAAAAGTGATATGCCAGTTTATAGTGAAAGGGACTTTTGTAAAAAGCCAACAGTGAAAGCAGCTAGCGAACAAGACGAAAGCAGAAATTCTAGAGACGTGAGGCAAAAAAGTGAGAGTGAATCTTCAGATGAAAGAAGGGTTAGTCAGATAGAATCTCTGAAACTTAAATACGAGTCTGATATAACTAAACGAGGTGCGGAATATAAAAATGTAAGTGACAAAGGATATGTTAAGAAAGGTGTGAAGAAAAAAGAGATATCTGATAATATTAAAATACGCGGTGATCAACTAAGAAGAAAGGATTACGGCAAGCCAGATAATTTAGATTTAAACACGGATAGAAGGCATACATTCGAGGGCATGAGCATGAGAGAGAGAGAACTAGAGTCAGAGAAAAGTCAAAGGGTTAGTTTAGAGTCGAAGTTATCTTTTCATAGCGCTACAAAGTAAGTTTATTTACAAACCATTGTATTTTTTTTAAACTGTTTTTTAAAATGATTTAAAGGGGTTTTTCTGGTAAAGCAGTTGAAATATAAGATGATTTTTAGAATTTTTTTCTTTTCAATGAAAATAATGGATTTTTGATGAGATTTTTTGTGCTTACATATCTCCTAGGTTCATGGTGTGTGCAGGTATTATCTTCACTTTGACATATTTAAAAAAAAAAATTCATCAGTAAAGGTGGCACTATAGCAGAAACTAGAATAAAACATTTAAGTCAAAAATTGAAAGTTAATGTCTCAAGTTTTTTGGTGTTGGAGAATCTCTCATGCCGTAATGACAATGATATATTCGTTAAGTCAGAATTATTAGCTCTGAGTTCCAATAGTAAAATTTCACAATATGTATTCATTATTCGATAATTAATTTTTCCATGCTAAATCTCCAAAGTCTTCTTTATAAAACCTGTAAATAAAAATTAATTTAAAAAAAGTTATTAAAACTTCAGTCTCCTTCGTGATTTTTGGCCCACCCTGTACATAAATAATCGAAATTTGCAAAAAGAACAATTTGACCAGAATGACCCCTTAAAAGAAATCATATTTTGTCTAATGTAAAGTAATACATTTTTACAAAATAATTTGTTTTATTTTAGGCCCGAGAAGCATTCTCCATCGTACTGCATCAGAGATATGACGGCTATGTTTGAATCAAAGTCAAATAAATCGTAATGTTTAATTTATTTATAGTATTTGTATAATATATTCAGAATAAATCGAATTATTGTCTACGTAAAGCTTTAAGATTGCTGCTTTTCATGTTCTAAACATTGTGCTGTAAAATAGTAATGTTCTATTTTTTTATTACAAAATATAATGATACTGATATTTTTGATATATTAAAATGTATTTAACGTTTAAAATTTCGTCTGTGTATTTAAATAATAAACTTTGTGTAGAAATGTATATCATAATAATCGAGTTGTAATTGTTTCACAATTGAAAATAATAATTATGATGATACATATAAATCTACGTAAAATATGTGATGGTTCAATTACAATATTTCAAGTTATATTTATTTTTGTAACATAACATCTTAACATTGTTCAAGTACAGGTAATTTATCGTATTCAAAGCAATAACATTTTCTCCAATCAATATTCCTAATATTAACCGTTATTGTGAAATTTCTTACAAAATAATATAATCAATAGGCATGGTTTGGATTTATTCTGAGTACAAATAAATGTTAAGTTTGTTTATATTTTTAAACATGTTTAAAATGTATTTGGCAATTATTACTAAAAATATAATCTTGTTATAAATAATTACAAACTAAAAGAATTATGCAGATATATTTGTGAAATTCTCAGTAGCACTATTTGTTACTTAATTTTCAAATGTGAATATTATGGCCGATCACAAATAAGAATTAAATTTAAAGTTTTTTAAATCAACCGAGTCAAAACTAAAATAGTTGAAATTCTTCATTTTTAGATTTATTATGTTGGTTTCATAAAATTAATTGCTTTACTGTGGGGTCTGCATAATGTTTATGTAGCTATTGAGACTTTCATGTTGATATTTGTTGAATTTTAGATTATAGTGATATGCATATAATATATACAATTATATTAAATATATAGCATTAAAACGCCCCATTGTTTTGGGCATTAAATATTTTCATTATTAAAATATCACATATAAAATCAATGCTACAGTTTTCAATAATTTTTGTTCTTACTATATTTCTGGGCAAAAAATATCAAAATAGAAATAACTTTTTTGTTCTATATCAAACATTTGAATTTCACAATGGGTTTTATTTATATTTACAGTTTATGTAAATTAATTTTAATAATGAAAATTTGTAAATAAATTTATATTTCAATACCAAAATGCCAATTTGTTTAATTCGTCAAATATAGCATGACAATAATATTCGTTCCTTTGAATAAGAACCAGTGTATTTATTATTACTTACTTTTACTTTATTTATTGTTTTCTAACTGCTATTTCAAAATTGTATAGCTTCTAACAATGTATTATTGATATTGATAAAAGTGTATGTACAATCATATTATTTATGATTGTGTACTTAGCAATATTATTGAAATAAAAAAAACAATTCTTTTTTTATTATTTATTTATTAAGTTAATTTTTTGTAGAAATAAAATATACATTACTGAAATTTGTTTGTTTTATTTGATATCAATGGTCTTATGTTATAACATGATAACTACCAAAATGTGATTTTTCAGGAAAGTGATTTAAAAGTTTTACATTAGGTTGCACAAAGCAAAATTAATCACGATTAGTTAATCAGTTGTTTTAAAAGCATTGATTATTACATCAATTCTTAAGAACAATCATGGTCATGATACATTTTTTGTATTAATTTTATTAACATAAATTTTTTTTTATTAATTTATAAATTCCGCAGAAAAATCTAAATTTGTTAAACTAAAAAACACGAAAATAACAAGTACCCATTCTTATACTTATTAATGTTATTAATATACTAATATATGTATAAGCGCAACTACATTTTGTCAGTGATGCCAACTATAAATGATTGCAAAAATGATTTTACATTTGAAACAGTATAATAAATACATTTGAATAAGAACATTCGCAATGAAAAATTAAACTTTATTGAACCGATAAAATTAAACATTATTGAACCAGTAACCGAAATTTTGTTTTTCGGTTCGGCTCCGGTTCAGGTTCAACGTCATGTTTAAAATTTCAGTTCAGGTTCATTCCGGTTTGTCCAAAAATTCCAGAACCGGTTTTCGGTTCGGGTTCGGTTCGACTCCCTGGAATTAACATTAATCATGGATTGAAAACAACTAATTAATTAATCGTAGTTAATTTTGCTGTATGCAACTCAAGGTTATAGTACCTGTTTTGTTCAGATATAAAATTACCATTTATTTTTATGTATTTATCTAAATGATTACAAATACCATGAATTGCCAAAACAAGAACAGAAAACTAAATCGGAAGAAGAGATCAGACGTATTCCGCCATTGTGTCAGTTATCATATTATGACCTAACACCGATGTACATTATTATCACGGATACTATTGGATACAATCATACAATTACATTTTACTTCCTATAAAAATTATGTTTATTTGATAAAGGCCAAATATATCAATGCACCAAATTCAGAGGAGACAAGAAACCAAATATAAACTAGATTTCAGTTTATTAATTTGTTAAGTAATGAAAAATAATTTAAGCCTATATAAAGTATTCAGCTGTCTCCTCTGTAGTTATGCCATAATAGATTATACAGGAAATCTTTTTAATTTTACTTTCTGAACCCACTCCTCTAACTGAGAAGTTAGAAGACCACCTAAAATAATTTGCATTGGATGGTAAACTAGAAGAGGTAAAGTGATTTGACTTAGATGAGAATAACCGTGGAACATTATTCTTAAGATCGGTACACCTGAAATACATAAAAATTTTAAGTTAGTTGTTTCAGTTTTTTGTTGGTCAATATTTATAACATACCTAACGTTAAAGATTTATGTGTTGAACAAAACATGATCGCAATTACATCAGCTGGTGAAAAGTAATAGTTCATGCTTTGAGCTAAAATGTAGCTTAAATACATCAATAATATCTGTATTATCATCACTGAAATAAACAAGGAATTATTAATATGAAATAATTTTTTGTTACTAGCATGATACTTTATATGCATTCTATAAAGGACCCTGCACAAAATTAATGAGATTTGATTTTTTCTTGAAATTTTTTTTAGTAGGTGCTTTAGTCATAAAGGAAAAACACCTCTGAAATTTCACGATGATGAATAATAAGTCAGTCAGGACATGTTATTATACAGTCAGTACCTTCCAAAAGTTCCGGGCCACCTAAATAACTTTTGAATGGTTTGAGATATAGGATTAAAATTTATAGATGTACAATGGGATCACAAAGTCAATTATTTAACTACAAAAACACAAAACATGCACACCCCTGGGGAGAAGGGGAAACCAAGAAATCTTAAATGGTACATGGGGTTGAGTTAGGGCTCGCTCAAAAGGGCTTATTGAGACGAAAACAATGCAGCAAGTTGTGTCATCAGTGTGGCAAAAAATTCCACTCTTCTATTTTTTTTTCATTTTAGTATATTTTTAAAAATCCATTTAGCCTAATCTCAATAAAAATTTTCAAATTATCATAACTCTTCAAAAATAAATCGTAGAGACCTGTTGTTTTCGTCTTAGTAAGCTCTTTCGAACGAGCCCTCACTCAACCCCACGTGCCATTTAAGATTTCTATAGTTTGCGATCCCATTGTGTATCTATAAATTTCAATCCTATATTTCAAACCATTCAAAAGTTATTTAAGTGGCCCAGAACTTTTGGAAGGCACTGTATGTATATATAACTATAGATATGATAAAAAGTTTATGTAAGTATACTTTTTAATATATAGTAATTAGTAATAAATACTTTACTAATTGAATCGGTGAGTGAAAGAACGATATATCTCCAAAATGATAATTTTGAGAAAAACGAAAAAAACTGTTTTAAAGGAGAACTATGGGTTATTTGGTCTAATTATGTATTGTGACATTATAGAACTTATGTTAACCGATAATAATACGTACATAAATAAATTTAAAAAAAATTGCAAAAAAAGATATTTGAAAAAAAATAACCTGCAGTTATACTGTTCTTTCACTCAATTAAAAAAAAATTGCTAATTTTTTTTTTATTGCTTTATTTTCGGCTTTATTATTTTATTTTTTATTATTTTACAAAAAAAATTATTTGTAATTTTTACTCAGAATCTTCATTTTTGACTTTCCAAGAAATAATATGGTAGTAAAATTCGAGGATTACGTCAGAAAAGTAAGGTAAAAGTAATTGTAAAAAAAATTAAACTACCCCCCGTCGCACGTACGATGTTGGTCGATGTATTATTATTTTGCTATGTGATAGAGCTATGAATTTTAAACATTTTGTCTATCTCAGTTAAAATTGCCATTTTTGGCACTTGTATTGTTCTTTCACTCACCGATTCAATTTAACTATGAAACGAAGCTAAAAACAAATATTTGTTGATGAGGAATATTTTAACTTTTAACGGTTAACTTTAACTTGCGTTAAATTTTCGAAATTTTAACGATTAACGAAGTTAACTTTGGATTAACTGTGCCCATCTATGGTCAGCTGTAGGTCATAAGTTGAGTTATAATTATATAACATATTTGTAATATTTTTTACATAACTTGTTCCCCAAATGTTACATAACAGTTACGTTTGATGTTCACTGGGTAAAAAACTACAATATGCAACAAAAAGTAATAAAAATAAATTGTTTGTATTTTTAAGCTAATTCTAAGCACTTTTAGTCTGCAAATTTTTTTAAAAGTTGATCCTTTAGACTATACGAGATAAATATAGAAATAAAGAAACTATTTTGGTGCTCCTTAGAGTGGAAATTATGGGCTTTTCCCCAAGTTATACAAAAATTTCAACCGAAAGACAAATCTCATTAATTTTGAGTCCTTGACAAAGTTTAAAATAAATATACAGAATATTGCATTTTTTTTTTTAAATAAATAAATATCCAATTAAAATACTCCCAAAAAATGATTTAATTTTACTTTCTTATTTAATAAAATAGTTATTAAGTTTACCTAATAATACAGTGATGAGTATATCAGTAGCACTAAAACCTAATTCATGAGATAAGAACATATCACAGAACGTTGTGTATATTATAAATAAAAGCGCACACTTTCCAACTATGCTCAACAGTGTGTGGAAGCTTTGGAATGAAAAGAACTTTTTAATTCCCACTCCAATAACAAGAGGTATAAGTACAGTCAATATTAACTGAATAATCGTTGAGACGAATGGTACTATAGTTGTTGAACCTAACTAAAATGGTAAAAAAGGAGTTTATTAATTATACATATGATAATTATATAAAATATGTCTTCGTATTAAGACAACAGTAGCGGACTAGGGGGGGTCTGCCCCGGCTATCAAAATGAGGTAGAAGAACTTGATGAAGATTAAAGTGACACGAGAAATAAAAAAAACTTATCATTATCACAAACTGCAAGAGGGTGCAAATGTAATTTTTAGGGGGCATCAAAATTGAACTGACAATGAAAAAAAAGATCATCCATTGCACCTACAAAATTGTTTTTGGGAAAAGGTAACTAACATTCCATCCCCAGTACCAACCTTTCTTAGTCCACCACTGTAAAGCAATACAACTTACTGTAAGATACAATGCTATAGGTGTAATAATTATCCCTAAAAAACTACCTAGGATGGAATTAAAAATTGCTGCAGCTTCATTGCCTTGTGATGCTCTAGTTAAAATAACTGCACTAGAAACTGGAGGAGGCATGCAAGCTACTGTTATTAATCTGAAATTGATTTAAAACACGCTTTGAAAAATGTCACTTTGAGAACAAAAAATAATAATTTAAATCTACCCTTTTAGGATCCATTCGTTAACTCCAAATATCTTGAGAAAATTATTGAATGTAATAATTATAAATGGAATCACAGTGAACGTAAACACTTGAATAAATAAATGCAATTTGTACCGTTTTAAAATTTGAAAAAATTTATTTATTTTTAAAAAAAGGCCACTTATAAAAAATATTAACGATGTAGCTCCATATTTTACTGTCACTTCTGGCTTCAGTGGACCTGAAAACATTTAATTTCATTTAAAAAACTACAAATTAAATTTTAAAAACATAACTTTTTTACCTTGTTTTGCACCCAAAGAAGGATATATAGTAGCTAAAAATATACATATTAATATCCCCAAAACAAACCAATTTTTTACAGCTACATCCTTAAATTTGGGTGGTTTATTATATTTCATGGTGTTATTTTTTCAAAAACATTTCGATTACATGTCAAACGATGTTTAAATGTCATTTGTGACGTTTGTTAAATCGGTAAATTCATTTATTATCTATGTAAAATTAACCAATAAGATTTGAGATACATATTGTACATATCTCAAAGCTTATTGGTTGATTTTACATAGATAATAAATTAATAATATGTCAACCTGGCTGTCAACTGTCAAAACGTAGGCAAAGGAAAAAACGCAGGTTAAATTGCAAATTTTGTGATATTTCAGCATTTATTTAAAAAAATAATTGAAACTTCGAATGTTTATGAATCAAAGAACATATTTTCATTCTTAAAACATATATTAAATACATTAACATGTTCGGATTTAGTTGTATTTTGTAAGTAAATTATCGTTCATTTATCAATAATACAATAATAATTATTATTGTATATAAATGTATATTAAAGCACCAATATTTTTTTTCAGATCAAATTTAATATTATCTTTTCAATTACTTGTAACTTCTGCAATCATTTTATCAGTAATTTGTACTGCAATACTTCCAATAATAATATTATGGCTGCGTAGAAAATATTCTAAAAACCGTGTAGAATTTAAGAATAGCATTAAAAGTGAATTGATTGTTGCTTTCTTTCATCCTTATTGCAATGCAGGGGGTGGTGGTGAAAGAGTACTTTGGTGTGCTTTGAAAGCTCTACAAAATAGGTAATGTTATCTTAGCTTCATTAAGAATCAAAATTTAAAATAAAACTATTTACTTGTTTTTTAGATACCCTAATGCTAAATATTACATTTATACAGGAGATTTAGAAGCATGCCCTGAAGCGATATTGAAACGTGTTAAAGAATCTTTCAATATTGAAGTAAATGAAAATAACGTTGAGTTTATTTATTTGACAAAACGAAAATGGGTTGAAGCTAAAATGTATCCATATTTTACACTTCTCGGACAAAGTTTAGGTTCAATATGGCTTGGTTTAGAAGCTTTAGACAAGTTACAACCAGGTAACTATAATATATACACTTATCATAACAAATTTAATCATTCTTTAAATATTTTTCAGATATTTTTATTGATACTATGGGATATTCATTTACCCTACCATTATTTAAATATGTAGGAAGGGCTAAAGTAGCTTGTTATGTCCATTATCCAACTGTTACGACTGACATGTTAAAAAGGGTTTACAGTAGAATTGTCACACACAATAATAGAAGATTTGTGGCAAACAGTCCATTCTTAACATCAGCTAAAATGCTTTATTATAAAATTTTTGCTCAGGTGAACCATTATTTTTTTTTTATAACCTTTTTAGTCCAGGAAAAATAGACGTACAAGGAAAAAATTTGTAACAGGCTAAATTTTTGCATACACCTTAGTATAAAGGTACTTAATAATGTGTGAAAGTTCCTCATCGATTTGACTTGTGCAAGTTTCAATTTTGTGGGGTCAAAGTTCACAAAAACAGTATTTTTCAAATATCACGAAAACGGTGGCCTTTTCGAGCAAAAATTTCTCTTACTAATTTGTAGCTGAGATAATTTACAACAAAAACGAACCTACGGGTTTTGATGCAGGAGAAACCGTTCATGAATTATAAAGAGTTATTAATAACTCGGCGCACTTTTCCATAGCATATACGATATCGTTCTATGTAAAATGTAATATAGAGCTACGGTTAAACATATATATTCCACATAACCAGCAAGATCGAGATAACTCTTTCTGTTTCATAGGAATCGAAAGTACATTAGTTGACAATGCTTTGAAAAAAAATTAACCAAAATTACTACGTCTGAACAGAGCAAAACGGGGTCTTCAAGGTACGCGACCCTCGAGCGATCTATTAAGCACATTTTACACTTATCTATTTTTTAAAATCGAAATCTATTGCAATACAATCATTTGGTAGACATCCGTCTATAAGAATATATACATTTATATATGAAAAATATAATTACAAATGAAGAAAACGGCACTTAAAGGATGATTTATGGAGATTCTATTTTTATTTTTTTGTTTTACGGTTGAGTGTATTTACTCTAGATGCAATAATTTTTATCTTATGATTGTGTGCTATCACTCATTTTCTTCAAAAATTTGTATTTTACAAATTTTACTTTAAGTATTTTTTTATAAGGTTCACATTTTTCACAAAATATTAATTAATAACGAAAATTTTCTTTAAAAAATCTCCAGAAATCATCCTTTAAGTGCCGTTTTCTTCATTTGTAATAATATTTTTCATATATAAATGTATATATTCTTATAGACGGATATCTACTAAATGATTGTATTACAATAGATTTCGATTTAAAAAAATAGATATGTGTAAAATGTGCTTAAAACATCGCGCGAGGGTCGCGTACCTTGAAGACCCCATTTTGCTCTGTTCAGACGTAGTAATTTTGGTTAATTTTTTTTCAAAGCATTGTCAACTAATGTACTTTCGATTCCTATGAAACAGAAAGAGTTATCTCGATCTTGCTGGTTATGTGGAATATATATGTTTAACCGCAGCTCTATATTACATTTTACATAGAACGATATCGTATATGCTATGGAAAAGTGCGCCGAGTTATTAATAACTCTTTATAATTCATGAACGGTTTCTCCTACATAAAAACCCGTAGGTTCGTTTTTGTAGTAAATTATCTCAGCTACAAGTTAGTAAGATAAATTTTTGCTCGAAAAGGTCACCGTTTTCGTAATATTTGAAAAATACTGTTTTCGTGAACTTTGACCCCACCCAATTGACACTTGCACACATCAAATCGATGAGGAACTTTCACACATTATTAAGTACCTTTATGCTAAGGTGTATGCAAAAATTTAGCCTGTTACAAATTTTTTCCTATCTTCTATATTTTTATGTCTATTTTTCCTGGACTATTTGATAAATGATAATATAAAAACTATAGAAGTTGGTGTTAAAAAGATCTACGTTATTGTTTTTTATACTCACATTTGATGTTCTGTGGTTTTGCTCTAATTATTTTCTATTTTTTTAATAATATTTTAGATTTATGGAATGGTTGGTAGATGTTCGGATTCGATAATGGTTAATTCAAGCTGGACAGAAGAACATATTAACAAACTCTGGCTTGTTCCCATCTCTACACATCGTGTTTATCCACCATGCGATGTAGATAGCTTGAAAAAACTCAAAAGAATTTCATGTGATAAAATAAAAATTGTCTCGATAGGTCAATTTCGCCCTGAAAAAGATCACCCGTTACAGCTACGAGCAATGTACGAATTGCGATCTATCATTAAAGAAGAGTTATTTGATAATGTAAGTTTCATTTTAGAGATTAAGGTTAAATTTACTGACTACTATTCTGCCGTGCTAAGCACAAAAGCGGTATCTCAAAAAAAATCGTAAAGTTGATTTTTATGGCATCGAATAGCTTAAAAAAATACGAATCCAATGAACCAAGCCAAATAGCGGTATCGTATTTAAAACATATGAAAAAACCCTTAAAAAAGTGTTCCCTATCTCAGGTTTACCTTAAATCACTAAGAGAATTAGAGGTACACCAAGACCTCGCTTTGTGTCATTTCGTTTTGCGTTTTTTTCGAAGATGCGTCGCTGCTGAATTAGTACTAATTTTCACTGTGCGTCGTTAAATGTTCGAAGTTGCGTTGTTTTGGGTTCGAGTCTTTAATTTTTTTTAATTAAAACGAGAATAACTTAAATAATTCACTTTGCGTCGTTTCAATTTGCGTCGTGTTTTTTTGGAACGTAACCACGACGCAAAGTGAGGTATGGGTGTATATCAATAATACGTAGGCGAATAACTGTATATTTTGATACCGCCAAAATTCCCAATATAATGAATAAATTCCATTTAATAAATCAAAAAAACAATCTGTAAAGTAAAAATAAAACTATTTTAACAAAACTTTGATTTTCTCGAAACTCGCCTTTACTGAGATACCGCTTTGTGCTTAGCACGGCAGTATTATGTTAATATTAATTATATTAAAATTTAAAATTTATTTTTACTTTTAGTTGAGGCTAGTCATTATTGGTTCCTGCCGAAACTCTGAAGACGAAACTCGTGTAAAAGATATGCAAGATCTATGTAAACATTTATCATTGGAAAATCATGTTGAATTTAAAATTAATATCAGTTATGAAGAGTTACAACAAGAAATGCAAGAAGCTACAATTGGTTTACATTCAATGTGGAATGAACATTTTGGAATAGGTATAGTAGATTTTAATTTATTTTTTGTCATAAAATCTCATAATATGTTTTCATTTTCTGTCTTTATATTTTTAGGTATTGTTGAATGTATGGCAGCTGGATTAATAATGATTGCTCATAAGTCCGGTGGTCCTATGATGGACATAATAGAGACAAGTGAGCCATCAAAAACAGGATATTTAGCTGTTACCGATCAAGAATATGCATGTACTATAGCTGCAGCATTGTATCTTAATGAAGATCAAAAAGCTTCTATTTCAAATGCTGCAAGGTAAATCATTTCAGTACTGAAAAGGTTGATGAAAAGGTAGTGAACAAATTTTCAATGACTTTTTATTTTTAGATCATCTGTGAATAGATTTTCAACTCAAGAATTTGAAAATGGATTTTTACGAGCAATAAAACCATTGTTTATTGAATAAAAAGAGTGTACGTAAATTGTTATTACTTAATAAGTAATTTATATTGTATATATTTGTTTGTTTTAATAAAGAATATTTTAACTAGAGTATATAAATGAAGTTTATATTATTTATTTTCAGTATTAAGTATAGCTTATTTTCTTGTAAAAGTAGTAAATAATCTCAATATTTTTGTATAGTATATTGTACAATAATTGTACATTTATATATTATATAAATGTACAATTGTATATATAAATGTGACATTTTTTCTACATATATATTATTATTATGTACACTCAGCGTTCTATAATACGACCATCCACAAGACGTCCGATCCATAAGACAATGTTCTAACAGTTCTATAGTACGTCTGGTACGTCTTTCCCCAACTCCCACCATAATACCACTGTGACTGCTATATTTCAGCGCGAAATTTAAATTAACAAATTGACGTTCAAGTCTTCTATGTAGTTGTAGATTTTACACACAAAACTTGTGTTTTGGTGTGACTCAATGTGGAAAAAAAATGAAATTCAATACAAATTTTCGTTGAAATTGAAATATAATAAATAGTATAAAAAAATGTGTAAGGTACATACATTTTATTTAAAATTTGATAATTTGAAAACGATTAAAAAAGGAAATAACAAAAATAAATTATTGGCATATGATTGTATAGAAATCTATACATTTTTCATCCAGTATTAAAGCAACGAATAACAATTGTCTCTAGTTCAATCCTAAAAAGTCAACAAACCAGGATCTCGTTCACCAACAGTGCCGTTTTTATTATTATGTACTAGTGATGTAACGAATATTCGCATTCGCGAATATTCGCACATTTTTAAACATTCGTATTCGCATTCGCATTTGCAGGTAAAGTTGCAAATATATTATGATGTATTAATATACACTAAAATGTAAAATTAACGTAGGTATCACTAAATTTTTCAAATATTTTTAGCTGTTTTTAAATAGCTGGATCTCTGCGAAAAATGGTCGTAGAAGAGTTTTAAATAAACATTTCTAAAGCTTGAACGTTCTAGTTTTTGAATCATTTATTGAAAATTTTATTATCTTTCAGGATAACCTCCTTTTTAAGTTGAAACGCCAAAAAAAATTTTTTCAAAAAATTATATTAATTTTGAGAGGCTCTACAGGACATGCAATTTTTTTTGGTCAAACCAAATAAATGACTGCTGTAGGTCGGACATTTTTCTTCAATTTACTTTTTTTATATTGCTGTACGATTTTTTTTGACCAAGTTATGTGCAATCGAAGCAAAAATCATATGTTTAACATTAAGCGCTTATAACTAGGGAACAAATAATCATAAAAAAAATTTAAGGGCAGATTTGGAAAGCTGAAAATATTTTCTTTAATGCCCTTTAGTTGTTTATTTGATAATAAATTATTTTAATATTGTAAAATTCGTTTGAAAGTGACCTAAAAAATCGCATATTTTTCAAAATATAATTTTTTGAAAATTTTTTTTGGCATTTCAACTTAAAAAAAGAAGGTTATCCTGAAGGATAATAAAATAAAAAAACTAGAATGTTCAAGCTTTAGAAATGTTTTTTTTAAAACTCTTCTACGACCATTTTTTGCAGAGATCCAGCTATTTGAAAACACCTAAAAGTATTTGAAAAATTGATTGATCCGTTAATTTTGCATTTTAGTGTATAAAAATTGATTGATCTGTTAATTTTGCATTTTAGTGTATAAAAATATCGTTTTTTAGTCTATCTTATTCAGAAAATCTTTTTTTTCTTTTTTTTAGCTTTTTTTTACAAAAAGTCAATATTCGCATTTGCATTCGCGAATGTTGACAGTTAATATTCGCATTCGTATTCGCGAATGTTTAAAATCACACATTCGTTACATCACTATTATGTACACAGAAGATTATGTATCTGTCAACTTTTAGGCGTGGTGGTGGAGGCTCCTCTAGCCGGCGTCTTGTGGAATTATTGAATTACCGATGGCTACGTATTATAGAACGCTGATGTCCGGTATTATAAAGAAATTTGCGAGTCGCAAATTTGCTAATCGCAAATTTGTGATTTAGTAAGAGAAAGATATACAGGATTCACTCAATACAAAAAGAAACGGGTATATAATAGTTTTATAAAGTGATACCCGTTTCTTTTTGTATTGAGTGAATCCTGTATATCTTTCTCTTACTAAATCACAAATTTGCGATTAGCAAATTTGCGATTCGCAAATTTCTTTATAATACCGGGCATGAGTGTATGTAGAAAAAATGTCACTCAAATATTTATTGAAAATAAAGACGGTCCTGCATTTACGATTATTATTTAACCGTTTTGCATAACCGCAAGGATTGCGTGTCTCATCTATCTATCTTTATCTATAAATAACGTAAATGGATTGCGAGTTTCACATCTTTATAGCATTTTCCAGAAGCGTTTATATAATATTTATTTAATCTGTGACTGATCTGTCATTTTTCTTTGAAGTAATGATTAGTTGTTAACCTGTTACTTATTATTATTTTAAGAAATTATGTGAGGGTAATATTGTATATATAATTATTTACATAAAGGCCAAATCAAAATTTCGGAAGATTTATAAAATGACGGATATGAGTGACAAAAAAAATGTCGATATTCAAGGTGCATAATAATAGAGTTGACAAATTTTGAATAATACATTAATTATAAATTACTTATTTGTTTTTCTGCTTTTTTAGAGATAGAATTAGGTATTAGTGATATGAAAAGTGATGTGAAGTATACAAATAAAAAATACGTGCGAAATGCGGAGGAACAAAAGGATGACAATACTAAAAGGCAAGTGATTTTATTTTTAAAACGTCTGATAGGTTATACTGTTCATATTATTTTAAAACAAATACTTTTTTACAATGTGTTTATATTAGTTAAATAGAATGTTCAGTTTTAATTATGTACATTGATTCAAATACAAATTTCATGGTACTGTCATTATTAATATTTCATCTAATTAAAAAAACATTCTGCTTATTTCTCAGAACGAATTTTTATTTATCAATACATTGGGCCTAATTCAAATTATTTTTATTCATACAACTAATAAAACATTATGATCTATTAAACAAAATTTGCAAATATCCTTACAATTAAACATACGGTTCGTTCAAGTATGGCTTGTCATAGGTCAAGTGAAATTGAAATAACATATTTTTTATTTAAAAAATTTATGACATTTTAAAATACATTTATTATGTATTGTATTTGTTGTTTTCCATAATTGGGAGATATGTACCTATAATTAGAGGAAATTAATTATATAAAATAATTATTATTACCTAACATAATATGATCAGTAATTTTTTTGTTTTAAGTACCTAATCAGTAAATTTTATATCACGTACATATATTGTTTACCTAAAGAACTTTAATATAACTTTATGCCTATTGCCTATGCATATTCATTATTATTTTATTATAGTATGTATGATACATTTTTTATCAGTTTGTGAGGTCAGTGCACTGTGTAATATAAATAGACTATGCACTTGTTATATCAAAATATTTAAAACTTAATATTTTTAAAAAATTTAACTATGAAAAATATGGCCCATATATTGGCAATGATTGAGCTATCTGTATGATTTATGTTCTTTTAGTTAAGAATTAATGTCGGATTCAATTTCGTGGTCATTTTCTATTTAAATCTTGCTGTGAATTATATCTTCATTAAAGTACCTGCATAAAATATATGCATGTGTAAATTGAACATTAAATGTATAATAAATATATTTCGCAATGTGTATACATACATCCATAATTCTGTGATAAATGAAATTATATGTATGTCAGGGGCGTACCCATTTGAGTAAATAGAATATGCAGACTGTAGATAGAGGTTTGTTGCAAATTATTAGACAATAAAGATATAATTATTAAACAATAAATATAGATTTTGTTGGACACAGACATCCAGGGCTTCTTTTCTGACGATTTATTTAAAAGTTATACACGTAATTTACTTTGTAGTAATTATTTTAGGATACTTTAAATCAGGGTTTCCCAATGTGGTCTATGTGGAGTGTGAACCCCCTAGGGGTTTATAGTACACCAGGGGTCTATATGGGAAATGTGTATATTTGTTTTGAAATTCGAGCTAAAAACAGTTCAAAGATGAAAAAAATGGTAGTTTACAATTTTTAATTCACAAATAATTACTGGGAGTCTATGAACTTCGTCCTTCCTTCAAAAGGGCTCTACGTGCAAAAATGGTTGGGAACCCCTGCTTTAAATGAACTGAAAATACAAGTAAAAGATTTGCTGCAAATAAAAAATAAACCTTCGGTCTTTCCCCACGAAAATGGTTAAAATGATTTTTTTCAAATTGCATTATTATTTTATTAGATAGGTATTTGTAAACAGTATTAAATTTTTTCAATGGAAAATAATTATGTTAATCTGCGTGTTCCTCTGCGAGCCCTTTCTAGCACATCCCTGGATTTCAAATCCTTCATTTAAAAAATAAATATATAATAAGTACTAGCTTATTGGACCCGGTATTACAATTTACACAGCGCACGCGAAGATATCTCTTCGATGATTGTTTTTTTTTCAACATAAAATTTACACAAAATATCCACAAATTGTAAACCTAAACCTTCCTCGTGAAACACTCCATCCATTAATGAAAACTGGAATAAAATCCGTTTAATAGTTACTGAGAAAATTGTGCGAATACAGACGCGGCGAAAGACTTTAATTTGGCTTGTATTTAAATACACTTAATTTTAAAAATAAACACTTTATTTAATTGTTTTCACTTATAACAAATATACTGCACGAAAAAATAATTATTCAACATTAAACAAAAATATTGATATATATTATATAAAAATTATATCACTTTAAATAGTTTTCACTAAAAATAAATACTTTACACGAAAAAAATAATACTTTGTATTTGAGATTTTGACCTGTCAGATTTAAAAATTACATATTTTTAATATATTAAAGTTCAAAAAATACTCAACCACATAAAATGATTAGTATTTTTGATGTAGTAATACTCTCCTCTTTCTTACAAATAATTCATCTCATTTAACCACCTCTGTATTCTTATCTCTTACCGTTTAGGATAGTTTACCGGCAATGTATGAAATCTGGCATTGTATAGAATTCCTAGGTATTCTATAGAACGCCAAAAATCACCAGGCAATGTATGAAATGAATTTAATTATATAGGTTTAAATAAAATTTTTTTCATTTCAAATTCAATATTTGAAAATAAATTGATATTTATTTTTTAATTTTTTAAACTGAAGAAACTAAGTATTTTTAAACAAAACAAATATATTAAACTAAATAGAGCCAGTTTAATAATATATTTGTTTTGTTTAAAAATACTTAGTTTCTTCAGTTTAAAAAATAAAAAAATAAATGTCAATTTATTTTCAAATATTGAATTTGAAATGAAAAAAATTTAATTTGAAATGAAAAAACTTGAATTAGAACTAAAAAACCTATATACATTTCCTAGGCATTGTTTAGACTAGAAATATAAACATAAATAGGGTGAACCAAACAATTTTGGTTCAGGCACAGATATTGACTTACTTGATGTAATAAAATACTAAAATACTGATTATTTATCTTATTTAATACTGACCTAATATATTATTAAATGAAATTAATATCCGGTATCATAAAGGGGCTAGCATTCTAGCAAAGCTAGCTAGCAAGCACTCTCAAATGAGGTATCAAACAACTTATATGACAGTTCTTTACAGACTAACAAGTATCGCACACGCGTTGTATGTAAACACTAGTGATGTAACGAATATTCGCATTCGCATTCGCGAATATTCGCACATTTTTAAACATTCGTATTCGCATTCGCAGGTAAAGTTGCGAATATTTTTGCGAATATATTATGATGTATTAATATACACTAAAATGCAAAATTAACGTAGGTATCACTAAATTTTTTAAATATTTTTAGCTGTTTTTAAATAGCTGGATCTCTGCGAAAAATGGTCGTAGAAGAGTTTTAAATAAACATTTCTAAAGCTTGAACGTTCTAGTTTTTGAATCATTTATTGAAAATTTTATTATCTTTCAGGATAACCTCCTTTTTAAGTTGAAACGCCAAAAAAATTTTTTTCAAAAAATTATATTAATTTTGAGAGGCTCTACAGGACATGCAAATTTTTTTTGGTCAAACCAAATAAATGACTGCTGTAGGTCGGACATTTTTCTTCAATTTACTTTTTTTATATTGCTGTACGATTTTTTTTGACCAAGTTATGTGCAATCGAAGCAAAAATCATATGTTTAACATTAAGCGCTTATAACTAGGGAACAAATAATCATAAAAAAAATTGAAGGGCAGATTTGGAAAGCTGAAAATATTTTCTTTAATGCCCTTTAGTTGTTTATTTGATAATAAATTATTTTAATATTGTAAAATTCGTTTGAAAGTGACCTAAAAAATCGCATATTTTTCAAAATATAATTTTTTGAAAATTTTTTTTGGCGTTTCAACTTAAAAAAAGAAGGTTATCCTGAAGGATAATAAAATAAAAAAACTAGAATGTTCAAGCTTTAGAAATGTTTTTTTAAAACTCTTCTACGACCATTTTTTGCAGAGATCCAGCTATTTGAAAACACCTAAAAATATTTGAAAAATTGATTGATCCGTTAATTTTGCATTTTAGTGTATAAAAATTGATTGATCTGTTAATTTTGCATTTTAGTGTATAAAAATATCGTTTTTTAGTCTATCTTATTCAGAAGATCTTTTTTTCTTTTTTTTAGCTTTTTTTACAAAAAGTCAATATCAACATTCGCATTCGCGAATATTGACAGTTAATATTCGCATTCGTATTCGCGAATGTTTAAAATCACACATTCGTTACATCACTAGTAAACACCAATGATATTAAAATAGTGGTGATATTATGAAAATTATTTCGTACGGTCAGAGTCGCCAACTGTGTTTATTTCAGTTTTCACCGGAGGCGCAGCGATCTTTAACTACGCCTCTTAACTAATTACTTATTTTGTTGTATAAGTTAGAAAAATCGACAAAATATATTCATTGTATTTTTTAATCACTTTGCTTCTAGCCAACCCTGATTTAACTCATATATTATTTATTCGTATTGATTTGACTACAACACGCTTTGTTATTGTTATTTAATTACTTAATTTCTGATAATGATAGAGCTATGATAATTACGTGAACAAATATTGATGTATATATAATTATTTAATTATATTATCAAAATATTTTAATGTTGTATTAAACATCACATAGACATATTATATATATTAGTCCAGTGCCAATCCGACTTTTTAAGACTAAAAAACAGAAAAATTCTCTACAGGCTGGCGATAGTGGGAATCGTTGCTAAAAATGATTACAAACAGAGGAAAAATAAATGCACCCTTGCACATGAAGCGGTTTTGAAGGGGGGTGGTTTTTAAGGGTTGAAAACGGTTTTTTGCGATTTCCGGTGAAGTTTGAATTTCTATCGAAAAATGGTCTGCAGTAAAGTTGTAGATAATAAATAAATCTACAATTTTGTTTCACACCAATTTACAACATAACCTCAAAATTTCCGAGATAATAGCGAAAAACCGTTTTTTTGAATATTCGAGTTTTTTATGTCGAAAAAATTGTCGAAATACTTGAAATTTTCATGAAATGTATATTTTAAAGTCCTTTAATTTTACTGAGCTGTCCGGAATTTCAAAGTTAAATATTTCCTGAAATATTAATGTTTTTCGAAAAAAATGAAATTTTCGAAAAATTGATCGTAGAAATTTTCGATTTTTTAACTTTTAGGGTGCTCATTTTTTTCGTCTTGAGTTGTACTTTAAGATAGATAAAAAATTAAAATACCTTTACATTTAAAAATTCTGTGAAAAATTAGAAAAAACAAAAATAGTGATTTGTAAAAAACGCAATTTTATTTTTCAATCACTCTAAAAATTTTGTACTAATCATGAAATTTTTGTGCTAAAATACAAGAATAAAATATATTCAATTTAATAAAAGGATAATTTACGAAAAAAAATGTAATACAGTGTAAATTGATAGGAATGGGATGCTGTAAATAAGTAATTTTTCGATAATAAATCGTAAAAGCATCATAAATTGATTTTTTTTTACATTTATTTAAAATAACTTTGTTCTAAGAAATAAAAGAAAGTTCCATTACATAGTACTTATATTAATTTTACAAAAAATCAATATACTATTATTTTTTTTAAATAAAGTTTTTTATTATTATGTTAAAATTTTTTATTTAATTAATTACAGCATCCTATTCCTATCAATTTACACTGTATTCAATTTTTGTTCATAAATTATCCTTTTATTAAATTGAATATATTTTATTTTTGTATTTTAGCACAAAAATTTCATGATTAGTACAAAATTTTTAGAGTGATTGAAAAATAAAATTGCGTTTTTTACAAATCGCTATTTTTGTTTTTTCTAATTTTTCACAGAATTTTTAAATGTAAAGGTATTTTAATTTTTTATCTATCTTAAAGTACAACTCAAGACGAAAAAAATGAGCCCCCTAAAAGTTAAAAAATCGAAAATTTCTACGATCAATTTTTCGATTGAAAAAATTTCATTTTTTTCGAAAAACGTTAATATTTCAGGAAATATTTAACTTTGAAATTCCGGACAGCTCGGTAAAATTAAAGGACTTCAAAATGTACATTTCATGAATATTTCAAGTATTTTGACAATTTTTTCGACATAAAAAACTCGAAAATTAAAAAAAACGGTTTTTCGCTATTATCTCGGAAAAGAGGTTATGTTGTAAATTGGTTTGAAACAAAATTGTAGATTTATTTATTATCTACAACTTTACTGTAGACTATTGTTCGATAGGAATTCATACTTCGCCGAAAATCGTAAAAAACCATTTTCAACCCTTAAAAACCACCCCCCTTCGAAACCACTTCATGTACAAGGGTGCATTTTTTTTTCTTCTCTTTGTTATCATTATTAGCAACGATTCCCACTATCGCCAGCCTGTAGAGAATTTTTTTCCCCAAAAAGGCTTTGGCACTGGACTAATATGTAAGTAATATATTGAATAATATTCAAATGTTACGTAATATTCTTAATAAATATTGTATATCAATATAGAATTACCAAAATAGTTTTTATTATTGAACGGTTTTAATATTAAATATAATTTATATCGTACGTGATGGATATCATGAATGGCACCGCTAAAACAATAACCTGTAAATATTAATACAAATGGTATGATTAACACGTTAAGTGCCACGTGAGTGCACTATTGCTCAGTAATTACACGCTCCAGAGGTTTTCGTAGATTTTGTTTTTGTTAGTTGACATTGGAAATTGTAGCGTTTTATTATGAATTTTAGTTTGGTATAAGAAATAATTGCGAATCAAAATTAGTGAATGCATGTTCAACACGGTGTTCAAATGACGACTTTAAATAAAATGTTTTTGCAGCCGAAATTTTTTTCATTGGGATGATTCTTGGAAGTGTTCCGAGTGTTTTTCTATAAAAATCAAAAAAATCCGTAGAGCAGTTTTTGAAAAAAATTAAAAAAAATAATTTTTTTTTACAAATGTTTCAAAAAACAAAATTATAATGTATGAATATCTAAATATATAAGTGTAAATACATTTTTTTCATAAATATATATGTAGAGAGAAACAACAAAAAAGAAAAAAATATAGTAGACGTTCCATACTGTGAACCGCGCCGGCATAATTAATCAGTTCTATTACACTGGCCGATACCCATTTTGCTGCAAGGGATAGAACTTTTTAAGGTTAATTTGGGCATGCTGAATCCAGAAATGACCACCATTCTGCTCAATCAGCTCTTTTTGCGATATTGCAAAGAAAAGTTTTTTTCGATATGCAAACATTCAAATTCGTATACCTATATATTTTTTAAATCAAATACTTCAACCAAAGATCATTCAAAATGTATAGCTATGGGTCCTTATTGAACTAAAAAACCTTAAATTATACACATCCATACCGTTATCCCTTCGAAAGTTATGTTTTAAACGAAGATAAATCGATTTTTCAGCCAAAATTAATCAATTTTCAAAATTCAAAGTGCTGTTATACAAACAATTTTTGTCCAATTTTAATACAATTTACTAAATTTATAGATTTATCTACCTTCTTTATTGTATTAAAATTTTAACTTAATCGAATAAAAATTGGCGAAATGGTACTAAAACAAACCGCGTTTGTCAAAATTGATAGTTCCATTCCTGGCGTATGTATGGCTCGTTAAATAATATTTTTTTAATTATTGGCAAGAAAGTTTTGTATATATATTTTTAATTTTGTAAAACAGTGTCATTGTTTTTCGTTTCGAAACTCAAAAAAATACATATTTCAATTCGTTTTTTTATTCACAAGGTTGAAGTATTTGATTTAAAAAATATATAGGTATAGATATGAATTTGAATGTTCGCATATCGAAAAAACTTTTCTTTGCAATATCGCAAAAAGAGCTGATTAAGCAGAATGGTGGTCATTTCTGGATTCAGCATGCCCAAATTAACCTTAAAAAGTTCTATCCCTTGCAGCAAAATGGGTATCGGCCAGTGTAATAGAATTGATTAATTATGCCGGCGCGGTTCACAGTATGGAACGTCTACTGTATATTTTTCTTTTTTGTTGTCTCTCTCTACATATATATTTATGAAAAAAATGTATTTACATTTATATATTTAGATATTCATACAATATAATTTGGGTTTTTGAAACATTTGTAAAAAAAAAAAAAATTTAATTTTTTTCAAAAACTGCTCTACGGATTTTTTTGATTTTTATAGAAAAACACTCGGAACACTTCCAAGAATCATCCCAATGAAAAAAATTTCGGCTGCAAAAACATTTTATTTAAAGTCGTCATTTGAACACCGTGTCAATTGAACATGTTTGTATGAACTACGTACCACTTAGGGCCGCACACGAGACGAGGCGAGAGTCAGGTATGTCTAGTCTCGTCTTGGTTTTTGAAACTGAATTTTAAAACTGTCTCGTTTCGTAAAAAAATTTACAAAATATTTTTTCATTCATAACTAGCGCATTGAACCAGGTGTTACTGGTGATATTATATTAATCTGTAATAAACGTATTAAACATTGTTAGGGTTCCGTAGAAAACTAGGAATCCTTATAGTTTCTCCATGTCCATCCGTCCGTGCGACCGTCCTGTAAAAAAATTGACATAATGAGATGAAATTTGGTATAGGGTCGTAAATTGATGCCCCAAAAACGGAAATAATAAGATTTTTGAGAAAAAAAATTTTAGACCCCTCTTCCATGTTTTAAAAAAAAAATAAAAACCACCTACCCCATTGAGTGGAGTATCGTTAGATTAGAAAGGTCTCCTAAAATGCAACAAAAAATGTATTAGGACCTTTTGATTTTAACCCTTCAATCACGATTTATTTGCTCTTCAAACTCATTATGAAAGCGTCCCCTCCCCACTATTTTCTAAACTATAAATTCAAAAAATCTGAAAAAAATTCAGAATGTAGCTTTTATTAGTACTTCACCTGAAAATTATAACGAACATTGTCAAAAATATTTTGGACTCCTCTTTCATAGATTGAAAAGTGAACTCACATTTTTTTCATTTACCCCATTGAATTTTTGATTCACGAAAATTTTGAATTAACTCTTTTTTTATAAATCGTAGTGAGAATTACTACGGAATACTATCATGTGCGTGCCTGACACATTAGTATCGCTAACTATTTACGCAGCGCACGCGAAGATACCTCTCCGATGATTGTTTTTTTTTTCGATTTGAAAATTTACACAAAATATCCACACATTGACACAAAATATCCATCAATAATCGCCATTCGAAAGAGCATAAAAAATCATGAAAATTTTGTATTATAGATTTTTTTAAATTTTCATTAGTTTCAGAGTTATTTGAAAAAAATATGATTATTTTGCACATTTTCATAGGGGTGTTTCACCCCTTTAAACCGTTTTACCGCAGCTATGATAATTTTTTTCTTACTTACCTTGACCTCTAACTATATACAAAGTTTAAACTCGATACGAATTTTCGACTTGAAAAGGTTCCCTTGTGAGAAAATCGTGCACAGTCAGATAGAGGTTGCGAGGGACTTTTTAGGGTTCCGTAGAAAACTAGGAACTAGTTTCTCCACGTCCGTCCGTCCGTCCGTCCGTCCTGAAAAATTTTGTCATAAAAAGATGAAATTTGGTATACGGTCGTAGATTGATGACCCAAAAACAGAAATTATAAGATTTTTGAAAATAAAAATTTTTTAGACCCCCCTTTCATAAAATGAAAAGTGTTTTCAAAAAAAAATTTCACCTACACCATTGAGTGGGGTATCGTTAGAAAGGTCTCCTAAAATGCAACAAAAAATGTAACAGAAATTTTTAATTTTAACCCTTCGATCACGATGTATTTTCTCTCCAAAGTCATTAAAAAAGCGTCCCCCCCCTCTATTTTCTAAACTATCAATTAAAAAAATCTGAAAAAATTCCAGAACGTAGATTTTAATTAGTACTTTCACTGAAAATTATAACGAACATTGTCAAAAATATTTTGGACCCCCTTTTCATAGATTGAAAAGTGAACTCACATTTTTTTCATTTACCCCATTGAGTGGGGTGTCATTTGATAGGTCTCCTAAAATGCAATAATAAAAGTCAAATGACTTTTTGATTTTAACCCTTCAGTCACGAAAATTTTGAAAAATTCTTTTTATAAATCGTAGTGAGAATGACTACGGAACCCTATCATGTGCGTGCCCAACACGCACTTGCCCGTTTTATTTACTATGTACAGTCGAACTGCATTGTAGTCCGCTCGTCGGACCCGACAGTATAATGTATATTTTTTCCCAATCCGAGTTTTTTCCCCTCGCACGGATTCACTTGATGATTGGTCAACAAAAACCAGGATAAGGTAGTAAACAATCGGAATACAACAAAGTTAGGATCAGGACAACAACGTTAAACGGACACGAGCTTCTATGCTCCACACGTGTTAAGTCGTGTTATATATTACTGCTCAGCCCCTTGATTGATATTAATATTAAACTTATTTTAAAATAAAACAGTGAATTTGGTTGCAAGCAAATTTATTTTAATACCGGGCCTGATTCGTGTTTTTATTACTTTAATTTTTGTAATTGTCTCAAAATTGTTTAATTATCGATTGTTTTTGACAATTTACATATAGTTGCATTGTTCTACGTATTTAATCTCTCCAATATAATTAATATTTGTAGTAAGATATATGTATACAACTCTGGTAAATTAAAATTGGTTATATTCAATGGAAAATTTAAAAAAAAACATGATCAGGAATTCAAATTAAGATATTGTAATTAGTTTTGTATTAATTTAATGGAAGTGTATTCATAATGTATTAATATTTTATGAAAATGATATTAAAATAATAATATACTGTAGATCAGTGTAGGTACTTAGGTACTATATATTTTTATAATTGTTTTTTTTATCTTAACATATCTTTAACCTTTTAAGGACGGGGATTTTTTAGTTGAAATCGACCTTTTTTTATTTACAAAGTTTGTACATAAAATCAATTAATTTCTTACGTGGCGTACCCGGCTAAGTTGCTGGTCGATATATCACCAGTCCCGTCTGTAACGGAAAGCCCACTGAAAAAATCAATTTGGACGATTTCCCTATGTAATTTGTTG
Source organism: Sialis lutaria (assembly GCA_949319165.1). Classification (NCBI taxonomy): domain Eukaryota; kingdom Metazoa; phylum Arthropoda; class Insecta; order Megaloptera; family Sialidae; genus Sialis; species Sialis lutaria. Next base: position 10,633,733 of record OX439232.1, on the reverse strand, counting down.
CGCTGAATACGAAAAAAAAATATTGGAGGCGTCTTCGCATGCACTATTGATCTAGCATCATTGCATCTACCCTACATATTTCAACTAGACCGAGACAAAACACTTAAACTAAATGCGCTGCGTACAGTGAACTGAAAAAGCTTGGGAGTCCCTGATTTTAACAATAAATTTTGAAATTTTAAAAAGCGCGCGTAAAACAAACACGCCTTGTCATTGTCACTCTTAGAGCATATACTACTGGAGACAGCCTTGCCGCTCGGCCGTGCGAACAAACGTGCTAGAGAGATAGCGTAAGAGTACTACCTCCTTTCTCTCTCGCTCCCGCGTGCTTGTTGGTCGGCAGAGAGAGGCAAGTGTTTCCCGCTATTACCGGTAATACAGTTCATACAAACAAGTTCTGGAAGCATTAAACTCTATTAGCATAGAAAACAAAGGTTTTTACTAAGAAAAAATTCCGACCAAGCTGGATTTTGGTGGAGACTTTTATTTTGATGTCCTAAATGTTTAGGACATCAAAATAAAAAGTCTTTTTAGGATATGTATCCTAAAAAGTCCCCTTAATTTGGAAGGTGGGTTTTTGTTTTTAAGGGGGTATAAGGGGACAAATTAAAGTTTTTTGTAAATATCTCAAAAATGATCAATTTTTCGAGGAAAATTGTTATGAAGAAAATTGTAGCTTATAAAATTCTACACAAAAATGTGTTTATACTTTTCTCGTATAATCAATACTTTTTAAGTAAACGGTTAACTTATTGTTAGTTAAGGGTGCATTGAAAAGTGCCAAAAACTGAACTTTTAGGGGCAAGCAATTTTATGGTTGATTATTATAGATTTTGGGGCGTAGAATTCGAAAAAATAACCCGGACTGGCGAAAAGTTGTGTAACACCCTTAAAAAGGGGTTAAAGGGTGAAAACCCCGTTTTCAAGATTTTTTTTCAATTTTTCTCAAAATCTAAATCGATGACGAGGTGTTTTTATGATTGATATTTGTTGCGGACACTTAGACGAATCGATTGGAACGATTTGCAAACGCTAAAGCACGAAAAAGGACTTTTGTATAAGCTAATAATAATTACTTAATTACTATAATTTTCAAATAAATCATTAATCAGTTGCAAAAATGTTTCACTTGTATGATGTCTCTCGTCTTTTTTAAAGATAACAACAGAAGTGTAAATATTTAAAAAGTACTTAAAGTCGAAGCAACTTCACACACTAGATGACCACGCTCATGGTCAAAGGTCGCAACAACTAACAATAAGTTGTCTATAGAAACTAAGCCAATACAAGTCATGCAGCCAAACATGACATGGATTAAGGATTTTGTTTTCTACTTAGTAGCCTGCAGTCACTTGTCATGATTTTGGTCGTATAACGCGTGAGGTGATTTGCCTTTATGTACGGTCAGCTAAAAAAATGATTTGCTAAGGTTGAATGTCGTGCAGATTAAAAGACAACGTTATTTTCTCTTGCAGATCGATCTGAAAACTTTTATAGGTAGTATGAACCATGTTAAAATTTTCACACTAGTAAACAAAGTCAAAACTAATATATTACTTTTTAGGCCGACCGTAACACACCTGGCGGGGGCGCGTCCTCATAATTAGCCTAGGGCTGAGTTTCTTATGCTCAAAAAATTATTATCTGGTTATTTTAATTTTATTTATAAAAACTGTCAATGTTCAAAATGTAATTTCTTTGTATTCATTGTCTAATTTAATGTAAGCTCTTTTACGGTATTTTTCCACACACCGGCAAAACCGGTGCCGTCGTCGGCTTGCATTGTAATCAAATCAGAACATTTATACGAAGTCCGACCCGACTAATTTGCCGGTCTGGCTGGCAGTCGGCGTTGAACTCGATAATTCGATATATTAGGCGACCCATAGACGATCAATTTTATTGTGCAATATCACGGATTGTCCACAGGGCTGTGGAGTCGGAGTCGAAGTCGGAGTTTTAGTAATTTTGGGTGGAGTCGGAGTTAGAGTCGGTAAAAAGGTACCGACTCCGACTCCGTTAATTAAATAATGGTTTTTACTTCTTTACACACTTAATATTTTTTGGTCGTTTTGAATTTTGAAGTACAATGATTTGAAATTTTCAATTCTGGCTGGAACAAGAAATCACCGGAATTCGTTTAAATTTTTTTTTCCTGAAAACGGAATTTAAAAAAAAATTATACAGTCAAGAATTGGAGTCGGAGTTGGAGTCGGAGTCTTAGATTTTTGTACCGACTCCACAACCCTGATTGTCCAATATTATTTACCGTTTAGGAATCATATTGAAGAATGCGCAATGATTTTACAAAAGTTTAAGCTAGTTTAATTTTATTGCGCCATATTTTTTCATTGTGTTGTCTGTAGGGCTTATTGTACAATATTTTTTAGTCTACTGTTCGGAGCGGTCCCGTACGCACGCACGAATATTTATAAAATTTTAAAAGACGTTCATGAGTGTACACTGGCCTTCTTTGCAACCATTTTTGACCCATATTCGTTTTTTTCGATTCGCCAGCAAAATCAACAGCATAGCTGCAGCCAAATCTTCATTATCACATATGTTGCTCCGACGAAAATATTGACTCGAATAATTCAAGATTCAATATAATTGAACGTGTAGGTGTAAGGTATATTTCAATAAAATTGTGCAATAATAACATTGCACAATTATATTGTAGGTGTATGGGGGGCCTTATATCCATGCGAATGTAGTTAACTTTGGTTTCATTTGCTCTAAATATCGCAAACAGTATATAGAAACTTATTTCCAAATACCTTGCAGAGGATGTACTCAATATTGCCTTTTTATACGTGTGATTTTTATTACTTCCTTCTGACACTTCTGTAGTGTAATAACCCAAGAAGGTAAGGCTTGTTGAACACTGCATACATGTTTTTACAGATATTACCCAACTGCACTGAGAACTGAGAATGCCGCCGTGTGGAGAAAGAGCCTTTGATCGGTGTGTGCATGGAAAAACGCCCTCTTTCTTTGTAATTTTTTAAAAAGTTTAGATAATAAAAAGGATTGTGTGGTTTTATGAAACCACGGTAAAAGTGAAACTTTTTTTCACATTATAGACATTTAACTAAAAATTTTCGGAATAATAAATTCAAGCACTCAAAATTGAAATAAATCCATAAACAACAACATGCACCAGCAAAACAATTTCTGTCTCTTTCAATTGACACGGCTCTTTTTTCGAGTCAGATGCACTGTCCATTTCTTTATGTCTATGGCTCTGACGTATTTATCCCTACTCCGCGGCCGAGCGTCACGCGACATGCAACACACAGACGAAAAAGTTTGAGACGATGTAATAAATGTTTCACTTTAATAAAAATATACATAAAATGTATATTTATAGGTTTTCGTAAGTTGCGCTCATTACAACTTTTGATCAGTACACCTTGAACTATCTTTTCCCCAAGCACATAAAATTTCAACTAAAAGACAAAATCCATTGCTTTTGTGCAGGATCTTTTAAAATATTGCAGATCCTGAGGTCTCTCTCCCCCTACACACTTAACAAAAGTTTGGGATAAAATGAATTGTTGAGAGATAAAGCCATACATATGATGTAAATGTTATCGAAACAGAATTTTGTTATAATTAATTTTTGGGAATATCAAACGTAGATTATATAGTTAAGTATCTTTTCTTATGGGACCCCCTTCATTACTATATATAATATACTATAGCGCCAGTATAAATACAGGGTGTCCCAGGACTGTGTCAAAGCTCAATATTTCATATTATTATAAGAATTAGAAGAAAACTTTAAATGCAAAAGTTGTCAGGCTAGAGCATCGGCATAGTTTGAAATTAGTTACATTTATACAGGGTGACCCACAACTGCGTTACAAATCAAAGTTATGTTTTTTAAATACAAACTATATATTTTTATTTGATAATCTAATAGCATTCATTTTTCTGAGTATTTTTATATATCATTATTGGATTATACAGAGGGGTTCAGAAATTATGACCAATTTTGTAAGAAAATGGGAACATTTTCAACACCTTGTAATTTTCTAATTACAACAAAAAAAATTGTTTTCTGTTTGAAGTAGTTTTGGCATATTTTCTATTATTGCGATATTATGTCAAACATTTACAAAATTGTATTATTTGTACAGGGTGTATCAAAACACTAAACCTAGTTATTTTCAAAATTTTCAAATGGAACATCCTATATATTTTTACATTTTCGAATTGCTTGTTCAATTCTCAACACATTTTACAAACCATGTTCTATACCTAAATCCAACCGTTAATAAGTCATTAATTTTATATTAAAATCTTAAGATTTTTTTAAAAACAATACAACTTTATTATATTCCCCAAAATAATTAAGTTTTTACGTTGTTGAAGTTTGTAAGTTCTATTAGTTTGTTAAGTTATTTTTAAGCGAACTGTTTTATTGATTATAATAAAGTTGTATAAATGTAACTAATTTCAAACTATGCCGATGCTCTAGCCTGACAACTTTTGCATTTAAAGTTTTCTTCTAATTCTTATAATAATATGAAATATTGAGCTTTGACACAGTCCTGGGACACCCTGTATATAAATGACATTTGTTAATGAATCCTCATTAAATTGTTTGTCCTCGACTTATTTTTGTATAAATAATAAGAATAATATGTATTCTTGTGATGGTATTCACAATAACGACATGTGGTTGTTTAAATACCATTGCAGTCCGCGCTTGCGTGAGATATAATATGAGGTCAATGTCAAAATTACCATAATATTATGATTTATTAAGTGTATGAAAATCAGTACACCAGTTTTATTTTTTGGCTTCTACTTTTAAATAAACATAATTTAACAATTTATACAAATCACGTGCGTGAAATATATATAGATATTTAGATATATTAACTGTTTGAAGAATTGCAAATTATTATGTATGTTAAATTTGGAAATTTTTATTTCATTTTTAACTAGCTGGTCCCGCGCGGCTTCGCTCACGTGGACTACGTGTTTAGGATTTAAAAAATATATAGTTGAATTAAGTATAAACACGATTAGTTATTTTCTACTAAAAACCAAACAACACTTAAATTACCTACCTAATAAAAGCGAATCAGAACAAAAAGTAAAAATAATTTTTGTTCTATTTAAATTTAAAAGTTAATTATTGAAAACAAAATAAACAACTGATGGCCGAGCGCAGTAACTTCCCTCTCTCCCCGTGACACTTTATCATAGTTCGCGCGAATTGTCACGAATAATATGTTATTATATGTATATTTCACGTTATTTCCTAAACCAAAAGACCAAATTGGATTCTGTAAAAGATACATTATATCTACATTAAGTACTTATGACGATAAAATCATTTATTTCGTTAAAGGATTAAAGTTTTGCAGGTCATAAGTCCATGTAAACAGAATCCAAATATTTTATGTTTTCTTTGTAACATAAAAGCAGTCATGGTGACAAAAGTTAGACATATGGTGTCGCGGACTTTATTGTAGGACTTTTGATTCTACACAATCCTTTAACACATTATTTTGTTCTATATTCAACGGTTTAGGCAGCGCCTATTGCAAAACAGCGCGCCGACGGCAAAAAAATTTCCGACTTGATTAACTATTATCGTCCCTGCTTATTTGTTATGTTACCTAACGTAACAAAATATAGCCTATAACCTGGCCAGAGAATGTGTCTATGAATTAAAAAAGAAACCACGTAAATCGGATAAGTGGTCCTCGAGTGATAAGCGGACTAACGGACAGACAGACAGACAGGCAGAAAGACGTTGAGCTTTATACATATATATTAAGGATATCACATAGGTACCTTAAATATTCTTTACTTCTCAATTTAAATTATTTTATTATTTTATAATACATAATTATAAAATAATTTTACGCTGTATTAATATTAATATACATTAATACTATTTTTAACTTTTATTATCCCACAGTGCAATATATTTTTCGTATAACAATAAAAAAAATGGTTTGCTGTTCCAAAAAAAATTCCAATTTATAAATATTATACATGTTTAGTAATAATCAATTAATTATTGAGTTAATCAGTGTTGATATAATCAAGGTTGTTATTAGCAAGTATTGTGTACTTGTGAATACTTCAAAATTAGATTAATTAATTATCGATAAGTAAGTTACTAACAGAATGTTCAATTGGCAGAATATCCATGTCTGTTACTGTATTAGAAGTAATCTCGAAATCTACTCAACCGGTTTGGATAATTCAAATCTAAGTTTATTTTTTCCTAGTGGCATTTCTAGATATTATAGAGTAGAGACACCGTCCTAGGGAGGGGGCGGGGCAAAATGTGGGTAAAGAGCTTTAAAAAATATGAAAACTGACATGAGGACAAAAAATGGTCTTCATTAACCCTCCGGGGGGAGGGGGGGGGGATATTAAAAATACTTTTGGCATCCTTTATCTATGTTAATAGAGGCGGTGCAGATAGCCGTAGCCGGATACCGTCGTTCTTTTAAACTGGAGCGGTAATACCAGAAAAAAATCAGTAGGTATTTTATTTGTACTGTTAAGAGAAGTTAGAGTTAATCTTATCTAAATCTGATTTCTATAAACAAATCTATAGATAATATAACAGAATTAATAGTCCATCAAAAGCGCTTGTTAGCAAAACAAGTTGTTAGCTCCTTTATATAACGAACATTAGATATCTTCTATTTTTTCCTGGGCAGATCATCCATCCATTACATAGATAACATATCAAATTCAGTACCATCGCTTGTGAGCAAAACCTTTATAATATTCCTGGCATTATTAATATTGATACAAATAAAATAGATATATTTCCTTTATTATTATTATTTTTATTAAAATAATATGTGAGAATTAAGGTAGAGTGCCATATTATGGAACGATTTTCGGTCACTTTTTGTTTGCGCTCTTAAAAAACTTTAATAAGTTATTAAAATGGAATATTTTAATGCTTAATATGATCGGCCTATGTTTCCTCTATAACGTCCTGCTTCCAAAATTCAATTAAATATAATATTTTTTACGCAATAACAAAAAAAGTGAAGGGTCTAATGTCTCCAATTATGAAACATGATTTTTGCACTGGCGCCCTTGTTTCATAAGTGATTCACCTGTTATGGAACATATCAATTTTTCTTTTTTAAGTTATTTTATTATCTATTTTATTGAATTTTATGATTTTATTGATTTAATTAATGTAATATTTATTAAGTTAACGTTAATATTAATTTTATTGTTATTTATTTAAATCATTATTACAAGCAATTAAATAATTTACATTGATTTGATATTATTTAATTCAATATTCAATAATAATAAATTAAATATATAATACTAGCAGTTACTCGCGGCTTCGCTCGCGTAGATTTCGAAACCCCCACCCTCGTGGTTTTTTCCAACCGGGTGGGGGGTTGACAGGGGTGAAATATAAAAAAAATGCTTTGCTTTTTATTCATTATATAAAATTGTGAATATCTCGGCTCCTGTGCGAGATACGGGGTTGATTTTCCCCCTAAATCCCTCACACCCTGTGAATTTTTCTCGCCGGATCGAGTGAAACTAATTACAACCCTTCATGATTGACAGGGGATGAAATATTATTTTCTTTATTCATTATACAAAATCGTGAATATCACGGATTGTAGTTAAAAATTGCAAAAATCCAACCTTTATCTGCCCCCGCTATTAGGGATTTAATTTTATTTGTATGAGTATTTATTTTAATTTTCAAGTAAATCCAACCAAAAATTATTTTTCCCTTACAGAATTTTACACTACAATTTAACCCTCGTAGGGGTTAAATTTCGAAATATCGTTTCTTAGTGGGTGCTCACGCCATAAAAGGAAGAATCCCCTGAAATTTCACGTTTCTAGGTCCAGGGATTGGCGATGATGAATCAGTCATTAATATTATTGTTATACAGGGTGGCCCAAGTAAAACAAAACGGGCGCGCTTTTGGTCATTTAAAATAAGATTTTGAAAAAAAAACTCGAACACGTCGATTTTGTTTTCAAGGGGGACATCTTTTGCTATAAAATTTTTGTAAGAATCTTTTCAACCCTCACCGCTATGAGCACAACCCTTAAAATTTTAAATAGCATGATAGGGCAAGTGATACCTCATTTGAAAGGGTTTTTCATTCTGAATACGGTGCTTTTTGATTTTTTAAAATCTGTTTAGTTTTAGTCAAGTTATTTACATTTTGAATTCCATAAATGCAATGATTTTCTGATAAAAAAAATATTTACAGCTAAAATTCAAAACAAAGTTGGCTTATTTTCTTATCAAATAATTCAAAAACACCCAATTTGGCCATTTATTGAATTAATTAAAGTTTTGGATGTTGGTAATTTTTTAAATTTTTTTTAATTAATTCAATAAATGTCCAAATTAGATGTTTTTGAATTATTTTATAAGAAAATAAGCCAACTTTGTTTTGAATTTTAGCTGTAAATTTTTTTTTTTGATCAGAAAATCATTGCATTTATGGAATTCAAAATGTAAATAACTTGACTAAAACTAAACAGATTTGAAAAAATAAAAAAGCACCGTATTAAGATTGAAAAAACCTTTCATATGAAATATCACTTACCCTATAATGCTATTTAAAATTTTAAGGGTTGTGCTCATAGCGCTGAGGGTTGAAAAGATTCTTGCAAAAATTTTATAGCAAAAGATGTCCCCCTTGAAAGCAAAATCGACGTGTTCGAGCTTTTTTTCAAAATCTTATTTTAAATGTCTAAAAACGCGCCCGTTTCGTTTTACTGGGGCCACCCTGTATAGTACAATATTTTGAGGTTATGTTTATAATTTCAAATAATTTTTATAAAAAAACTTTCGCTTATCTGTTATATTCTTAGATAAATACATATTTAAACATGTACTTATGTTGATTGCATCACTTTTATGATAAAACAATAATTTAAATTAAAAAAAAACAATACCATTAAGACACTGAGTTGCAAACAATACTTGTTTCGTGATAGGAAAAGGTAAGGTTATGTCGAGTACCTATTATGGTACACTTTTTTCGAGTGTTTCATAAATAGGAGACTAATGATAATTAACGTTCCTAAAATAAAACATGTATTTATCAATAATTAATTTACTCTAATCTATAAAATAATTATATCATTTTATTCCTTAATGTCCCATCTATAATTTGAAGTATCATTTATACATCGTAAAGTACTTAAAATACTAAGAAACACATGAAAATAGTAAACTATAAATCAGTACATTTTTACCACTTTGATGTCAGCAAATACCAACTTTTAGGTAGGTTATGATAAAATATTTTTTTTCGATAACTTGTATTTAAATCATGTTTCGGGTTTTGTACTATAATTAAACTAAAAGGTTCAATGATGCTATATTAATTTTTTTAGTACAGAAAACGAAGTATGAATATTAATAAAATTGATCAATATACGAGTGTTTCACAACAGGCGCTGTTTTCCAAGTTGTTCCATAATACGGCACTCTACCTTATCTGCATGCAAGCTTGAGTCAAATCTTGAAACCATCTGGCAAAACAACAGTTGAATCAATGTACAAATATGTGTAAATATAATTGTGAACTATAAACTGCGAAGTGCAGTAGTGCACGTGTATCACATATTGTTTAAATTATTTAATATGTTTTTATGTTCTTAAATTACTGCCTAGTTGTTTAGACTTTCACCTGATTATGTGAATTTTGGATTCTGATACATGATACATATACAATAATTTATTATACCGTTATATACAACCGAATTAAATAGCTGTTTCTTTTTTGTGCAACTTAACTTTTACTTCCTCGCAATATGGAAGATACGCGAAGCTTTATGAACGTTTTAAAATGAGAAAAAAATTGTTCTCCGATTTTAAAAATTTAACTTATTTTAGGTTAAGACAAACAATTGAATCCTTGTCACATGCATAACTCATGAAGTCATGAACCACTGTACCGATATTTATGAAACTTGGTTGGTTGGTTGGGTCTGGCTTGAGGACGGTCCCATTTCAAAATTATTAAAATCGTGTGTAAGGGGGAGGGGTGACATTCCAAAAGATTTATTTTTTGAAGATATCTCAAGAAAGACAAATGTTACATGGACATTTTATAGAATCTTTTGTAGAGTATTTAATTTTCTATAATATAGGTCACCACAACGTATGGTGTAAAATATTCCCTTACAAAGATAAATTATCAAAAAATTAAAAAAATACAACATAATAACCAGGTGCGTATTAAGAAAAATGTCGAATTAATATTTTTTATTAAAATTGTATGAAAATTATTAAATGGTTTACCAATGACAGGCAGTTCATCTGAATATATACTTTATTAGTTTTTATTTAAATAGTTCTATAATTAACTACCTTTTAATGAATTTATAATAATTAAATTATGTGTAAATCAACTTTCAGTACAACGTACATCAATATTTTGAACTTTTTGAATAATAATTGTATCTGTATGCGGTTTTTAATGTAAAAGATATAATCAATTTTTATTTTTTTAGAATTTAAAAAGGTGATTTTTTCGGAACTCAATTAAAATGCTTTAATTCTCATTCAATTTAATATGTTTGCTTCTAATATGAATAAATAATATGTATATTCTGTTTCGTACAGTGGCGTAGTTATAGGGGAGGGAGTAAGAAGATCAATCCACCTCATGAGTCTACGAAAATTATAAGATGATTATAATATGCGAGCATTTTTTCAATAATGAATACATTTAAGTGAAGAATGTAACCAATTGTTGTGCTTTGCACCACATAAAAGATGATTTTCATAATGAAAAATATAATTATGAGATTAAATACTAGCCATCCCCCCCGCCATCGCAAAAAGCTATCTACACCACTGCTTTTGAAGACAATTGTTTGTTTATTGTTTATACTTGACTGTTGTCTGTTGTAGAAATTGTTTATTAGATATGCACGTATATTTCCTTTATTTGTCAACTGATACATAATTTGGTTACATTTAGAATCAACCAAATGCTATTTACTGTACTATACTCTGGAATAAGTGACATTCTAGACTGCTGGACGAGAAAAATATTAACAGATTAATTTAATGTGATTACTTAACTTTACATTACAATAAAATTTACTCCGTTTTGAGAATATTTGAATACAACCATATTTTTTTATCTATTAGATATCCGTTTAAGATCTGTTTTGGAAAAACCGGATATGAATTTTAATTTTTAGCGGATAATATGCGTATACCGATATCCGGAATACTAATATGTGGACCAAGCCGTAAAATGAACCTTATCGCTAAATACAATATTCAGGCTGCCACGGCGATCTTTATATGAATCTTATTTGCTTCTGGGTCAGTCCGCGGTAATTGATACCAGATAGTTAAAAAAATATTTTACGAAAATGAATACTAAAATATAAAATTAACAGGTTATTTAACATCAATTTTCATAAATCAAAAGAACATTAGAAAAATATTGGTTAATTTTCAAAATATTTTCAAAAATTTACAAAAAATTTCCAGACAAGACAACAAATAAGGTGAAATCACAATAACTTAATTAGGAATAAGTGATGATCGTGGCAAACTATTAAAAGTCTTTGACAATAACTACTTACAATTAGTATTATTTAGAAATTATGAACTCCAATCCGAGTTGAAATGTCCACCCGTCACCGCGGACTGACCCTTCTGTATATAAACGAGACAAATGTATTGTGTTTTTCAATGTTTTGTCACACATTGCACTGGACATATTAAATAATATTTCAATCAGAAATCAATATTTACATCAAAGTACTAAATAATTAAATAAATATATGTACTTAAATTTGATGCATGCCCCTTCAAAAACGCCCCAATCCTCAGAATTTTCCAAGATAAAGCGTGTAGGTTACGCTAAAATTAGTCCACTCACGAAGTTTCAGAGAAGTATATTTTTAAAAAAAGTTTAAATGGGGGACCGGGGCTATTATTCAAATTCTTTTATTACAAATTTGAATTTTCCACTTGTAACAAAAAATTTACGTGTCAGCTTTTATAACTTGGCGTATTTATTTGTAATTACATATGTAGGTGCCGGTGTACATTATCAAGGTTCTGTTGTACTTGTTTTGGAAGGAAAATGTGTGCAGTTAGAATGTATTCGTATATACCGGGTGCTTTTTTAAAGACTTTTCAGTGGAATATTTCCAAAATAACAAATTTTCAGAGAAAATGTTTCATGATTTTTGAGGGGGCTAAATATTGATATTAAGGGTTTACCTTGAAAAGGTCGCCATGATGAGTTTTCAGATTCAACTTTTCTTGTTCAAATCGAAACCTTTATTTTTTGTTACAGATTCGTAATTAACGGGGAAAAATAAGTCACTTTTGTCTGAAACATTTTTTCTAAAAATGTCTCTTTTTTCTGAAACATTTTTTCTAAAAATGTATCTTTTTTCTGATATGGAGCAAAACAAACAGTAAAATCTGGATTTTCAATAATTTATTACTCTAAACCTATTCATTTTTAAAAATAATCGCAAGAGACAAAAATTGCTTAGATTTAAACAAGAACTATCAGTGATTTTTTTTAATTAGTAATTAATTTTTTTCTTAAAAATTTCAAAAATAATTATTTATAAAACGTTGTATAGTTTTTTTTATAATAATTTTGAAGTAATTTTTTTTCTGAGAATCCTTGTCTTAATCTAAGTACTTTTTTCCTCTTGTGATTTTTCTTATTTGGTAGTTAGTTATTGAGTAAAAAATTATTGAATATTCAGAAATATGTTTTGTTTTGCTTCATATCATAAATAAAACGGGCAAGTGCGTGTTGGGCACGCACATGATAGGGTTCCGTAGTCATTCTCACTACGATTTATAAAAAGTATTTTTCAAAATTTTCGTGACTGAAGGGTTAAAATCAAAAAGCCATTTGACTTTTATTATTGCATTTTAGGAGACCTATCAAATGACACCCCACTCAATGGGGTAAATGAAAAAAATGTGAGTTCACTTTTAAATCTATGAAAAGGGGGTCCAAAATATTTTTGACAATGTTCGTTATAATTTTCAGTGAAAGTACTAATTAAAAGCTACATTCTGAATTTTTTTCAGATTTTTTTAATTGATAGTTTAGAAAATAATGGTGTAGGTGAAATTTTTTTTTTTTTAAAACACTTTTCATTTTATGAAAGGGGGGTCTAAAAAATTTTTATTTTCAAAAATCTTTTCATTTCTGTTTTTTGGGTCATTAATCTACGACTGTATGCCAAATTTCATCTTAGTATCTCAAAATTTTTGAAGACGGACGGACATGGAGAAACTATAAGGGTTCCTAGTTTTCTACGGAACCCTAAAAATGGATATTTTCTGAAAAAATTATTCAAGCAAAAATTGCTTATTATTCCTCGTAAATTACGAATCTGCAACAAAAAATATGGATTTACATTTGAAAAAGAAAAGTTTGATACGCCCCTGAACAAAATAAATATTATTTTGTAAAGAATGGATTTTTGTACGTAAATACCACATTTACAACATCGATGCGGTCAAAGACGATGAGCGACCCTTGGCTAAAAATCTCAAGGGTTTTATCACATCCAGATGGCCACAACGGTCATGGACACACTTGCACGGGTACGTAAGGCGCCTGCAGTTACAAACAGACATATAAACATATCTACCCCCGCACACCGCGCACCCTGAACACAATATTAGTGTGTGGAATATTTTTTAACTGCGGTAGGCCGAGTTCCTAGAAGTAAGGTGTTACGTCACGGGCCCAAGACTATCGTCCTACCTCTACACACCGCACACTCCTGAGATACCCTGTAAAATTCGTATAAGAACTGGACGAAAAATGAAGAAAAAGCAGAACTCCCTCGGGAGGTCTCGACGACGTATCGCTGTCATATTCGTTAAACTTTCCTGGTGGGTTTCCGACACCAGGCTACGCCGCCGACGGAAGTCACCACCAGGTTAACCATCACCGTCTCCTACGACGCCGACGCTCGCGCTGCCGCCCACGGACGCCAACTCCAAGTCCGCCCTCGGACGTTGCATCCAGAGCCCGCTCACGACGTCGCCCACAACGCCGACACCCTCGCTGTCGCAACCGCCGCCCAGGCTTTCGCGGTCACCACCCACGTGACCCCACCACACGACGCCCGCCGTCGCCATTTCGCTGAGGCTTCCACGGTCACCCGTTCCTTGGACACCGACGCCGCAAAAACAACACGCAAGTCTGCATCCCTCCAAACTCAAGATGCAGACAACCCTTTAACTACGCTACATCTATATACAATATACACACTATATTATTGTATACACATATTTTATTATTGTTGAAAATAAATAAAATACAAAACTACATCATCATTCTATCTCTCTCACACAACAACAACACCCGATTTCGTATCAAGTTGAACCTGAAAACCCATTATGGTGACCTTTTCAACCCATTTCGTCAATACTAAGCCCCATCAAAATTATGAAATTTTTGTCAGGAAAATTTTCTCTTAAATTTTTAATTTTGGAAATAATCTGCTGGAAAGTCCTTAAAAAAACACCCGGTTTATACAGGGTGGTCCGGTTTGGGATACAGATATTTTAGGAGCTGATTCCCTGACTCATTGTGAGTAAAAAATTGTGCGGGAAGTGTGGGTCTATCTTTAACACCCTCTGAGTTACAGGATGTTTAAAAAATTTTCTTCAGAGTAGTTCTTACAACAAAGATTATCTCATAACTTCTAAAGTAACGTATATAGAGCAATCAAAATGAGTCAGTATTACGGTTATTGCTATCCGTATTTTTATTTCCGAGTGATAGCTCATCAAAGTCGAAAAATATATTTTTTTGTTGAATTTTTTTATGAAAATGACATTTTTCTCCAAAAGTACCCCTAACATGTCGTATTTTTTATCATTATTTTGGTACATCATAATGTTACCTACAAATTCACTACACAAAGTTTGGACGTGGGTCTTATAGTTTTCCACTTATTAATTAATCCCCAAAGTTACTATTTTGCTACCTGCCCTATTAAATGAAACAGTCAATAAATTTATTTGTTCATAACTACATAATTTTATTATTTATTATAGTATAGTCAAAATAACTCAAAAAACACGTCGAGCGGAATTCTCTGGAAACAGCAAAAATTTTATACTATTATGTAGAGGAGATATTGTAGTTTCACCACCCAAAAGTCCCACGAGCTAAACCTTGTGCTAACTCGGGGAGCCCCATTCAAAGTTGGATTTTGTACAAATATTTGTTCATTTTCTTAGCTCATAAAAATACAGTTATCTCGAGAACCAGAGTAGATATCGAAAAAAGTGTTGCTGTTTTAGAATTTCTATTAAATACTCAACAATATGACTAGATAATATTATACCTATTTTGAAACGTTTCGGTGTCCCGTTCATTTGTTTGTCAAAAATCGCTGTAATTTTATTGTTTTTTCAATTATATACTTTTTCATTACCATATTAAGTATGAAAAGAATTTTTTTTTCTATTTTTTGTAATTTGCATCTTATTCTACGTTTAATTTCCATTAAAAATCGATCATAGGTTTTGATCTAAAAAAATTTTGTGCACATGTAAATAAAATATCAAAAAAGTATAATTTAGTTTACAAATTAAATTAATGGTAAATAAACTGTATACGGTTTTTCAAAAACATTTAATAATTCATTAACAAGTCATGTTATCTAGAAAATTTTGGGCATTTTGGAATCGCTATAAAATTTACCTAATATAATGGGTGCACAGAAAAAAATATTTTAACACTGTAAACATATATGGGGCGGTTTTATAGTAAACTGCATAAAAATTATAGTCTACGAACTCAAACATGGCTGTGCTCCTTTAAATAATTCCTAGTACTATGATGTTAGCTACATATATAGTGCCCATATATGTACGTTGATACAAAAAAAATTTCCACGAATAGACCATACAAAAAAAAATTACAGTCGTTTTAACCTGTGAACTGAAATTTATTTTTTTGTAATTTGGTATAATCATGATATCTACTAAACAAATGAAGATACATGCAAGTACCATCACATCAAAATACGTAAAATTTTATGCACTACAGCTTTTATGAAAAGTATTTTTTGCTCTCTTTATTCTAAATGGTTAATAAATCTAAGCGAAAATTTATTGATGGAGGGGTCAACGAAACATAAGCTAGTTTTGATTTTTTTCTGGCCCAAATATAAATATTTGATAAAAAATAAGTAATACAAATTTTAGAACATAATAATTTGCAAACTCTGTGATAAATTAAATTTCCATAAGATTATATATTACAGAGATATTTAATTTTAAAGCTCTCAAAAAATTACATTTTACATCAAAATTGTTGTACAGAGTAAGCTATGGAAATTATCTCCGTGTAGAGGAAAACATTGACGAAGTTGAAAATTTGGAAAGATGTTACCAAATATCTATAGTTTATTATAATAAACAATGCTCAGTAATAGAATTTTAAATTCAACCCCTACATTGTAAAAACTACCCTTAGTGTATAACTCTCAAGTTATGTTCTCGATTTTCTTGTAAACGGTCTATCGTACAAAAAAATGTATTGAACTAATTGTGTAGAGAATAAAATTTACAATTGATAACAAAATGCATATTGATTGAGTTCATTGAAATTACGGCGTTATTCAAAGGTTTAAAAATTAGGCCAAAAATGTATTAAATGTAGGTTATTTCTGAAGCGCACATACATTATTTTGTCAAACTTTGTAAGTATTAACTATACTTACAATATTACACAACCACACCAAACTCCCTATCGATCAATGCAACAGAAAAAAAGTTATAGCCATTTTAATAAAAGAAAACTTAATAAAAATTGTAAATTTTGTAATATTGATATGTTGTTATGGTAAAAATTATCGCTACTTTTTCACGATAACATTAGTCTCTTAAAAATTATGATATTTATTTGAAAATACACAATAATGATGGCTGTAGTTTTGTTTCAATGCTGAGTTATTAACAATTGTGTATGTTACTTTATAGGGGTTTTACAGCTCTTTAAGTCCGCAGAAATGGAAAGTGTTAATTTCAAATTTCAAAATAATAATATTTAAAAAAATGTTTACACCAAAATAAAATATTAAACTAGCACTCTTACATATTTGATAAAGTTATTAGACCCCTTTAGTTTTCAATTGATTTTATAATTTCAATGTGCTTTGTATTCTAGTCTATAACACTAGCCCCTAAATTAAGATCATGAGGAATATATAAAGTTGGTCCATAAAGTTTCAAATTTTTTTATATGGTCTTACAAATAAATACAGAGATTGTAAATTTATCATAAAAAATAAAAAATTAATATTTACAACAGCTTATTTCCTTCAGTTCACTACTACTTTTTTTAATTAAAATAACAAAACTAATGGATTGACAAGATTATTAGGAATATATAAAATTGTACCATTAAGTTTAAAAATACAAGCAAAATTTTTATATTTGAGGTATCCACCCAAATATTTAAAACTATTCTATAACTATAAAAAAAAATTCGGTTTGAAACCCAAAATGTAAAAATGTTCAAAGAAATGTTCTTGAATTGTAAACATTGATTATGTCTATAATTATTCAATTCGCTTCGTTTTAGCTTGTTTTTTCAAGGGTTTACTTCAAAAAATTTTGAAACTTAATGGTACAACTTTATATATTCCTAATAATCTTATCAATATTTATTTGTAAGACCATATAAAAAAATTTGAAACTTTATGGACCAACTTTATATATTCCTCATGATCTTAATTTAGGGGCTAGTGTTATAGACTAGAATACAAAGCACATTGAAATTATAAAATCAATTGAAAACTAAAGGGGTCTAATAACTTTATCAAATATGTAAGAGTGCTAGTTTAATATTTTATTTTGGTGTAAACATTTTTTTAAATATTATTATTTTGAAATTTGAAATTAACACTTTCCATTTCTGCGGACTTAAAGAGCTGTAAAACCCCTATAAAGTAACATACACAATTGTTAATAACTCAGCATTGAAACAAAACTACAGCCATCATTATTGTGTATTTTCAAATAAATATCATAATTTTTAAGAGACTAATGTTATCGTGAAAAAGTAGCGATAATTTTTACCATAACAACATATCAATATTACAAAATTTACAATTTTTATTAAGTTTTCTTTTATTAAAATGGCTATAACTTTTTTTCTGTTGCATTGATCGATAGGGAGTTTGGTGTGGTTGTGTAATATTGTAAGTATAGTTAATACTTACAAAGTTTGACAAAATAATGTATGTGCGCTTCAGAAATAACCTACATTTAATACATTTTTGGCCTAATTTTTAAACCTTTGAATAACGCCGTAATTTCAATGAACTCAATCAATATGCATTTTGTTATCAATTGTAAATTTTATTCTCTACACAATTAGTTCAATACATTTTTTTGTACGATAGACCGTTTACAAGAAAATCGAGAACATAACTTGAGAGTTATACACTAAGGGTAGTTTTTACAATGTAGGGGTTGAATTTAAAATTCTATTACTGAGCATTGTTTATTATAATAAACTATAGATATTTGGTAACATCTTTCCAAATTTTCAACTTCGTCAATGTTTTCCTCTACACGGAGATAATTTCCATAGCTTACTCTGTACAACAATTTTGATGTAAAATGTAATTTTTTGAGAGCTTTAAAATTAAATATCTCTGTAATATATAATCTTATGGAAATTTAATTTATCACAGAGTTTGCAAATTATTATGTTCTAAAATTTGTATTACTTATTTTTTATCAAATATTTATATTTGGGCCAGAAAAAAATCAAAACTAGCTTATGTTTCGTTGACCCCTCCATCAATAAATTTTCGCTTAGATTTATTAACCATTTAGAATAAAGAGAGCAAAAAATACTTTTCATAAAAGCTGTAGTGCATAAAATTTTACGTATTTTGATGTGATGGTACTTGCATGTATCTTCATTTGTTTAGTAGATATCATGATTATACCAAATTACAAAAAAATAAATTTCAGTTCACAGGTTAAAACGACTGTAATTTTTTTTGTATGGTCTATTCGTGGAAATTTTTTTTGTATAAACGTACATATATGGGCACTATATATGTAGCTAACATCATAGTACTAGGAATTATTTAAAGGAGCACAGCCATGTTTGAGTTCGTAGACTATAATTTTTATGCAGTTTACTATAAAACCGCCCCATATATGTTCACAGTGTTAAAATATTTTTTTCTGTGCACCCATTATATTAGGTAAATTTTATAGCGATTCCAAAATGCCCAAAATTTTCTAGATAACATGACTTGTTAATGAATTATTAAATGTTTTTGAAAAACCGTATACAGTTTATTTACCATTAATTTAATTTGTAAACTAAATTATACTTTTTTGATATTTTATTTACATGTGCACAAAATTTTTTTAGATCAAAACCTATGATCGATTTTTAATGGAAATTAAACGTAGAATAAGATGCAAATTACAAAAAATAGAAAAAAAAATTCTTTTCATACTTAATATGGTAATGAAAAAGTATATAATTGAAAAAACAATAAAATTACAGCGATTTTTGACAAACAAATGAACGGGACACCGAAACGTTTCAAAATAGGTATAATATTATCTAGTCATATTGTTGAGTATTTAATAGAAATTCTAAAACAGCAACACTTTTTTCGATATCTACTCTGGTTCTCGAGATAACTGTATTTTTATGAGCTAAGAAAATGAACAAATATTTGTACAAAATCCAACTTTGAATGGGGCTCCCCGAGTTAGCACAAGGTTTAGCTCGTGGGACTTTTGGGTGGTGAAACTACAATATCTCCTCTACATAATAGTATAAAATTTTTGCTGTTTCCAGAGAATTCCGCTCAAAATTTAATTTGACTATACTATTATTATTTACCATAAAAATAATTATTTTCCGGAAAACTGTAAGACCCACGTCCAAACTTTGTATAGTGAATTTGTAGGTAATATTATGATGTACCAAAATAATGATAAAAAATACAATATGTTAGGGGTACTTTTGGAGAAAAATGTCATTTTCATAAAAAATTTCAACAAAAAAAGATATTTTTCGACTTTGATGAGCTATAACTCGGAAATAAAAATACGGATAGCAATAACCGTACGTAACTGTGTATTTAAATTTTATACATATTATTTTTAAGTATGCATAATGTAAAACGTATACATATGTAGTAAAAATAACAAATTGTCAGCATTTGCCTGTCCATCAAAATCTTGCATAATTCTTCTATGTAAATAAAATAAAATTATGAAAAATATTTCACGTGTTTTTTTCTAATGGTTGTTTAATTTAATTTCTATATGTTTTTGATAAGTCGTGTAAAATATTTTAGTATTTAACTTAATATACTTCCATATACAAATATTATAAAGCTCAACGTCTGTCTGTCTGTCTGTCCGTTTGTACGCTTATAACTCGAGAACCACTTATCTGGTTTATATGTTCTCTGACCAGGTTATAAGATATGTGTATTTTGTTATGTTATGTAGGTAATATAAAGAATAAACAGTGACGATAATAGTAAATTAAATCGGAAAACATCGTAAATATCTTGGCTCTTATGCGAGATAGAGAATAGAGACTTCTTTTTTTCCCTAAATCCACAACCTTCGTGATATGTTTCCTGTCAGATGTAATTAAACGTAATATTAACTACCGTGCGAAGCCGAAGTGGGTATAGTTATAATTTATTTAAAATATTAAATTGTTATAGCTTAAATGACTTTATAGTTTATAAGGAATGTTATCAAGATTTGTTTTATAGTTATAATGTTTTTGGAAATAATATTTCTATTTATAATCACTGGGTTAGAAAGAATCGAATGAAAATTAAGTGGTAATGATTGTTTCGATAAGAGTTAATGTACAATTTGTTTTAATTACGTGTTTATTTTTTTTAATAAATTTTTTGCTTATATTTTATTGCATTGTATTTAAATGAAGATTTCAATTTTCGATAATTTTTGATATGTACTAAAATTAACGAAAAAATTGATTGTATGTTAAGTTAGGATACAATAATTGACATAGGTATTTTCATTATGTACATGTTACCGGCAGTTATGAAATCCGGCAATATATAGATTTCCTAGGTAGAATGCCTAAAAGCACCAGGCAATGTATAGAATCAATTTAATTATGTACTTTTTTTAGCCATTGTATATGTTACCGGCAATGCATGAAATCTGTCGTTGTATAGAATTTCTAGGTATTCTATCAAATGCCTAAAAATCACCAGGCAATGTAAGAAATGAATTTAATGATATACATTTCCTAGGCATTGTATAGACTAGAAATATAAACATAAATAGGGTGAACCAACCAATTTTGGATCAGGCAGAGATATTTACAGCTTACTTTACGTATAAAATACTAAAATACTGATTATTTATCTTACTTAATACTGGCTTTATATGTTATTAAATGACTAAATAATATCTAATATTTTTGTATGTTTTTTATTTTAACAAATTTAAAGCATTATACTTAATATTCGTCTGAACTAATATTTTATTTTATTTATTATAACAATGTTTTTACTCATGACTATATACTTAATCAAGTCGTGTCTCACAATCAGTTAATTAGTTCTCTTTCTTCGTAATATAATAATAATGGATGATTATTATTGAAGATAACATTAGCCGTAATGACAATATCAATAGATACAATAATGTATAATTTTCGTTGTTTTACTGTTTTTATGAATTTCATTCTGAAAATGAACTGATACTGATCTTAATTTGTATCATCATACATTATCATTAAAATTTCATATGTATACAGAAAAATAACATTTTTTCTTAGAATGGCATTTGTTTAATATGCCCCAAAAATGTATGTATTCTATTTACAATAGAAATATTATTATGTACATATTTTTTTACCACTTCCTCTTGATGATAAGCAGCCGTCCATAAAATACATACGCTAAGGGCAGGGGGGGGGGTATTACCTAGCGTGATGACATATGTCGAGTACGGGGAGAGGGGGTTCAAACAAATGTGGCATGGCGCGTCGTTCGAAATACCTATACATTTTTTTGATTCCTATAATATAAGATTTAATTTTTCAGTCGCGATATAATAGACGTTGTTTTTAATGCTCAATTTTGACAATTTTCTTCGTTCGTAAAAAATCATCATACATTTAGAGGGGGGGGGGGGGTAGATTTTGTGACGTATTATTAGAAAGCAAACACATTTTTTTAAATATTTTTTTATTCGGTCTCAATTTTCGAAGAAATTAATCAACTAATGTTAATTAATACACTAAAGACTTGAATATCTTAGAGCTTTGAAATATGTATAGATAATAGGCAAAAATGGTAATGGACACGTATATGTTTTTAATAACTTTACAATAATTATTATTAACTTCCCAATAGGGAGTTATTGTAATTGGTCCGAAAATCGAAATCAAAAATTTTAACATATTTTCATGTTTCAAGGGCATTAGAGTATATTGACACTATTTTCAGAAAAATGTCTGTGTGTGTGTGTGTGTGTGTGTATGTACGTACGTACGTACGTGTCATTTTTTTCCGGGACGAAATCTCGCGAACAAAAAATGCTATTGACTTCAATGGGGTGCTTATCGAAGCGTCTTGACGTGAATATGATCTGAAAGAAAGGATTTTTCGAAATTCAACCCCTACGGGGGTAAAAAGGGTGTTTTTTTTATTTTTATTTTTTTTCTTGGTCGAATTTAGTCGGAACTTAGAATAAATACTATACAATACAACTAATGAAACGTGTATTTCAGTATTTATTTTTTATATGGGTCCAAACAGCCATTAAAGGGATGAAAACCACCATCAAAATTTGAATTTCATACTAATAAATACATCTAATAATTCATGTTGCCTTGGAAACAACACAATTCAAAATTCAAACTGTCAGATTAGTTTTTCTAAAAATGTGCATTATATTATTGACATTAATAGGATATTAGAAAACTAATATTCATAATACAAAGGGTGAGTTTTATTTCTGATAAATTCCATTAAAATTTTTCGTATACATATTAAAAAAAATATTTACAAACTATAACATAGTAATATTAATTATGGAAACAATAAGTTATCAGTATTCAAGTATTGTGTCATACCATGTTGGGAAGTTGATTGTGTGGACCTAAAGGATCGCACCCCACAGCATTATACGTTATATAGTTTAATTTTATATCCCCGGGTAAAATTGGATCCGACAGCTAGTCCTTAAAATTACAATTACAATGTTTGCTGATTTTTTATCATTTAGCTTCAATATTGATTTTGCCATATAATTCTGAAGATCAGATCGAGATTTCCTTGGATCGCACTAAAAGGAGATTAGAATAAAAATAAATTGTGCTTAGATTAACCGTGAAGACACCTTCTCAAAATCATTTAGGTTCACCAGCATATTTCCCTTAAATAATTGAACAACTTTTCTCTGAAGCATTTTTGTCATACTTCAAAGCTTGAGGTTTTCATGTATGTTTTTTTTTATGGCCTTTGCTTTCATATTTAGCCAATTCATGTATGTTTAATATATTCGAAAATCGAACCCGAATAAAAGAATAAAATTTCAGTAAAATAAATTACATGTACAATAACTAATCAACTTTTGTATAATATATAAAGTGTCCATTATTTTAATCTTAACTGAATATGATTTTTAACGATATCTGGAATCTCTTGATATTTTTCTTTTACTGATATAAAAGAAAAGTGTGACGCTGGGCGGAATCCTCAAAAATTAATGTTCGGTGTCATAAAGGGGCTAGCAAAATTTACTAGGTAGCAAACACTCACAAATGAGGTTATTTTTTTTCTAATAGTATGTATCTATGGAATTTAGAGCAACGAATTGTATGTATAACACAGTTGGCGACTCTGATCGAATAAAATAATTTTCATAATATCACCACTTTTTAACCCTCCCCTCCGTCTGTACACTATATTTTTCGAGACACGGTCTGTACACTGGGTCTTTAAGGGAAACGTCGCGTTTTCTAAGTTTTATAGGCTTTCAAAAAATCTGAAAAAATCAGGGTTACTTCTTGAAGTGTCTACTACATGGCTCAACAATTGTCAAAGCCTAAAGTTAAAGACCATTGGTAATAAAAATTTAAATATAGTCAAAAATGGAGGAAAAACGGGATTTTGTTAAAAAAATTGTTACTTTGCAATTAACAAATATATAAAAAAAAATGTTATATGGTTATGAAGCTTAGACTATTACCTTTCAAAAGAATATAGTGTCATTGGCATAGCCTCCAAAAAGTTGAATTATTTCAGCACCTGAAAGTGGGAAATATTTTACGGATTCAGGCATGCCATAAATAAACGAAATGGTAATTATTTTGCACAGAATCAGTGTTTTTTTGACATAAAAATAGTCAAAAAAAGCCTTGAATTACATGAAACATTTATTTTAGCCATGAAAAGACGAAAAAAGCAACAAAAAAACGGTATCCATTTACCCATTTAGGGAACGGACGCAACTTGCATCTGCTGGCGTTTACAAGAAAATTGTCAGACCCGGGTGCCCTTTGAGCCTTTAGTCCCTCCTCATAGCTAGTTTTTTAGGCGAGGTAGCACAAGCCCGCCCCCCATTCGTAGGAGAGATATTGAATTTTGAAATTTCGACTGTACAGACGTAGGGTTAATACCGTTGGTGTTTACATACAACGCGTGCGCGAAATCTGTCAAAGTCTTCAGAAAACTCAGAGAACTGTCATATAAGTTTGATATATCATTTGAGAGTACTTGCAAATTTGCTAGCCCTAGGGTTGCCAGTAACTCGCGGTTTGAAAAGAGGACTAGTTCGTTAAAAAAAGAGGATAAAAAGAGGACAAACTGAAAAAATAAAAAATGTATGTTGTATCTCGAATTAGATTTTTATTTCAAATGCCATTCAAAATATAGAAATAAATTGAAGACCTTTTTTTCATTGTCTGTTAGTTTACTGTTAGTAATTTAGTAAACCCCGGACACATTTGAGAAATCTTCCGGACGCCCTTAAAAAGAAGACAGTATCCGCGGAAAAGAGGACGGATGGTAACTCTAGCTAGCCTCTATCTCTATATGATACCGGACATAAGTCAATATAATAATATCATCAAAAAATTCAAAGGTCTAAAATGATTAATACCTAGTCATTTCCATCTAATAAATAATAAAAACATCACCCACTCCATGAATAATTTCATAATAATTACTTATAGATATGAATATATGCTATAATGTATAATAAACAATAATACACCTTTACGTACCAGATAACTGAATCAATAACCTTATTATTATAATTATTATACTTCCACTGTAGCTGTACGTGACAACAAAGCCTTTCACTGCTTCTTATTTCGGTTACGGTAACGGCTCTCAGTCGCGTCTCGCACCTTGCCGGTGTTGTTGGTGGTAGATAGAACAGTGATAGCGTTTCAGTAGTGTGTCTGTTGTAGCACTTTCTAAATATCTTTATAATATAGTGAATCGGTTATGTGCTGGTTGGATTTTTATATCATGTAGAGGTTTTGTAGGTTCGTATCGTTTTATTTTAAATTTGTTTTATTTTTTTCCAAATTTTTGTTTGAGGAGAGATTTTTGGAAATATATCTATTGAAGCTGGATACTTTTGAAAATTCAAAATCTGCTATTGTTTTTTTTTTCCAGAACTATTAGGGTTAAAACAGTTTTGATTGTATTGAATATGCTGAAATTTTTGAAAATTTAGGAGTATATGGTCTTTTTTAGACTCCTGAGGATGATTTCTTGGATGTCGAAGCAGATATTAAGTGACTGATTTAAATTGTGAATAGTGTAGTTTTTACTTTCTTGTATACGTCCATAATATTATTAATATTGAATATCTAGTATAAAGGATATAAAAGTATATTAATTTTCGTAAGTTAGATGCCTCATTTTCTCTGTTTTTATATACCTACAGTTACAGTTGTAAATTCATTTAATCAAATTCCCACCCCCTTGAATTTTTATTGTCCCTTTATTCTTATGTATCTATGGATACAACGCTGCTGTAATTACTTTTAAAGGGTCCTTAGGGTCACCAAAAAGCCACGAATGAAACCCTAGAGTTGATATTTAGTATGAAGATATTTCTAATTTTCTTTTAGAACGTTCGTTAAATACGCTATATAGTTGAGATACGTTCTGGGAAAATTGGCCGTACATTGAAACTTATTGTTAGTCATGCATTCGTGCGAATATGTGCGAAAACCCGTTTAAAATGGAACCCAATGAGTTTATTTTGAAATAAATGTATCATTTATGTTGAAATGTAATGAATTGAAAAAATTAAGTTTAAATTGAAAAGTAGTTTTTCCTACTCACTGAATAAAAATGAGTTCACTGACATTCCTTTCTAAACCGATTATTTAAGTATTTATTTATGTACTTAAAAGTGAAAACCTATAGCAATTTACTTTGTATAAAGAAAAAAATGTAACTGTTTCAAAGCGGTAGCTATAATTCTATTGTTCAGTGTTTCTTAAAAGTGATATTATAATTTTCTTGATTTCTATAACTAAAATAAATAGTTATTTTCCAAATGTAATTTTGGTTATATTGATTTTTGTACTATTATTCAAAGCTTATTTGCTGTCATTATTCATGTATATTATAAAGCTCAACGTCTCTCTGTCTGTTTGACAGTTTGTGCGCTTATAACTCGAGAACCACGTATCTGATTAACGTGTGTTTTTTTTTTTACAAAGATATGTTCTTTCACCAGGTTATACGATATAATTTGTTACGTGATGTAACACAAGGAATCAGCAATGACGATAATAGTAAATTAAGTCAAAGAAATAGTAAATATATCGGCTCCTATGCGAGATCTAATAAAACTAATTACAACCCTTCATACGTGATAGGGGGTGAATTATTAAGTCCTGTGTGACGCCGGGGTGAGTCCGCTAGTCTGTAATATGTGACGAAATGTTGGTATAAAATTTACGTGTGTAAAATAAAACAAATGTTTTTGCATTTTCTGTTTACCCTTACTTGACGGAGATTTTTTATCCTTAGATTATAAAATGCAATGTCTCTGTCGGTTTGTCCATTAGTGCGTTTATCAATCGAAAACCACTTATCTGATTTACTTGTGTTTTTTTTTTAATTCATAGATGATATATTCCTTACCCAGGCTTTATTTAATATATATTTTATTACGTTAGTATAAGTAGTATAACATATATGGAATAAGCAGTGACGATAATAAAAGTAAATCAAGTTTTCCCCAACGCGCTCTTTTGCAACACGAACTGTGTAGTTTAAAAAGATCTGTATTTTTTCAACTATATTTTTCAAAAACCATAAATAATAATTCCGTAGTCCACGCGAGCGAAGTCGCGGGTACAGCTAGTCCCTAATATATAAAAATGTATAAAACATGATTTTTTATTTATTTTTACTCATCAGTGTATAATGGTCATTTGAAGTTTTAAATAATACATTTTATGACAAATTCTATTTGACTTTTTCTTATTAAGATTTATTTTTTAAACATTATGGAACATGGCAGTCATGTTTGACTCTTCATTAATTACAATTATTATTTCCTTATTTAAAAAAAACAAAATGACATATTACAAAAAAATTAATTTTTTTTTTCGAAAAATGCAAGAAATAATGTGAAATCGCAATAACTTACTTGACAATAAGTGACGCTCGTGGCAAACTATTAAAAGTCTTTGACAATTACATATCAAACGTGACGTTTGACCGAATTAAAAAAAAATTACCCTCACCAACAATAATGACTAAGGGCAACCGCATTTATTATAAATTTAATGAGTCTATTGATGTATTTGATAAATAATTGTTATAAGTATTAGTTTATAATATCAGTAAGCAATTAAACACACAAATAGTATTCTTATTGTATCCTTTTATTCAACGTGTCACGACCGTCACAATTTTCTGTCACAACTATCACAATGTTTATTGGTAATAACCAGTTAAATAGATTACGTATTTACCTGATGCTCTTGTGTAACTAAAAAATAATTTATTCGTAACATATTAAAGTATGATTATTATAAAGTAACTTCAATATTTTCGCTAAACTTTCGGGTTTTTGGATAGAAGTTGCAAAACTTGCAATAGTTGGCGTCACAACCGTCATAGAGCTTTGGACGCTGACAATTTTTTGTAAAATAACTAGACTTTTTATTCTTTCAATATACATGTATTGCATTAAGATCTACAGAAAAAAGGTAAAACCA
The DNA here is from genome assembly GCA_949319165.1 of Sialis lutaria. Classification (NCBI taxonomy): domain Eukaryota; kingdom Metazoa; phylum Arthropoda; class Insecta; order Megaloptera; family Sialidae; genus Sialis; species Sialis lutaria. The sequence goes on along the minus strand of OX439232.1, from coordinate 10,605,459 downwards.
TGTTATTTACTAGTATTATTTAGAAATTATGAACTCCAATTCGAGTTGAAATGTCACGACCGTCACCGCGGACTGACCCAATTGTATTTTATTACATTAAAAAATTGAATTTAATATGATAGATTTCGTACAAATATCAAAGATATTAGTAACTAAAGTCTGTTTCATATAAGTTTGCAGTGGTTGCCGGGGTATTTGACGGTAGGAATCGTGAATCGTACTGTCAAAAACCCCAGAAAACACTGCAAACTTGAATGAAACAGACTATAGTTACTATTTTTATACCTTCCTTGTATTGTCTTGATATCAGCATGTGGTGAAGCAATGATAAGTTGATAGTCTATCGAATATTCAGGAAATGTTAGAGGAAGCAGAGAATATATTCTAGATAGTTCCGCAACGTAAATAATAATAACAATATTGTACATATCATCATTACAATAAATTAAATTGCTACATCATTATAAATCATAATAATTTCAGAGAAATTTGGATAACAAAATTCACTGGAAAATCTATATATATATATATATATATATATATGTAATATGACATATTATTCATGTTAAAAATATATATATTGAAACACACATAAAAATTTTTATTTTAAATATATATTAATATAGTTCGATTAAGAGTGTATTGATACAGTAAACAAGGATTGTCTTGGTTCAAGTCAGTATTTTTCTTGTGTATGTACCTTAGACCTTTGGATGTCCGTTGAAATTGAATTATTAATGGGGCACATCCTCAATCTGCTCTTTAGAACCAAAAATAAGGTATCCACAAACTCAGCGTTGACAATTAATATTTAGGATATGCTCAATGCGCTTTAAATTTAACATATTTTAAATATCAATTTTCACGTTTTTCTTAAAATACCTACTACTTTTTTCCTGTTTTTTTTCCTAAATATTATGACCCTATAGTTTTTTTTTTAATCTTAATCTTATCTTAATATATATAAATTACGTGTCACATGTTTGTCCGCGATGGACTCCTAAACTACTTAACCGATTTTAATCAAATTTGTACACCGTGTGCAGTTTGATCCAACTTGAAAGATAGGATAGATCAATTTATGATCGCAATATTATTTTATTGCAAATTATTTGTCTATTATTTGACGGTCTCAATAATCTGTTAGCTCCAAACGATTCTAACAGATGGTGACATCTGTTGACTGGATTGAGTAAGTATTCAATAGATGGCGCTATGTCAAACTTCCAAACGTTTCATATAACCTACAATTTAACTAACAGATGGTGACATCTGTTGACTGGATTGAGTAAGTATATGACAAAAACGTTAGCCACAGCAACGCGTGGTCGGGTCAGCTAGTTTATTTATAAATTCCAACAGATTTTTTCTTAAAAAAATTAAAAAAAATTTACCAGCTACTAGAAAAAATCATAATATACTGGAAAAAACGGGAAAAATTGAGAGAAAATTAGTATTTTCAGATAAATGTGAAAATTACTATTTAAAATACATGTTAAATTTAAAGTGCATTGAGTATAGTATAACCTAAATATTAATTGTCAACGCTGAGTTTGTGGCTACCTTATTTTTTAGTCATAAAGAGCAGATTAAGGGGCTGTATCTACACATATTGTATATACGAGTATGTTACGGTTAATGTAATAAATTGGGAATTATTAATAGTGACCAGTCATTATTAATAACCAACGACGAAAGTTAAGGTGATAAATTTATCACATTGACCGGTTATTATTAATAATTCCCTCATGCCCGCGGTAAATTTAATAATATTTAATATTTTCTATTAAAAATTGTATGAAAATGAATATGCTTTTTATTCATTATAGACCAAGCTCCCATGACATTTAGTCCACCTCACATGACTACTCCGTGAAATTAGGCTTAATTATAGAAAATATATCAGGTAATAATAGTCCGGTGGCAGACCGATAGGTTTACGTTAATTAATAGGTTAAATTAATTTTTGAAGACACTAAAAAAAGGGTTTTTTACTCTGCATGACTACTCGCTGAAATTTTGTAATATAATCAAGAATAATATATAATTTAAGAAAAATTATGTCTGCCTCGTGATAGTTGTTATTAAATACGTGGCAGACCTAATTAAATTAATTAATTATAGCCCAGGAAATAAAGGTTTTTACTAAGAAAAAAATCCGACCAAGCTGGATTTTGGTGGAGACTTTTATTTTGATGTCCTAAACATACCCTAAAAAGTACCCTTAATTTGGATGGCGGGTTTTTGTTTTTTAAGGGGGTAAAGTGGGGAAAATTCAAGTTTTTTGCAAATATCTCAAAAATGATCAACTTTTCGAGGAAAATTGTGATGATAAAAAATGTAGCTTATTAAATTCTACACAAAAAAGGTATTTATACTTCTTTCGTATAATCAATACTTTTTAAGTAAACTGTTAACTAATCACAACTCTTCATACATATGTAACTAATTACAACCGGGATGAAATATTAAAATTTTCTTTTTTGCAACATAATCATATTTTAAATTGTCTTTGGTTAGGTTAGGTTAGTTTCTGTTTTTTCTATTTTAAAATATTTATGTTAAATAAAATAAACCTAAAAATTCCTACAGTTCGTCCCCTTAATCTCACTAAAACTAACCAAACCGATTTCACCCCAATAAATTGCTCTAGCCAAGGACAGTTAACTTGTGTATTATTTGCTAATCATATTATGCTTCAACAATAATAAAAACTCAAAACAAATAAATCTTTTTATTAAAGTTTTATTAAATTGTGTTTGGAAATTAGCTCTTCCATAAAGAATAACATAATAAATCTCTGTTTTATTACTTTAACCGAACCCGTTATAAAATTATAAATATTAAATAAATATTAATAATAGCCAGTGAAAGTGATAAATCCATCGGTATTAATCACATTGATCGTTTGGTGCGGTTATTATTAATAATTACCGGTAATTAATAAAAATAACCGCATTTTTATTACATTGTCCGTAATATACATCAATACTTTACAACATAATAATTAGAATACAATAATAATAATCAATCATGTATGTACTCCTAGTGCGTAATTGTATGTAACACACACAACTTTTATCTTAATCGTCATTGCTGTACTTTTTGTCTAATTATTACCTGACAGGCACTGAATGCGTATAAACCGATTTAAAAGAAACATGTATCACTATTTCGTAACATTATGCAGAAAAAATGGTGATATCGATATCAAAATTAATTAATGAAACTGATACAACATTAACTTTCTATAATTACATATAAAACTAGCATGCAGTTTGAATAAGATAATAATAAGTAATTAGGTACCTAGTTCTCATTAAAATATAGGTACTATTTTTAATTTTTATTATACTAAAATTGCGTTAATAAAGATATGAGAAAATTTTTAAAGAATAGAAAAATACAGTTACTGATTTATATTAATAACAAGTTATTCAGTTGTCGTTAGGGTAAAAAGAGTAAAAATGGTAACAAACCAACCCTTTTATAGGTAAATGCGTTTCCGGGTTTTTAGTTTAAGGGGGCAGACCCAGTTGTGACTTCCAAAAAAAGCTTTTTTAGGATTTTTTTTGGCCACGCATTAAAATAATTAAAAACAAATGTTTTTCCATATGAAAGATATGTATTTAAAGAAAATGTTGTATTTTTTTTATGGCAAAATATTAAAAAATAAGTGAGATATACAACAAATTTGAGAGGGGTAAAAAAGTGTTTTGCCGTGATCACTGCTGCTCGTCACTGGATCATCAGAAATCAAAAAAACAGAAGGGATCATTAGTTAATGACATAATGCTCCGGATGGACAATAGTGGAGTCACGTTAGCACTTAAACAGTGCTAACCTCGGAATTTTTTTACTTTGATCGAATTAATATCAAACCTGCTGGATTGTATTATTTATAAGGTATATAACAAAGTTTACCCATTAAAGTTTGCCGCTTTTTATCCTGACTGACTGACTGACTGATTGACTGACTCATCATCGCCGAGCCTAAACCCCTGTACCTAAAAAGGTGAAATTTTATGGGTGTCTTCTTTTTATGATGTAAGCACCCACTAAAAATAGATTTTTCGAAATTCAATCCCTACGGGGGTAAAAGGGGGTGTAAAAGTTTGTTTGTGTAAAAATATTTAATTTGGCCGGACTTACTTGAAACATAGCATAAGTACTCTATAATACAAACAATTAAACATATATTAAACATATTTCAGCATTACCCAAAAAACAACCCCTAAAATGTTGCAAAGGGGTAGACAATTTTGTACAGGAAAAATATTTTTAGTTGTATTAACTTGAATTTCATTCGCACAAATACTCTACAAGACAAATTGAATTTTTGGAAAATCAACCCCTAAGATTGAATGGGGGGAATTAGTGTCAAACTTTGTTTAAATTTTAACAAATTTAATTTTAACAATTTTAATTAAATAAAGCTTGAAAAATACAAGAATTTTTTTGAGGGAATAGAAATGGAACATTTATTTGTATTTTTAATTATCAATTTACATTAAAAACAATTCAAAATATACTTGTATATGGTAAAATGTGTTTGTATATGTACATATAATACATACCTACATGGAGCTCTAGTAAATTTTCTGACGACAACTCGGTCAATTTTTGAGCTACACAGTCCATCCAAAAACCATTTTGTAAGAAATTTTCGTAGCTATAAGCTCTCATGAATTATAACATATTTGAACCCTTCATTTTTTAAATTATTCCGTATAAAGGGACAGGGAAAGAGGATTTTTTGATTTGATTTTGGCGGTAATGGTGGGGGTATATTGATAATTTTTACGCTGAAAAATATTGATACTAATTTTATTTGTATCATATCTCCGTCAATTTTTGTACAATCAACTTTTAATAGTACTCATTTTGAAGCTCTTTTCAAGTACCTACTTTAAAAAAGATTCTGTGAGTTTTCCCCGAAATTTTCTTTGTTTTCCCGCTATTTGATGTTGAACATTTAAATTTCAGTAGTTTGCGAATTAATACTCAACATCATGAGTCATATCTCAATTTGTATTGAACTTAGAGCGTTCATAAAAAACATAATATTTATTTTTTAATAAGCTACAATTTGGTTTATTATAAATTTTCAAATAAAACGCTTAATTTTTGAGTTATTCATGAAAACCCGTTTAAAAACATGTTTTTTTCTATAAAAATTCTTAGATTTCAAACGCGCATAACTCGAAAATTATTGGTTTATCAAGAAAACTTCATACTACATTTTTTGCTTAAAATTAGTCCCTTTATCGATTCCCGGGGTTATTTTGCCCAATAAAGTTCCCACCCCCGAGAAGCGGTGGGAATCACCCCTAAAGTAAAAGCGGCAAAAAAAATGGGTAAACTTTTTATTATTTTGTCTATAGAACATAATTCAGAAGGTTTCACATTAATATATTCAAATTAATTTAATTCCGAGGTTAAAGTCTAACGTGACTCCACTACAAAGGGATTTGAAAAAATTTGAATTTTCACAAATGTTTAAAGTCAAATTTCTTTATTTCACTAAAATTTCACTCGCATTTTCGGCTATAAAACAAAAATAATCGTCCAAAATAAAAATCCTTCGTCCATCCGGAGGACAATTGCGTATAGAATAAGTCAGAACAATTTCAAACCGATTTTCTAGTTACAGTGATCACCGACTTCGAAAACATGGTTTCGAGAAAAAGCGGACAGTTGCCGCTACCTGCCTACTTGAATACATTAGAGACGACTCCGTTCAATGTTATATATCTCCATAAATAATTCATCCGATTTGTCTGAAATTTTTATAGAATACTTTTGAAATATTCTACTTTGAGAAAACGCAATAAAAAAATTTGATTTTAAAAAAATTCTAACTGGGTCTAACCTCTCTAAGAAGTTCATAGCAAAATCAAATGGTTTTGAAAAATACATATAACACACACTTGGCGAAACAGGGAATCGATATACTACTTTGGTATTCGTTGGCAATTGGTTAAAAAAATTAGGCAATCGCTTTCAAATTTGGGAGGAACGAATAACACATTTTTTAATGAAAACTTAAATCTAGTTATTTTTTAATTAAACAAGTTAACGAAAACCAAAAGCCGGATTTGTTGATTTATTTTTTATTTTTATATAATTTTGTTGGATGTTATTGTACATTGTACATGCATACTAATAACACAATTAATTTATAACAATGCTGATACAAATTTTATTATTATACTACTGATTACTACTTACTACATAATATATCTGTCAAATCCAAATATTTTTTCGTTAATCGTTTACCCTTGAATTTTATTACATAGTAACCCACGTTTTTATCAGGTTAGTGTTACCGCGGTCTAATTGGTACTATTAACACAATATTAACACAATGAATATACATAGGTACGCTAATAAATAATAAGCCCCAGTGTTATTCCCAAATAACTGATTTTAGATAGCTTTATAAGCCCCAAGAAAGTTATGCACCTCCCTTCGAAGGAGGGGAAAAGTTATCGCCATGTTCTATACATCGAAACCTACCAATTTCTTGAATTTTTTGTTTGAATATCAGATTATAGAATCGAGTTCTTAAAGAAAAAATTAAATTGTAAAAAAAATCTTTTCTAATCAATAAATAAAAACTGTACAGTGTAGTTACAGTTAGTTCTTCGACACCGTCACTTCGCATTTTCAATTTTTGTCGAAGTTGTGGCGCTTGCTTTGGAGTTAAGTCTCTTAAACGGCACGATACTACCATTCGATCGGTTTTCAATTTATAAAAATGTACCTTTTTGTTTAATAGACTATCTAGAAATTACCTTTTAGAGCCCCGAAGAAACCCTATTAAGCTCACTTTATCATCCGTCCATCATTTTCAGTCAAATCAAAATATCTTGTGAACTATGCTAGAAACTTGAAATTTTTTCTGAACATGTAAAATTATGCCCTCTAGACACGATTTTCAATTAAAATGCAGATTTCTGTTATTAGAAACGTAACCTATTTTTATATATTTTTTAACTCAAAAATTGCGCCTGCTAGGGGCTCCAAGTATAGTAAATGATTTTGTCACCGTTCTCTATATCGATAACTACTGCTTCAAAAACCCTAAAAAAATTGAACAACGACAAATACTAAAGTCAACAATATTATTTCAAATTTTGGAGAAATAGAGAGAGATGTAATAGTTTTTTTTATATCTAAGCATGTGGATACCCCACATTTTTGTTAGTAGCTTTCAATCAGTAGAAAAACGATTTTACAGTGCGGGGCTCAACTTAATAAAGTAGTGTTAGCCAAGAACCACAAAACTCACAATACATCACTTTTTACTGTTCCGTTGAAAACTAAGAACCCTTATAGTTTCTCCATGTCCGTCCGTCCGTCCTGAAAAATTTTGACATAATAAGATGAAATTAGGTATACGATTGTAAATTGATGACACAAAAACAGATTTTTTTTTAAATTTATTTTATATTGATAAGATTTTTGAAAAAAAAAAATTAGACCCCCTAAAGTGTTTTAAAAAAAAATTTCACCTACCCCATTGAATGGGGTGTCGTTAGAAAGGTCTCCTAAAATGCAATAAAAAATGTAACAGAATCTTTTGATTTTAACCCTTCAATCACGATGTATTTATTAATCATTATAAATTTATTCATTATAATATTATATCATTATAAAAGCACCCCCCCCCCCTCTATTTTGTAAACTATCAATTCAAAAAATCTGAAAAAATTCCAGAATGTAGATTTTAATTAGTACTTTCACTGAAAATTATAACGAACATTGTCAAAAATATTTTGGACCCCCCTTCTATAGACTAAAAAGTGAACTTTCATTTTTTCCCCACTTACCCCATTGAGTGGGGTGTCATTTGATATGTCTCCTAAAATGCAATAAAAAATGTCAAATGACTTTTTGATTTCAACTCTTCAGTCACGATATATTTGCTTTTTAATGTCGCTATCAGAGCGCCCCCTCCTTCTATTTTTTAAATTATCAATTCAAAAAATCTGAAAAAATTCCAGAATGTACATTTTAATTAGTACTTTCACTGAAAATTATAACGAACATTGTCAAAAATATTTTGGACCCCCTTTCATAGACTGAAAAGTGAACTCACATTTTTTTCCCCACTTACCCCATTGAGTGGGGTGTCATTTGATAGGTCTCCTAAAACGCAATAAAAAATGTCAAATAACTTTTTGTTTTTAACGAAAATTTTGAAATAACTCTTTTTTATAAATCGTACTGAGAATGACTACGGAACCCTATCATGTGCGTTCCCAATAGGCACTTGCCCGTTATTTTAAGATATTATTTTCTTTATAATATGTACCTAGTAGAGCTGGGCGCGTGAGTAATTTTTGCTCACGATCACGAACGCTCACATGCAAAATTTTTTTAGTCACGCCCGCTCACTCACGGTCTCAGAAATAAAAATCACGATCACAAGGCGGGTCACGGTCGTGACACGATTTAATAATATGAAATAAATAAAATTTTTAATTAATTTTTTTTCGTGCAATATTTTATATACTTTATATTTGTATTATTTCTATTAAACTACATTTTTAGTGCAAATAATAACAAAATAATCTGCCGTGTGCCACAGGACTTTCTTATACATAATAATGACAGTGAACAGTGTACGTGATAAAATTATAGATAATAATATTACCTACAATTTTCAACTTGGCCATTTTTCTCTAATTTGCACTGTTTCAGTGTAATTCGAAAAATTCAAAACGATGACCACTGCAAACTAAATGAAATAGAGTATACAGTGTTTATTCTCAGTATTACGTATAAGAAAGACCCATGGTACCTATGGCAAACACGTACAGTCTCTGTAATACGTATAAGAAAGTCCCATGACACTCATGGCAGATATTTCTTCTCTATTATGAACCATTTGAAATGTACTTAAAAACAAATACTTGGTAAAAAAAAAAAAAAAATTAAATTTGTTTTTTCGAAAAAAATGAATAGAACATAAATTATAGATAATAATATTACCTACAATTTTCAACTTGGCCATTTTTCTCTAATTCGCACTGTTTCAGTGTAATTCGAAAAATTCAAAAATCGATGTAGGTAAACATCCGTTTCCGGTTGAATGATCGTTTTCAAAAATAGGAGGTTTTCTTCCCAGGCAAAAATCAATCTTAAGTATAAAATTCCACCTTTCTACGATTTGTCGTATTTGAGTTACAGCGTCTACAGACAGACCGACCGACAGACAGACCGACAGACAGACAGACACACAGACATCATGGCGAAAATAGTCAGAATGGATTCAGGGAAGGTCAAAATTGATAATTCCATCAAAAACCGGATTTCGAAAAAAATCGCGTTTACTATACTTACTTATACTATATGTATATTTCATATACATTGGTATCAGGGTTGCCAGACGTCCCGCCTGGAGCGGGACTGTCCCGCTCCAGGCTAGTTAGTCCCGCGTCCCGCTCAAGAATTCAAATGTCCCGCTTAAACATCATTCTTAATTTTTGTTTGAGGAGTATGTGCATAATGTACATTTAAAAAAAGAGGGTTCTCATATTTTAAAATCAATTAAATCTAATAATAAATATAACTAATATTTTTTAACATTTTGTCACCCGAATATTTGTTTGTTACAAGTCCACAAAAGTACCTACTTATGCAATGTGATTAATGAACTTTTAAAGTTTGCGCAGTAAATATTTGTAGATAAACGGACTTAATTTAAACAATTATTGGTGATATGTATGTTAAAAAAAATTAAAAAAATGAATTTTTCTGCAACCTAAAAATTATTATAAAGCCCCCCCCCCCCCCCCCAAGAAGATGTCCCACCGGAGCATTTGAAAAATCTGGCAACCCTGATTGGTATAAGAAAGTAAAAAATGGATAAAATGGAAATAAAACATAGTATGTAATAGTAACAACGAATACATTTAAAAATCTGGGGGATTATTAACGTGTCGACACAGGGATTTTAAATTTATTTCAAGTTGACAACGCTGACTATTAAATTTTACAGTGCTTTTTCTTTGAAATTCTTATTGTAGTCAATTGTAGCATTTCGTATTAACAATTAAATATGTGAAACGAATCCAAACGTATCATTCTAAAAATATGCATAGTCACGACTCACGAACTCACGCACGACAAAAATTTACTCACGCACACTCACGATCCAATATTTGAAAATCGCTCACGCTCACGCGGGTCACGGCCGTGACACGGCGTGACCCGAAGAATTCACGGCCCGCGCCCAGCTCTAGTACCTAGTATACTTCTTTAAAGTCTTTAAAAAAAGTTCTTATCTTATCCTTATCATGATAATATGCTTGTAATATATCATTAACTTTTTCTTTATTGGCTATTTCAAACTTTGGTGAAACTATTCACTTTAGTCTCTGAAAAGTTTATAGCAAGCAATTTACATACCTAATAGTAAGTATTTACATGTTTTTTGTAACGACAAACAATAATTTTAGTCATATAAATAAGACTTTTTTTACTAATTATACAGATATCGCAAACACGTAATTACGTAGTTAATATATTATTTAGGAAGTAATACTACTGTTTATCAAGTATGATTTAATTATAATTTTATATTTCTGAATATGTTGTCATATAATTGACTGATTATCAAAGACGTCACTAGAGATCCAATAAAACTTATAATGGCGTTACGTCGTATAAAAAGTAGTTATTTTAAAGATCGCAAAATAACGTATTGGGCGATATAAAATGTATTTTATTATGCACTATTATTTATGCATTAATCATTTTAAATGCCATAAAATTTGAAATATTTTCATATATTACAAAATTACAATACTAGCGGAATCCCGCGGCTTCGCTCGCGTAAACTCCGAAACTAATTAGAACCCTCCATACGTGATAGAGGATGACATATTACATTTTTTTATATTGATTTTTATTCTTTACCTATAAAACACGTAAATATCTTGGATCTTAGTTAAAAATTGTAAAATCTAACTCCTCCCTGCCTACTCTCGCCATTAGGGGTTGAATATATAATTTTTTATTGCAAATTATATTTACTAATATGGACCACTGTGGGCCATATTACACGCACATTTTTTTAAGAGACTGATTTTCGATTGTTTTCGATTATTTTTTTTAATTTAAGAATTCTATTTTTGCCTATTCGATCTCATTAAAAGTTTAAATTCTCTATCCAATGGAATGATAAATGCTGATTTTGAATAATATTATCATAGTTTTCTTACCTTAAACATGAATGGTGTTCCATATTTACCGACTTTACTCTATAATAACAGTAATTTAAATGTGCATCCTTCCAAGATAACAACAGAATTATTATACAGGCTGTTCGCGGGAACCGAGTGATAATTGCTAACTTTGTTATTATTGGAGCTACTCTCTAAACCTGAAATAGTGAATTTTCACTAATTCACAGTGTATATTCACTATTTGCCACAGCTAAAAGTCGGCCACTTGGAATTAGTGCATATACACATATGTACCCAGTGAAATTCACTGTTTTCATAAGTGCATCATTTCACTGGGTACATAAGTGTATATGCACTAATTCCAAGTGGCCGACTTTTAGCTGTGGCAAATAGTGAATATACACTGTGAATTAGTGATAATTCACTTTTTCAGGTTTAGAGAGTGGATAACTGAAAAAAATTATTAATATTTATTTATCTAAAAACAACATATAAACTATAACAAAATAGAAAAGTATGGTAAAAAGATATAAGCTTACTGAGAATAATTGTAAGTTGTAAGTAATGCTTATTACTTACAATTAGAATAAAAGTGAGGTTAGGTTGTTTATTAGCCCACATAAATTGCCAATTCTTCTTAAGATTCTAAAAGTTTATTTACATTGAAGAGCAGGCAGAAATTTTAATACTTTAACATAATTTTTAATAATAATTCTAATATAATTTCCATAAACATAGATACTATTGTCATGTATGTACCTATATGGAAAATTTTGAAATACACAAATGAGGTTAGAATTTATTTTCGCGTTTAAATCATAAGTATGTTATATCTTTATTTTATTGGGATTATTGTATATTATATAAACCATATCATGATATTAATAATTAGAAAAACAAATGTAAACTTACCTTATTAATCACGATAAAAGCAATTACCACTATAACACATTGTAATCGTTCTTAACGTAAAATGGATGACAGCTGACATACGACGCATGCGCAAAAAAGTCACTGGTTACCAGTGAGAACCACTGATTTTCCAGTGAGTTCTGCCTTCACTGAGGGAATCAGTGGAATTCTCACTGATTCAGTTTAAGAGAGTAGAAGATCGGTTAAATGGGCAAAGTATCAGTATTTTTTCCGGGATGAATAATGGCGGTGTCAAAAAAACAATTGAATGTCAAATTTCAGAGATATATTGAAATATAACATTTTTTTAAATGGAACACCCTGTATATTATTATTGAATTTTGTAGCTGAGGATGTTCTCTTTATAAAAGTGTAATACATGTATGATGGTAAAATTGATAGAAAACAAGTTATAACAAGTATAAAATGAATAGAAAATATGTGAAGATTAAGGCCCGGTTTCTCAATATGAGTTTAAACTTCAGATTAAATAATCGTCATCCTAGGTTTAAACTGAACATAATGTCCAGTTTAAACCTCACTCTGTTTCTCAATATAAGTTTAAATGGAGGCTTTTTTTATGTCAAACTAAAAATTAACCCCTAATTATTATATTAAATGTAATAAAAACGGGTTAATTTCAATAAAAGAGAACAGGGTACATTACTAGAATTAATAAAAGAATATAGTGCTACTATAGAATGTAAAAGAAGTTGAATAATAAGTTTATATTTAGGCTAGAAAAATAAATTTTTCATCTGTCAGTTAAAAGTTAATCTTAAGATTAATTATAATTTTTAACTGGACATTGAGAAACAAATTTATAGTTTAATCTTAAGTTTAACTGGGACATGTGGTTTAAACTCATATTGAGAAACCAGGCCTTAATAAAATACAAACAAATGATAAAAAAATTTAAAACAATAATTTCAGATATTTGTCCCTTATTTCGCATTTTTGAGCATTATTCATAAAAAAATATAATTAATTATAATAAATAATTTTTTTCATTATCAGTTAAAATCAAAAACATTTAAAATTTGCGAACAAATGACATAAAAACCTGAAACTATTGTTTTAAATGTTTTAATCATTTGTTCTCAATTTATTAAAACTTCATGGCACACTATTTTTTGATATTTTCTATTAATTTTATACTTGTTATAACTTGTTTTCTATCAATTTTACCATCATACATGTATTACACTTTTATAAAGAGAACATCCTCAGCTACAAAATTCAATAATAATATATATAGGATGTTCCATTTAAAAAAATGTTATATTTCAATATATCTCTGAAATTTGACATTCAATTGTTTTTTTGACACCGCCATTATTCATCCCGGAAAAAATACTGATACTTTGCCCATTAAACCGATCTTCTAGCTCCAATAATAACAAAGTTAGCAATGATCACTCGGTTCCCGCGAACACCCTGTATATTTCTTTAATTATGCACTCAATATGGGACTATACGCATGTGGGAGGGAATATTTGGCATCACAAAGTGAATACATTTTCTGAAGTTAAAAATTAGGATGATACTATTTGCACATGCAGTATGTGCAAGCAATTGGCTATTTGCTATTTGCACATGCCGTTTGTACATGCAATTGGCTATTTAGACTTACCACTAACCTAACGTACACTAACCTACCCTAACTTAACAACCTAACTTAATTTGGTACATATACAGTATGTGCAAATAGCCAATTGCTTGCACATACTGCATGTGCAAATAGCCACTTTCTAAAAATTATGATTAAGAAATGCGAAGCCCCCGCATTCGTCTTACGAAAAGTGGCTTTGAAACTTGAGTATGTTGTTTTTTTTACCCAAATAAGTGGCCTCGAAATCAGTTAAAATAATACCCTCTTCCCAGGGCCGACAAGAGGGCGATGCAGGCGATGCAAATCATCGGGGCCCGGGACACGAAGGGGCCCGGACTGAATCTATTCTTTAAAAAGAAAATGTAAATAATAATATTCAAAGTTATTTGAATGATGAAATTTTAAAATAGTTCTGCTGATGTCAGCTATAAAAATCTTAATCATAATTAAATATTGATATTTAACATAACAGGCCCCTTGTTAGAGAATAATTTAATTTTCACAAAATAAGCAGAAGATATAGACAAATTTTTTAAACCAAAGAAAAAAAATGTAAATATAGAAGAACAAACCATATGGAGAAAGATTTAACATTCGGGCTCCAGGGGCCCGGCCCTTTACATTTTCGTAAAAAAATTGACCAAAATGATTTAAATTTGAATAAATTTTTAATCAAAGAAGTTTACATCATTTTATTGAAATACTTCTGGGAAAATATTAGGTAATCCATCATAGAAAAAAAGCGAGGTGCCACTCATAAGAAAATCTAATTTATTTTATATGATAAATTTAAATTATTGAAATACACAAACTAATTAGCTAACTAACCAAATTATATGAAATTTACGATACTTTACAAACGGTTGTGTTTTTATTGAGGCAAAGTGTAGGATTTAAATTTTATTATTAATGCTCAGTGTTAAAAATACGTTTCATTCATTAAATTTATTAAGTACCTAAATAATATTATTTTCTCTACAAAATAGTTAAATTTCAATTATATTTCTTCTTGTGACTGAAGGGTTAAAATAAAAAGTTTCTAGCACTTTTTGGTTGCATTTTAGGAGACCTATCTAAAGACATGATGGGGTAAGTGAGAAAAAATTGAGTACACTTTTCAGTTTATGGGAGGGGGCCCAAAAATTTTTTTTTGACATGTTGCATCGGGGCCCGGTTTGGTTCTCGGCGGCCCTGCCTCTTCCCCAATATAGATAATTCGCTAATGTTTGTATTAATTACTAAATGTTATTATACAATAATTAGAATTGTATTTGATCTATCTGCAGACAACACCAAAAAATATAATGAATAATGTGACTATACGTATGAAAAGAAATAAGAATGTAAATCAAAGTATGTATTTCTTGAGAAAAATTACTCGTGATCGTTAATTTTTTATAGGTCGTTAAAAGTTACTGTATATCAATTTATTTGTTACGTATTTGTAAAAAGAAATGTCAACATGAATTTAATAGTGTAATATAGGTACTTTACAACACTATAATAACGATATTATAGCAGCATTGAATTTTTTTTATATTTCCATATTGAAATTTAGAATACTACATTCTTAAGTTTTCTTCATATAGGTACCTACATATATTTACCTACTGTATATTACCTACCGTGAATTTATCATTTTTTAAATAAGTATTCGACTTTTATATATACGTGTTCTTGTTTAATATTTATATAACAAAGATTACAAATTACAAAAACTTTCTTAAATTAAATTATATGTTTATATTTGCTAATAGTTTTTCCTTAGTTTTTCTTTTAAAACTCACGCACACTACATATATGCGTATACATACCGATTAAAAAAATTAATTAATAAGTTCAATTCCCATTTGATCAGTGGCGTACGCAGGAGGGTGTTAGGGGGGGGGGTCAGATCCCCCCCATGACATTTTTTAAGTCAATATTAATATTATTCTCAAGAAAACTATAAAGGCTGTAGCCGGGTAAGCATGCAAAATCGGCCTTTGCATGGATTTGGCTATTTTTTTTTTGAAAGTCACATTCTATGTAACATGCAACCTGACCAAATATTAGCTTCCGAAAATTTGTAGTTTTCGAAAAAAAAAATTTATAATCCATTAATCGAATTTGTTGGCGCTTATGGTATATTATAGAGGTACTAATGACTCATCAGAAGTAATTTTATTATGGTCCTCTGTACATAGTAAACCAGAAAAAAAATTATAAAATTAAAAAAATTAAAAAACACTATGTTGTACTCGGAGGGCAATCACCATTTTTTTTATAAAATATACCTTGTACATACCCAAACAACATATCGAAATCCCAAACTGATATGAAGGGTATTTATACTCGTATAAATTCGCATACGGTCGTATTGGCGCGGCGCGGGCGTGAATTGGGTGGATTTTATGGAGTGCAAGTGTCTTAATACTTTTAAAACATCTATAATTTGTTGCTAAACAACATGGCTGAACTAGCCTGGAGAGATCTGGGGAATTTGACGGGGCCCATGGCCTGACAAAGATAAAATATAGTGGCCGTAGCCGGGAATGTATGGGAGCTGCCATTGAATCAATTATGCTAATTTTGTCTCATAGGTTGCTTTTTAAGAAACATAAAATCGCCTCAAATCGCTTTTGAAATGTTATATTCGTCTTTAGTAGCAATAAATCACATTGTCGCTGCGACCTAACGACTCTTCTTGTATTGTAAGTTATAGATAGGATTTTTTTTTTCAAAATAAAAATGTTCTTAGCAAACATAAAAATTTTGAAGCACAAATACAACTAGGGTGATTTTATGTTTCTTAAAAAGCAACTTATGAGAAAAAATTAGCATAATTGATTCAATGGCAGTTCCCATACATTCCCGACTACGGCCTCTTTTATCTTTGTCAAGCCATGGGCCCCGTCAAATTCCCCGGATGTTTTTAATGGATTTTTATTTTATACCGCATATACAATGTATATTATACATATTGTTTTGTGAGCCCACAACAGGGTAGCTCTTTTATTTTCAAGTAGTAATATATTTTTATTTTGAATCCGAACCCTAACCTAAACCTGAAAAAAATAACGGTTTTTGAACCCAAAAATGTTGCAACCTTAATTTTGAGTACACTTCTTAGTCTATGGAAGAGGTAAGGTGCCCAAAGCATTTTTTAAATCTCATCATAAGAGGTATATCAATAAAATAATGGGAGTACTGTGAGTGGAGTGATGCACGGACGAACAGACCAACCGAAACCATAAGAATTAGCCAATATATGGAACCCTAAAAAGTTAAAATACGCCGAATTATTTAATTTTTTAATGCACAAGTTAAAAATCTAGGTTACGAAAATTAAGTTAAACAATTTATTTATTTTCCATGAATTAGCGTTTTAATATGCATACTAAAATTAGAAACTAGATAAAAATACTATGACTAGGCCATAAAATGCACACCCCTTAAACATAAAAAAATGTATTAACTTATAATATATAACTTATAATAATAATAATTATAAAAGATTGGAGTTAATTAATATTATATAATAAATATATAATATGAAGTTTATCACTCATTAAGATTTTTTAGAAAATCAACAATGAATCTTGATATCAATCGATTATTACCTTTTTTTATTTAAATTTAGGATGTATTGTAATAAAACAACAATCATTTTAATTTACAATTTTTATATAACATATTTTTTTGTAAAATGTATAAAGTAAATAAATTAATTAATATCTAATAATAATTAAAAAGATAAATACATCCACATATTGCAGCGATAACAGCTGTGTTCACCTGATGTCTAGCATTTAAAATGAAACAACAATGTAACGTTTATAGGTTATATGACGTATATAATATATTTGTTTTAAAAATGCAAACTTACCAGATTTTATCTTGATTAAAAAGATTGATTGGCTTTGAATAAAATAATTAAAATACAGCACGTATCGATGTACATTTGTACATGTATTTATATATTAATTAACACAATATAATAATTATGGAATTTGAAGTGACATATGAAGAAATAGCGCCTACTACTATTAATAAATTATAAATAGCAACTACTCTATTTGTAAAAAAATTTCTTGTCAAAATATGAATTTTTGTTTAAATAAACTGCAAATTTCGTTACTTCTAGTTATCCAATTTTGTTGAGTTTTAATAGGGTTCTATTCTGATAATAGATGAAGTGAATTCAAAAGGATTGGTGCAAATTTATTTCGAATTGTGACCTGTAGTTCGGCGTTTCTATCAAAAAAGCGGGTTAAATCGACAAATTGAACTTTATTTATATTTTTATAACAGAAAATTAAAACCGATCGATATTAAACTAAGCAAAAATGGAGACTGTAATGTTTTCTATCAGAAAATGTAAAAATGTAAGTGAGATACTGAAGAAATTTAAGATATAATACTCATTTTATCAATTTATATACGAAAAAATTTTTTAGGACGAGAGTAGAACACACTTCCAAGCAGAGCCTGCTTGGGGTGTGCAATAGGTTAGTTGCACTGGCTTTTGAACGTCATATGTTAGTAAAGGTACGGAACATTATGTATTGTTTTATTGTTATTCGATTCGTTTATTTCCTTTGTTTAATTTTAATGTACATTAACAATATTGGAGTTAAAGGAAGATATCAGTGTGGTCAATTGAGAAAAGTTTAATATTTCACACGTTCTCTTACACGTGATTTTATAGAGCTGATATTCCATTCTGTAATGCTTGTAAACATGAATGCAGAATTTGAAATGTAAGCCCTTATACTACTGATTTTTAACAGCGTTATCAGTAAAGTAATAAATGATTTTACTTGACAGATTTGTTTATTAATTATTTAATATTAAGTACCGAATATTATTATCATAATCCGTTAATTTATAACCCATATCATAAACAAACGACTTACATATTACCTTTTTCACTTTATAAGCAATATAAATCATAGAATGAACTAAGATCGAAACTACCTTTGATCTTTATATAGGGGCAATGCATTTAGTAACTGACCCAATTGAATCGGTGAGTGAAAGAACGATATATCTCCAAAATGACCATTTTGAAAAAAACGAAAAAAACTGTTTTAAAGGAGAACTATGGGTTATTTGGTCTAATTATGTATTGTGACATTATAGAACTTATGTTAACCGATAATAATACGTACATAAATAAATTTAAAAAAATTGCAAAAAAAGATATTTGAAAAAAAAATGACCGGCAGTTATACTGTTCTTTCACTCAATTAAAAAAAAATAATTTTTTATTGCTTTATTTTCGGCTTTATTATTTTATTTTTTATTATTTTACAAAAAAAATTATTTGTAATTTGTACTCAGAATCTTCATTTTTGACTTTCCAAGAAATAATATGGTAGTAAAATTCGAGGATTTCGTCAGAAAAGTAAGGTAAAAGTAATTGTAAAAAAAATTGAACTACCCCCCGTCGCACGTACGATTTTGGTCGATGTATTATTATTTTGCTATGTGATAGAGCTATGAATTTTAAACATTTTGCCTATCTCAGTTAAAATTGTCATTTTTGGCACTTGTATTGTTCTTTCACTCACCGATTCAATTATTTCGGGTCCATTTTTTCTTTTGTGGCTCGTTCAAAAGGGGCTTCGATGGAGACCTTAACCCTGAGTTTACGCACTGCTCAAATTGCACCTATAATACATTAAATTTAAGTAAAACGCGTGTCCTTAGCGTAGTATAAACAAATATGTGGTTGTTATTATTTTATTAATCGCAAAAGCAAAAATACAGCGTGAACCGCGAACGCGCTAAAGCGCGCCACGCGAGTATTAGTAACTTCGAGCGTGGTTTGGCAGGCGAAAAATCAACCAATCGGGATGATTTTTTTATTGAAATACTGGAAATTTAGTCTTCTTCAAATAGTAAACCGTCGAGGGGGGTCTCAGATCCACTGGAAAAGAGCTACGCGCGGAGAAAGCGGGTGAAAGGACTTTTAAGAAAGTTCTTCCAACTGTGGACTCAAATAACTTTTTTCTAGGACATCGGAGAGTTTAATTTGATACAAACTTAATTAAATTCATTGCTGTGGGATAATTAGAACGAGAGTTATGGCCGATTGAAAATAAAAATAGTAATCAAAGATGGCAGCGGAATGGGCAATTTGGGCAGTGCGCAAACCCAGGGTTAAGGTCTCCATTGAATTGAATCCCCTTTCGAACGAGTCATTAAGAAAAAAATGTACCAACAATCAACAATAATTGTGTCACACCTATAAAAATTTGCTAAATGCACTGGACTATTGCCAATATTGTACCACTTTTTCGTTTTTTTATTCGTTCTATCTTGACCTGAAACGGAAAGATCAAGTAAAATTTTTAAATCGGAGAACAATTTTTTTCTCATTTAAAAACGATATGACGATAAAGCAAAAGTTAGGAACCTCTGTACGATCCTTTATTAAATTCTTGCTATAGCGTCAATTTCGAGAATGCAATTTGAAATATTCCAATATCGTAACGCCCGTGCCTATAGTTTTATTAGATATATTTCTGGTGCAATTTATCTGACCTGCATCATTGAGTAGAATTTAAAACACAATTGCTGTTCAAAAGTTTAAGTGAATAATTCTATTTTTTGGCAATTATATAATTTTTAAATAGTTTTCAGAAAACTAAAACATCCTTTTTAAATATCGTAATACATTTATATGTACTAGGCACTAAGTTTCTATTATTATACTGGGTCGAAATAAAGATTTTTTTGATTATTACAAATAAAAATGTAAATATCAACAATATATTTCTAAACAAATTAGAAAGTTATATTATAAATTTGAAAATTAGATCAAATAAGTGTAATTTATATAACATCGTACATCACTCTTAAACGATTCCAATGAAACTATTTTTCCTTTTTTTATCTCCCATTTAATTCTAAGTAAATCTGTCACTTGTCCAGGAAAAGCGAAAATATTGTAAATCTGAAAAACCTGAAAAATCACTAAACGACCCTAAAAGTAAGTGGATTTAGCCGTTTTGATTTATGAACAGCCCATACATCAATACATTACTACCTCTAGCGGCTGACCCCCCCCCCCCCCCCCCCACTCTGAAACAGATATTTTCCCTGAAAGCTTTGATTTTCGAGATATTTGCTTGTCTCAATTTAAATAGACCATCCGGATATATAAGGTGAACATTTTTGGCCGAAGGTTGCCGAAACCGAATGTTTGATCGGAAACTAACTTTTTAACTTTGTTATTACTATTCGGCGCGGAAGGTCACTAATCGATCCATATAATACATATAATCGTGTATGAATGTTAAGACAGTAGTCTGAAGGTCGATGTATTAGAAACGGTTTGAACGAGATAACAAATCACACTAACTTTCACAGGATATAGAGAACGGTACTTGCTGTTTGCTGTAAATGTTTCAATAGTTTCAATAACATTGGATCATACTAGAATGTAGTAGGTAGGGGAACAGTGGCTAAAATGACGCACCTAGAAAAACACTAATTAACCCTTTAACTACGGGTGTCGTCAATAGACGACGCAACGAAACTTTCGTGAGGTACGGGTATCGTCAATAAGCGATCTAATAATTTAAACTGGGAACGGGTGTCGCCTATTGACGATGTTATTTGTTGTTATAAGATATGTTATGAACGTAGGATGTCATTGAGAACTGCATTTTTATTGAGTTCATTTTTTTTGCGTTCCACAGACTAACTTAGTAATATAACCGTAGTTAAAGGGTTATAAATGTTTTTATGTTTGAAAACTATCGAATTGTCTATATGTTTAGAGTTAAGATGCTATCGTAGACAAAAAATGCATATCCATCGTCCTTTTATTTTTTATTGAAGAATAAAGATTTTGGACATTTTTATCTATGATTTACGAATTAAAATTTAATGAAAAAAATAGTTTTACTGTATAAATCACAAAATATGAATTTATTTGGACATAAGTAACTTCTAATAATTTTAAATACCACAGAAATTTATAATTTGAAAAATTATAAATGCGCCACATTAGCCGAACTGGAGGGCAATTTGGCGCACACTAACGTTTCACAATTATGATAAATTAACATATTAAATTATCAAAAAATATAAAACAAATACTGTCAAATTATGAGTTATGTTGCAAATATTCAAACTACTGTAAAAAAAAATTTTTTTTCAAATTTTATTATCTATTTAATAATATTCTTAGGCGCGCCACATTCGCCGCTGTTCCCCTACTTCATTTTATTATGTATGTATGATAAAATGAATAGGATTTATTTCGTCATGTATACTTGCTCGTTGCATGTTTTAATAGACCATAATTGCGTATTAGTATATGTAAATATGACCACCATATGACTTTTTTATACTTACCATATCAAATTCAATTATCAGAAAATTGGTAAGAGTATGTATCCGTTTCTGATTTACCGATTTATTCAAAAAAGGTGCACATATAAGTAATGTCTGCAAGAACATTAATTTCAATAGGATATGGTAGTTTTTTGTAAAGAATAAGACGTATCATTAATTAGATCAACTGAAAAAAATGTAAAAAATAATACAAAGATTGTATTATACTATGTACCAGAGAGTAGAAAGAGAGGGAATGTGTTTGTTAATTCGTTTTACCTATCGCATTTGACAGTATTCTCCTACTTTAGTATAGTATACATTTAGTATATGTATACCACAGTATACAATACATGAATATTAATTTCCTTATTTGCAATTTCATGCAAAATTGACATCAAGAAAAAAAATTGTAAATAAAATAAAAATTAGACCACTTTTGTTTTTATTGGAAAATGGGCACATTTTTAGGAATACGTGTTTTACAATAGGTCGCGTCCAAAGGGTTAAAGATTTAGACTGTAGAACGCCCACAGAACCCCGTTTAGTACCATCAAGAAATAACGAGAGATGCTCCAATGATTTTTTTCTATAATCACTGTATTTTCTTTTTATACATAATATAATTTATTAAAAGTAAAAAAAAAACTTAGGCTTGATTTTTTTTTTTAGAATTAGATATTTATCGTATTTTTTTATGTAATAGATTTATTTGGTCAATCCAGTGTTATCTATCAAGTTATGATGCTACTTGTTTACTTTTTAACATATTCAATCCAGTAGCGTATCTAATCCTGAGGGGGTCCTTCATCAAAATTTCTTGGGGAGGGGGGGATTTTTCGGAAAATAATAAAAAAAATTCGCATAAAAAATATATTTGAAACTAACAAAAACAATATATGTACAGTGTACACATTAAAAAACTTTACTATAAATAGGTTGGTATTTACTTATTTATTATATAGCTCAAGAAGAATTTAGTTTATCGAGTTCTTCTTTTTCTATGGACAGTATTGATAAATCCGATAGCAGTTCTTGCCCCATATAAGTTCTCAGATAGTTTTTAATAAATTTTAATTTAGAAAAGCTTATTTCAGCGTTCGGTTGTAACCAGAAGGGTAAAAAATAGTAAACATACTGTTATAACCTCTGGGAAACTGGAGGTGAGTTCCTTAATGGTATGAATTTTCTGAATTACTGATTTCAAACAATTTTTTAAAGCAATTAATTGATCATAGATATCAACTGTCATTATGGTATATCATAATGACTAGCCATTTTTGCTGCTTGCCGGTTGTAAAGTTTCGAATTTTTTGCTTATGCATGTTGGGGCTCATCTAGCTCGGAGGCCCTGTATCATTGACAGGGCCGGCCTTTGCAAGCTCGGCGCCCCGGGCGAAATATTTTTTGCCGCCCTCCCGACCTTTTTTTTTGTTGACTCGAATATATAATTAATTTCTACCGCAAAAAAAACTGATGAGCTTTTTTTTTTCGTTGTTGCATCTTTCTTTTCTCATTATTTTTATGTTTTTCATTCTTTTGCGCTTCTTCGCCGCCCCTACTAACTTGGCGCCCCGGGCGGTCGCCCCCCTCCCCCCCTAAAGCCGTCACTGATCATTGATACTTCTGCTATATCGGTGGCTACGCCCCTGATTCAATCTGATAATGTCCATAGTTATCAAAACAAAATATAATTCAAATATGAATGATCACTCAGAACCATTAATCAATAGCGCAATTTTCAAAGACAACAAAAATTGAAAATTCTCCCACCCACCTTACCAATACTTTCTGGTACTGATTTTATCCAAAATAATTAAAATAAATTAAAATTCCGCAGCGTCTATCTAATTGATCAATATGATTTATGCCAAAATAACATTTTTTTAATAGTAAAAAAACATAAAATAATTTTAGCATTATAAACTCCAGGAGGCCTGACTTAAAAGATAAAACTGTGTTTTGACAAAATGGCAACAAAAGAAAACCTATACCTGTACATTTTAAATATAAATTGCTTTGATTATGTTTCTTTTTGGTGTAAACCGCCATAGTTTATGTTTACAAGTGATGCATGAATCCTACTCTGGAACACAAACCGTGGTGCCGTGTGCAGTGTGCAGCTACAAGCCGTGTGAAAAATCCAGCGGTTTTACACCATTACTGATAAGTTAGTCTGTGTGTGCTCTTATCACCGCTCTAGTGCTAGTAAATAGTGCGTCTGAGAACTATCCGTTTGTGTTTCATCTATTTGTCTTTGTCTAACAGCTGTATGTATGGCTATATAGTGCGAAATCGCGCGAATATGTTTTATATATTGCGGATTTGTATATGTTTTAGATAGGGATTTCAGACTGCATCGGTTGTGGATGAAATTACGATGTTAGTGCGTAATCAAAATAATACGATTAGGATTACGATTAACGAACCGTTATTGTTAAATATATAAACACATGAAAGTTTTGAAATATTTAATCTTTTGTGTTTATGAATTGTCTTATACATGTTTTAATAGAAAAAAACGACATACCTGTCACGGAAACTAGCGTTTTTTCAAAACGGGACTTATACCACTTATGACCCAGATTAACGTTTATTTCGTTTATAATTAACGTTAATTGTGGTTAAAAGACGGACAATTAACTGATTATTTTTGCTTTATGAAATTCGCCATTAGAATAAAGTAGAAGTCAATATTTTTAGACAGTGCGTCAATTCTAATATTTTTTCTAACAGTAAACTTCAAAATTTAGCTATTTAGAAACCTAAGCGACTAAATCTACCTTTTTAAGGTTCTAAAAAAACGATTTATCTCTATTTTTGGTCCGTCCGTCTGTTCTTTTCAGTCAATGCAAAATATCTCAAATTAAATATAATAAGCTAAATGTAAAATAATTATAAAAACTTGTGAAAATTGTGACGTTATGTGATTTTTTTAGTTTTTTAAATAATTATGATGATGGAAAACTTTTTTTTGTCTCGAGACCTTACGCTAGTTCCTAGTTCTCTCATTTGACTCCGTTTGAAAAAATAATTTCTCAAGTGTATTTTTAAGTGCACTTAACTGTGTTTTTTGAATGATTAATTTTGGGGAGTTAACTGATGTATGACATTTGAGCCAAGAAAATCAAAAAGTTTTGGATTTATCAATTTTATTTTTAATCATAGTATTTTCATATTTTAAATTATTTATAATTAAATAATATTTAATATATACAGTAACTCATTTTAATAAAATATATCATATTCAATGCAATATATCAACTTTTTTATTTGATTTTCTTTTTTATAAAAATTCAGTTAATAGATTTTTTTATATAAAAAATAACAGTATAGGTTTTTATCAATTTTATTGTGTGTTTTATTTATATTATTTATAAATAACCATTAAACACTTTATTTTAATCTATTCACTAACAATTGTGATATAATTGTATTTATTGTTTGACTAAAATTAACTTAACTATGTATTTTAAAATGTTTTTTTATCACAAATATATATTTTATATTTGTTGTTAGATGTGGAACCATAACCCATAACTTTATAATAAAAAATAAAATATGATTTATAACAAAATTAATTTTAATATTTATTTGAAAATAATGAACAATAAACTACTTTACATTATAGGTACTTACAAGGTATTTAAAAGTTATAAATAATTAAAAGCGTTACCTATGTATCTATTTTTATAATTTAAATTAAAAATATTTAAATTTAAATTAAATATTTTGAAATAGTAACAAATACATTTTGAAGGTTACAACTAGTTGGATATAAATAATAGTTTTATTACTGACAATTTTGTTACATTACAATCTAAATTTAAAAATACTATACGGTTAATTCGATAGCAGAAAGAATAATAAAATAAAATTGTAGCGTGAGCTATATGTTGAATATGGGGCTGTATAAAAGAAATTTTGCACAACATAAAATAATGGAATCCTTACTTCATTTATTGATCAATTAATTGTTTGTTTTTTTTTTTGTAGAATTAATCGCGTTCACGTGTAAATAGTTGTTTTGACTATTTAATTCTAATAGGTTGTATTATATTTGTCAATTTTCCACCAGTTTTAAGTAGGATGTAAGTATTTCCCAGGAAAAAATGAACAGATCTAATTAGATCTGAGCAGATCTAGTTTTATATCCAATTAGATCTTATCAAATCCAATTAGATCCAATCAGATCTGAAAAAAAATTAAGGATCTAGTTGGATCTGGTTAGATCTAATGACACTTTTGATGAATTTTTTTTATATCCGATTTTATATCCAATTGGATCCAATCAGATCCAAAAAATCGCAATCCAATTAGATCCAATCAGATCTGAAAAAAAATTAAGGATCTAGTTGGATCTGGTTAGATCTAATGACACTTTTGATGAAATTTTTTTATATCCGATTTTATATCCAATTGGATCCAATCAGATCCAACAAATCGCAAGTTAACTCTCGCTAGAGAAGCATGTTTCTAGTTAGTATAAAAGTTTATATAATTTGTCTAGTTAGGTAATCAGAGAAATTGTTGAAAAAAATGATAAATAAATTCAATATCACCTATTTTAATACTTAAAATTGGTGGAAAAATTTACATAAGTAATACAAAATTATTATGAATGACTCAATCAATTTTGAGTGGCTCAATCAATTTTCGTCGTTTTGTTTATTTTAATACCGTATTAAATTAAAAATTAAGTTTGCTTGTTTACGGTTCTCACAATGATTTGTTAGTCATTTTGACTTACGAATGGTTCTATAGACGTTCTTACTTTGTTTACAGCTGAATATAGAATTATTATTGAACTTTCATATCTAAAGATTTAAAAACATGAAAGTTTGTGTTTTAAATGTGTGTTAAGCAATATAGTTATCAAATGTTGATAATTGTTATCTTTTAAATGTTTCAACAACTATATATTATGTGAATATCAATTACATACAGAGCCGGGCTATAATTTTTTCAGCTATCTAAAAATGTTGAGAAAAATCAAAAATAATCAAAGAAATGGTACTTAATTTTATATACAATCATATCTCGAGTTACGGCTCTTCTACATATTTTCAATTTCCATTCTTTCCTGAAATATGTGCAGTTTCGAACATAATACAGTGGTAATCGGTTATAACTACATCGAATAGACCGGTCATATTGGTCGTAAAAAGCGGATAGTCGTAATAACCGGTAAAAATGCAATTATACGGGATTCAGTTGGACTTTTATTTTGAGTCTTAAAACCGATACGTCCGCGTCGTATTAACCGATGTCGTTATAACTGGTTTCTACTATACTTCGACTAGCGTTTAGCGTACATTTTCGAGTTACGACATGATGAAACGTGGTTTAATTGTATTAATTTTTTTTTATTCAGTCCAACCCCGAACCCCTATTTTACAAATAGTTTTATCTAATTGTAAACTACACAAATTAAAGGATGTATTTATCATTTTAACTGTGTACTCATCTGCGGATTTTCTTTCTAAGAAATTATTTATAATGATTATTAAGCATGAGTTTTATGTTTATACCACTGGATTTTGTTTATAGTTTAGAATATTTTATAAATGATTCAGTATAGTTAGTCAAGATAATATTGTGTAAATAAATTAAATTAATTAAATAAAAATGGATGACCACTTTTCGCTTTTAATAAACGCAGAAGTAGAATGGTAAGTTTGTAATCGATTGAATTTAAAAAAAAGTTATTTTAGATTAGAGTTGGGCATGATTAAATAAAATAAAGTGATTAAATAGTTATTTTCGATTAATATAATTCAAATATAAAATACTTTATATTTTTTAAATCATAATACAAAAATAAAATATTTGATCATGACTCCCAAGCCAGAATTTTGGACAGACCCTCCTCGATAAAAAGTTCTATTCACTACAATTTCCACTACAATTCTACAACGAACTGTAGGTTTTATTACGTGTGTTTTATTTGGAAGAATTATTAAAAAACAGTTAAATTATATTTTAAAAATTCGAACAAATTTTCATTTGAAGAAAGTTTCTTCGAACAAATTTCCTTCGAACAAATTATCTTCGAACAACTTACCTAGAACCATTACATATAACCTATATAGTCGAGTCAATGACACCCAAAAATGGCCAAAACTTCGAAACCCTCATAAACAGCACCGATTTTGATTAATTGTTTTTTTTTTTAATTTTCGTTATACCATACTATTTGAAATCAGAAACATTCCAACCGACAGATTTAACCCCTGCCCCCCCCCCCTCCTCTAATTTTGAAAAGTTGTATAATTTACTGATTTCATATATTAAGTCCGATTTTCGACGAAATTTTTTTACCTAGAGGGGTTTTGGGGGTCGCTGATTAAGAATACGTTATCAAAATAATGATTTTCTCAAAATTTTCCAAAAGTTTATTTATGTTTTTTTGTAAATTTATTGTTGTAAATTTAGCTAGAAGTGTGTATTCGAGGTGTTAATTAAATTAAATTCGCACAAATAAGTTGATATAAACAGTGGCGTAACTATAGACATGGGGGCCTCAGACAATTTTTCAAAAGGGGGCCCTTGGCAGGATTTTTTTACACTACCCCCCCCCCCCCACACACAATAATAATTATTGTTTAGAATTTTGAAGGGATCAAATCCATAAAATTTTTAAATATGGATACGGAAACGTTGATTTATGTAAAAAAAAATTGTCAAGACATACACCAGTGTATGCCATAAGGGTTCCGAAGTATATACTACGTGGACTGTTTAGAGCCATTTACAGGTGCATATTTGAGTTAAAAATAAATATAAAAAATAGGATCATATTCTATTAATTCAGATCTACATTTTGACACCCCACAAGCCTAGATATGAAACTAAAAAAAATTCCATGACGCCCCTTCCTATTTTTCAAAATTTGAAATGATATTGTTGATTTTAGTATTTGTCGTTACTAGTATTATAAAAACCCCATTACCAATTTTTTTTCAGGTTTTTTGAGTCAGTATTTACCGAGCTAGAGAGGGGTGGACAAATTTTTGTTTACTTGAAGCCCCCTGTAGGCGCCATTTTTGATTTATAAAAAAAATAAAAAATACTGTCATATTCTACTCATTAAGATCTACATTTCGACACCCCACATGCCCAGATAAAAAAATAAAAATAAAAAAATGTATGACACCCCTCCCTTTTTCTCCAAAATTTGAAATGATATTGGTGACTTTGGTATTTGTCGTTGGTAGTCTCACCAAAGCCTCATTACCTAATTTTTTCCAGATTTTTCGAGTCAGTAGTTACCGAGTTAGAGGGGGGGGGTGGACAAATTTTTTTTTGCTTGGAGCCCCCTGTAGGCGCCATTTTTGATTTATAAAAAAAATAAAAAATACTGTCATATTCTACTCACTGAGATCTACATTTCGACACCCCACATGCCCAGATAAAAAAATAAAAATAAAAAAATGTATGACACCCCTCCTTTTTTCTCCAAAATTTGAAATGATATTGGTGATTTTAGTATTTGTCGTTGGTAGTCTCACCAAAGTCTCATTACCTAATTTTTTTCAGATTTTTCGAGTCAGTAGTTACCGAGTTAGAGGGGGGGGTGGACAATTTTTTTTTTGCTTGGAGCCCCCTGTAGGCGCCATTTTTGATTTATAAAAAAAATAAAAAATACTGTCATATTCTACTCACTGAGATCTACATTTCGACACCCCACATGCCCAGATAAAAAAATAAAAATAAAAAAATGTATGACACCCTTCCCCTTTTCTCCAATATTTGAAATGATATTGGTGATTTTAGTATTTGTCGTTGGTAGTCTCACCAAAGTCTCATTACCTAATTTTTTTTCAGATTTTTCGAGTCAGTAGTTACCGAGTTAGAGGGGGGGGTGGACAAATTTTTTTTTGCTTGGAGCCCCTGTAGGCGCCATTTTTGATTTATAAAAAAAATAAAAAATACTGTCATATTCTACTCACTGAGATCTACATTTCGACACCCCACATGCCCAGATAAAAAAATAAAAATAAAAAAATGTATGACACCCCTCCCTTTTTCTCCAAAATTTGAAATGATATTGGTGACTTTAGTATTTGTCGTTGGTAGTCTCACCAAAGCCTTATTACCTAATTTTTTCAGATTTTTCGAGCCAGTAGTTACCGAGTTAGAGGGGGGGGGGGACAATTTTTTTTTTGCTTGGAGCCCCCTGTAGGCGCCATTTTTGATTTATAAAAAAAATAAAAAATAGTGTCATATTCTACTCACTGAGATCTACATTTTGATATCCCACACGACTTGGAATACATTTTTTTTGGTTTTTTGAATTTGCTTTAAAGCCCCCTGTAGGCGCTATTTTTGATTTATAAAAAAATAAGAATAAGGATCAAATTACACTAGCTTGGTTACACATTTTGATGTGCCACTTGCCTTGGTATAAAAAAAAATATTTTTTTTGGGTGTATTTAGCTTCTTAGCACCCCCCCTAAAAAAATATTTTTCGAAAATATTTGTACATATTTTACTAGAGGGTGTTATTTTACATATCCTGTCAAAATTTCAAGGTTCTAGCTTTTATAGTTTACGAGCTATTGAGCTTAGAGTGATTAGGACGGACGGACGGACGGACGACAAAGTGAGATTAATAGGGTTTCTTCGGAACCCTAAAAATACAATACTAAAATGAAAAACAGTCAATAACACGCCAAATTTTCAAGTTTTTGATATTTAATTTTAGAATTTTAAAATAAAATAACTGAAAAATCCGCTTTTTCACCAAAAACTTTATTGATTGTTTCGATTCTAAAAAAAAAAAAAAATACACAGCAATTAAAAAAAATATTTCAGCACTTTTGGGGGCCCCCTAGATGCTCGGGGCCCCGGACAATCTAACCGGCCAGACCGGCGGTAGTTACGCCACTGGATATAAATTATTTAACCTATATTAATTATTTAAATAATTGAAAATTAACGTTTTTCAGTGAAAATAAAACATTTTTTTGCTCATTTTCTCAAATATTATTTATTAAAGTCAATTATGAAAAAATAAATCACTATCATCAAAAAAATTATGTATATGCATTTTTTTTAACATTTTGAATAAAAAATATATTTTTTTTTGAGTTTGGCGACTGAAATGTTTCTGATTTCAAATAGTATATATAACGAACATTTAAAAAAAATTCATTAAAATTGGTGCTGTTTCTGACGGTTTCAATATTGACTCGACTAATTAATATGATCTACAAATCATTTTAATTATAAAATAAATAATTTATAATTGAGAAATAAAATTTCTATATGCCATATTTATTATGATATTAATCAACTGAAATAATTTAATATATTTCAATATGCATAAATTTGTGTCTTGAATGTGACCTACATGAGTAAAAACTTACTCACGTGCCCAACTGTAATTCAGTAGACCTTTACTGAAAAAATAATTTAGTATTAATAATAATCAATAAATACAGCCTGCATTTATTGAAATTAATCCTTAAAGAACACCTTTTGCCCACTTAATATAGATATTTATTAAATATCCTGCCCCTTAAAAGCAATATCAATTTTCTTAACAAATAAAAATAATAATATTGTATAGTTTTAATAATAAATTATTCTTTTTCATTGCAGGGACTCAGACAGTGATACTAGCGTCAATTCTACTCCTACAGTGCCAAAGGATCCATCCAGCTGTAGCACGATGCCTCCTCTATCTCCGGAACAGTCGAATGACCAACAGCTGTTGGTCGACCTGCCTCATTGGGCCGACATTGAGGTGACGATAGAAGGAATGACTTGTAACTCTTGCGTTCAGAATATAGAAAGTGTAATGTCACAGAAACCGGGTATTAAAAGTATAAAGGTAAAATATTAAATGCATATATTATTGTTTTTATTAATAAACAAAATGGTTTTTAATTTAAAAAATCCAGTTTCCTTTTTGTTCTTCTTAAGTTCTTTGCAAGTATCGAAGCAATAATATACCAACATAATACATTCAGCACTCTATAATACAATGGCATCGGTAATGCAATCGTTCTATTGATCGGCGGCTAGAGGGGCACCCACCACTGTGCCGACTTTAACATTAATTGGTGAATTTAAATTTTGCGCAGAAATCTAACAGTCACAGTGGTATTATAGTGGGGATGGGGGAAGGTCAATGGATAGAACTGTCGACCAGTCGTAAGATGGAGCGATCGTTCAATAGAGGGTCGTTTTATAGAATGCTGAGTATATCAGTATTTTGTTAAAAAAGTTTTTACCTCAAAGGTGGAAACATGTTTTACCCTATAACTTTCCACAGCTTCACCATTGGACTTTTTTTATATAAAGTCCAATCATTGAGATAAGATCTTAATTATTGTATCCAATCAAACATTGTTAGATTTGTCTATGAGTGGTTAATCATCAAAAAAAAGTATAATATACCACTAAAGTTAGTGGTATATTATACTTTTTTTCTAAAGTTAGAATAGATAATTTTTAAAAATATCGTCCTTATTAAAATGTATGATTACAAATTATAAAAATCCGGGCGAAAATTAAATTATAGTCTATATTAGGGGTGAGCAACCTGGCGCCTCTGGTGAATTTTTAATAAAGGTTGAGGCTATTGACATTTAACATTTTATATTAAAATCTTCTTTCAAATTTGCTGAATAAAAAAATTAAGTCTTCGATTTTACTACGCCCTTGGTGATTTTGAAATCTTGTATTGTGCCCATATAGACAGAAAGGTTGCCCCAATCTCTTATAGATACAAGGTATGTCCCGTTATTTGGGATACCTGGTACACTTGTAAAGAGTTGCACAACTAATAACCCATAGCACAAACAATAACAAGAAGTACCTTAGGCCAAGAACATGTCAGTCTCCCTTCATATGTGTTCATATATTATTTACACAATTATAATCAGTTATTATAATTAAGTTATTTCAACCTTCTATTATTACCAAATTTAATAGCCTAAATTAATGTTTTATTTTTATTACAGGTCCATTTAGCAAGTAAATTAGCAAATATACAGTATGATCCAAAAATAACTAATCCAAATAGTATTTGTAATGCGATAGAGGACATGGGGTTTGAAGTTCCAAACTCATTATTAGATAATAAATATTCCAGTGCAATTTGTATTATACATATAGATGGTATGACCTGCATGTCTTGTGTTAAAAATATTGAAGGTAATTTTTTATCTTATTAGTAGATATGTTGTTCTTTTTTCGAATTAAATAAATTAACAATTTTTATGGATTCTAAAAATTATACTTTGTATAAAAATCAAATTAAGTCTTTATTGATAAAACTTTACATGCGATTAGTCATTTAGAATAATTACAGTACTCTAAATGTGAACTTAAACTCTGCAAATAACAATGATATTAATGGTATTGAATAACATAAATATAAATAATGATTCATAAGTTTCTGAGTTAATTTTTCATTCACACTGTTTTTTCTATAGATGCATGTATCAGAAATATAATACTAGTGTATTTAATAAAATAATTAACATAACTGTACAAATAAAAACTGCATTCAGATTTATTTAAAATCATTTTTCATAGTTTGCAGATCTAGACTAATTTATTTATTTATGTTTTTACAATTTTTGAATAAATTAAAAACTTTTTATAGGTTCGTTATCTGTAAACCAAGGAATACAAAAAATTAATGTGAGTCTTGAAAACAAAGAAGGCGTAGTAAACTACATGAGTAATATATTATCTGCCGTAGAAATAGTAAATATGATAAATGATATGGGTTACGAAGCGTATCTTAAAACAGTTAATGGACAAGCAATCGAAAAAGGTTTGAAATTATAATTTTTGTATGTATGTATGTTTAACTAATGTTATGATTTTTCTTCAGAAAACTTTTCAAAGAAAAACGGTGACAGTAAATATTTTCCAAATGGTTTAGGTGATATTCAATCGAATAATACCACTTTACAAAAATGTTTTTTACATATAAAAGGAATGACTTGTGGATCATGTGTTGCTGCTATAGAAAAACATTGCAAAAAAATATATGGTAATCACTTTTTTTGTATTTTAATACAGTGTTTCTCAACCTATGGTTCATAGGTAAATAAATATTAAAAATCAATTACATTAACATGAAATTCAAAATCTGGAAACACTGTTCTTGTATACAAATATTCTATTAATATATTGAACATATGATATGTACATTCTAGGTGTTGACAGTATTTTAGTAGCATTATTAGCCGCTAAAGCAGAAGTAAAATATGACGCAGCAGCAATACAACCACATGAAATTGCAGCACAAATAACGGAACTTGGTTTCGAAGCATCGGTAATTGAATCAGGTTCTGGAGACGGAGAAGTAGAGTTAATTGTAAGTTAGAGAAAACTCAAATAAAGTCTTTTTATTTAATTTATTTTATTATTTTTAGATTGGAGGAATGACATGTGCTTCTTGTGTAAATAATATAGAGAAATCTATCTCTAAACTACAAGGTGTAAAATCAGCTTCTGTTGCTCTAACGACAAAACGAGGATTGTTCAGATATGATTCTGAAATCACCGGACCTAGAGATATTGCAGAGGCGATAAATAATTTAGGGTATACAGCAAATCCATTGAATGTGAAAGAAAATAATCATGCGTATTTAGAACAAAGGTAATAATAATATATTTAAATTTATAGTAATAAATAATTAATTTATTAATATTGTAGAATGTTTTTGTATCTCATTTTTAAAATATAGATTGTTTTGTTTTGATGCTTAGTAGACCTGATATTTATATTTAAATATTATTTTCTTTTGTAGGGAAGAAATATTAAAATGGAGAAATGCATTTCTCTTTTCATTGTTATTCGGTGCACCTTGTATGATAGCGATGATGTATTTTATGATAGATATGACTTTCATACATACTTCACATGAAAATATGTGCTGTGTCTTGCCAGGGTTATCGTTAGAAAATCTCTTAATGTTTCTCTTTTCTACACCCGTACAAGTATGTACTTTTTATGTATATTTTAACATAAAATGTTACTAATAATTTACTTAATTATATTATTAGTTCTTCGGTGGACGACATTTTTATATTCAAGCCTATAAAGCTTTAAAACATCGCACAACAAATATGGATGTTTTGATTTGCATGGCGACAACTATTTCATATACTTACTCGATCATCATTTTGTCTGTTGCTATGATAATGCAACAGCATACAAGTCCGCAAACGTTTTTTGATACAACTCCTATGTTGTTAGTATTTATAAGTTTAGGAAGATGGTTGGAACATATAGCAAAAGTAAGGATATTTTGAAGGTTTGTTGTTTTTGCTTGTAAATTAATAAAATGTATTTTAGGGTAAAACCAGTGAAGCATTAACAAAACTTCTATCGTTAAAAGCTACAGAAGCTGTTTTGGTGATGTTAGGAAAAAATATGGAAATCATTTCTGAAAAACAGATTAGTGTTGATTTAGTTCAGAGAGGAGATTATTTAAAAGTAGGTATACTACTTCAAATTTCACTTGCCAATCTTATAAAATCATTGTATAAATGTTTATATATTTATTAGGTTGTTCCTGGGTCCAAAGTTCCAGTAGATGGACGAATTATTTATGGGGTATCAGCATGTGATGAAAGTTTGATTACTGGAGAAAGTATGCCCATTCCAAAAAAGAAAGGTAAGGTTTTTAGACTGATAACTGTAACTAATAAAATTAACTAATAAATTAAATTTTGCATAGGTTCTGTAGTTATTGGTGGTTCGATCAATCAAAACGGATTACTTTTAATGGTTGCGACTCACACTGGTGAAAGCAGTACACTTTGCCAGATTGTACGTCTTGTAGAACATGCTCAGACCAGCAAAGCTCCTATACAGCATCTTGCTGATAAAATAGCCGGATATTTTGTGCCAATTGTCATTATTGCATCTACTTTGACACTAATTGTTTGGATTATTATCGGCTATGTAGAGCATAGTTACATTTCAATATCGGTAAGTATTTTTGTATATTAGAAAATACAGACTTAAATTAATTATTAATTACAACTTAGTAAATTAAGTAATTTTTATCAATATATACAATATACATGTACTATCACTTTAAAATTATAAAAATTATATATCCCTTTATAATTGGAAAATATAGATTTTATTCTTGTTATAAATGATGTCTTTATCTGTTATTTATAAACTATAAATAAATTGCTCCTTAGTAAAAGCAAACCAAATTCTATATAGGATACCCTGTAAAACGAAAATTTACTTTTTAATCAGCTGTATGTAAAATACTGTAATTTATTTTAGTCAGCAGAAAGTTTTTACTTCACAAAAACTGAGGTGATTTATCAGAATGCATTCCGATGTGCCATTAGTGTATTAGCAATTGCATGTCCTTGTGCATTGGGTTTAGCCACTCCAACTGCTGTTATGGTAGGAACAGGTGTAGGAGCTTTGAATGGTATTCTTATCAAAGGTGCTGAACCATTAGAAAATGCTCATAAGGTAATTTAACAGTTTTGGTGCTAAAAACTTAAATATTATAATTTTAAAATAAATATGATACACATATATTTTAATAATTTTCAGGTGAAAGCAATCGTATTTGACAAAACGGGAACTATAACTAATGGGAAGCCACAAGTTTCAAGAATATCATTATTCGTCGATGAAAGTATATGCTCTCTATCACAATTATTAGTAATCGTAGGAATGGCAGAAATTAACAGCGAACATCCAATCGCTTCAGCTATTGTCCGGTTTGTAAAAGACACTCTGAACATTACTGACTTTAGTGGAAAGTGTTCTGATTTCCAAACAGTCCCTGGTTGTGGACTAAAGTGCACTGTGTCGTATGTTTCATCGATGCTTTTGGATGCTAACGAATCGGAAGCTATTATTAATCTTGGAAATCAAACTAAGTAAAATATATTTATTAATTAAAACGTTAACAAACTCTGAAAATTTTATTATTTATTACAGGCCAGGATCAAGTGGTACTTTTTACATAAACAATATTCCAATTGATATAATATCAAAAACTAACAATTCAATGCATTTGCAACAATTACTTAATATTGATAGTGGCGCTAGATCCAGCGAAGATAAGTTTAGAATCGTGATTGGTAATCGGGAGTGGTTACTAAGAAACGGGTTTAATATATCTCCGGACATGGATGCCCGAATGACTGACGAAGAAGAATGTGGACGTACTGCTGTTTTGTGTGCTATTAACGGTATTGATTTATATGATTGTCATTTTTGTAATGATCTAAGTGGTTGTAGTTTGTAGTGTAATAAATCCATTAAACCTTTCATCAAGGGTGATGTAAATGTACGTTTTGACACTGGTGTTTGTCGTGGCCGGCTGACATACTTTTGTTATATACGTTATATGTATTACAAAGAGTACTCGGTCAGCAGTGCAGATAGCATATTCCGCACGCCATCTTTAAAATGTTAATTTCATATTACAGATACTCTAGTTGCTGTTTTAAGTGTAGCCGATATGGTTAAACCAGAAGCAAATTTAGCTGTGTATACATTGAAAAAAATGGGTTTAGAAGTTATATTACTTACAGGCGATAATAGAAAAACTGCTGTTAGCATCGCAAGAGAGGTAATCTTTTTTATTAGATTTTTAAATACTAAAATAATTAACTCCACAAAATGGTCAAAGAAAAATCAACAAAAACCTGAGTTAGTCCTATTGACTTTTGAAAAATTAATATTATATTTTTAATTGTGATTCTTATTCATAATTTATGATAAAGATATTTGAACTTAATACCCGTACCAACTTTTATTTATGTATATGTCCATATTAAATTTTTGGTTTTTAAGGTTGGTATAACACGAGTCTTTGCCGAAGTATTACCATCACATAAAGTAGCTCTGATACAGCGATTACAGCAATCTGGTATACGAGTTGCGATGGTAGGAGACGGTGTTAACGATAGCCCAGCATTAGCACAAAGCGATGTTGGGATAGCCATTGCCAATGGCACAGATGTTGCCGTCGAAGCTGCTCACGTTGTACTTATGAGAGTATGTATTATAAATAAAATAAAAATTCCAGTGAACCAATTTTGACGAAAGCTCGCGTGAATTTTGAAACTAATTACAACCCTCCATACATGATAGGGGTCTTTTTTCTTAGTTAAAAATTGTAAAAAGCCACTCCCGTTTTTTTATATATTTATGAATATAAAAAATTGATTTATTTTTCCATCGTGGCTTTCTGTGTTAGACATGTACAATTTTTCTTTTTAATCCTATCTGCATAACCAAATTAGGATATGGTTGTTTGAAGCATTCTGGTAACTACAATTTTTTTTAAACCGTTTTAAGGCTGAGAATTATTTAAAAAATCACTCTCTTACAATTTATAAAAAAATCAGACTTCCCCATGCAAAACTGAAAATTGTAAAAAAAAAAACAATTTTTCAATTTTTTAGTCTATTGCAGTGTGATCATCGAAAATATTCAATAACAAAAATACCCCTAAATCCAAAGTAGATATATTTTCCTTCAGTTTTGTTCATATTTGGTCTATTGGTTTTGCTTTTACTTCAAAAACTAATACATTTTTGGAATTTTTTTGCGCCTTCTCTAAAGTTAATACACTATAGTCTGTTTCATTTAAGTTTGCAGTATGATACGTGTATCGTACTATCAAAAACCCCAGCAACCCTTAATTGAAATAGACTATAGAGGTGGACGAATTTGAATGTTTCATTTAAACGATCGTTTAACATATTCAATTGTAAAAACTAAGCATTTGAATATTTTGAATGATATACACTCAGCGTTCTGCTACACGACCATCCACTACAGGACCGTTCCGTTATACAATGTGCCGACAGTTCTGACGTCCTTCCCCAATCCCCACCATAATACCACCGTGACTACTATAAATTCTGCGCGTTTAAATTCACCAATCAACGTTAAAGTCGGCGTGGTGGTGGGTGCCCTTCTAGCCGTCATATAGTGGAATTTTTGAATTACCGAAGCCGCCGTATAGCAGAATGTTGAGTGTAAGATTAAAATCATTTGAAATTCAAATTGTAACATTTGGGCTATGAAAACAAATAGGCTATTGATTATAGGTTTTTGAAAGGAACAATTGCGTTAAAGGGTTTTTATTGTTTAATATGTTTATTTGACACCTACAGATGATAAAAACACAAAGTGCTACTAAATTCACCCTTGCGTTTTTTAGGGAGGGGTTAAACTAGTCACTTTTCAATGTTTTAAGTATAACTCGAAAACTAAGCAAAATTTGACAATTTTACAAGAATGATTTTTCATAGAAAATTAAATTTCCCATCAAAATAGATGATATAAAAAATAAAAATAAAAAATTTATGCAAGAAATATTTAAAAAACAAATCGAAAAAATATCAAAAAATCACAATTTTTTCAATTTTTTACTAAATTGCTCATAAATTTTTTCTAAGTAAAAATAGGTATAGGACATGCTTTAGAGAAAAAAAGTAGAGGTCACGCCCGTTAAAATGTTGAGTCGAAAAGTTTTTTTTTATGAAAATTGGTTGAGCTATATTAATTCAAAGTTTACCATTTTTTGTCATTTTTTCTCAAATCGTAACTTAATGGCAATTGATTAGAGGTTTTTGAAAGGAACAATTACGTTAAAGGGTTTTTATTGTTTTATATGTTTGTTTGACATCTACAGATGATAAAATCACAAAGTGCTACCGAATTTACCTTTGCGTTTTTTAGGGGGGTTTAACTAATCACTTTTCAATGTTTTAAGTATAACTCGAAAACTAAGCGGATTTTGAAAATTTTACAAGGATAATTTTTTATAGAGAATAGAATTTCGCATCAAAGTTGATGATTTAAAAAATAAAAATAAAAATTTATGCAAGAAATATTTTAAATTTTTTTATTTTTTTTTTATTTTTTAAATCATTTATTTTGATGGAAAATTTAATTCCCTATAAAAAATTATCCTTGTAAAATTTTCAAAATCCGCTTAGTTTTCGAGTTATACTTAAAACATTGAAAAGTGATTAGTTGAACCCCCCTAAAAAACGCAAAGGTAAATTCGGTAGCACTTTGTGATTTTATCATCTGTAGGTGTCAAACAAACATATAAAACAATAAAACCCGTTTAACGTAATTGTTCCTTTCAAAAACCTCTAATCAATTGCCATTAAGTTACGATTTGAGAAAAAATGATAAAAAATGGTAAACTTTGAATTACTATAGCTCAACCAATTTTCATAAAAAAAAACTTTTCGACTCAACATTTTAACGGGCGTGACCTCTACTTTTTTTTCTCCAAAGCATGTCCTATACCTATCTTTACTTAGAAAAAATTTATGAGCAATTTAGTAAAAAATTGAAAAAAATGTGATTTTTTGATATTTTTTCGATTTGTTTTTTAAATATTTCTTGCATAATTTTTTTTTTTATTTTTTAAATCATCTATTTTGATGGGAAATTTAATTTTCTATAAAAAATCATTCTTGTAAAATTGTCAAATTCTGCTTAGTTTTCGAGTTATACTTAAAACATTGAAAAGTGACTAGTTTAACCCCTCCCTAAAAAACGCAAGGGTGAATTTAGTAGCACTTTGTGTTTTTATCATCTGTAGGTGTCAAACAAACATATTAAACAATAAAAACCCTTTAACGCAATTGTTCCTTTCTACCTATTATTTTCCGGTATAATCAATAGCCTAAAACCACATTGATGATTTATCTGATTTTTAAATAAACAATTTTTGCAAAGCAAATTTGGCAATTATTTTAATTTCATTAAAATTTATGAAATTTAATATTTTCATTGTCATAAGGTGGAGTCAACGAGTAAGAGAACAATATAATAATTTAAACAATCAATAATTTTTTCAACAATTGCCCATCTCCAGCACACTTATTGTTACATTTTTTTTTTCATTCTGTCCATATTATATTTATATTTCAATTTATTACAGAATGATCTGCTAGATGTAGTTGGTTGTTTAAATTTATCCAAAAAAACTGTCCGTCGAATACGTATGAATTTCATGTTCGCTAGTATGTATAATATTATTGGTATTCCAATGGCTGCTGGAGTATTCAGTCATATTGGTTTTATGTTACAGGTAATTATTATTCTCTAATCATTTATAAACAAAAAAAATTGAGTTAACTAAAAAATTACCATTTATTTTAGCCATGGATGGCGTCTGCAGCGATGGCATTGAGTTCTGTGTCAGTTGTTGGTTCTTCATTATTGCTTAAATTGTAAGAAATCATATTACTTCAAATTTATTTCATCACCAATCTTCTCCCTATTTGAAATGTTCACAAAACATTACAATAAAAAAATAATGTTTCTAAATTAATGTTAGTGTATATAATTAAATTAGTATACCAAGTGATTTTTAAAGTATTTCCAATGAATTATTTTTAAAGTAACGAATTTTCAGAAAAAATGTTTCAGGCAAAAGTTTTTCGAAGGCGCACTATGGGTTGATCTTTAAAGGTCCTCTGTATCAGTAGCGGTGCGCGAGCTGTATTCATATGAGGCCATGCGAGTTGCTATCTTAGCTATCCGATTTTGTTACGTGCAATTGTTTGTATAATTAATAGTTTTCAATATAAAAATTATGGAATATCTATCTAAAATTTATCGTAAATTACAGATAATAAATATGGGTTCAGATTTGAAAAAGAAAAGTTGAACCTAAAAACCTTTCTAAGATCAACCCATACTGTCAGTATCAACCGCCCTCGAAACTATGAAACTTTTGTCTGAAACAATTTTTTTCTGGTTTGTTGTTTTAGAAATAATCCACTGGAAAGCCTTTAAAAAACACCCGGTATAGTAATATAAGTCAGTTTATTACCGAAGCCGAACTTCAGCTTATTTCTTACCTTCGGCTGAAATCAAAACCAAAGGAATTTTTTTCGTTTTTTATATGTGTAATTAAATTGCCTCTCTTCAATGAGTAATTGAATAACCTTTTTTTCGGTCTTTTATTTAAAAAAAAAAATCAATGTTTATTTCTATAAAAATATTCTTAGGCCCGGTTTCTCAATATGAGTTTAAACTTCAGATTAAATAAACTTCATCCTAGGTTTAAACTGAACATAATGTCCAGTTTAAACCTCACTCTGTTTCTCAATATAAGTTTAAATGGAGGGTTTTTTTATGTCAAACTAAAAATTAACCTCTAATTATTATATTAAATGTGATAAAAACGGGTTAATTTCAATAAAAGAGAACATGGTACATTACTAGAATTAATAAAAGAATATAGTGCTACTATAGAATGTAAAAGAAGTTGAATAATAAGTTAATTTTTAGGCTACAAAAATAATTTTTTTCATCTGTCAGTTAAAAGTTAATCTTAAGATTAATTATAATTTTTAACTGGACATTGAGAAACAAATTTATAGTTTAATCTTAAGTTTAACTGGGACATGTGGTTTAAACTCATATTGAGAAACCAGGCCTTAATAATTCAACCTTCGGCTTTAGCCTAATTTTGGCCAAAGCTGATTATTTGGTCATCAATGCAAATTAATGCGATACTAATTAATATACATTTTTTTTACATATTAAATAGATACCGTAAGCCAACCAGAGAAAAACTTGAGACTGCCGAATATTTAGCTTTATTAAATGCTTCTAATCAAATGGCCAGTGAATTAGATTCAATAAGTGTTCACCGGGGCATTGACGATGTAAACAGACCAATCTTTAGGTCATCGTCAAGTACTCTATCCAGGTATTTTAATGTTTCAATTTTAAATAATGTTATTTTTGAGTATATTCATTGTAACTCTAGACTTCTGTTTTTAAGATTTATATTAAAGATATAAATGAACCATACAAAAGCTAAAGTTATTAACTCAATTTTTTATCGATAATTAATCATGAAAATGAAGAATATAAATTAAATATAGTGCACCATATTTATTTTATTTGTTAATAAGCATCTTGATTGTTATAATTTGCCTATGAAAAATTGGTAACGAAAACAATAAATGATCTACACCAGGGTTTCCCAACTTGGTTTATGTGGATCCC
Organism: Sialis lutaria; assembly: GCA_949319165.1. Lineage (NCBI taxonomy): Eukaryota > Metazoa > Arthropoda > Insecta > Megaloptera > Sialidae > Sialis > Sialis lutaria. Next base: position 10,562,387 of record OX439232.1, on the reverse strand, counting down.
CTGGGGATCTATGGACGTTTAAAAGGGGTCTATAATACACCCGGGGGCAAGAGTTTAAAAACAGTTCAAAGAGAAGAAAAAAGGTCATTTACAATTTTAAGTTCACAAATAATTACAGAAGGGGTCTATGATCTTTGTCATTCTTTCAAAAAGGGGTCTATATGCAAAGAAAGGTTGGGAACCCCTGGTCTACACTCAGAAGCGAAGAATTATTCATAGATCACGGTAGAAAAGACATTGCCCATTTTACATGGGGATTTGATCCAATGTTGCCCAGAAATGAATCATATTTCAATGTATTTTTAGTGTTGTCTAATGCATAAAAACGATTAAATTACAAAAATCTGTCCAACGATTCTCTCTCAGGGGGAAGGACAGTTTTTTGCTGATTTATTGTTTTTCTTTCAACTTTACAGCAAAAATAATTATATACAAAATTAAAACTAATTAAATTCTCTTCAAAACAGCCTCTAGTTAGCAATAGCTGCAAAAAATATTTTCTGTTTCTCTAGGATAAATAATTTTTATGCAATTGTAAAAGTTGTTATTTATGACAAGCTGTTTCGATTCCCACTCATCAGGCAATGTCCTTTCATAAGTTTCATATATGTTATTAATAAGGATCGGATTATATTCAACATAAAATTGCTAAAATATGCCCTAAGTATACAGTAAAACTCATGAAACGCCAAAAATATGCAATTTTTTCTGTTAATATTAACGGAAATTACTAAATTTTGTGATTTTTGACGACAATTAAAATTTAAAGTCACGAATTTTAATAAAATTGAAATATGTTCATGACTGTAACTACCACCGGGGCAGCCAGGGCAGTGCTCCAGGGCCCCCAAGCTTAGGGGGTTCCCAAACAAGGAATGTATTTTTTTTTACGAAATCAGATTTATAAAGTTTAAACCCGATACTGCTCCGGGACCCCAAAGCCTCTTATTTACGGCCCTGAATATGTTTTTAAACTTGATATAAAAATATATCTCCCATTTACAATTTATCAAAATTTTGTTAATTTTAAATAAACAACAAATTTAAAAAAAGGGTTTCTAGAATATATATTTTTAAAATGACCTGCTGTATGTGAATTTAAAAATAGACAAAAATAAAAAATTTTCATCAAAATATGCAAAAATTCTGAAATTTGCCTAAATATGCAAATGCATATGAAAATATTCATATAATCCAGTCCTTATTTATTATAACATATATTATTTATTATGTAAAAAAATCAATAATTTTCAACTGTTTTATAGCACTAAGAATGGATTAACGTTCACTGAAATACGTTTTGGCCCTACAAAAGAACCCATTTAATATTAAATGTTTATGGAATTGAAGATTAACAATATCAGAGGTGGTTGGGTTGGTACAGTTGAAAATATTAAATTGCAAATTGACTTCAAAGTATTACTAATATATATTTAATTAATTAGTAATATAGCTTAAAGTATTGAAAAATAAATCAATGGTGGTTGACAATCTAATTTCACTTGAAACACAATGTAAATTGCTTTAGTTCGTAAACTTATGTTTCATATGCAGTTAGATCACTAGCAACTACTGATTTTAACACAATTGATTTAAGGAGGTTGGGTAGTTACGTCAAACCAGTAGGAATAGTTGAAATTTTCATACAAACACCCAAAATGAATAAAATACTGAAATTTCAGATTTTTTTTATTAACTAGTTTTTAAGAAAATAAATTTTAAAGTTCAGTTGTTAAATGGCAGTTGATGAAAATAGATTGTTAAAAGCATGCATAGTTAATATATTATATTATAATAGTGGGCAAAGTTAACTTAGTTAATCATTAAAGCATTAAAATTTAGAAAATTTAATGAAAGTTAAAGTTAACCGTTAAAAGTTAACCATCAAAAACATATACTGCTTTTGGCGCCTTTTGGGATGGGATACATAGGTAAATAAAACAAAAACAAGTAGATAGATTAATTAATTTAATTATTACAAATGACAGTAGCAGTGGCGTCGCTAGTGGGGGTAACACTCGGGGCGGAAATCGAGAGTGCCCCTCCCCCCCAATAAAAAAGTTAATAGTTTTTTTTGCACATTAAGTGGGTGTCACCCCATGTGAATTTTTAACGACAGAAAAAAAATATATTTTTTAAATAAATTGAACCGATATCACCCCTTAAACTTTCAATTACCAAAAAAGTCATTTTTTTTTAAATTTTTTTACTCATTTTACCCCATGAAAGCTTAAAATATCCCAAAAAATGTGGTCTATAAGCTTCATTCGATAACATGAGACGAGTGTCACCCAGAAGAGTGTCACCCCTTGAAGGTTAAAGCTAACGATAAAAAGGGCAATAAGTTCTATTTTTTGCACTATGGGACGGGTGTCACCTCTGTAAGGTTATAGATGATGACTAATAAAAGGAAAGTTTTGAGAAAAAAAATTAATGACTGACAATTTAAAAATAAAATTATATCAAGTGACTTATATCAAGTAACCGACAAAATATATAAGACGGGTGTTACCCCTTTAATGGTGACACCCGGGGCGGGCCATCCCCTCCGCCCCTCCCTCCCTAGCGACGCCACTGGACAGTAGCGAAACGAGCGACTCGCCCTCGTAGGTAGCAGAGCATATACGCACCTAAATGAATTAAATGAACCTTAATGAATTAAATTATACACCTAAATTCTATATTTTTATCTTTAAACTTTCCTCATGCTTATTTTACTTACTATACTAATATGAGATATGGAAGAAAAAGATAAACTCTAAATGAAGTTGGTTAAAAATGGTGCAAACGCTAAAAAGTCAGGTTATAATAACTTGTATTCACTGGCACATGGCAAGTAATCAATAAGAGTTTCTTGGCTCTTGATTCAGTGCCGTGCCGCGCCTCGCAGGTGTGCCCGCGTGGAGCGTAATTCAAACAAATAATGACAACATGTCAACAAACAACCAATGTAACGGACTAAAGTTAACGGAAGTTCAATTTAACTTAAAAGTTAATCCATTAAACATTTTGTTAACTTCGTTAATTAACGATTAACAGATTAACGAGTTAATGCCCACCTATGGTTAAAAGATAAAAAATGATTTTAAAAAACAGTATGATTCATTTGAAAATTAAGGATATTGTAAAGTATACGTTTATGTATTAATTATTTATTTATATAGATATATTAATTAAAAACATCTGCCAAGTAAATACATAGTGCTTCCTCGTGCTAAATTCACCAAAGATATGTAATTAAATATCAAACAATTTTAATAAACACTGATAAAGTATTCACCATTTGGTTAATCATTTAATTTTTATACAAGTTTATTAAATAATATTTATTCAACATTTTTTTTTATACGCTCCTGATTATTTTTTCGTATATATTTATTTTTTTATAATTTCAATAGAAAATTGAATACTCTTCAAAATTTTCACGTAACATTTGATTTTCTTGAGATATCTTTAAAAAATAACTAATAAATTTGGAATGCCACCCCTCTCTGTTGATTTTGATGAGACTGTCCTTTAACCAGAACCAACCAAGTTTCATTAATATCAGTTCAGTGGTTCATGAGTTATGCGTGTGACAAGGATTCATGGGACACACAGACAAACAGACACGGAACGAAAAGTGTTTGTCTTGACCTGAAACGGAAAGATCAAGTTAAAATTTTGAAATCGGAGAACAATTTTTTTTTCTCATTTTAAAATGATAACAAAGCTTCTCGTATATTTGATATGGCGAGGAAACAAATGAATATACATATACAGGGTCCTCCAATAGTGCGTCCGGCATTCCTCACGCACTTCCTGTAGTAGATAGAAAAAAAAGTTTGGTACATAATATTATTGGTTTGAAAAGATCAACGTCGTAAAATTATTTTCAATAATACAGGGTGTCCCATTTTTGCGCTGTAATAAAAACAAACATTTTTTTAAATGGAACTCCCTAAAAATTTTTCAGTATTCCGATGTCATATTTTAACCTCCATATAATCATCTATTCATTTTTTGATTTAGTGACAGTGTTGCCAAATTATAAATTTTTTTCCGAAAAATAATCCATAAACAGGGTCAACTTTAAAAAATCGTAGCGACCTCGTTTTTTGGAAGCGATTGATTTTTTTAACAATATTATTAGTCCTGGTAAAGAGTAACATTTTGATAATAACTAATTTGAATTTAGTTGTACAGGCTGTCCATAAAAAAATGTCAAAATTTGCAAACTTAAAAATGATAAAAGTCATTTTTTTCAAATCTGACTACCCCTTTTTTATTTCGCTATTCGATTGGGGTTTTTCTCCTTTTCAATTTATATATGGGATATCCTATGTCTAAACCCCATAGTTTCTCTGATATTCAATACTTTTAATAAAATTAACCTTTTTATTACACTTTTATGCATCGAAGTAGGCCGTGCTGATGAAAAACAAATGTAGTACTTAAGTATCAATGTAATATATGATTAAAATTATTGTTTAAAACGGATAATACTTTTGTAATAAAATTATTTCTTTTATTTAAAAAAATTATGAAAAGTTACAAAATTGAAAAAACATAAAAGATAAAAGACCAAAATAAATGTTCTAAATGTCTTCTATTTTCACCTAGGCTCAAATCAATTTGCCGGCATGTGTTTTTCATCAGCACGGCCTACTTCGATGCATAAAAGTGTAATAAAAAGGTTAATTTTATTAAAAGTATTGAATATCAGAGAAACTATGGGGTTTAGACATAGGATATCCCTTATATAAATTGAAAAGGAGAAAAACCCCAATCGAATAGCGAAATAAAAAAGGGGTAGTCAGATTTGAAAAAAATGACTTTTATCATTTTTAAGTTTGCAAATTTTGACATTTTTTTATGGACAGCCTGTACAACTAAATTCAAATTAGTTATTATCAAAATGTTACTCTTTACCAGGACTAATAATATTATTAAAAAAATCAATCGCTTCCAAAAAACGAGGTCGCTACGATTTTTTAAAGTTGACCCTGTTTATGGATTATTTTTCGGAAAAAAATTTATAATTTGGCAACACTGTCACTAAATCAAAAAATGAATAGATGATTATATGGAGGTTAAAATATGACATCGGAATACTGAAAAATTTTTAGGGAGTTCCATTTAAAAAAATGTTTGTTTTTATTACAGCGCAAAAATGGGACACCCTGTATTATTGAAAATAATTTTACGACGTTGATCTTTTCAAACCAATAATATTATGTACCAAACTTTTTTTTCTATCTACTACAGGAAGTGCGTGAGGAATGCCGGACGCACTATTGGAGGACCCTGTATAAGAAACTTAAAAGATATGTGAAATAATGTATTAATCATGAAATTAATATTTTAAACTAATGCGTAACATGGCAACAGCGCTGGCATTGTGCGCTTATGCCACTGACAAGTAAAACGACAAATATATTAATGCAAGTGAGAAAAATATATGCACGGTGAGAAAGACACAGGTTATAGTGTTGGCAACAGCAAACACTATGTTCTGCCTCACCGCCTGCCCCGCAAAATAACTCCTCAACCTCCTTAAATTATTGGAGTGTTCTTTTTTATTAATTATTAACCCTTGCAAAACATGCTAATGTAAAACTTTTGTGGAAATTAACAATGTTCACTTACAATTAGTTGTTTAAAAATATGCTTCAAATAAATCTTCATTAAAAACATGTAGTGTGGTGTTTATCATTTATAAGTGAAATTATTTGTTTTAATATTATTATGAGTACAATAATGTGTATTTTTCAGATTACTGTCATCTAATCGAAATATTAAACAAGATGAGGGAAGACTTTTATCTCCTTCGGATGAAACTGACGATCATTATGTTGGATTTGTAAATATGCAAAAATCTCAAAGAATAGACACATCACTGTAATACTTGTAACATATAATCATAGATAATTGTAATTTGTATATTTTATTTCATAAGTATTGTTTATATATTTATCATATAAATTTATATTTCATACAAAAAATAAATAAATTTTATTATTTTGAACTAGGGTTTGGAAATACTCAGTCTTATTAGACTCGATGAGTCCGAGTCGAGTCAACGTTTTATGTTCTAGTCCGAGTCTGGATCAAGTCTAATGGAAAATAAAAATTTTGCTAATGAAATATTTATTTTTAATATTTAAGTATTTAATACATACCAGAACAATTATTTTTTGTAATTTAAAACTCGGCCCAAATTCAAAAACAGCACCAAGAACAGTGCACATTTTGATGTTGACTGGAGCCCCATCAAACGTTACTGATAAAACTTTACAGCCCGCTATATCCATGGGACACCCGGTAGAATGCTAGAATTAATAGTTTTGTTGGGAATAATACTAATATTTATTTAAAAAAAGATCACAGATGTCATGGGGGGGGTTCTGATCCCCCTAACACCCCCCTGCGTACGCCACTGAATAGAGTAACTTCCTAAATCGATATGGCGCGTAGCGCGATTTTTTTTAAAGTTAACTTATTTAATCGCAACTCGTAATGTGACTCAAACGTGAGTTTTGAATGAAAATTTTGAAATACCTATAAATTTTACTTCAATTTCATAAATATAATAGTACTTAGGCTTAGGCACATAAGTAACCAGCTAAATATATGGCAGGTCGGGTTCAGGGGGGAGCAGCTGACCCCCCCCCCCTCAGCACGACCGTGTTCATTTACCAATAAACAAAAGAAACAACTGCTTAGGGCATCCGATTTTTGGGGGCACCATAAAAGTGATTTCTGAGGGCACGAGCGTACTATTGCAGTTAATAGGGTAAAAAAGTTTAAAATTTTGATGACTAAAAAAAAAAAACAAGGTCATCAGAATTAAAATGAGGGCCTTCAGATGGTAAGTCCTTATAGGGCATCACATTGGGTAAATCCGGCACTGTATGTAGTGTAGGATGGTCGTCGTTTACAAGGTTAGTAAATACATTCATTTACTAACCTTGGTCGTTTAGAGATTTCAGTGTGATAGTATGGTCGTTGTTTAGAGCGCTGAGTGTATTATTATAGAATTCTACTACACTCATCGCTTGATTTACCAACCTTTGATTTACCGGCTTTCTCCTATCCCCTCCATAATACTACCGTGATTAGTGTTTCTACGCGAAATTTAAATTCACCAATCAACGTTGAGGTTGGCATGGTGGTGGGGGCCCCTCTTTACGTTGGCAATTCAAGCGGTTGAATTACCGACGTTGTTGGTAATTCAACCGCTTGAATTGCCGACGTCGAGAGGGGCCCCCACCACCGTGCCAACCTCAACGTTGATTGGTAAATTTAAATTTCGCGCAGAAATAGCAATCACGGTAATGAGGGGATAGGAGAAAGTCGACAAATCGCGCGTTTGGCCCGTCGGTAAATCAAAGGTCGGTAATTCAAGCTATGAGTGTACTACCAACTGGAACGCAAAGGTGACTTGGGTGACTTCATTTTCTAATTTAACCGGTATTTATACACGCATAGGAAATGTGTGTCTGTATCCCTAGTGTGTATAAACAAAGTATAATTATACAGGTGTATACAAGTTTATTTCCATGTAGTCAATTCGTGTTTTTCTAAAACAGATATAAAATATACATACAATAAACATTATTTTAGAAGATAGTATAACATTTGGCCAAAATTAGTCCCCTCAAAAAGATGCCGAAAAGAGTATGTCCTTTTGAGTATAACTTAATGCCTCAGATGAAAATTCATGTAAGCGAAAAAGAACTGTACGATAATGATAATATGGAAAAAATATACGGTATTGTTTCTAAAAGAATTTATTGGTTTTTTGTTTATTAAAAATGTATGTTCATTTTGTAGCGAAAACTATGGAGAAGTTGTTCAAAGGGGCTAATAATCCAATTGTAAATAATGATAGTGCTATGGAAGCTTTCTGTGATAATCAATGTGTTAATACTAAAGATAAGTTCAAACAAACTTTTCTTACTAAAGATGGAAAGTTAGGAAATGTTGGTGAAGTCAAGGTATACGTTATTATATTATTATTTTGATAAATTAATGTTTGCACGTAATTCATTATAATATTCAAAATTAAACTAACATAAAAATTGATTGCAGGTGTTTGAAACACTTTTTTTATTTGAAGTACAAAAATATATTCTGCTGTTAATGCAGCGGTTTCCAAACTTTATGTAACTACGCCTCCCTTTAAAAACATTTAATCTCTTGCGCCCCCCCCCCCCCTTTATTTTATAAAATTATAGAGACATATTTTAAAAATGTATAAAATGTATTTTTTTGCTTATAAAATTTATTTTTAATGCACACAAAAAAAAACTGTATTGGATCAAGAAAATCTTCTTTGTATATAACGAAAACAATATTTTCTGAATATAAGAAAAGTACTCTTAATACTACTACATTATTTCTTCGTCCAAGAATACTATAGTTGGTTTAAGAATATATTTCTTATCTTAAGAAAATATTGTTTTCGTTATATACAAAACAAGGTTTACTTGGCTCAAGTAAACCTTTCTACCTGTGTGCGATGAATGTACTTGTTTATTAGCACAATCTTCATTAAATCTAGGTGTTATATAGGGGAGTGCTTTCACTCAGAATTTTTTTGAGAAGTATCGCATGATAGTTCTATCAGTTTTGCTTTTTCAATAATAGTTGTCAGTCTAAAACTACACAGTAACGTCCCTTTCAGAAAGAGATAATATACATACATATGTATGTATACACAAATAATGTTTTGTTATAAAAATTTATTTATATGTATAAATTTTTTATTTATATAACTTAATGTGATGTTATGAAAATTAAATTTCTGTTAAACTTTTCGCGCCTCCCTTTGCACTAGTCCGCGACTCCCCAAGGAGGCGCGCCTCCCAGTTTGGAAACCACTGTGTTAATGTATTACAATATAATTTCATCATTTTCAGGATAATTTGATTCAATCATGCACAGAATGTAAAAATAGACCAACAGTTGCTACAAACAAATGCACCTTTTGTGAAAAATTGACTTGTTCAAGTTGTTACGTTGAATGTTATAAATGTGGTGAGAAATTTTGTCAAACGTGTGCCTTAACAGAGTAAGTAGTCAAGTGTTATAACTTTTACACTTGTCAAGAGCCAAAATATCTCAACTTTGCTTTTTGTCAATTATCTATACATACTAGACACTATAATATTAATATGTAAATATTTTTCAGATATCTTCAAAACGGTGATATAATTATGTGCTTAAGTTGTTGCTCTCCTAGCATTTGATGATGTTTTTATCTTCATTGCATTTATTAATTTTTAAGTAAATCATGTATCTCATAAATGTTTGATTTTAAATATTTTGTCTCATCATATTTTTATATTAACAATTGTAATATTAATAAAATACGTTTATAATAAAATTATAATAAATGTAATAATACTATAATATAGGATGAGTCATATCATGTGAAACACACTTGAACAGTAAATTTTTTTTCTCTGAACAAAAAAAAAAGAGTAGAATTTTGTGATCTTGACTTTTGTTATTACATATTTTGTAGGTTCTATTATGGTTTTTGAAATATAATGAAAAATGTGTTTTTACAATATTTCACGGGCTATAACACGCAAACTATGGGTTTTACAAAACGGCGGTTGATAACAAAAATATTGCAAATTGAAAGTTCTAAAAGATTGTCATTTAAATTTTTTCAATATAATCGCTTCTTTACGGAATAAATGCAAAAAATCTTTTTTACAATATATCTCATCACCAACTAATGATAGAGAATTGGGCCTGTGAATAAAATTGTAGTTTCGACCCTGATGAATAAGAAAGGTCATGACAAATTTTATTGTAGGATGAGCGGTTTACAAGATAATTACGTTTAAAGTTTTTGCGCTTATGGCGGACAACGCTCAGAGTCATAGACCGCGCCAACTTAATGTAGTACTCAGAACACACCCCTTAACATTTTAAACAGAGCTGTGGAGTCTGTACAGAAAACTACAACTCCGACTCCTTTATTTTTCTAATGTTCGACTCCGACTACTGTACAAATTTTTTTTTTTTTTAAATCCGTTTTCGAGCTAAATTTTTTTGAGTGAATTTCGGTGATCTGATTTCAGCCAGAATTGGAAATTTCAAATCATTGTACTTCAAAATTCAAAACGAACAAAAACTATTAAGTGTGTAAAGAAGTAAAAACCATTATTTAATTAAAGGAGTCAGAGTCGGTACCTTTTTACCGACTCTGACTCCACCCAAAATTACTAAAACTCCGACTCTTCATAATCCGACTAGCCTCATACATCCCTAGTCTAAATAATCATTGGTTGATACTGAAAATCGATAAACGTATTAATACTTAACTGGGTATCAAAATTCATAACTATATCACAACAGGGTTACCAGATATTAATTAAAAACTAATATTAGTTATAAATCTCTCACGAAGAATTTTTGGATACATTTTTATATGAACTTTTTTGCTTCAAATATTTTTCTCAATCAACTTTTTAAGTTTGATCCACCTGATATGACTCACCTGTTTAGTTATTTTTAACCCTACATTAAGCGTAAGATTATTAAACTATATAGTGGACATATTACGGTCGCAAGTATAGGCGCACGGAGTATCATTGTAGACCATTGTATATTGAGCATACAAACAATGAATTTGTTGTTTTTTTTTCCATAAATGATTTAATGTTTATGTATACAACATACAATTTTTGCATCACACTAAAACATTTCAAGTAAAAGAATATATAGGATCTGTTACTCAAAAAGGTGTGTGTAAATAGGCTGTAAGATTATATGAGTGGTCTACACTCACCTATTCCTATACAATTTATTGTAAGTTTAAGGTCTAGTTAATCTGTTGTTACAACACAACATGGTCCATAATAACATAACATCATTCGGCACCTTGTTCACATTCACTGGCGCTGACTATGGGGGGGAGGGGGGGCGATCGCCCCCCTAGATGTTATACCAGGGGGGCTTCGCCCCCCCTGGTAAGCTGAGCTGCACTCTATAATTTGAAATTTATTTTCTTAATCCTTCCGTAGAATGTGATTATTGTACTTGTATTTATTTGTATAGAAAAATATTTTTGTATTAACGTTTTTAAAATATATTTCAATAAAATGCCGATGTAACATTTATATAATATAATATAATTTTTTATTCAATTATTTAATATAATAAAGCAATTTTATTAGAAGTTCCAACGAAGATGTTTGCAGATGTTTTGCAGTAGTCGCACCGTCATATTTTTTACACCCTTAAAAATTTTTTGGGGTAGTTTGCACAGGATATGGTGAGGGCGACCGGTATATTCTAAAATTATACATATTTATCTATATTTCCATATAAATTTCATTCGGATGTTCTATGACGGGAATTCGTTTCGAAAATTGCGCTAATTAGCGTTGATTATCTTATTATGCACAGGATTTGATGGGGGCGACCGATGTATTGTTGTTCTCTAGTATGTTTACTTTCATATTAGCTACTTATTTTAAGGATGTTCTCTGACGGGAATTCGTTTCGAAAATTGCGCTAATTAGCGTTGATTATCTTAATTATGCACAGGTTTTGATTAGGGCGACCGATGTATTGTTTTTCTCTAGTATGTTTACTTTCATATTAGCTACTTATTTTGAGGATGTTCGATAACGGGTGATAAACTACCGTCATATTTTTTACACCCTTAAAATCTGTTTTTGGGGTAGTTTGCACAGGATATGGTGAGGGCGACCGGTATATTCTAAAACTATACATATTTATCTATATTTCCATATAAGTTTCATTCGGATGTTCTATGACGGGAATTCGTTTCGAAAATTGCGCTAATTAGCGTTAATTATCTTAATTATGCACAGGATTTGATCGGGGCAACCGATGTATTGTTGTTCTCTAGTATGTTTACTTTCATATTAGTATATTAGCAACTTATTTTAAGGATGTTCTATGACGGGAATTCGTTTCGAAAATTGCGCTAATTAGCGTTAATTATCTTAATTATGCACAGGATTTGATCGGGGCGACCGATGTATTGTTGTTCTCTAGTATGTTTACTTTCATATTAGCTACTTATTTTGAGGATGTTCTATGACGGGTGATAAACTACCGTCATACTTTTCACCCTTAAAATCGGTTTTTGGGATAGTTTGCACAGGATATGGTGAGGGCGATTGGTATATTCTAATTCTATACATATTTATCTATATTTCCATATAAATTTCATTCGGATGTTCTATGACGGGAATTCGTTTCGAAAATTGCGCTAATTAGCGTTAATTATCTTAATTATGCACAGGTTTTGATTATGGCGACCGACGGATTGTTGTTCTCTAATATGTTTACTTTCATATCCGCTAATCATTTTGAGAATGTTCGATGACGGGTGATAAACTACCATGGGCTCTTGATATATAATAATTTTACAATACCATAATTGAAACATATATGGCACATTACAGATAATCATTTTGCTAGAACTTACCAGCAACGGCAGCAACACACCTATGTAAATGTAACCAAAACTAGATAAAACGGTAGAAAGTATCGTCCCCTATAGAAAAACTGTTATAGTTATTGATCTACCTTTAATTTTAAGTATCCTCATACACCAAAAGATATTTTACTTTATATCATCTGAAAGGACGGAAAATGTCATGGTAAGTGCGGTTGCAAAATACATAAAACTGTCTTTGAAGTTTGTGAACTAGTTGATAAACAACAAGTACTATTGATGATTTGCAGTATAAGACTTCTCATGCAGACCCAGTAAAATTGCATGTTTGGGGTTGCTTTTCAAATCAATGGTTTAAGTGGAAAATATGCCTCTAAGAAGTCAGACAATATAATTGATGTACCTACTTATTAATACAAAAGCGAGGTAGTACTCATTTTTATATTAGTTTAACAGTCAGACTTTTTCTAACCAGATTTTATAGTAAAAATACTTCACAATTATACTTACAATTTATGTTTACAATTTGTTTTAAATTAGGGTGGTAATAAAAACCAGAAGCAAATAAAAAAAAATATTTTGCAAATGCAAGAACAAAAGGGAATCATTGCATTTTTTTAGATACATAATAAAATTGATAAATAGGATAGTTAAATTTATCATTATCGTCATAATAAAATGACCAATATACAGGGTGATTTGATTTGGGATAGACATTTTAGGAGATGATTCCCTGGTTCATATCTTCAACGCAAATGAGCAGTTGCCGCCTGGGCCCCTGTCTGAAAATGCTTTCAAGGGCCCCTCCAAATAAAAGCTCTTGTATGTTGTCCTATTTAGATTCTGCTGTGTAAAAAAATTTCGAATCCATCCAATAATTTTGAGTGCAGAAATAAAATTATTCGAGAGTTGTTGAAATTTAATTTTTTTACCCATACTTTATGTCATAATCAGAGTCCATTAATTCAGCGTTGCCACAAAATGTCTTATTACCATCAATTTATATACCTGTTTCCATCTATGAGGATTCATTTTAACTAAAATAGAAATAAAACCTCCGTCTACCGTATTGTTAATTGAAGCCATGATTTTTTCAATTCGACAATGAAAATATTTGCACAACAAAAGGCGAGACGAGATAACCTAACATGTAATATATCTATGTGTAAACAAGAGTTAAATGTATAAGTCGAAATTTATAAGTGAGATTGTTGATAACGAATCATACAATAAATAAATAACATCAAAATGTTTGGTTGAAGCAATAAAAAAATTAAAAAATCAAAAAACAACTAAAAATTATTTTATTATTATTATTATAATAATTATTAATGTAAATAATTAATTTGTAGCTCTCAATAAATTAATGTTTTTTTCACATCAATCAATTTTTGAATTTGTGCAACCAAACAATTATTTAAGTGAAATTTTTTACTCAATAAAAGGGCCCCTCGGTACGTTTGCCACCTAGCTCATTTCCCTTAAATCCGCCACTGCTTGTAATGAAGGGGTGAGTATACCATCTAAATCAAAATACCATTTTTCAATTTTTTTAAATTAGTTATACTTGCACCTCTTCCTTACAAATAATTCATCTTATTTAACCTAATCTACCATATACCTCTTAGATACCGAGATCCCCTTGATGGATAAGTTAAATCGGACAAATGATAAATTACTTACATATTTACTTCTTAAAAAATCCTTTCTTAATTTCACTCTAGGATTACAAGAAACTAATATACGTATTTTTGAATGCTATGCGGAAAGGGATAGCGGCCCATGAGTGGGGAGCTTACCGCGGATTCTTTGACCCCTCTTCCATGTGAGTTGGCTCTCCTTGTGCAGTCTTCTTGACAGCTATCAGCAACTATGGTTGTCAATGTGTTAAAACTTACCATAATTTAATTAATTTATACATAAAATAAAAATGCACTCACGTTAGATACAAGAAGCCTGTTTACACATAAAAAAGTTAGAGATAAATAAATGAAACCGTTATATATTAATAAATAGCTTTATCTATATTACAGATACAATATAAGTAAAATATTCCATTTTTGTATAACTGTATTATGTATAGTTAGTTATAAAAATAAAAACAGTTAACATTATTCACAATTTTTTCAAGTTTCAAAAATGTGATGAAAGGGAAACTGTAATTTAATAAATATTTACATAGATAAATACAAAATAATATTTTATATTAAAATTATATTATTAATAAAATAAAAACGTCTTACACGGTACTATAAAACAATAACAGTATATACATCACATAATTGCCCCCGATGTGCTCGGCGGATTGCCAGGTATACTGGGAATGGCACCCTGAGTCCAGTGGATGAGGTTGTGTTCAGACATTTGCGTTGACTGAAAGTGGTCCTTCAGCAACATCTGTGAGAAGTTACAGTGCATTTGGTACGCTTCGTTTTCTCTTGTCGGGTCGCCGCACAGTCTGTACAAATCTGAAAACGTACAAAATTTCAAAAAGTTATATTACATTCACTGCATTAAATCAGTTAGAAAACTAATAATTAAGAAAGTTTCCAACAGTGTTTTAATTACCAATTCAGAAATCAAAAAACAAATATAAAAATAAAATATGTGTAGGAAATCTCGCGTTCCAAATGTTCCGAGGCACCTAAATAACCTTTGAATGGTTTTTAATATATGATTGAAATTTATAGAAATACAATGGGATCACAAAGTCTATTATTTAACTACAAAATCACCCACCTGCACTCCCTCGGAGGGAGGTAGGAGCCAAGAAATCTTAAATGGCATGCAGGGTTGAGTGAGAGCTCGTTCGAAATTTTCAAAAATTATTAATAAAAGTCAGTTTTTCAACTGGATCTGTTTTTTTTTATTTTATAACATATCTGAAAATTCATTTAACCTAATCTCAATAGAAATGTTCAAATGATCAGAACTCTTTGAAAAAAAATCGTGTGGACCTCAGCAATTCTACGTTGTTTTTGTCTTGAAAAGCTCTTTCGAAACGAGTCCTCACTCAACCCCAATTGCCATTTATGATTTCTTGGTCCCCCCCTCCTCCAGGGGTGTCCAGGTGGGTGTTTTTGTGATTAAATAATACTTTGTGATCTCATTGTATTCCCATAAATTTCAATCATATACAATTTAAAACCATTCAAAGGTTATTTAGGTGTCCCGGAACTTTTGGAAGGCACTGCATATAAAAATGAATGTTCAATTATAGACTCAGGAATTACTGAACTGATTTCAATGCGGTTTACATGATTTTTCTGTGCAATATCGTGGCAAATAATATTTTATGAAAACCTAATGCAGTGTTTACACAGAGAAAACAAAACAGAAACACAGTGTTTTTATGACTAAAAAGCAATAAACCCTATACATTTTTAAATACGAAGTATTTTAATGACACGATGTTTCTGTTTTGTTTTTTCGGTGTAAACACCACATAAGATAGTAGCCTTGGAATAAAGAATTCTATAACTACGGTTTGAAACATGGGTTTGAATATTTTATTAATTTAAGTAATTATGATTTTGTGGATATTAACCTGAATAACACCGGGTCCAATGCGCTAGTTAATTAGATATAAAATACAAAAAACACAATTTATTTAATAGTTTACTAATCAAGTTTTAAATTGACACAAAGTAGAGTTGGCCATTTTTTGTTCTGAAAAGATCATGTACTACTGTAAAAATAGCAAACCTTTTAATATCGCTGAAGCCCAAAGTTGAACATGAACATCTGGAATCTTACTCGCTAAGTGCATAGCCGGTGTAACCATATTCATACTCTCTCTGCTATTGCCGAGCGATAAGAATATGTGACCCAATAATACTAAAGAGCAGGATGTCAGTCGGTTTAAATCTTCTGCATTTGCCATTTTTAACGTCTCTCTTAAATAACGTCTGAAAGAATATCCAATTAATGTAAATACATATACTTAAGTATAAATATTATATCAATCTTACTTTGCTTCATTATATCTAGCTTGAAAGAAAGACTGTAAGCCTTGGACGTAATATGATGCTGCTCGCAAACTATGTGAATGTGAAGGTAACGTCTCTGGGTTTATCCTTTCTAATAAAGCACTGAAATCTGCTTCTCTTTTCGTCCGTAAATATACAATTGCTAAATTTAAATTTGCAAATGTCCATAATTCTCGTTCTTGTGATGTCTGAAAATATTAAATTATATACATTTAATATATTTACTGTATTTATCAAAATTTTTGTTAAATCTATACTAATAATAGAAAAATTTTGTGCAGGCTTTTTGTATTAACGTGAGTGCATTTAATATTGAAGTTACTGCAAATGTTTTTAATATAAAAAACCACATAATCTATGTTCATTTTTTCATTATTTCAGTAATATTATAATTATAAACTATATAAAATCAGTGTTCAGATTTAAATAGTACATTTTCATCATTTTAATCATCAATTCAGACAAGGCTGTGGAGTCGTTGTCGGAGTTTTAGTAATTTTGGGTGAAGTCGGAGTCGGTAAAAAGGTACCGACTCCGACTCCTTTAATTAAATAATGGTTTTTACTTCTTTACACATTTAATATTTTTTATTTGTTTTGAATTTTGAAGTACAATGATTTGAAATTTTCAATTCTGGCCGAAATCAGAATCACCGAAATTCAGTCAAAAAAATTTAGCCCGAAACATTAGAAAAATAAAGGAGTCGGATTCGCAGGTTTTTATACCGACTCCACAGCCCTGGATTCAGATAACACAGATCTCAAGAAATAATAAAATATCAGTTATAATATAACTAATATAGACCAAATTATACATATATTATTTGTCGGCTGTATTGGCAAAGGAGTTGCTCATGTTTAAATAGACGCATTGATAGGTGGAGAAGAGAGAGCATCAAACAACATTGTGCACATTCATCGATTTCAAAATACACATGGATGAAACCACAGGAAACTACTAGTATTTCATAAATTTAAATTATAATACAGTAGAAACCGGTTACTACGACGTATCAGTTTTAACATTTTTACTGGTTATCACGACTATCCGCTTTTAACTACCAATATGACTGGTCCCTTCGATGTCGTTATAACCGGTTTCTACTGTATATAGATAATAGTATTGAAATTGATATATCGGGTGGATAAAAAGTCTCCTGTTTGGCGACATAACATTCTGAAGCTACATTCTTTAGAATGGCTTTTACAGTAATCTATTTTCTCAATAGCAAGTTAAATAATTAATTTCTGATACTAACATTAAGAGCAGCTGTAAATTGTGCTTCCGCTGCTTCCATACAGTTCATGTTCATTGCATATAGTCCGAGGAGTGTGTGTATTTGGGGCCGGTGCGTTTCTAATAGTTTAGGTTGCTGTCGACATAACGAACACGCTTGTGATATTTCTTGTAACGCTAACGATTTATTTCCCATTACTAATCGACACATTATTATATGTTCTAATAACATTAGTTGAAATACAGACAGGATAGGTTTATTATCTACAACTGAAATGAAAAGAATAATTTGTAATTAAGAATATACAAGAGTAAAATAACGTTTTGATTTAACCCTTTCACTGCGGCACGTATTTAGGTGTGCTGGACTTCCTGTGTGGCGTTTTTCAGGCGTGCGGATTCGTACGTTGTATGACGTTTCCCGCAGTCTGAGACAAAAACAATGAATACACGGAAATCAAGTTTTGACATGCCTATAGTATTCTTATTAGTCTGTATCATAATTATAATACAGCGTATGCATTCGTTATCCACAGTTAATACTGAAATTTTGCTTGTGTATTAATTGCATATGATATACAAAATTATTTTACAACTTCGTATGGTTCCCGCAGCAAAAGGGTTAATAATAAACTGTAATTTTTTATTTAATTTATATTGATTCTAACCAAAACAATTAAGATTTCTACATTATTAAATAGAAAAATTACATACTTTTGAGTTTTTCTATTTGCATAAGAGCTTTATCGGTATATTTTTGTGCTTTATCCATGTATCCAGCTTGCATACTATGCATTACTGTAACTAAATATACTAGTACGTAAAGGTGTTCTTTGGGCATCCACAGAAACATGTCCCCAACACTAGATCCACTGACAACTGAAAAAAAAAAAATATTATACTTTAAATAAATTATATAGTTTATTATCTTCACTAAAATTAAATTTTGGGAGCCTCCATTAATTTTTATATTTATAAAAAAATAATTTACTATGGCTATATGATAAATTGAGTTATCAGACATCAATTTAGTTGAATTATCAAAAATGTATTTACCATCATCCGTAGGCCACGTGGGAGACATTATCGTTTGAATGCTTTGTTGTAATTGTTTTAAACATGGTTTTACACTTTTTACTTGACCTGCCATTAAGTAATGACAAACCTGAAATATAAATCATATTAAAAAAATGTCAGATATAACGCATAGATCATTTCATACCTGTAGTACTAAAAAATACACTTTGAGGTATTCCTTTTGGTGAGGACTACCAACCCACCCATCTATTAATACACCGGCTTGATTTAAAAGTGGGTGAACTTCTTGAAATTTTTTCGCTATTAACAGCAACTGAAATATTTTTTTATCAGGTATTTTTTCTAAACATGATTATATTTTGTAATTTGAATTTCATGCATTGTTATTAACTTTTAATAATAATAATTATATAAAAATATACAAACCATTCCTTTACTTAATAAAAATAATATTCTTGTATAACAGGCATTTGATATATGTGCATAGTCGGCACCTACACCTAATAAACTGCTTGCTAATTCATAATCTTTTTCTGTAGCATGAATTTGCTAAAATCATTAGTTTGTATAAATATAATATGATCGTTACATATATAAATATTTTGTATTTACCGCTAATTGAAATATTAATCTACAGTGCCAGTAAACACTATGTTGTGATATTTCTATTGCTTTCCTTAAGATAGGTTTTGATAATGTGGATTGTTTTTGTTGTTCGTACAATTCCGCTAACACGCTAGCTGCTTCAAACTTTACGTCATCGAATGCGTTGATCATTTGTGATAAGAGCCACTGTAATAAATTAAAAGAGATCGATAGGTTTCTAAATATTACTTTGACTGTTACAATGCACTTCATGGTGCGTACTTACTGCTTGTTCTAAATGAGTTCTTGCTAAGTCAATGTTTTTTGTATGAGTTAATAACACATTACCAAGCTGTAAATGAGTTCTTGCTTCTACTCTGGGAGGCGGCTTAAAATTAAAAACTGCTTGTAGGCACTGTATACACAATTTTATGTTTGGAGGACTTGAAGTACGAAAGTTTTCAGCTAAACCCAATAATGCCAGGTACCAAGCGTCCTGTGATGATGCCATTTTGACATTTAATAATATTTCTACCGTTGAATGTTGGCAACAAATTAATTTTTCGAACTTTCAAAAACACTCAATTACTAGTTAGACAGATATAAATATATTGAATAACAGTGTGGTTAAACAAGGATGCCGAATATGTTGTCATGTTTTCCAAATAAGGTTTTCGTTTCGGTGGTATTCGTGTCTTTGTTGTTGACACTTTCATAACCTTTTATCACAGAATCTTTTTATGACATTATTTTGGATTCACGTTTGGTTTTATTTTTTGCATTAAGTAGTGTAATTATTTGTTTTCACGCTCAGAATTCTTCTAATTTTATGCTTAATAAAGTATGATTTATTATTTGAATATTTTAGTTATTTTGAAAAGATAATCGCCGAAAAATGAGAATCAAAGTTGATTATAGTACAAATTCTTACATCGAAAACATAAATATTTTAGATAATTCAATCTCAGATAAATTTGTGAAAAATATTTCAAATATCAGAAATGAGATCGGTGATGATAATATACATCAACCAAGAACTTCTAATAATAATGAATCAAATGATATCGAAGTATCATTATTAACAGATGTAGATACTAAAAATGTAAATAGCATTATAAATGACAACGCAGCAACAAATGAACATAGTTTACCCAAACAGACCTATGAAACGGATGAAGCTAAACTGTCTGAAATTAATGAAATTGGCCAATGTGATTTAAAATTAAATGTACCTCGTTATAAATGTGATGAATGTGGGAAACATTTTAATAACCGTAGTTATTATCAAAAACATACGGAAGGACATAAATCAAATAATTGCACTCATTGTGCTGCTAAGTTTGCAATTAGAAAAAATTTAATGAATCATATGTTGCATGAACATAAAATTAAAGATACGGCCTATTTGCAGTGCCCACACTGTGACCACCGTTTTGTGAAACGAAGAAACTTATATATTCACTTGGCAAAAAACCACGCAAAAGGAAAACATACTTGTGTTGAATGTGGAAAGATATTTGATAGTTTGAAAGAATATGAGGAACATTCTACTATACATAAGCAGTTTGAATGCCCAAAATGTAATGAAAACTTTTCTCGAAAGCAGCAATATGAAATTCATATGAAGGTATTTATAAGATACACCTAACTCTTTACACGATTTTTAAATAACACGGTCCTCAAAGAAGAACAAATACACTTTTTTTACATGATGTTTTTGTTCTAACACGAATTAAAAAAAATGTATAAAAAACATAATATAAAATCTTTGATGTTACTGTTTTTTACACAGTTTTCATGAGAACGTATGTACCATGTAAAAAATTTATTGTATTAAAAATTTGATTTTTCAGCGACATGATAAATATGAATGTGTAACGTGTAATTTAACGTTTGCTTCACTGAAAAGGATTTTAGAACATAAAAAACAAGGTCATGATATAAAGGGTTTAGATCCATCTTTGACTTGTGTGTATTGTCGTATTATATTTAGTAAACCTTCTGCAATGAAAAAACATATGACTAGGCACAGTAAGTTAAATGTTATTTTATTAACATCTATAGCTGGTTGTCTAATTTCATAGGAGACATGAAAGAAATCAAGTAAAACCATCTTAAATCATTACTATCGTACTTTAAGCAAAATCTTGGAAGCTAGACCACCAGTTATTGTTATTAAATTATCTATTACACATCTAATTATTTATCAATACACACCTTACAAGTGAACATTTGAATACTATTTTTTTTTCTTTAGCGATATTTTGATGCCTTAATTTTTTTAGCTGTGAGAATATCTTGCAGCCCGTGTAACAGAAGTTTCTCAAATGATCGGTCCTACAAATTACACTTGCTGAGTGCAGCGCATGAGGAAAAAATCACAAGTGGTGGTTTTATCTGCAGCATATGCGGTGCACATTTTGTAAAGAAGGCAATGCTGATTCAGCATTTGACCAGAATCCACAGACAAGCTCATATACAATACAAATGTAAACTGTGTGATTGTCGATTCACTACCAAAACTAACTTGGAGCGGCATGAGGAGATACATTCCAGAATAGAAAAAGAGTTCATTTGCGATCAGTGCGGGAAGATTTGTTTTAATTTTGATAGTTTGAAACGTCATCAAGAGTTTGTTCATAAAGAGGTAATGTTTATATATGTATATATATATATTAAGGTGGACCAATTTTCCAATCAACCTCAGCTACTCCCGTACGTGAAAGTACTCTCAATTCTAAGAAAAAACACCCATGGAACTATACCTCTACATTCAACTTTAGTTCGTCGCATTTTTGATTGAAAATTTTAAGTTTGAGCACCTTGAATTCAATATGTATGTATGTTATTATACATGATTTTTTTTAAGCAAAACATCAACCCAAGGGTTTTTGAGTACGAGAATTAGAAAAAAATGGATGTCAAATTCGGAATCTTCGTACCCAAAAAACCCTGTAACTTTTCATGTATATTAACATACAAACATATTGAATTCAAGGAACTCAAACAAAAATCAAAAATGCGGCATACTAAAGTTGAATGTAGAGGTATAGTTCCATGGGTGTTTTTTCTTATAATTGAGAGTACTTTCACATAGGGGAATAGCTGGGGTCAGTTAAATGTTTAAAATATAATTTGCCCCAACCTAATACAGTAGAAACCGGTTATAACGATATCGGTTAATACGACGTATCGGTTTTAATGACTCAAAATAAAAATCCAACTGAATCCCATATAATTTTTATCAGTTATTGTGACTATCCGCTT
Source organism: Sialis lutaria (assembly GCA_949319165.1). Taxonomy (NCBI): domain Eukaryota; kingdom Metazoa; phylum Arthropoda; class Insecta; order Megaloptera; family Sialidae; genus Sialis; species Sialis lutaria. The sequence goes on along the minus strand of OX439232.1, from coordinate 10,539,839 downwards.
TTTACGACCAATATGACCAGTCCCTTCGATGTCGTTATAACCGGTTTCTACTGTATATAAATGTTTGTTATCGATACAAAAATTCAGTCAAGACATACACGGGTGTATGCCATAAGAGCCACTTACAGATTCATTTTTGGTCATGAAATTCATTCAAAATTGAAAGAGTATTTTTTGACCATACATTTTTAGAAATGCATCCTTATTACTAAAATATCAATTTTATGTAATTTTAATATGTTTTAGGAAGCTAAATTTGAATGCAATATTTGCGGCAAGAAATTTAAAAGAAACAGTGAACTATCACGTCACTTAACATCACATTCAGAAAATCGCCCGTTCATCTGTTCTTACTGCGGCCAATCCTATAAACGAAATACACATCTAAAACGTCATATACAGATACACACAAAATCAAAAGAAGAAAACAATACAAGAAAGAAAAACACCGCACCTAAAAAAAATAAACGAAAAAATGTTATCGAACAGCAAATTATAGATAACAATCTGATAGAACCGATTTATCACCTGCCCGAAGAAAACACAACAGAATTAGTAACGTTAGCTATTTCTGACGTTCAAGATATCGTCATCTCGAAAAATTTACCGAGTAACTTTAATTTATTAGATGGGCAGTTTGCATCAGATTTGCTTCAACCTTTAGAGATTCCATTCCAGGAATTATGGTCGGATAAAAATCTATCTCCATTACCTGATGATTATATCAATGCTTGTCAAATGCAATCATTAAATGATTTTAATTTGAAGAATGATATTGGTGATAATATACAAGAATCATTTACTATCTGTCAAATTCCGGATAATATTCTAAACCAATCTGCAGGTATTCAGTTAGATCATATTGATACTGCTGATTTGATTGTCTTACCATCAGATATAAATGTAGACCTAAGTCAAGTAATTCAAGTTCAAGAAGGTCTTTCTTTGCCAGATTATTTGTAGATTTATTTGATTCTTAAGGCTCTTGAATACTTTTTCGGAATCAATTTCTTTACTTGTACATAATTTAGTGCATATTATATATTGCCAATCGCTATAAGAGGGACTGGATAAGTTAAAGTGAGAGGGTCGAGTCAAATGGATTCCATTGCGCAGGCGCAGAATCATATTTAAGCGATAATAGAAGGAGACCTTGGCCAGTTAAAACATTTTTAATCAAATATGTCAGTTTAACACTGATTGCACATGCGCACTACTGACCATTTGACTTGACAAGAGCGAGACAACAATATATGTCCACGTTGTACAGACATATCCTTTTTCTCGACCCTGATTGGCAATATAGAAGTAATACATATTTTATATGATTAGTGCAATATAGTCAATTGTTATTAATATACATATTAATAAATTGAATGAAACCAAATTATTTTTAAAATTTTTAAAGTGGATTTTCTAAAACTATGGAATATGATGTGTTCATTTTAGATTTCCTAACAGTAAATAGTAATAAATACAAATAAACCCTCTGAATTATTGTATGCTCTATTAAAATCTTTTCTGCAAGTCTGATCGCCTTTAAAAATGCTATTTATATGGTTGGGTATTTCTTTTATTTTGAAAAATAAAAATATGTAAATAGTAATTGTAGTTATGCTTTTCAAAGAGCCATTATATTTGTAGAATTATTTATTGAAAATGATCAGGTATGTGTCTCCATATAGAATATGGATAATATTTGGTATTAATTGTATGTAATTTTTTTAATTAAAAACAATATATGAAAAAAATAATATTGGATTTAATATTAAAAAAGAAAACCTTTAAGATGTAATTTTTTAGCTTTTATGACCGGCATTGTTAAAAAGTTTAAAACATCTGGGCTGTTTTGCTGTGGTCACTCTATTTGTTTTGCTGCTCCTTGCTGGCAGTATCTTCAGTAGAATTTTGTTGAACTGTTGTGACTACTGAGATATGAAACCTTATCAACCGTCTTATATACCGATCCGTAGTGGAGGGGTCAGAGAGTGGTGATCAGGGACCTGAACCTGAACCATAAACCCGTATTTTCCATAAACCTGAACCCAAACCTTTTCATGGATATCCGGTAACCATGTATTTCAAGAAATTATTTATATTTTATCAATTTTTCTCCATTGATTATTAAGTGATTGTAAAATGTACAAATATTATAATTATTTCTAGCAGTATCTTCGTTCCTTCATTGTTTTGACAAATGCATATTATTATATTTATAAATTATAAATATAATAATAAACCTTGTTATATGATTGACGAAAATAAATTTTATCTCAAGAAATGGAGATTTGAATAACATGATTATTTTAATACAGCTGACAATTAGAAAACTAAAAATATACTGTTTTTAATGGATTTTTATTTTATACCACATACATTTTGTTTTGTGAGCCCACAGCAGGATAGCTTTTTTATTTTCAAATAGTAATTTATTTTTATTTTTTAATTAGAACCCGAACCTGAACCTGAAAAAAATAACGGTTTTTGAACCCAAAAAATTTGCATCGTGCTGAACCTTTACCTAAACCCAAACCGAAAATTATTATTGAACCCGAACCATAAATAAATTCCGGTTCAAGTCCCTGGTGGTGTAGAGTTAATTTCTCTTCTACTTTGTTTCTCCTCAGTTACGTATTGTGATCATGTTTAATTTTTTGTTATCTAAAGCTATTAAAGATGACGGCCAGATGCTGTTAGCTAGGCCAAGCAGCAAAATATATAAAATTTTTTTAACAACCTTGAAGATGTCGATTGTATTTGTGACTGTGGAAGAAATTTGTGTTATACATATAATTCATATCAATATTTTCAAAATAATATTTATTCATATTACTTGACAATAAAATTTCAAACAGACCAATTTAATAAGTACGGTAACAAAAATATTTTATCTAACATAAAAGAAACAAATTAACAAAATATATATACTCACGATATATGTTACGAGTGAGTAATAATTGAAAATATAAAAAATTACCAGAAGTAAATTTTCAAAAAAATGCTGAAATATAGAGAATAGTCTATTTATTTCCAAAAACCATTAAGAAAATAATATTATATACATACACCTTTAAAACATATTAATAACGATTTATGTTATTTGAAAATCTTACTTTTGATTTTAACAAAAAATATCCACCAGAAGTTTTACTAATAAAAACTACACGTATTTAAATTTATAAACTGAAAGCAAGCTGATTCCTACTGCGACTATTCCAATCAATGGCGCCAACCAAAAAATCTATAAAAATAAAATAATTAATACAAATAAAATAAAGAGAGGACTGCACTTTTAACAATATCGAAAATAAATAGGTAAAACAACTAAAAACACAATTTTTTTTTTATAAATAATTTGTGATTTAAAAGTAGAAAATAAAATTCGGTTACTCTTTTCATACTAAATATTGTATTTTTTTAAAGTTAACTTTGTTCATATTAGAAAAGTTAAAAAAATGTATCAACAAAATCAACTTTAAAAGAAATGCAATATTTAGCACGAAAAGAGTCTAACTAAATTTTATTTTCTGCTTTTAGTTTTAGCGAATGGGGATCGTAACAATATTGCCGTTTCTAGTGGACTCTAGTTTTTCAGGTTTTCTTTTGATCTTTTTGAAACTTGGTTGAAACTTCGATGTAATAAATGCCTCGGTTAAGTTAGTTAGCAAACTTTCTTAATAGATTACAAAATGGCGGCTGTTCAAAATTGAAAAAAATTAATATCTCGGGGACTAATTATCAGATCGATAAAATCAAATATGTTTTATACAATTATACAGTATGGTCTCTTTTTACACAAATTTTAGTTACGTGGTGCAATTTCCATGCAAATTCAGATATTCTGAGATGTTGAAAAATTGGTTCAGCGAGTGGAGTATCTAATGAATGCTGACAATAGGCATGATGCCAGTAACAACGTATCATTGAAATTATGATTTTAAATAATGAAATAGGTTAAAAAGATTCTAAAAAATGAATTTATTTTTGTAGTTCGATATATAAATAAATAAATATCATAGTGAGTTAAAAAGATAAACTAAATAATAAATTGATTATGAAATTATTACCCTAGAAGATTTTGGTTTTGTTGCATTTGTTTTATCTTTGGGTTGTTGTAACATTCTCTTAGCAAGATCGATTTCTTTATTCTTTTGTTTTTGAGCCAGCCCAATTAGTCTTTGTAGCTCAGACTGTACAATAGAGTTTGACGGTTCGACAGCTAATGCTTTCTTCAATATAGCTCTTGCTTCTGTCATTTCATTTTTACAAACCAGAATCTAAATTAACAAAAAGAAAAACACCTGAAATTTTCAAGTACGGGAAAGACATGAAAATATGTCGTATATTATGGTTTTAGTTAATATTTGAATTGTTTATCTCTGATTTCCCTACCTTCGCTTTTCTATATAAAGCTTTAACATTGTTCGGTTGACAACGTAATACATTTTCAACAGACTTCAGAGCAGCATCGTATGCTTCCAGTTTCAATTGAGCAGCAGCCATATTGTTATACACTTTCATACGATCTTCCAATAAATCTTGTAAATCAGCATCAGTTGGCTGAAAAGTTATTTATCAATACATTATTTTTATTTGTAAAATTAAGTAATTGGTATTTTTGAATAATAAGAAAAAAAACCTTTAGATTTCCATCCGGAGTAGGATCTGTAATACCTCCTTCGATGTCATCTAAATAATCTAACGCTCGCCTATAACATTGTACGGCTGAATTACAATCATTTCTTGAGTACCACCAGTTGCCTCGTTCTCGCTTGCGATTTCTAAATAGACAAAAACAAGATTTTATTTTATAAAAATATTCATTTTTAATTATTAAAATACTGAGGATCACTGCTCTAATATTAAATAAAACGGGCAAGTGCGTGTTGGGCACGCACATGATAGGGTTCCGTAGTGTCATTTATAAAAAAAGAGTTATTTAAAAAATTTCGTGACTGAAGGGTTAAAATCAAAAAGTCATTTGACTTTTATTTTTGCATTTTAGGAGATCTATCAAATGACACCCCACTCAATGGGGTAAATGAAAAAAATGTAAGTTCATTATTAAATCTATGAAAGGGGGGTCCAAAATATTTTTGACAATGTTCGATATAATTTTCAGTGAAAGTACTAATTAAATGCTATATTCTAAAAAATTTTCAGATTTTTTGAATCAATAGTTTAGAAACTAGAGGGGGGGGGGGCGTGCTCTGACAGCGACATTAAAAAGCAAATATATCGTGACTGAAGGAAGGGTTGAAATCAAAAAGTTATATGGCATTTTTTATTGCACTTTAGGAGACCTATCAAATGACACCCCATTCAATGGGGTAAGTGGGGAAAAAAATGAGAGTTCATTTTTCAGTCTGTAGAAGGGGGGTCCAAAATATTTTTGAGAATGTTCGTTATAATTTTCAGTGAAAGTACTAATTAAAAGCTACATTCTGGAATTTTTTCAGATTTTTTGAATTGATAGTTTAGAAAATAGAGGGGGGGGATGCTTTTTTAATGACTTGGGAGAGCAAATAATCGTGATTGAAGGGTTAAATTCAAAAAGTTCTGTTACATTTTTTGTTGCATTTTAGGAGACCTTTCTAATGACACCCCACTCAATGGGGTAGGTGAAATTTTTTTTTAAACACTTCATTTTATGGAAAGGGGGCCTAAAAATTTTTTTTTTTTCAAAAATCTTATCATTTCTGTTTTTGGGTCATTAATCTATGACCGTATACCAAATTTCATCTTATTATCTCAAAAATTTTGAAGACGGACTGATGGACGTACGGACATGGAGAAACTATAAGGGTTCCTAGTTTTCTACGGAACCCTAAAAAAAGGGTGATTTTAAAAACCAACATTCCTTGTGTTAATATTGAACCGATCTTAATGACCTTGGACTTATTATAAAGAAAATTTTATACTCTACAAAAACAGTCTGTTGCATCGTATTCATAAGATGAACGGTTTTGGAGAAAAACTGGAAAAACGTGACTCGTCCGCCATTTTTTCAAGATGGCGGGGGTAGCACAACTATGATCAGCTTGGACTTTTTGTGGGATGATCAGGGACACTAGGAGAACATTTCCACCAAAAATCATTTTGGTCTAAATTAGTTCCGAATAAGTCTAATCTGATTGGACTAGTAGGTTTTGTTTTTATTATGTCCGGTATTATAAACGACCTAGCAAAATTTGCAAGCTTGCAAGTACTCGATACATGAGGTTATTAATTTTGTTATAGTAAAATTTGCTGGTTCGTTTTTAATACCGGACATTAGACAAACTGTATCTAACATAAAAATTTATTAATAAAGAATGAAATTAATTTACCCTGTAATTTTCCGTTTTGCTATAGGCATCAATTCTAAATCATCTTCAGGTACAGCAGATGTTAATTCAATACGATATTCTATAACTGAGTTCGGTGGAATGTTTGGTTTCAATCCCTCTTCACCATAAGCTAATCTCGGTTCGACTTTGACTAATGCAACTTCACCAATATTCATTAATGGTAATATTAAATCCAATCCTTGTACAATTTCCATATCACCAATTTGAATTTCAAAAGAATCATATTGTTCAACAACAGTTCCATCTTCAAGAGTTCCTTCTAATTGTATAATGCAAATGTCATGTCTATGTGGTCGACTTTCTGGTAAACCTTCTTTTATGATTTTCTTTTTAAGACTTCCGCTACCCAAGACATCCATCCATTCATCTTCTTCAGTTGATTTTTCAGATTTAACTTCATCTTTATTGTTTTCATCAGTCTTGGCTGTTTCAGGTGCTGAAAGATCTTCAAATGAACTACTATTACTTTCATTACTACCATTTTCTGCCTCCAATAGATTTTTACTTTCCATTTCAGTGTTTGTATTTTCTGTTTCCATTTTTATGTTGTTAGTACTATAAAATATTAAGGTTAGTTTAATAAAAGGTAAAATTAAAGTAATGATAAGAGTACAAAACAAACCTTTTTTATTGTATAAAAATAAGGATTTTTTCTTTTTAAATTTTAACCTTGTAATTTTTATAATTTGATGTGGATCTGTCAGTCATTTGGGTTAAAATTTGATTACGTTATTAACTAACATGAAAATACAGTTAATGTGATTACATCATTGATTTTTTATATTACATTTTTGTAATCCTAAAAATATAAACAAATGATTTTACGTCAATATCAATAGTGCATGGTGAGTGCATCTTATTGGTTTTTGTTGGTTTTGTTTAAACAAAAAAAAAGGACTTACTGTCTTTAAATAATACATAAAGATTTAGTTAATTTAAAATAATCTTAATTTGAAACCAATAAAACAAATATGTTTACTTTTAATTAATAAATAAAGCACATTATAATAACATAATTAATGCAATAAAAAGCAATACATACACTCATCGCTTGATTTACCAACGTTGTTGGTAATTGAACCGCTTGAATTGACAACGTCGAGAGGGGTCCCCACCACCGTGCCGACCTTAACGTTGATTGGTGAATTTAAATTTCGCGCAGAGATAGCAATCACGATAGTATTATGGAGGAGATTGGAGAAGGTTGGCAAATCGCGCGTTTGGCCCGTTACTAAATCAAGCGGTGATTAAATCGAAGGTTACGAAATCGAGAGATGAGTGTAATTTGACAAATTAATTACGTTGGTAATCCTGATAGAATTGGATAGAATCTCGTTGATCTCGTTTATTTGTTGTCGTCATTATTGCTGTCTTTGCGCTTGTTGGTGACGTCAAGACGTCGATGACGTTTAACCCTTTCTGACAAGTATTTTAACCAATAAACGAGTACCACCACAGCACTGCATTGCATTTGATGTTGTTTGGGTCGTGAACTTGTACCTTTGTGTTTTTCTATAATTGTCGTGTACTGTGATATTATAAGCTAATAACAATGAAACTTCAATTTCTAGCAATATTTGTGTTCTCTGCACTATTAACTGTGCACGCTGAAGAACCCAAAAAAGGGCCGAGAGTTACGGACAAAGTAAGATGCAATTTTTTTTAAGTTTCTAAAAAATGTCTAAAACAATAATTTTATAGGTATGGTTCGATATTACTATCGGAGGAGAACCCGCAGGGAGGCTAGAAATCGGTATTTTTGGAAAAACTGTTCCAAAAACTGCTAAGAACTTTGTAGAATTAGCTAAGAAACCGGCTGGTGAAGGATACAAAGGAAGCAAATTCCATCGAGTAATCAAAGACTTCATGATCCAAGGAGGTGATTTCACTAAAGGAGATGGAACTGGAGGTAAGTAATAATATATTCCACCGTAATATTGCATTTAAAATATTTGACATTAATAATTGTTTAGGACGAAGCATCTATGGAGAGCGTTTTGAAGACGAAAATTTCAAGCTCAAGCATTATGGAGCTGGATGGTTATCCATGGCAAATGCTGGCAAAGACACAAATGGTTCACAGTTCTTTATCACCGTTAAGGCAACTAGCTGGTTAGATGGCAGGCATGTTGTATTTGGAAAAGTATTGAAAGGAATGGTAAGACTAATTGCATAATCGTTTGTTTTGTAATATGTTATTAACATTTTTGATCATTTATTTAGGACATCATTAGAAAAATTGAAAAGATGAAAACAGATGGTCGAGATCGCCCAACATCAGATGTTATGATTGCTGATAGTGGGGCAGAAGAGGTTACTGAACCTTTCAGTGTGACAAAGAATGATGCTACAGATTAATTCAGTGAACATTTTGATGCAATCCTGCCATTATTATTGTAACAACTTTTGTATTAATAGATTATATGATTTATAAATAAATGATCAAACAGTACTTTGTGATATATTATTTTTGCTTTGATTGTGTTAAAAAATATAATTAAAGTATAAAATATAAATTTACATAAAAAGTTAAAACAAATGGATTTTTAAATATAGAATCGAAAGAACTATTTCTTTTTATCTTTGTTTGTTTTATTTTGTTTTGATGACTCCTCTGGTTTTATATCTTTGTTTTCTGGTTTCTTGTATAATTTAAAATTTCTATCTTTTTCATCCTGAACATGTTTTTTTAATATGTTCCATTTCTTTTCATTTGATGTAGTGTCTTTCTTTTCTGATTTATCTTTTTCACCTTTATCATCTGTTTTCTTTTGTTTGAATAACTTCCATTTCTTTTCATCTGATTTGAAATTTTTGTCTTTTTCATCTTGATCATGTTTTTTGAATAATTTACATTTATTTTCTTCTGGTTTAAAACCTTTGTTTTCGGATTTTATATTTTTGTCTTTTTCATCTTTCTTGTCTTTTATGAACTGATTCAATTTCTTATCATCTGATTTAACTTTGTTTTCAGATTTATCTAATTTTAAATCTTGTTTTTCCGATTCTTCGCCCGATAATCTTTTTTTGTCAGGTGTTTCTTGCTTTTCAGTTTTAGTTTGATCTGATTTGCCTTTTTTACTTTCATCCACTGTTGCTTTCTTCTTTTTTGTCTTATAATTATCATAATTTGGTATTGGAACTTTCTGCTCATACGGCATAGTTAATCTTAAAATAACTGCGGCATAAACATAAATTCTATTACAGTACGATACCCACGTAAAAGAATTTTTATGATTAAATAACTCTTCATCAACTTCGTCACCCCTTGGTAACGTATGAATAAACATCCAATCATCTGCTGCTGATTCCATATCTTTTAGACTGAGTTTTAAATTTTTTTCATCATGTTTTGTTGTAATTATGACATTTCTTTTACCAATCGCTTCAGTTGGTTTCAAACATTCCTGTACGGCTCCTTTATATATTACACTGTCGCTTTGAGCTAAGGGAAGAGCTTCGGGGGATACGAGAGAGTCAGGATTACATGCACAAGAATAACATATGTTCATTCCCATTTTGGGGAAACTCGTGAGATAACAGTTAAGACAATGTCCAACTGGACCTACCCATGCTACATTTAGATTACGTAAGTAACCAAAGTGACTTTGTATAGTAAAAAGATCTGTCAGTGCTTGAATTGGTTCGGTTTTAACAGAAACAGCGTTAACTATTGGTACAGAACAACCATCTGCTAATTTTAAAAAAATTCTTTGTGAACTTCCTTTACAAATAACTACATCTGACATAATACTTAACATTTTTCCTGTGTCTTTTATAAAAGGGGTTTTTTCCCATAAAGGATTGAGTATTGTTGTCACACGAGCACCTATTAATTGTGCAGCAAAAGACAAGGGTAACTGTACTTTTAAACAGGGGCCGTCCAATAGCAATGTTACTCTTATATTTGTTTTTAGTGACTCTCTTCTTTTGAAAGTTTTTTTTATATCAAATGCTGTCCACAGCAAATGTTTGATTTCTTCTGGTGTGAAGTCTCTTAAACATAGTAAATCTTTTCCAATTAATTTAACTGATTTTAAATCTGAAGCACATATGCAGTAAAAACGTGGATTTAAGAAAAACATTTTACATTTTTGAAAGATGATTGACAGAAAGGTGACATGATCATTTTATTATAAATTTAGTATGTTTATATTTTATGATAACTATTTAATGGAAAAAAAATGCAAATAATAAACAAAGTAAATAAAAACTATTTTAATACTTTATTAGGAATCATACGGATAACATAAACAATGTATATTAAACAATTTCAGCATAATAAAATTAACTTTGCACAGTAGGTATATCATATACATTTATAAAATATAAGTAATAAAAGGGATGGATCTATAGAGAACCACTTATGTTTAAATAAACATTTATCATATTTGATAAGATATATAAAACATATTATTCATAGATTATTTTTCTATTATATATAAATTCCATGCCATCTTTTCAATTTTCTTTGAATAAAAACAATTTTCAGAATCCATGTGCGTTCAAAATAAAAAATTTTAAATCCTTATTAAGAAAACAAAATTTTAAGATGCAAATAAATTTATTTCAATACAAACAGCAAGGACTATTTGCAAATACAACTCAGCATTGTATGATAACAAACTTATTATTTACGGATAATATGAAAAAACATACAAATTTAAACCATTATAAACCAATTTATTAAATATATTAATATATAAAAAACAAGCCATTAGAAGCATGAGCTTATGTTTTTGTGCTGAACACAACAATTTATTTATATTGCACAGCTGAATGCTGATTAATTACAACTGAAGAAATGACGAATTATCTATGATGAAAATGAAAATAACACTTTTTGAAATTATTTACATTTAACATTCGTCAAGCTATAGTACACACAATTCATCGCGATTGTCGATATTGATTCTAATTGTAATAATAAACAAAATAATAGGCAATAAAACAATCACGATGGATCGAACATACTACATAACAACGCTAGCTGTTACGCACTTGTACCTTCTTGGCATCATCAAATGATAACTGTACAAAAGTGGCTCTTATGTCCAACAGTCGGCCTACATTCGTACAATTGCATTAAACAAGACTAACAGACATCATTGATTCTTCAGTTCCTTACCAATGGTGTACGATACAATCTTGTTCCAATCGAACTTGGTACGAGTGACGGGCAGTTGTCTGCGCAAAGCTTTGAACGTTGTTTCAGACATGGTCTGGTAGTTTTCTGAAATTGCTGTCTGGTAGCCATTTTCTGCATCCTCTACTATTCGCACCATTTCGCTTGCTGTGGCAGCTTCGCTTCCTACTGTTACTACTTCCTTTATATCTTTCGAACTCACTAACTGCACATTGCCGTCTTCATAATAATGTACTTGAACTTTCAGAATACCTTTGAGCTCTGCTACTAAGCCTCCAGTTATCGTTAAAATCCATTGTGAACGCCAGCGTCCGTTCCAGTAGTTTTTAGGTTGAAACTGATGGTCCTCGATACACGCTGTCAATGTGATCACATTTCCTGGTTGACTTTTTCCTATAACAGTACACACACCTTGTTTGTAGTGGCTCTGTGTATATGTTGTAAATTCAGTTTCTAATGCAGCTCTCCATGGTTCAGCTGCAGAATCAGGTTCAAAGTGCTGATAATCAGAGGCTTCCTTTCGAAGATGGTCGTATTTGAAGGATTGTTTTGTGCGAGGATCGAAAAATCGTCCAGAACCGAGATCATTATGTTCAGTTATTAGCACCTGTAGATCTGATCCTTCGATTTTAACCGGTGTAAGCTGGTCCTTATTATATTGTGCAAAAGCAATACTCGCTTCTTCTCTTAGTAAACTATCATTATTTAAAAGTACTCTCACATCATTAAATACTTCGTTAAATTCACCTGGAGGCGAATGTAAAATGAAATCCGATACAATTCTCACTTTTTCTTGATCAGTTATAACTTCATCACCGTCAGTCGCCATCTTTATTAGGTTGGGTTGACTTGGTTGACTCATGTATGTCAGTCAGTAAAGTGTTGTTTAATCAGTGTTAATCATGTTATTTTTTTAGATCTTCTTATCTATGAATTTTAAAGCTCTTTCCCCCTCTTACTGCGCACTCTACTTGAGCATTAACTAAATAACTATTAACCCTGCTCATAAGTGAGCTTTAATACTTTCTACCTGGTGCCTGGGCCCTTATTCTCGAGTTCGCTCGACTTTTTTTTCGTTCGACTTTCTAGTAAGTAACTAGATTATTCCCTAAAATTTCGAACGCAATGAAAATAGTGTATTCTTGAATCTCGATTCGACTTTTCGTTCGTAAAATGTCGAATGAAAAATCTCGAGTAGTCTTTTGCATGCGAGATTTCGATCGTCGCTCGACTTTTTTATTTGTTTGGTTATGTTTTAGTATACATTATACATAAATTCAAATAGTATATAAATGTCTCGATCTTGTATTGATAATGAAAAACAATTATGTGTGTTGAGAGATTTTATATTTTTATATTAAATAAAAGTGAGTATTGAAATATTAATTTTTTATTGAAATTAAATTAATAAACTTATAAAACTAGATAAAATTTATACTTTTTATATAAATATTTATATGGCACTAAAAAATTTTAATTTATTATACTATTATCAGAAGATTGTGAGATTAGAAAAGAATATTATAACAATAAAATTTTAGCTATTAAAGAACAGACGGAAGCTACAAGACTGGAAGTTGCTGTTGCTACAGCTATAAATAATAAAAACAATGTGATTCAAAGCAATATATAGATGATTTTTCACTATTTGCTCATGTTGTTAAAGATGTGGTATCTAAAGTTTTAGATACAAAATAGCTAATTGCAAAACAATAGTAAAATAAATTAATTTATAAAAATAGTTCTTTTATTAAATAAATATACATACACAATTATTCTTTCATTTGTTAACCTCAGATTAAACCAACACAGTAAAACAGAAACATTTATAAACACTATTATTTTTTCCAGTCTTGTAAAATTTCTGTATTTTTATTATTAATTTTATATTTTTTAAATTATTTAATTTTAATAACTCTGATTCTTTTCCTATTTTTTAATTCCTGATTTAATTATTTTAAATGACGACAAAAATAAATAAAACCATAGACATAGAATAAAACATAAAATACTTTAATTTCATTGGTCAACTGCTAGGAATAAAGTTGACAACATCGCATAAATGTCGAAGGCAAATTTACGTTCGACATTCATGTCGAACGAACTCAAGAATACGCATTTCATGTATCATGCGACTCGACTTTTTAAATCTCGAACGAAAATCTCGCATTCGACATATTCTCGAACGAACTCGAGAATAAGGGCCCTGGTATCCTACACCAAGCTTGTCCAACCCGCGGCCCGCGATTATATTTGGTGCGGCCCACATCGGATTATATTTTTTTAATATTAATTTAAAAAATAAGATATAAAAATTATGTAAACAATTTAAAAACTTTGAATATTTCAGAATATTAACATCCCAGGAAAAAATCGATCAGATCCAATTGGATCCAAATTTTTTCAGATGGTTATTCATTTGGATCTGATTGGATTTAAAAATTGCCCTATATTACCAGTAGTCCAGTGCCAATCCGACTTTTTAAGGCCAAAAAACAGGAAAATTCTCTACAGGATAGCGATAGTGGTAATCGTTGCTAAAAAAGATTACAAAAGGAGAAAAAAAAATGCACCCCTGCACATGAAGCAATTTCGAAGGGGGGTGGTTTTTAAGGGCTGAAAATGTTTTTTTGCGATTTCCGGCGAAGTATGTCTTCCTATCGAGAAATGGTCTACAGTCTACAGTAAAGTTGTAGATAATAAATAAATCTACAATTTTTTTTCAAACCAATTTACAACATAACCTCAAATTTTCCGAGATAATGGCGAAATACCGTTTTTTTAAATTTTCGAGTTTTTTATGTCGAAAAAAAATTTCAAAATTTCGAAATTTTCTTGAAATGTATGATTTGAAGTCCTTTAATTTTACCGATCTGTCCGGAATTTCAAAGTAAAATATTTCCTGAAATATTAACCTTTTTCAAAAAAAATGAAATTTTTTCAATCGAAAAATTGATCGTAGAAATTTTCGATTTTTAGGGTTCCGAAGAAACCCTATTAATCTCACTTTGTCGTCCGTCCGTCCGTCCGTTCTTTTCAATCAAAGCTCAATAGCTCGTAAACTATATAAGCTAGAACCTTGAAATTTTTACTGAATATGTAAACTGACACCCTCTAGTAAAATATGTACAAATATTTTGGAAAAATATTTTTTTAGGGGGGGTGCCAAGAAGCTAAAGACAGGCAAAAAAATATATTTTTTTTTATACCAAGGCAAGTGGCACATCAAAATGTGTAACCAAGCTAGTGTAATTTGATCCTTATTCTTATTTTTTTATAAATCAAAAATGGCGCCTACCGGGGGCTTTAAAGCAAATTCAAAAAAACAAATAAAATTCCAAGTCGTGTGGGGTGTTAAAATGTAGATCTCAGTGAGTAGAATATGACACTATTTTTTATGTTTTTTCTAAATTAAAAATGGCGCCTACAGGGGGCTCCAATCAAAAATTTTGTCTGAAAAAAATTAGGTAATGAGGCTTTGGTGAGACTACCAACGACAAATACTAAAGTCACCAATATCATTTTAAATTTTGGAGAAAAGGTGAGGGGTGTCATAAATTGTTTTATTTTTATTTTTTTATCTAGGTATGTGGGGTGTCGAAATGTAGATCTCAGTGAGTAGAATATGACACTATTTTTTATTTTTTTTCCAAATTAAAAATGGCGCCTACAGGGGGCTCCAGGCAAAAAAAAATTTTGTCCCCCCCCCCCTCTAACTCAGTAACTACTGGCTCAAAAAATCTGAAAAAATTAGGTAATGAGGCTTTGGTGAGACTACCAACGACAAATACTAAAGTTACTAATATCATTTAAAAATTTTGAGAAAAGGGGAAGGGTGTCATACATTTTTTTATTTTTATTTTTTTATCTAGGTATGTGGGGTGTCGAAATGTAGATCTCAGTGAGTAGAATATGACACTATTTTTTATTTTTTTCCAAATTAAAAATGGCGCCTACAGGGGGCTCCAAGCAAAAAAAAAATTTGTCCCCCCCCCTCTAAAGGTGGCTACAGACGTAACTACATGCTTGACAACACCGCTTGATCAATCCGTTTGATCAAGCACGCACAATTTCGCTGCGCCACCACACGCACAAGCATATGCTTGTACAAGCGGCAGTTTGTT
Organism: Sialis lutaria; assembly: GCA_949319165.1. Taxonomy (NCBI): domain Eukaryota; kingdom Metazoa; phylum Arthropoda; class Insecta; order Megaloptera; family Sialidae; genus Sialis; species Sialis lutaria. The sequence goes on along the minus strand of OX439232.1, from coordinate 10,524,219 downwards.
ATCACATACAAACATACACGTTCTTGGTACACACGTTGAGACCGCTTGTGCAATCGCGGATTGTACAAGCGGTATGATTAAAATTCAATCAATCTTCAAGCGGATTGTGCAATCATAATGCTTGAGCAAAATTACCATACACACGCTACAATATGCTTGATCAAACGGATTGATCAAGCGGTGTTGTCAAGCATGTAGTTACGTCTGTAGCCACCTTAAAATTCAATCAATCTTCAAGCGGATTGTGCAATCATAATGTTTGAGCAAAATTACCATACACACGCTACAATATGCTTGATCAAACGGATTGATCAAGCGGTGTTGTCAAGCATGTAGTTACGTCTGTAGCCACCTTAATAACTCAGTAACTACTGGCTCGAAAAATCTGAAAAAAATTAGGTAATGAGGCTTTGGTGAGACTACCAACGACAAATACTAAAGTCACCAATATCATTTTAAATTTTGGAGAAAAGAGGAGGGGTGTCATACATTTTTTTATTTATTTATTTTTTTATCTGGGCATGTGGGGTGTCGAAATGTAGATCTCAGTGAGTAGAATAGGACACTATTTTTTATTTTTTTTCTAATTTAAAAATGGCGCCTGCAGGGGGCTTCAAGGAAACCTCTAGCTCGGTAACTACTGACTCAAAAAATATGAAAAAAAATGGTAATGGGATTTTTATAAAACTAGTAACGACAAATACTAAAATCAACAATATCATTTCAAATTTTGAAAAAATAGGAAGGGGCGTCATGGATTTTTTTTATTTTCATATCTAGGCTTGTGGGGTGTCAAAATGTAGATCTGAATTAATAGAATATGATCCTATTTTTATATTTATTTTTAACTCAAATAGGTATGCACCCAGACCCGGATTTACCATGCAGGCAGAGTAGGCACGTGCCTAGAGCGGCAAAAATTTAGGGGCGGTAAATTTTAGCTTTTCACACTTTCTTTTTAATAATTGATAAAATTTTAACATGAAAACCTGAAAAAAGGTCATTGATATGAAAAACCTCATTTTTTTCGTCTTGAGTCTTTCAGATAGATAAACTAAAAAAAATAACTAATACTATGTAATAGAACTTTATTTATTTTTTTAACAAAGTTATTTTAAATATATTAAAATTTTTCAATAAATAATGCTTTTACGATTTATTACCGAAAAATTACTTACCTATTTACAGCATTCTATTCCTACCAATTTACACTGTATTACATTTTTTTTCGTAAATTATCTATTTATTAAATTGAATATATTTTATTATTGTATTTTAGCGCAAAAATTTCATGATTAGTACAAAATTTTTAGTGATTGAAAAATAAAGGCTTGTTTACACGCAACGATAAATCGTAACGATGAGAATCGTTACGATTTATCGTAGCGTGTAAACAGGACATTGTAGCGATTTATTGGAATAAAATTCCTTATTGGAATTTTATTGGAATAAAATTTCAATAAGGAATTTTATTCCAATAAATCGCTACAATGTCCTGTTTACACGCTACGATAAATCGTAACGATTCTCATCGTTACGATAAATTGTTACGATTTATCGTTGCGTGTAAACCAGCCTTAAAATCGCATTTTTCACAAATTGCTAATTTAGGTTTTTTTAATTTTTCACAGGTTTTTTAAATGTAAAGGTATTTTAATTTTTTATCTATCTGAAAGTTTGACTCAAGACGAAAAAAATGAACCCCTAAAAAGTTAAAAAATCGAAAATTTCTACGATCAATTTTTCGATTGAAAAAATGACATTTTTTTTCGAAAAACGTTAATATTTCAGGGAATATTTAACTTTGAAATTCCGAACAGATCGGTAAAATTAACCCTTCTGTCAACCATTAGGTCTGGCCAGACCTTTTTGATCTTTCCATAAGTTTTTTTGATAGAAATATTTTATGTATCTTTATCAAATTCCTTGAATTCCTTAATCTACCTCTTTTCTATGATTCAGTGCAAAAAAATAATAATCGGGTGTGTCGGAGTGCGAAAAAAAATTATATTTCTATTTGTATACCTCTTGTCTACCTTATAGGTCTGGCCAGACCTTCTTACCTTTAATTACCTTTAAAATGGGACACCCAGTGCCGGATTAAGCCCACCGGGGGCCTTAGGCCATTCAAAATTTGCCCCCCCCCCCTTTTTTTGAAAAGCTGTAAAATTAAGTGTTATTCAAACATGCATAGAAATTTAACAGTCTTTAAATATCATTTTAAGGTTCCTCAACATTCAGCACTGAATGATTTTGTTTTGGTAAAAACACTGAAAGGAATCGTCTTTGTTTATATAAACAAGCCTGAGTTTTCAAGCACTGTTCAAACTTTTTAGCGGGCGATTCGAAATTTGAATAGTCAATAAAATAACAATCTAAATGATAAATTAATATAAATTTCAAAATAATTTGTTTAAAAATAGATTTTATAAACAATTGCATATGATAAATAAATTGATCGACAAAATTGGTCGATCGATTGTTCAAAGGCTTTTTTCGTTAAAACTACAATAAAAATTCGATAGAATAAAAAATTGAATTAATAAAAAAATTTCAAAAATTTCAAAATTTTCAAATTTTCAAGTTTTCATGGGGGCCCCAGGCCACGGCCTAGTCCGGCCTAATGGGTAATCTGCCACTGGGGACACCGTTACAACTTCAAATTCCACAACCTACCACTAGTCAAACAGCCAGTGTTGCCAGTATGATTTCCGTAAAAAGTACGACAGACGTACCAAAAAGGTACGAATATTGAAAAAAAGGTACGGTTTTCAAAAAATTTAGAGGAATTGCTGTTTAATAGTTTATAAAATAGAAAAAAATATAGGAGGAACTGTCTATAAGTTATATCTCATTTGAGAGTGCTTGCTAGCTAGCAAATTTGTTAAAGACAATTTGAAATGTTTATTAGGTATTGCATGTATATTTGTTGCATTGTAATTTGTGGTGAACGTTATGATGACAATGACGTTATTTTGTTTGTGTAATGTTTTCTATTTTAATGACATGTTTCTGTAAAAGTAAAATTAGGTGTTAAATTTGTTACATTTTCAATGCAATAAAAAGTTTTCTTAGTTTTACAGACAACAATCTTTGTTGGGCTAAAAGGTACGGAAAGAGCCGATTTCAGCCAAGGTACGATTTTGGTACGATCGAGTCATGAATAGTACGAAAACCGTACTAAAAAGTACGTTCTGGCAACATTGCAAACAGCAGCAAAACAGAAGAAATCCTGCAAGATTTGCCGAATAAATGATAAATTTCAAAGAAAAACAAGATTCACGTGCAATGCTTGCGTAGACCCGGTATGTTTGCAACATAGCCGGCAATATTTAAAATGTCACGAATGTGTAAATCTATAAGATAAATAAAAATACAAAAAAAAATTAAATAAAATTCAAAATGTATTAAAATAAGAGAAAATACTATGGCTAGGCCATAAAATGCACACCCCTTAAACATAAAAAAATGTATCTAAATATATAAAAGGAAGTGCCCTGACTCACTCACTCACTGATCGAAAATTAACAATCAACCGTACGGTATCTTCCACTGTTCATAGAAAGCTCAAATTTGGAATATATATTCCTTGGTCAGGGAACGTAAATGTGACGTCGCGATTTTTGGAAAAAAGTTCAGTTGGGGGGTTAAAAAGGCCCCTCTAAATTTTAACGCCTACTAAATTAAATTCAAATGTCATGTCGTAACACTCGTAACTATGGTTACAGTTTATTTTATTATTTATCGGTAAAACGTCATGTCAGTTTAATTTTATATCATAGTTATAATAAATAGTCCAAGTAAATTAGATATTTAAGAAGAACAAAATCATAAAGTTTTGATATTTTGTACACGTACTCTCAGAAGGGTTCGGAATAAGAGCCCGAAAAGTTCCCACCTAAATCGTGGATGGAACATCCCCTTTTACGTGAAAAACTACCCTTGGAGTGAATATTATTCCAGTTTTTCCCATTTTTCATCCGAACTACCGCTCAAAGAAAAAAATATTATAGGAATTAAAGATTAAACATGAAATTTTACGTAATAAATGTCATATGCACTATTCGGCTAATCCTCAGCCTACTCTCGCATTCAATGCTCAAAGTGAAGGGTAGTTTTTGGAGCGCAAGGAAAAATCGGTATGACAAGATTTTTCACCGTAAATATTTCCATAACGGTTAATTTTACCAAAAAGTTGATAAGAATAAAAATTGTAGAACTGAATCTCCTCTATAAGATCTAAATATCAGAATTTTGTTTCAAACGTTTTTTTATTGATTTTTTACCTTTTTACACAAACGTAAATTACATTATTTTCAGATATTTTCCATAGAACCCATTGAGACAACATTTTCGCGCGTTTTTTTTAGTGATTTACCATCGTAAGTCTATTATACTAAAGTCTTGTATATTTTTACAAATTTATTCCTGTTTTTGGTGTAGAAGTAGCTTTAAGTATGAACTACGTGTTTATTCATTCAGAATTTAATTATTTTATACAGGATATCCGTTAAAAGGACTTAAGGGACAAGCACATACACACACACATTGGAAACATAGTTTTTTTTTTAATATAAATTGTAGTTGTCCCACTTTTTTTTGTTATAAATTATATTCGTGTAAAATTATGGTATATGCATTTGTGAAAAAAGGGAAAACATCAATAAAAAACGTTCGAAAAAAAATTGTGTTACATGAATCTCATAGAGGAGATTCAGTTCTATAATTTCCATCATTGTCATTTTTTGGTACAATTAGCCATTATGGAAATATTTACGGTGTAAAATCTCGTTATACCGATTTTTCGTTGCGTTCCAAAAACTACTCTTCACTTTGAGCATCGAACGCGATAGTAGGCTGAAGATTAGCCGAATAGTGCACATGACATTTTTTACGTATAATTTAATCAGGTATATTTAATTCTTATTATATATGTTTCTCAAAACGACGGTTCGAAAACAAAATACTGTATAAGACTTTACGAAAGGAAATATTTTTAAATCCATAAAAAAATAGTCCGTTTCATAAGTTGGTTGTCCAATAGAAACACGCCGTCATTTTATTAAAACATATATGCAGTTTGTCGACAACATTACTATTGAGTATTACACTAAAGCAAATCTTAACAGACAGTTCTCATAGGTGCTACAAAATTTGGTTAAAAAAATGTGGAACATTTTGATATTTATTTTCAACGCAGAGGCACAATTTATAACTTCCATCCTCAAAATTTTATATCACAATTGTCAAATGGGTTGCAGGAAACGATACAAATGTGTTAAAATTGGGTTGCGCTGCTGAACTATGTGTTTCAAATACCACAGAGAAGGTTGCCTTAATTCGCCAACTGAAGAGAAATTAATTCAAGAAACCAGCACTGACCAATAAAAATGTAAAAGACTTATGTGGAATAGACTTACGAAGGTCAACCACTAATTGAAAAATGCACGAAAACTTTAACTCAATGGGTTCTATGGAATATATCTGAAAATAATGTAATTTACGTTTGTGTAAAAAGGTAAAAAATCAATAAAAAAACGTTTGAAACAAAATTCTGATATTTAGATCTTATAGAGGAGATTCAGTTCTACAATTTTTATTCTTATCAACTTTTTGGTAAAATTAACCGTTATGGAAATATTTACGGTGAAAAATCTTGTCATACCGATTTTTCCTTGCGCTCCAAAAACTACCCTTCACTTTGAGCATTGAATGCGAGAGTAGGCTGAGAATTAGCCGAATAGTGCATATGACATTTATTACGTAAAATTTCATGTTTAATCTTTAATTCCTATAATATTTTTTTCTTTGAGCGGTAGTTCGGATGAAAAATGGGAAAAACTGGAATAATATTCACTCCAAGGGTAGTTTTTCACGTAAAAGGGGATGTTCCATCCACGATTTAGGTGGGAACTTTTCGGGCTCTTATTCCGAACCCTTCTGAGAGTACGTGTACAAAATATCAACACTTTATGAATTTTTTCTTCTATTTGGCAAATTTTAATCTAAATACCGTGGACTAAAAGTGAATGTGTTTAATATGAACAATAAAATACAATAATAAAACAAATATAGAGAACATAACGCATTAAAATAAATGTACAACTGAAAGTAATGAATAAATGAAATTTTTACACATTTCTCAAGAAAATTGAAGATAAACCATCACGGTTACAAATATACAAAACAAAGGTTGGTACATTTAATTTTCTTTAGTAGGTACTTATTTTCGATTTGAAAACATTTTTAATTCTTAAGGTTTAGTGCGATCAATTGATTTGCGATAAATTGTTCTTACGGTAAATTGTTTTACGATGAAAAATTAAAAATTTATCATGATAAAAGTAAAAATTGTTGCAAATAAGAATTGATAATTGCAGACAAAATTCATATTAAAACCTTTATTTTCATCAAAATAGTCATATGGGAGGGAAATTTAACTTCATATATATATGTATAAATCAATGACTCTAGCAATAATTTGTGACGTTTTTAACATCTATACAAAATCTAAAGCATATACACTTATTAATGAATTTTAAAATTTAGCTACTTTTATCACCGATTATCTTGCAAATTACTCCTAAAATCCGGAAATTATATTCCAACACAGAAATAGTCATAGGGGAGGGAAAAACTTCATATATATGTATAAATCAACGACTCTAGCAATAATTTGTGACATTTTTAAATTCTATACAAAATCTAAAGTATATACACAGATAATCACAGATTGTTTTTGAAGTTATTCCTAAAACCTGGAAATAATTATTTTCAAAAATAGAAATTAATTTAAATAAAAAAAGGATATAGGATGATTTTATGTTAACAATAATTTGTGAGATTTATAACTTCTATATAATATCTAAAGCACAGATATTAATGAATTTTAAAATTTAGCTACTTCTGTCACCGATTGTCTTTTACTTTTTAAGTTATTATAGAAATAATTTAACTAAAAAAAATATTATAGCATGATTGTATGTTAAACAGTGTGGCCAGTTTCTGGAAAACCGGGAAAAGTCAGGGAATTTTGCTATACAGGGAAAAGCCAGGGAATTTGGTTGGAAGTCAGGGAATTTTAAAAAAAATGCAAAATCACACAAATTCTCGAAAATATCTAAGTGACGTTTTTTTTAGGTTATTTATATAAATTATTTAAATAAAAAACAGGGAAAAACGGTAAAAATTATCCTGGAAAAGCGGGAAAAGTCAGGGAAATTTGTCCCAGAGAAATACTGGTCATCCTGTTAAATATAGTTTAATTTAATATCCCCGGGTAACACCGGGTCCTATGGCTAGTTAACTTATAATATCAAATAAATACGGTACAGGTTACAGGTACAATATAATTGGTGAAACTTAAAAGGATGTTTGAAAAAAAGATTGGAGTTAATTAATATTATATAAATATATAATATGAAGTTTATCACTCATTAAGATTTTTTAGAAAATCAACAATGAATCTTGATATCAATCGATTATTACCTTTTTTTATTTAAATTTAGGATGTATTGTAATAAAACAACAATCATTTTAATTTACAATTTTTATATAACATATTTTTTTGTAAAATGTATAAAGTAAATAAATTAATTAATATCTAATAATAATTAAAAAGATAAATACATCCACATATTGCAGCGATAACAGCTGTGTTCACCTGATGTCTAGCATTTAAAATGAAACAACAATGTAACGTTTATAGGTTATATGACGTATATAATATATTTGTTTTAAAAATGCAAACTTACCAGATTTTATCTTGATTAAAAAGATTGATTGGCTTTGAATAAAATAATTAAAATACAGCACGTATCGATGTACATTTGTACATGTATTTATATATTAATTAACACAATATAATAATTATGGAATTTGAAGTGACATATGAAGAAATAGCGCCTACTACTATTAATAAATTATAAATAGCAACTACTCTATTTGTAAAAAAATTTCTTGTCAAAATATGAATTTTTGTTTAAATAAACTGCAAATTTCGTTACTTCTAGTTATCCAATTTTGTTGAGTTTTAATAGGGTTCTATTCTGATAATAGATGAAGTGAATTCAAAAGGATTGGTGCAAATTTATTTCGAATTGTGACCTGTAGTTCGGCGTTTCTATCAAAAAAGCGGGTTAAATCGACAAATTGAACTTTATTTATATTTTTATAACAGAAAATTAAAACCGATCGATATTAAACTAAGCAAAAATGGAGACTGTAATGTTTTCTATCAGAAAATGTAAAAATGTAAGTGAGATACTGAAAAAATTTAAGATATAATACTCATTTTATCAATTTATATACGAAAAAATTTTTTAGGACGAGAGTAGAACACACTTCCAAGCAGAGCCTGCTTGGGGTGTGCAATATATATTTTATATTCAAATTAATCTATAAAAAAAGTTTTATTAATTTTTTCCATTTATTTTATTTAATTCTCATACAAAATATATGAAGGTCCAGCCAGACCTATATGGTAGACGGAAAGGTTTTAGAACTGTGGTTGACAGAAGGGTTAAAGGACTTCAAATCATACTTTTTATGAAAATTTCAAGTATTTTGAAATTTTTACATAAAAAACTCGAAAATTAAAAAAAGCGGTTTTCGCCATTAAGTCGGAAAATTTGGGGTTATGTTGTAAATTGGTTTGAAACAAAATTGTAGATTTATTTATTATCTAGAACTTTACTGTAGACCATTTTTCGATAGGAAGACATACTTCGCCGGAAATTTTCAACCCTTTAAAACCACCCCCCTTCGAAACCGCTTCATTTGCAGAGGTGCATTTTTTTCCCTCTTTTGAGCAACGATTCCCACTATCGCTATCCTGTGGAGATTTTTTTTTGTCCTAAAAGGCTTTGGCACTGGGCTACAGCTATTATTTATTGTTAAATTATTAATGGTCGTGTAAAAAAATAAGGACATCCATTGTTTCTGGGTTAAGACCAAGGTATGGTTATGACGTGTCCTCTAGAGTCACTTCGGGCTGGGCTAGCCCAATCCGATCCAAATCTAACCCGAAAAAAAGTGGTAAAGGATTTTTTTTTATTGCTGTGTTGACTATTTTTAGAATAGTCTGGTTTAGTCCAGTCAATATAAAAATTGAGCTAGAAAAAAATGACGGAGTACATTTTTTTAAGAAATTGGTAGATTTCGATGTATAGAACATACCGATAACTTTTCCCCCCTTCGAAGGAGGATGCATAACTTTCTAGGGGCTTACAAAGCTGTCTAAAATCAGTTTTTTTGGAAATAACACTAAGGGCTAGAGCTGGGCGCGTGAGTAATTTTTGCTCACGATCACGAACGCTCACGAGCAAAATTTTTTTAGTCACGCCCGCTCACTCACGGTCTCAGAAATAAAAATCACGATCACGCACGCTTACGAATTGTATTTTTTTACTCACGCCCGATCACGCACGGCGGGTCACGGTCGTGACACGATTTAATAATATGAAATAAATAAAATTTTTAATTAATTTTTTTTTCGTGCAATATAATATGTGTATACTTTATATTTGTATTATTTCTTTTAAACTACATTTTTAGTGCCAATAATAACAAAAAAATTGATAAAATGGAAATAACATAGTATGTAATAGTAACAACGAATACATTTTAAAATCTGGGGGATTATTAACGTGTCGACAGAGGGATTTTAAATTTATTTCAAGTTGGCAACGCTGACTATTAAATTTTACAGTGCTTCCTCTTTGAAATTCTTATTGTAGTCAATTGTAGCATTTCGTATTAACAATTAAATATGTGAAACGAATCCAAACGTATCATTCTAAAAATATGCATAGTCACGACTCACGGACTCACGCACGACAAAAATTTACTCACGCACGGTCACGCACGATTGTTTTATTGTTACTCACGATCACGCACGCTCACGATCCAATATTTGAAAATCGCTCACGCTCACGCGGGTCACGGCCGTGACACGGCGTGACCCGAAGAATTCACGGCCCGCGCCCAGCTCTACTAAGGGCTGTCAGTTTTAGGATAAAATAAGCCTATTAAATCTTAAAGCTGATAAAATTACGAACAAAACAGTGTTTTTAAAAATTATGTACCTTAAATAGTTATTGAAATAGAGCCCACGAAAAATCGTTTAGCGACGTCGAGTTTGCAGATTACCCCTAAAATGTAGAGTTACGTTCGACCGCTGTATTTAATATGTTTTTAATTGAATTTCAAAATTAAATTTTAAATTATAATAGAGAAAATAGTCCCCTAAATAATGCTCGGCACCCACTGACGGAATCTTGAAAAATGTTTGAGTTATATATTTATTTAGGGCACTCTTTTCTCTATTATAACTTCAAATATCATTTTGAAATTCAATTAAATACATGTTAAACATAGCGGTCGAACGGAACTCTGCATTTTAGGCGAAGTAATCTGCAAACTTGACGTCGCTAAATGTGATTTTTTTCGCGGGCTCTATTTCAATAACTATTTAAGATACATAATTTTTAAAAACACTGTTTGGTTCGTAATTTTATCAGCTTTAAGATTTATTAGGCTTATTTTATCCTAAAACTGACAGCCCCAGTGTTATTCCCAAAAAACTGATTTTAAACAGCTTTGTAAGCCTAGATATGAAAATAAAAAAAAATCCATGACGCCCCTTCCTATTTTTTCAAAATTTGAAATGATATCGTTGCTAGTTTTATATTTTCGAGCCAGTAGTTACTGAGTTAGAGAGGGGGGGGGACAAATTTTTTTTTGCTTGGAGCCCCCTGTAGGCGCCATTTTTAATTTGGAAAAAAATAAAAAATAGTGTCATATTCTACTCACTGAGATCTACATTTCGACACCCCACATGCCCAGATAAAAAAATAAAAATAAAAAAATGTATGACACCCCTCCCCTTTTCTCCAAAATTTAAAATGATATTGGTGACTTTAGTATTTGTCGTTGGTAGTCTCACCAAAGCCTCATTACCTAATTTTTTTCAGATTTTTCGAGTCAGTAGTTACTGAGTTAGAGGGGGGGGGGACAAATTTTTTTTTTGCTTGGAGCCCCCTGTAGGCGCCAATTTTAATTTGGAAAAAAATAAAAAATAGTGTCATATTCTACTCACTGAGATCTACATTTCGACACCCCACATACCTAGATAAAAAAATAAAAAAATGTATGACACCCCTCACCTTTTCTCAAAAATTTTAAATGATATTAGTAACTTTAGTATTTGTCGTTGGTAGTCTCACCAAAGCCTCATTACCTAATTTTTTTCAGATTTTTTGAGCCAGTAGTTACTGAGTTAGAGGGGGGGGGGCAGACAAAATGTTTGCTTGGAGCCCCCTGTAGGCGCCATTTTAATTTAGAAAAAAAATAAAAAATAGTGTCATATTCTACTCACTGAGATCTACATTTTAACACCCCACACGACTTGGAATACATTTTATTTGTTTTTTTGAATTTGCTTTAAAGCCCCCTGTAGGCGCCATTTTTGATTTATAAAAAAATAAGAATAAGGGTCAAATTACACTAGCTTGGTTACACATTTTGATGTGCCACTTGCCTTGGTATAAAAAAAATATTTTTTTGCCTGTCTTTAGCTTCTTGGCACCCCCCCTCCCCCTAAAAAAATATTTTTCCAAAATATTTGTACATATTTTACTAGAGGGTATAATTTTACATATTATGTAAAAATTTCAAGGTTCTAGCTTATATAGTTTACGAGCTATTGAGCTTTGAGTGAAAAGGAATAGGGTTTCTTCGGAACCCTAAAAAGTCACAAAAATTACAATAAATACATTAAATATATGTAATAAGCGCAATCCACGAAGTGGTAGCGCTTATATGCTCGATTTTCCGTCCGTCCGTCCATCCTTCCGTCTGTCTTCCATCGCGAGGTCTCGGCCCCCTGACCACCTAGAGACCTCAGGTTTTCACTAAATGGTAGGTCTGTGGTTCTAGTTTAGCCCAATTTAGAAATTTTTCTGGTCTTACCCCCCCATCAAAATTTTTCATATATGGCTTCATGTAGGGGAGGTTCGGGTAGCCCCGGACACTTAAATAAATTGCAAATAAAAAATGCAATAAACAAATTTTCTGTTTTTATTTTAATCTTAAAATCAAATTAGGACCTTTATCAATCATATTGATTAAAAATTAGTAATCACACAATTTTTTTTACCGAAATATATTACAAATACTTTGACCTTAATTTTTTGGTAACACAAAAGTTGGCGGGTAGCCCCGGACATAGTAATAAATGGTGTCCCAATCGTTTCTTGTCCTTACAAACATCACAATAATAATAAATATCTGAAGAATATATATATAAACACAATCTTCATGGGCCCATTCTTTGCATTTATAGAACTGAATCCAGTCTTCTTCAAAAGTTTCTCCTCATATGATTAATTCTATCTTTTTTCCTCGATCTTCTTCAGAAAGACTTTAAATATCTTTCTTTGCCGACAACGTCTTTTTAGTGCCTTTACCTTTTTGTTATTTTGCTTCATCCTTTTATTGTCTTTACTTTTCTGTTTGTCCTCTACATATTTTTTATATTGTGAAGATGTTGAAATTTAATTCTTTTGGGTTTTTTGAGCCAACGTTAAATAATAAATTTGTTGTGCTGGTTGAAGGCACCGGTTCAGTTGCAGGCGATGTTCGACTAGTGGAGGACACTATCGATAAAGAATGGGCTGCAAAAGATTGATTGGAAATATTTTCATTAGTATCAACTTTTTGTGCAACGTCTGATCATTGAAAATCAATGTCAGTAAAGATTTTAGGATAAATTCTTGTGCATTTAAACCCGTTTTGTGCTATGTCAAGCCTTTTCTTGGCAATGACGTCACATTCTAAAACAAATTAACTCGCCAGCAGACCTTGTAATATTGGATCATAGATCGTTAAAACAATACTGCGAAATTCAAAACTAAAAACACTGTCCGGGGGTACCCGACATTATCGTGTCCGGGGGTACCCGATCGCTATCATGCAACATTTTTAAACACAACTCTTAAATTGTACAAGAAATTTTACAAATACCCTAACACACTTTAAATATATCAAATATCCTACAACTTTAAACATTAGACAAGTGCGCACACCTACTTATTCTATTTAATAACCTATAATGAAGTTTGACAGGAGCGACAAAAAATGTTTGCTGGAAACACAACATCCACTAGTGTGCAAACCAATCGACGTCCACGTGGCAACTGAGTTGTATTTGTTTTTACTCTTGAGGGCACATATTAAAAATAAAATTTTACTTACGCAACGTGGCTGGTTTCTTAGAAACTTTAAATGTCCGGGGCTACCCGCCGTCCGGGGCTACCCGACTCTCCCCTACTTCGTTGGACTCGAGATTGATTCACGGATCGATGTTCGGAAAAATTCCTAAAATGGGCTAAACTAGAACCATAGACCTACCATTTAGCGAAAACCCGAGGTCTTTAGGTGGTCGACACGTCGTCTCGCGGTGGAAGACAAACGGACGGAAAATCGAGTATATAAGCGCTACAACTTCGTGGGTTGCGTTAAAAAAGTGTATTTAACCCTCCGTCTGTACACTGGGTCTTTTAAGGAACAGTCGTAATTTCAAACTTCAATATCTCTCCTACGAATGGGGGGCGGGCTTATGCTACCTCGCCTAAAAAATCTAGGTATGAGTAGGGACTAAAGGCTCAAAGGGCACCCGGGTCTGACAATTTTCTTGTAAACGCCAGCAGATGCAAGTTGCGTCCGTTCCCTAAATGGGTCAGTGTACAGACGGCGGCGCCGGCGTTAGTGTTTTCTAAGGTAAATGGATACCGTTTTTTTTTTGCTTTTTTCGTCTTTTCATGGCTAAAATAAATGTTTCATGTAATTCTAGACTATTTTGACTATTTTTATGTAAAAAACCCACTGATTTTGTGCAAAATAATTACCATTTCGTTTATTTATGGCATGCCTGAATACGTAAAATATTTCCCACTTTCAGGTGCTGAAATAATTCAACTTTTTGGAGGCTATGCCAATGACACTATATTCTTTTGAAAGGTCATAGTCTAAGCTTCATAACCTTTTTTTAATATATTTGTTTATTGCAAAGTTACAATTTTTTTAACAAAATCCCCTTTTTCCTCCATTTTTGACTATACTTAAATTTTTATTGCCAATGGTTTTTAACTTTAGGCATTAACAACTGTTGAGCCATGTAGTAGACACTTCAAGAAGTAACTCTGATTTTTTTCAGATTTTTTGAAAGCCTATAAAACTTTGAAAACGCGACTGTTCCCTAAAAGACCCAGTGTACAGACCGTGTTTCGAAAAATATAGTGTACAGACGGAGGGTTAAATACAAGCCGATTTTATAAGTTCTTTATAAGGAACTTATAAAATCTATCTGCTCCACGCAGATTGTTTATTTGGAAGTCAAATAGATTTAATAAGTTCCGACATTTTTAAGTCAGGGCACGAATAGCTTTTATAAATTCCGATACGATTGCCGTTTGGAATTTAATAGATTGTATTCTTAGAGTACATACTACTAGAGCCAGCCTAGCCGCTCGGCCGTGCGAGAGAGAAAGTGTAAGAGTGCTACATCCTTTCTCTCTCGCTCCGCGTGCTTATTGGTCGGCAGAGAGGGGCAAGCGCTCCCCGCTATTACCGGTACAAATCAGCACGCGGAGCGAGAGAGAAAGGACATAGCACTCTTACGCTTTCTCTCTCGCACGCTTGTTCACACGGCCGAGCAGCAAGGCTGGCACTAGTAGTATATGCTCAAAGATTGTATTAGCCAGGGACCAGGGAACTTATAGAATTTATTAGTTCCAGAGTTTATATGTAAGGGAACTAATACATTTTATAAATACCGGAATTAATTCCCTCTGGAACTTATAAAATCTATAAGTTCCGGAGTTTATAAGTTAGGGCACGAATAGATTCCGGTACGAATTCTCTTCGGAGTTTATTAAATCTATAAGTTTTTAACGTAGAAATTAATTCCGGACCCCTGATTTTTAGGTAATGTTACTGTAAGTAGTAGGTAATAGTAGGTATGTACCAAGTACGGTTAATAACATGCATGATATTTATGGTAGTTTTTTACACGTCATCGAACATCCTCAAAATAATTAGCGGATTTGCAAGTAAACATACTAGAGAACAACAATCCGTCGATCGCCCTATAATCAAATCCTGTGCATAATTAAGATAATTAACGCTAATTAGCGCAATTTTCGAAACGAATTCCCGTCATTGAACATCCGAATGAAATTTATATGGAAATATAGATAAATACGTATAGTTTTAGAATATACCGGTCGCCCTCACCATATCCTGTGCAAACTACCCCAAAAACCGATTATAAGGGTGTAAAAAAATGACGGTAGTTTATCACCCGTTATCGAACATCCTCAAAATAAGTAGCTTATATGAAAGTAAACATACTAGAGAACAACAATACATCGGTCGCCCTTATCAAATCTTGTGCATAATTAAGATATTTTTGTTAAACCCTTTAAATCGGTTTTTGGAGTGGTTTGCACAGGATAGGGTTAGGGCGAACAGTATATTCTAAAACTATATATATTTATCTATATTTCCATATAAATTTCATTCGGATGTTCTATGACGGGAATTCGTTTCGAAAATTGCGCTAATTAGCGTTAATTATCTTAATTATGCACATAATTTGATGGAGGCGACCGATGTATTGTTGTTCTCTAGTATGTTTACTTTCATATTAGCTACTTATTTTAAGGATGTTCTATGACGGGAATTTGTTTCGAAAATTGCGCTAATTAGCGTTAATTATCTTAATTATGCACATGATTTGATGGGGGCGACCGATGTATTGTTGTTCTCTAGTATGTTTACTTTCATATTAGCTTCTTATTTTGAGGATGTTCGATAACGGGTGATAAACTACTGTAATTTTTTTACACCCTTAAAATCGTTTTTTGGGGTAGTTTGCACAGGATATGGTGAGGGCGACCGGTATATTCTAAAACTATAATTTATCTATATTTCCATATAAAGGCTGTAGCTGGGTAAGCATGCAAAATCGGCCTTTGCATGGAATTGGCTGATTATTTTTTTGAAAGTCACATTCTATGTAACATTCAACCTGACCAAATATTAGCTTCCAAAAATTTGTAGTTTTCGAAAAAAATTTTTTTTTGATAATCCATTAATCGAATTTGTTGACGCTTGTGGTATATTATAGAGGTACTTATGACTCATCAGAGGTAATTTTATTATGGTCCTCTGTACATAGTAAACCAGAAAAAAAAATTAAAAAACACTATGTTGTACTCGGAGGGCAATCACCATTTTTTTTTATAAAATATACTTTGTACATACCCAAACAACATATCGAAATCCCAAACTGATATGAAGGGTATAACATACTCGTATAAATTCGCATACGGCGCGGCGCGGGCGTGGCGCGGGTGGACTTTATGGAGTGCAAGTGTCTTAATACTTTTAAAACATCTCTAATTTGTTGCTAAACAACAGGGCTGAACTAGCCCGGAGAGATCCAGGGAATTTGACTGGGCCCATGGCCTGACAAAAATAAAATATAGAGGCCTTTATTTTTTCAAGCGCGGATCATTTTGAACTTCGACTTTGCCCGCGAGATATGTTTCTCAGCCGTCGAAGTTCAAAATGATCCGCGCTTGAAAAAATTGCAATATCTCAGCTTATAATGATCGTAGAACCTTCATTCTTTTTTTAATCTGGGGTAACGCGACGAAAAAATAACAATAATATAGTTTTCTAAGTTGTAAATTATTAATTTTTAGTGCAATTTTTTAAATATTTTGTTTATTGCACGTTTCAAAAGGGTTCTCGATAATAAATCGATATTGTACGAAAATTCAAAGTTAAGTTAGGCTTTGGCCTTTAAAAATCGGGGTTGTGAATCCTTTTTGGTTAATAACTTTTATCAGGCCCCGCGTTTGAAATTTAGCTATTTTTTTCTCAACCCGATAAACAAATAGAATTTTGCAAAAACTATTCGACCTATAGCACCCATCTTTCGCTCACTTTTGAAACATATTAATGCTCACAACTTTTAGGTATTTTCGTTGAATTTTAATAAATAATAAAAAAATTATAAACAATTTAAAAAAAGTTAATTTTCAACGTTTTTTAGCGTTTTTTTGCAATAACTTTTGAACCAATTATCGGATTTTAATCTACCAGGCACCAAATTATAGATCTTTTGATTGCGCATATTTCACCTGTGCTTTACTTTTTTCTACAACTCACAATTTTCCCACTATATCAGAAAAACCGATTTTCCGACCAAATTGTTTAAAAATAAACAATGTTCCAATGAAAAAAATTGACTCATTTGATGAGAAATTACTCCTTACACCTTCCCCAACAAATTCCATCAATAATATAAAGGGCTCTAATTAATTTTTTTCAAAATATTATAATGACGCGACTATAAATGCATGTGAAATGGTGACTAATATGTAGAATTGAAAGTATGTTATAATGAAATTATTGGTGGTGAATACGGAATATTACAGAAACCGGAATGAAACGTCAAAATTTGATTCCTTTTTCAATTACTGGGCATCTTAGAGCATATATTACTGGAGCCAGCCTTGCCGCTCGGTCGTGCGAACAAGCGTGCGAGAGAGATAGCGTAAGAGTACTACCTCCTTTCTCTCTCGCTCCGCGTGCTTATTGGTCGGCAGAAAGGGGCAAGTGCTTCTCGCTATTACCAGTACAAATAAGCACGCGGAGCTAGAGAGAAAAGATGTAGTACTCTTACGCTTTCTCTCTCGCACGCTTGTTCGCACGGTCGAGCGGCAAGGCTGGCTCTAGTAGTATATGCTCTAAGCCACAGAATAATAAGTACACTCAGCATTCTGCTATACAACGGCATCGGTAATTCAAAAATTCCACTACACGACGGCTAGAGGGGTTACCCACCACCGACTTTATCGTTGATTGGTGAATTTAAACGCGCAGAAATATAGCAGTCACGGTGGTATTCTGGTGGGGATGGGGGAAGGACGTTGGTTAGAACTGTCGGCACATTGTGTAACGGAGCGGTCGTGTAGTGCATAGGTGTCCAACCTTTTGACCCTCGTGGGCCGCAGAGCGCAAAAAAATAGCGAAAAAATTTGTTAAGGGCCGCAAAAAAATTTTATTACTTTTTTTTTTTTGACTTGATTAATTTATTTATATCTCTGTAGTATGTACACTATCTATACTACTTTATAACACAACAAATCTGAAGACCTTTTTTTACTTGATATCGATAACTATTTTCATATTTTACTTTTTTTATCTTTATATTTTATATAAAATCTTATGCGGGCCGCACGAAATGTGCTCGGGGGCCGCATGTGGCCCGCGGGCCGCGGGTTGGACAAGCCTGGTGTAGTGGATGGTCGTATAGCAGAGTGCTGAGTGTATAACATTCACTCAACATTCTGCTATACGACGGCATCGGTAATTCAAAAACTCCACTATACGACGGCTAGAGGGGCACCCACCAACTTTAACGTTGATTGGTGAATTTAAATGCACGTGTAGCAAAACGCTGAGTGTTTATTCAAAATAGTGAGGTTGCGGCGCGGGCGGCGTTTAGGATATGTACTCTATCTCTTTTTCTAAGAAGAATGAAATAGACAGGGAAATAGATACAATTCAATATGTACATACATTCCTGTGTTAATAAGGACAACTATATCCTATACTATTTTCCATCTCCTTCCATTGACACGACTCTGTTTTCATATACGCGGTCTATGCTCTATGTCTATGGGAGCAACGAATGGTATTGATTTTAAACAGATGATAATAACAATTACTTGTTTTTTTAACATTTAAAATAAAAATTATAAATATTATAGAATATAAAATAAAATGAAAACGGTTAAAATAAATATTTTAATTTTACATTCGAAATAAAATACATTTTCTACGTGTAAACGATTTGATTACATGATATTAAAAAGCATTTTTTTTTATTAAAAAAGATAAATAATTTTACAATGAAATTAATATGAACAATTTGAATTGTTTAAAATCTAATATACAAAATGAAACTGAAAAAGAAACAGCACTTCAAAAAGCTAGTAGAGCTGGTGATCTTGAAAAAGTTAGGTGAGATTAAAATTTATGTAAATACGTGCACATATATATTTGATTTTATAATTATTTTATTAGGTATTACATAGAAAATGGATATTGCATAGATTCAGGCAGCGATACAGCTTTACATCTCGCTTTAAAAAATGGTCACGAATCTGTTGCTTTATTATTATTACAAGCAGGGGCAGATTTTGAACTGAAAGATACTGTAAGAAACTGTAACTCGTTATTGCTTTTGTGTATTAATAAATGTAATTTATTATCAGAATGGAGATTGTGCTATACATATTGCTGCTCGTGATGGATTGTTACTGTCAACACAAGCACTTTGTGCCCTTGGATGTAGTGTCGAAATCCCCAATGCCACAGGGCTTTATCCATTACATCTGGCTGCAAAAAATGGTCATATTCATATCATAAGGTAAAAAAAAATATCTGTAGAATATAACTTATAACTTATATACATTTGTATTTAGATGTCTTTGTTGTGCTGGTTGTAACATAGACAGCCGTAACATGGATGGTATTCGAGCCGATATAACTGCACTAAAATATGCTCACAACGATATATCTGATCTGCTAGACAGACTTCGTGCTAGCGGACAGAGAGATGCTTATTCTAGACAGCTTGTTCCCACTACCAAGCCTGTAACTAGACTAGCTTTGCGATTACTGGGACATTGCGGAGTTGGTAAAACAGCTCTAAGCAAATCGTTGGCAGCTGGTTTGTTCAGTAGCTTGTTTAGAAGGTCTAGTTCATTGCAAAGTAATAAATGTAAGTTTTGGGTGAAATTTATTTATGTCTGAATTCAATTAGTTCAGAAAACTATAAGAAATTTCTAAGTCAAATTAAATTAGAGTACTTATATATAGGGTGTCCCATTTTAAGTGCACACCTCTGATAACTTTTTATGGTGAAATGTTATCAAAAAACTTTTCAGATAAAAATTGTACGGTTTGGAGGGGGACATAGACATATGAGGATGCAAATTTTTTATGTGGTGTTTTCAAGGTGATATGAAGGTCAACATCATTTTTTTAAATAGGAATCTATAGTTTTTATCAAGTAATTTTATTTAATGTGAAAAGACACAAATCTTTAGTTCAAAACTTTTTTTTTTAACAACTTAACCTTTCCAAGATATCTAACAAAATAATTCGAGATTTTGAACTTTCAATATTTTTTTACTCAGAAACCATCAGGTTTAGAGAAAAAGCATAAAATACAAAAAAAAAATTTAAAACTTATTCTAAATTTTTTTTAATATCTGTTTTTTTGCTTAAATAAAATAAATTAAAGAAGTTTTAAAATTTTAAAAATAATTCTTTAGTTTTATTAGATCAAAATAAACATTTTTTGTTTCTTGTACTTTTTCTCTAAAATTTATGGATTCTGAGTAAAAAAATATTGAAAGTTCAAAATCTCGAATTATTTTGATATATATCTTGGAATGGTTAAGTTGTTAAAAAAAAAGTTTTGAGCTAAAGATTCGTGTCTTTTCATGTTAAATAAAATTACTTAATCAAAACTAATAGATTGCTATCTAAAAAAATGATGTTGACCTTCATATCACCTTGAAAACACCACATAAAAAAATTTCATCCTCATACGTCTATGTCCCCCTCCAAACCGTACAACTTTTATCTGAAAAGTTTTTTGATAACATTTCACCATAAAAAGTTATCAGTATTTGATTTCTTGATGCCAAATACATAATGTTTAATGAATCGTTATAATGCCGATTTCTTTTTTTTTTATACAGCTCGCCCTTCATCTCCAGTCAATGTACAAATTGAAATGGATGTGACGTCTCGTCAGAATTCATTAACGTTTGATACAGTTAGTAACTATCAGTCGACCAGGGGAGTCAATATTCAAAATGTAATGTATTATGTATTTTTTTTAACACTAAGTTCAGGAGATTTTTTTTCAATATTTATTTAGTGGCTAAAAATAAGTTTATACTGAGGCAAAAATTAAAATTAGGCTCCCAACCACCAGTAGGTTGATTAAAAATTATATACACTTTTTTCTTGATTTATATGCATTATTTCCATTTAATATGGTAAAAAAATGCAAAAAAAAATTGTTTTACTTAATATAAAGTCCTTTGGCAAACCATGCAATTTATTATGTGACTTGAGGAATAAGTGTCTATATTAAATTATAAAGAAATGAATTTTTAATAGTTTTAAAGTTTTCGTAGTTATTCTACAAAACAATTAGTTTATAGTCATCAGACAATTTTGTATGCGCTAGAAAAAAATGATAGAGTATGATGTTTTTTTTTCATGAAATCGGTAGATTTTTATGTATAGAACATGGTGATAACTTTTCCTCCCCTTTGAAGAGGGGTACATAACTTATAGGGACTTACAAAGCTGTCTAAAAACAGGTTTTTGGAAATAACACTGAAACTATAAATCTTAAAGCTAATAAAATTTCAAACAAAATGGTATTTTTAAAAATTATATACCATAAATTGTTATTGAAAAAGAGCCCACAAAAGAATCATTTAGTGACGTTGAGTTTGAAAACCACACCTAAAATATTGAGTTCTGTTAAACTGCTGTATTTAATACGTCTTTAGTTGAATTTCAAAATGAAATTTTAAGTTAGAATAGAGAAAAGAAAAATAATAATAAATAATGCTTTCTATCCAAAGTCTGTTTTCGTATCTTGAAAAATGCACTTCTAAGTATTACAAAAATTTAAGGAAAATTATTAATATTTTTTGACATCCACAAAGACCTTCTACATCAAATAAAATAAAATCTAGCTAGAAACTTATAGAACACTGAATGCCTTAAATAATGGTTTTTGTTCGATTAAAGACGTATTAAACACCACCGGCGCCGACCACGGGGGGGCGAGGGGGGCGATCGCCCCCCCAGATATTATACCAGGGGGGCTTGGCCCCGCCTGTGCAGCTGAACTCTAGTTTCTTTTAAATTAAAGATACTTTTGTCAATAAGATTTTTACTTTAAAAAAGGAGGTAAATATTCAAATACTTGTCACTTGAGTAAAAATGATCACTAAAAATTTCTTCAAAAAGGAAATTAATACTAAAACATCTTTTATTTCCTTTACAAAGCTTACAATTAGTTAGATCAACAGCTTTAAAAAAAATTCTACGACTTTTCTACACTTTACTATATTTTCAGCTAAAATCGTCGTTTACGTTTCATGAGCCTCTGTAAATTAAATATAAATGTCCACTTTTCAATTATTTCAAATAATTAAAGTTTGATCGATTTTTATCGAAACTACAATAATTTCATGAAAAAAAAAATGTCACATTATTAGTTGCGTTTCTGAAATGTTTGTCGTTATTAAGAAAGTTGGATATTGCACATTTTTTAAGGAAATTTTTTGCACCCCCCCCCCCCCCCCAATTATGAAAATCTCGCCCCCCCAGGTTAAATGAAAAGTCGGCGCCTATGTTAAACACACACAGTTTAGTTTCCAAACTCAACTTCGCTAAATGATTCTTTAGCAGGCTCTTTTTCAATAACTATTTATGGTACATAATTTTAAAAAATATCATTTTGTTTGAAATTTTATCAGCTTAAAATTTATAGTAATCTATTTTTCTTAAAATTGACAGTTCCAATATTATTCCCAAAAAAATAATTTTAGACATCATTAATTATAAGCCCCTAGAAAGTTATGTACTCCCTTCAAAGGGGAGGGAAAGTTATCACCATGTTCTATACCAGCAATTCTTAAACTTATATGGACCCACTTATGAACAATTATTTTTTCAGGAACCCCTCCCGCTGACAGAAAATCAAAGAACGTCGTTAAATATTAATTAATCACTTGTAAATAATAATGTAAAAGTACTTTAACCCTTTAACTACAGTTATATTTCTAAAAAGTTAGTCTGTGGAACGCAAAAAAAATTTAACTCAATAAAAAAATTTTTTTTATAAAATTTAATAAAAATAGTATAATTGTACATGTATTTTGCTTACTGCGGTTCTAAATGACATCCCACGTTCATATCTTATAATAACAAATAACATCGTCAATAGGCAACACCTGTTCCCAGTTTAAACTATTAGATCGCTTATTGACGATACCCGTACCTCACGAAAGTTTCGTTGCGTCATCTATTGATGACACCCGTAGTTAAAGTGTTAATTTATGCCAAATAAGTTTCACGAACCCCCGGCATGAGTTCAGCGGACCCTAGTTTAAGAACCGCTGTTCTATACATATATACTCCATCATTTTTTTCTAGCTCAATCTTTTCATATATTTATATTTATATATATATATATATATATATATATTAGTTATACAGAGTGATTTACAAGTAGTGTAAAAAAAAATACAGTAGAACAATGATGCAAGTTTAAACAAAAAACTTTATGTGTACATGGAAATTCTTCGTGAGGAAGCTACAATCTTCAAAAAATTTTACCCAAAATTAGTGTTTCTTTAATATATGGAGAACCCATTGTGGTATACAGTTATGAAATTTGATGACCGGTTTAATGTTAATACGTGTTATCGATTTCCACTATCTAACAATAACAATTTAGACCAGGGGTAATGGGGCCAGTAGTCCCACCGATTTTTATCAAGTATTTTTTGTTTTTTAATTTTTTCACGAGTTGGGTACTTGTAGAAGATTATATGACACAAAATACACAATACACATACTATTAGTCATAGGATTTACCATTTACAAAACATATAAACAAATTAAAATAAATTTATATTCTTGTTCTATGAATATAAAGTGCTTCCTAATATTTGTAGATTTATAGCCAGGCCAGTAGTAAATATAGTATTACTGTTACACGTACTTTACTAACATGACTAAAAAATGAAACTGTAAATGACTATTTGTTGATAAAAATACAGTTTTGGAGGTATAGTAATATGTATTAACTTTTTATCTTATTTTAATTAAGAACAAGAATATAAACTTATTTTGTTTAATTTGAAGAATCTGTATTATGTAAAATTTTGCGGTACTTAAATTTCTTTTTTTTTCGATAATTCTAAAAACATTTGATCCTATAGCAAATAAACAAAATATATTTTTGTGTACTTTTGTGTTATATAATCTTCTACAAGTGCCCAAAGAAAAAATTAGAGAACAAAAAAATACTTGACAAAAATCGGCGGGCCTATTGGCCCCATAAACACTTTCTCTGAAAATTTGTTATTTTGGAAATAATCCGCTGGAAAGTCCGTAAAAAAACACCCGGTATATAGATAAACTGGTTATTAAATATAACAATGGGTTCTCTAGATCAGGGCTTCATAAAGAGGGTCTTGGTCTTCTCACAAGGGGGCCGCCGAAGAACCACTGCAAGGGGGCTGCGACATCAAAAAGTTTAAGAAGTACTGCTCTAGATATTAATTAAAATCTAATTTCGCGCAAAATGTATGGAAGACTGTAGCTCCCTCATGAAGAAATTCCAGACACAGGTTCACATAAATTTTTTGCTTAAAATAACATCCTCGATCTACTGTAAAAAATTTTTACCACAGTTTCGGAATTAGTTTTTTAATTAACTATATAAAAAACAATATATTAGTATTTCAACCTACTAAATAATTAGTTATATCATATATTAAATTAGTAAATCATGTAGAACAGTATTTCTCAACCTACCCTGTTAAAAATTAACAGATCTAATTGGTTTAGATTTGATCCAAATGAATTTGAGTAATTTAATTTAAACTAATTAAATCTGATTAGATGATGAGCTGTTGTACAAAAAGTGAACTTAGAGGTTCAGAAATGCTGATATAGATCATGTTAGATATTTTAACAAGCATGTATAATAATCTCTTTCAGTTAGACGTATCGAGTGTAGGTGAGATCACGTTGTTAGAGTATAGTGGTGCAGAGTGTTATCTAGGCACACATCACTTGGTACTGGGCTCGGGTCCGCTCGGGACGCCGCGTACCATAGGTGTGCCTTGCGTAACAGCCATCCTGTTTAACTTAGATGACCCCCCTAGCATGCAGTTACGTCAGTGCTGTTTTTGGTTGGAGTATCTGTTAGCTAGAACTGTACCTAGTGATGTAACAGGTAAAGTTTATCTGTGTGTAGATCTGTTTTGTTTTTCAATCTATGGATGCATAATTTCAGTCTATAGATCAAATATATGTTATTTTTCATCCTGTATTTGTTTAGTTCTTTTGTATAATTATTTAAGATGCACTTGTAAAATTTATTATTATTAATTTATGATTAAATCTAATGAAAATTAATTGATAAATTGCAGCTATGAAAAATATTTTTTTGTGTCTGAATATGACCATACTTGTCCATTTGGATTAAAAATCTGACTCTGAGCCGGTCGTCCTAAAAGATCCATATCATTATTTTCAAATATTGTTTTGCAATTTTTGATGTGTACATTTGGTCATCATTTCATCTACAGATGAATTGCTTGTTAATGACATTTAAGCTCATTTTTTGAGTGGGAGCATTTGAATTTTTGTCTATAGGTTACCGTAATTAACAGTGTTTTGATTAAAACACCTCCAAACCTCGATATTAAAATTGCCATATTTTACAAATGCTGTACCATATCATATATAAATCTATGATTAGATATTAGGGTATCTGTTGAAATTGAAAAAGAGATTTTTTTTCATTTTTTTTTTTTTAAATTTTTTCGCAAACTATTTTCAAATGAAAATAAAAATTCAATGTGCGATTAAATCCTTTTTTTACTCTTCTCTTCCCAAAAATATAAATATACAGTTGAGTCTCTTTTTATGTGTATCTTTTTTATGCGATGCGATATTTTATCCAAATTTGAGTGGGGTGTCAAACTGAAGCTGTCAATTCAAGGAATTTAAATACAGTCGAAATCGGTTACAATGACATCGAGGGGACCAGTCATATTAGGTCGTAAAAGCCGAGTCGTAAAAAGGCAATTTTATGGGATCCAGTCGGACTTTTACTTTCAGTCGTTAAAACCGATATGTTATATTAACCGATGTCGTTATAACCGGTTTCGACTGTACTTAAATGTTTTGTAATTATTAAAATTAAAAAAAATATTTTGTTCCTTGTCAGTAATCAAGAAATAGTAAAAAATAATATCCCTAATTTTACAATGTGCGATTTTTTATATGTGGTTTTCTGTGGAACGTATCTACCGCATAAAAAAGACTTTACAGTACAATATCATACTATGTAGTTCAACCTATCAAGCTTAATTTTCGGTTGGACACTAAATATAATATTATAATAATTAAAAAAAAAAACAGTTGATGATTTACGATCATTCATTTTTATTAATTTTTTAATCTGCTCCGGCTGCCTCGGTGGTAGTTACGGCTTAAAGCATTTGCAAATTATAGAGACTGCTTTAATAGAACACAACATTATAATATAAACTTGAGTTATTTAAAATAATAATATATAAGCATTCGATACATTAGGTGGTTGTGGCAAAGTAATACTACTCGCTACTCATGTAGACAGCACTCGTGCTGCTCGCACCTCACAGGGCGAGTGGCTGAGTCCAGACGCACAGCGTACTCTTGCTGATGTGCAGAAACAGTTCGGTCACGCTTTTGATATTCATCCTAATGCTATCGTCATGGATTGTAACGTTCCGGCTTCTCACGCTTTCAAGCAACTCAAAACGTACCTTAATGGAATTAAACAATGTAATTTACAGGTACTTAATTTTTATTAACTGTTTGACCTAAATTAGCATATATCTTAACTAAAGATCTATAGTATTTTTGTATTGATTATTAATAGAATTCTGTCGGTACATGGACTGGATTGTTAGAAAATACTTTATCATGGTTAGTGCAGTTACGTCGTGACTATAATCAATATCCAGTATTAACTAAGGAAGAATTTGCTAGCGTATTACGGACACAAGTTAATCTGTTAGCCTCCGATGATCATATCAACGAATTGTTATTACAGCTTCATTCCGTTGGTGAAGTATGTTAATTTTGATACCATTTCAGCATCCATCTTTTCATTGCGATTAATTTTAGGTATATTGTATAGAAAACTTTGTGATAGTATCTCTTCAATGGTTTGGAACTGATCTGTTAGGTGAACTGATGTCGACACAATTTCTTGCAAATGCTCGAATTACTGGTGTTTATACTGTAGAAGACTTTCAATCTACATTTGCTCAGTGTGATGCACATAACTTATTACAACTATTAGAAGCTTTGCAACTATCTATTCAGGTAAAAATTAAATGTATATATGGAGAATAAATATTCTTTAGTGTTTAATTTATTTATATATTTTTTATTTACTTGCACATCTTTAATTGCAGCAAATATTAAAAACATGTATATGTATAATAGCATGTGTTTTTTTATTTTTATAAATTAATTTTTATTTTATATGTACTATGCTTGAAAATGGCATTCTGATGTTTTCCAGCCGGACATAAGTTAAGTATGTGTACGTGCTTATTTCTTATATCATTGTTGTTTTATATTAATAAATAAAATTGTATAGCTATAATATGCAACATATTTAACAAAAAATGCACTAGAGCAAAACAAAAGGTTTTTGCACAAAATAGAAAATGGAAAAGGTTATTATTTTATAATAAGTAAATATTTTAGTGTGAAGTTGAAGGTGAAATTGAATACGAACTTCCATGTTTGAATCTGGTTGAAACATTACCAGGTTTGTGGGACCCAGCTGATCCTAGGTACAGAGTTACAAATGCTTGCTATGGAGGGATACGTCTTTATACACCTAAAGGGACCAGTCATTTACTTATTTCATTATTTCCTCATATACAAGTGAGTTTAATAAATTTTATTAAATTTATTGTATTATTCATATTCAAAACAACGTGAAATCGCTAAAAAAATATATTGCATTAAATTCTTTTTATTTAGATTGTACTGCGGCGAGCTACTTCACGTATCATTGTAAATAAAGATCCGGAACCCGATCTAGATTTATACCAGTGGTATCATGGTTCTAAGCTCTGTGCAGGACCTCTGGAAAGTCTGATAACCCTCGAAGCCGATCCAGAAAGAGTATTACCTGAATACATAGAAATTAAAATACGTGGACCTCACGAAACATCAAAGGAATGCTTTGTTTTTATGGAAGAGATAGTAAATATAGTAAAACAAACACTATACTCAATTTGTCCTGGATTGATTATCGAATGTCATGTGATAAGTGCACAGCAACTTCGTATACATTGTTCTGATCCCTATTGCTGGCCTCCTGATATGTTGATGTCGGCCATATTAGATGCAGAATCATGTGAAGATGTTACGTTTTCAAATCCGAATACAGGAAAATCAGAAACGATGGTACAGCTTATTATGTTTGGTAAGTATATTGAATGTACATAAAGTTGTTAATTTTTCCTCCTTACTGATGCATCTATTCAAAAATGTGCTCTGTATCATGCTAATTCCGTGCCGTGCAACAGAAAAATGAATGTGGCTTGCCTATATATTTATAATCCGTGATAAATATACTATTTAAAACCAAAAATTGATTTTATGTAATTTATACAAATACTGAGATAATTCCGGTTGGAAAAGACTTTAAGAGTTTTATATAAATGACATCTTCAGCGACTTATATATAAAAGTTAGATATATGGTCTCGTCAAGGCCAGCAATAGGGGAGTGCAGGGTGTTTACTGCATGTGATTCAGCGGGTAAACCAGCCCTGCGCAGTTGATGTTTATTTTATAGTAAATTAAAATATTATCTTAAATTTTATTGTTTACATAAAAAAAATCCATTTATTATATTTTCATTTACATCTTAAAAACTTACAGGCAAACTTTGAGATTTTTTTGAAAAAAAAGGGGTGTCAGTCTTAGGAGTTGAACTTTGGTGTGTGAACATAATGGATCAGAGATACGAATTCAGGCTAAAATTTAACCCTTTTGGGATTACGTTTTGAAAAAAATGTCTAAGTAATCACTAATCATATAGATAGCCAATTTATTTCTAAACAATTTGCTTCCAACTCCATGTTATAGGATAAATAGATGCTCAGATATTTCAGTTTCCGCAAAACCTTTAAAGTGCAAAAAATGCTGCGTCTTATAGAACAAACATTGTCGCCTTGCAAAAACAAAGAACAATAAAATTTAAATTATGATCATTTTAAATTACCAACATGTTAGGGTACAAAAAATCAATTTATTTAAGAATGTTTAAGTAACCAGTGCTGGATCACTGATATGAAATGATCCATAAATAATTAAATAATTATTAGCAATAATTTTTTAATGTAAGAGATTAAAGTTCTTACTATTAGAAACTCATTGAAAGAAGTCCCATGAAAATCCATTAATTATAGAGGTTATAACATTTTTCACGGCTAACTGCACCGGACTAATATCTATATGAATGTACAGTAGAAACCGGTTATAACGACATCGGTCAATACGACCTATTGGTTATAATGACTCAAAATAAAAGTCCAACTGAATCTCATATAATTGCATTTTTACCGGTTATTATGACTATCCGCTTTTTACGACCAATATGTCGTTATAACCGGTTTCTACTGTAGTTATGTTTGCATGTAGCGGTTTTTTTTTTTTTTTTATTTAATTTTTTTACAAAATGGCGAGGGTTTGAAATTTTTTATTAACTTTTTCCTTAACTTTTTAAAATGAAAATATTTTTTTTATGAAATCTTAAATTAGAGATTTAGTCCGCTGCAATTAGACTGAAAAACATTGAAATGATAAAATCGGGCCTCTATGAACCGATTTTAATGAAACCTTTTGCATTTGGATTGTTTCGATGGATAGGTCAAAGTTTATATTTTCAAACTTTACGCTAGGCCCTAAATAATTTTTTAGGGCCATTCCAATAAAGAGCCACCAATGAGGTATACAATGACCTCTCACGGACTTAAAATGATCGTATAAGCGTCGCGCGACGACTTTCGTCACTCACAACTGGCAAACGACATGTCCGATCGCAAAATTTTTGCTGAATATATTTACCTGTTGATTGCCTACATCACATATGAAAATTTAAATAAAATCTGAAAGGTCACTGTATACCTCGTTGGTGGCTCTTTATTGGAATGGCCCTAAAAAATTATTTAGGGCCTAGCGTAAAGTTTGAAAACATAAACTTTGACCTATTCATCGAAACAATCCAAATGCAAAAGGTTTCATCAAAATCGGTTCATAGAGGCCCGATTTAGTGGAAATATCTAACTGCAGTGGACTAATTGTATGCTACAAAATCTGTAGCTATTGAAATATGGCAAAATTTTTAGGAAATTAAAAAATTCCTTTATTTTTTTTTTACGAGTATGTGAAAACAACTAATTTCACTTAACAAACAGTTCTTAAATTTATTACACTCAAACCTCTAAACAACGTTCATCCTATTAACGTACGCTCCGAGAAACCACTGACCAACCGCTCCATGTAACGACTTTCCTCTATCCCTACCACAATACTACTGTGACCGCTATATTTCTGCGCGAAATTTAAATTCACCAATTAACGTTAAAGTCCGCATGGTGGTGGGTGCACCTCTAGCGTACATTGTTGGGAGGTTTTGAATTACCGATGCCTACGTTGTTCAGAGGGACGAGTGTACTGTATTTAATTTTTATAATAAAACAATTACTTACAATTAATATTCCACGATAGCTTGTGGTAACTTATCAACATCATTAGAATGGGGTTGTGGATTGCCTGTGTCAGTACTTCATCCGGCTGTTATACTACAGTTATCGGCATTGCTAGATCCACCTGAACCCCTAGGCCGAGACTGGTGTGTGTTAGCTGTGAGATTAGGGTTGTCTCAGCCGGCAATAGCAGCATTACATGGAGGAATGCAAGCGAGCAGCACGCATAAGTTAATATCAAGTGCCAATTGTAGTATTGGTAAGTATTTGTATAAATTAATTTAAATTTAGTGTCCAGTAAGATGCTAGTTACATTTTGGGTTCGTAAAATACTGGTTAAGTTATTTAATTACATTAATAACCTAATTTGTTGTGTCAATTTGATACAAAATTTTCAATTTTATTGAAAGTATTAATTTTTAAATTTTTTTCAGGTTGTTTGATAACAAGTTTGAAAGAACTTGGGCGTCAAGATGCTGCGGAAGTAATTTTACGATCAGCACCGCTATTCCATATCATTTCACATCCTGTTGATACTTACTTACAATCATAAAATAATTGACATTGACTGATAGGGACAGAGAAAACGAACTGAAATGAATATTAAATTTCTAAAAATAATGTAGGTTGTAAAAAAGAAGCAAGATTTAAAATTGCAGTAGGGTAAAATATTTATGGAAGTGTCTATTCGTCCGAATATCGGACGATTATTTTTTTTTTAAATAATACGATTGTCGTATGAATAGCTATTATTTATTTGTCCGACAATTTTTTTTTGCAATACGCTGCCTAAACCGTTGAATATAAACCAAAATAATGTATTAAAGAACTGTGTAGAATCAAAAGTGCTACAATAAAGTCCACGACACCATATGTCTAACTTTTATATTTAAACCACAATGACTGCTTTTATGTTACAAAGAAAACAGAATTCCGTAGTCCACGCGATCGAAGCCGCTTGTGCCAAGCTAGTACATGTATAAATAAACAAATAAACAATTAATTTATAATCAAATAAATAATAGCATATTAAAATATTTGACAGCAGTCATTATATTAATTGAGATTAATTATTATATTGTAATAATTCAATGGGTAATTATAAATTATTAAAATAGATAAAATATATTTTATAATAATAATAAAATTTTCTGTTCAGATTCAGATTCAGAAATAAATTCTGATATTGATACTGTATGCGAGGCAAGAAATTTTTTTATCAAATGTAATTGTTAAACCTGCATTAAAACGTCGAGGTCGACCTAAAGGAACTGATAGTATGTACCTACTGTCATAGGATTAACTAAAAAACATAAATACAGTAAACAAAATTCAAAGATTCAAAAAATTATAGAAGAAAAAAAATCAGATGAATGGGAATGCAAAAAATGTAAATTAGATTTGAATAAAACAGTAGATACTAGTGAAATAAGTGACAAAAAAAGCAAATATAAAATATCCATAGGGTGTGACTATTGTTTAGAATGGTTTCATCTAAAGTGTGCTGGTTTAAAAAAATGCCAAAAAGTAAATTATGGATGTGTGAATACTGCAAATGTGATAACTAACCGATATTTTTGAATCTAAGAAAATATTTTTCGTTGATTTTATGTTACTATATTATATATTATGTTACTATATTATATATTAAATATAGAATTTTTTTTTAATTTTGTTTGTAATATTTTTTTAAATAAAACAAATCCTAAAAATTGTGAAATGTCTCCTAACTTTATTCTCATGGGGAAGAAAGAGAATTTATTTTTAAAGTTGTCGGACAAATAAATAATAGTTATTCATCCGATTATCGTATTAATAAAAATAAAAATAATCATCCGACTATCGGACGATTATTTTTATTTTTATTAATACGACAATCGTATGAATAGCAACAGCCAATATTTATATTCAAATTAAAATAAATACCTAGACAATCTTGGAATAAAATATGGAGTAACATGAGGCTGCCAACCGTCCCTCTATTACAGCTATGATCTTTATTTTAATAATTATTATAATCATCCCACAAAATGTCCTGCATTTCTTAAAAAAATTTGCTAATACAAAAATGCCAAATATAATAAAGCCGATTAAAAAGTGCCACATATAGTGCCATGTTACAAGAAAATTTTTGTGCTTGAAGAGCAGAAAAAGGACATCACGCATTGTAATACCTTGATTTTTTTTACTGAACCAATGACTATGTCCCGCATTGAGTTTTCAAAAAATTGGCAGCTTTAGTTACATATGTAATTTATAAATGAAAATTGCACAGTTTTTTTAAGAAAGTATCATTACTTGCAATCACTAAATTATTATTGAACTGTTAATCATAGATAATTAAATTTTGAACGTGTTTTTTAAACATATTACTCACAATCAACTGATTTTTGATGATTTGTGATGTTAACGATAAAAAAGATTGAAAAACACTTGTAAATTATAAGTATTATCTAAATTCCTAATTCGCACAAAAAAGGTTGTATTATATATTATATACAGGGTTACACATTAGGAGTGGATATCGACTTTAATTTCGAAACTATAAAAGTTAGAACAATATTTCAAATCGTAACTACCGTTCAATTAGCATTTGGAAGAATAATAAAAAATCATGCAACCCCCATCCACACTCGCATCGCCCACAGGCCTCCCAACTTTGAAATTTCAAATGGAACCCCCCATATTTTATTTCAGAATTTGAAAGATCAATTTTATTAATGAACATTTTACTTCAAGCAATTTTTTATATGATGGACCATTTCGGAAATATTGGGTAATATTTATATTTTTTTATTGTATAGTATTTTGGTCACATTAGGGTGGATATCGACATTATTTTCGAAACTATAAGAGTTAGAACAATATTTCAAATCGTAACTACCCTTCAATTAGCATTTGGAAGAATAATTAAAAATCATGCAACCCCCATCCATACTCGCATCGCCTATACGCCTCTCATCTTTGAAATTTTAAATAGGAACCCCCATATTTTATTTCAGAATTAGAAAGATCTATTTAATTAATGAACTTTTTACTTCAAGAAATTTTTTCTATGATGGACCATTTAATAAATATTGGGCAAAATGTGTATTTTTTAGGGTATAGTATTTTTGTCACATTAAGAGTGGATATCGATTTTAATTTCGGAACTTTAAGAGTTAGAGAAATATTTCGAATTATTACTACCCCCACCCATATTCGCATCGTCCACACAAATAAAAATACTGTTATAGTGTCGATGTCTACTCCTAATGTGAAAACATACTATACCCTAAAAAAATAGAAATATTGCCTAATATTTCATAAACGGTCCATCATAGAAAAAATTGCTTGTAGTAAAATTTTCATTAATAAAATCAATATTTGAAAATCTGAAATAAAATATGGAGGGTTCCATTTAAAATCGCAAAGTTGAGAGGCGTGTGGGCGATGCGAGTATGGATGGGGGTTGCATGCTCTTTAATTATTCTTCCAAATGCTAATTGAAGGGTAGTTACGATTTGAAATATTGTTCTAACTCTTATAGTTTCGAAAATAATGTCGATATCCACCCTAATGTGACCAAAATACTATACAATAAAAAAATATAAATATTACCCAATTTTTCCGAAATGGTCCATCATAGAAAAAATTGTTTGAAGTAAAATGTTCATTAATAAAAATAATCTTTCAAATTCTGAAATAAAATATGGGGGGTTCCATTTGAAATTTCAAAGTTGGGAGGTCTGTGGGCGATGCGAGTGTGGATGGGGGTTGCATGATTTTTTATTATTCTTCCAAATGCTAATTGAAGGGTAGTTACGATTTGAAATATTGTTCTAACTTTTATAGTTTCGAAAATAAAGTCGATATCCACTCCTAATGTGTAACCCTGTATAATAAATATTAATTATTTTGTAATTTTTATAAACACCTTCAATTAATGTGTTATCGATAAAGACCGGATTATATGCAAATGCATATTCGCTTATGCATTTGCATATTTTGGTAAATTTTGGAATGTATGCAACTTTGATCATTTTCTGTTGTTCTTGCATATTTCTTACAATTTTGGTGGATAAATGTTCAAAAACAAATACAAAAATTTGTTTTAACCGCCTGCAATTTTATTAGTTTATCTCACACTGCAATTTTCATATTTATTTTTAAATTCAATATAGCAAGTCATTTAAAAAATATGTTTACATTAATAACTTTTTTTTAATCTATTTTTTATTCAAAATAATACAAAATATTGGAAAACTGTTAATGGGATCTATTTTTATATCATGTTTAATAATATATTCATGGCATAAATTTTTTGTTGTTGTCACATCACACGATTCAGTAATTTCCGTTGTGTATTTGATAAAAATTGTTGTATATAACTGCATATTTTTGCCGTTTTATTGAATATTTTGTCCTTTTTTTGTGCATATTTGCATGCATATTTTAACAATTTTATGTTGTATATAATCCAGTCTTTAGTTATCGATAATTTATCATTTAATTTGATTTTTGTAATGTTGAAACTGCTTTAGAAGCATTGTTATTGCAGTTTTAGATATTTAAATATTTAAATGTTCTAACCAAATAGGTATAAAAGTTGTTTAAAATTTTAAATATTTTGTAAAATAGACTGCGATGAGTTGAATTCAAATACTTTTTGCATATAATCATGTATTAATTAGTAGATTAATATATGATATAATAGTACAAAAATATTATACGGCTGGATTTCCGAAAACGTCAACCATCCGATTGACTTAAATTTTTTTTTTGTTATCTAGAGATATATAGTTATTAAGAATAGAGTTGATGTTCTAATAATACACTCGCTGTCCTTGGTTAGTGCAATCTATCGGGGCCAAAGGGGGTTAGTTTAGTTTAAAAACAGGAATTCAATCTCCGCCTTGGTTAGGGGAGACAACTTATTCTCTAGGCATAATTGAATGTTTATGCAAATTTTAAAGTCAATCGGATAAACATAAAAGTTCCTAGTTTGTTGCGGCAGAGATTGAATCCTCATTTTTATACTAAATCAACCCCGCTTCGTCCCAATAAATTGATTAAGGGAGTATCCTGCTTTATGAGGCCAAAAGTAAGCGTTTTTTGGGGAATTTTTTTAGGATAGAAAAAAATAAGCTAGTGAAGCAAACTTTTCAGATTATTTTATTGCATATTTGAACGTTAAAAAAAAATTTATTAAGACAAAAATATTCAAACGCAACCAATTTATATGAAATTTTGTACAACGCCTTGCAATCGCAGTCTTCAATCGGCGGGAAAGATGAAGCTCGTAATTTTTGTCTGAAACAAAAAAACCAAAGTAAGTTTTAATTTTTATATATTTTTCTTCTATATGAACTAAGAAAAACCCAAAAAATTTTAAAATTAAAAAAAATGTCAGGGTTTAAAAAAAAAAGTGCTTTTTGCAAGAAAAAAAATCATTTCAACTTGCTAAAAAAGTTGTTTAGAATTTTTTTTTTCATGAATCTTTTTAGTTCATATGGAAGAGAATTTAAAACTGAAGACAACAAGCTTTGGTTCATTTTGATTGGTCGTTTTGTTTTCTTGCAATTACACCCGCCAATTTAGAAAAATGATAAAAATTAAAACTCGAGAAAACACGCTTCAAAGTTTACGGTCAGAAAAAGCAGTTAAATGGAGAGGAAATATATCATTATAATTTGTACTATAGCTTGACCCGGCGCTTATACAAATTCAAAATATTGTTTTAGACGATAATTGAACCTTTTCAGGTAGGTACATTGTTCGGATTTATTTGACCGAGGGGAAAAGCGAGCGCTCAAAATGCTCGAGCGCTTGTATACCTTCTGGACACTTCACTGCGATTAATGCTATATTTTTGAAAATATTTCGAATTTGCCTATAAAACTTTACAGACATATTCTTAGATATATTAAGAAGAGATTTAAGCAATAAAAAAAAAAAGATATTTTGAGACTCATAAAGCAGGACACTCCCTTAAGTTCTTTTCTAAGCATAATTGAATGTTTATGCAAATTTTGAAGTCAATCAGAGGGTGGACGTTTTCGGATATCCAGCCTATTATACATATATTATTTTTGTTAAATTATTATTGTTTTTAATAGACGAAAGTTGTGAAATATAATATGTTCAATTTTAAAATAAAATTTATTAATTTAAAAATAATATTTTCAACATTTACCCAACCCTAGATATGAATCGGAAAATTTCTATAAGATGGCGCTACTTGTATCTTTTCTTTTTTGACAGCTGTGAATAATAATTTTTAATCTGTTTAGGCCCTTGGCCGTTTAGTGACTCATTTGATGGTTAAACATTTTTATTTATTTAAAGAATCAACAATTTTATTATAATCATGGATTTATCAAAAATGCCAAATGATAGAAAACTATACTTATGTAAATGGTATTTTAAAGGTATGAATGACATTTGATTATTTTTTTAACTCAGAATAAATAAATAAATAAATGAATTTTTAGCTGGATTGGTATTTTTACCATTCATATGGACTGTGAATTTCATTTGGTTTTTCTCAGAAGCATACAGAAAACCAGCATATGAAGAACAAAAACAAATACGTAAATGTATATATTAAAATACATTCTGTGAGAAAATCATAAGTTTGCTCATTTGTTTTATTTGCTACAGATGCAACACTTTCGGGAATTGGAGCGCTAATATGGACTGCAATTTTCATTGCATGGATTGTCATATTCCAGACAAACAGAGCGGCTTGGGGAGCTTTAGCTGATGATATATCATTTATAATTCCTCTAGGTGTACCATAAATTAACAATAAATTTAAGAACAAACTATAAATTAAAACTATAAACTATTAATTAAGGTTGAACTGAAGAATATGCCAGTACCGACATCACAACTAGTATCAATAATCACGTGTTGATGTGTTAGAATAGAGTAGAATGTGCTGTATCTATGGTAACATAGGACATTAAGATAAGAATCAGGAGAGTGAACTCTGTAATACAATTTTTTGAGTCAAAATATGACCCCCGAAGTGGGTGGTCTCTCGTGCTCGGACCTCTGCACAGTAGTTGATTGTGCACAAAGTAAATTTCTTACTTCAGCGCAGTGGTCTGAAAAATGCAGACCGCCCACTCCAGGTTCCGCTTTTCGGCCAACCCCTTTCACTTGAGTTTAATCTCCTGTTTCTATTCTTCGTGTGTAGGAATTTTTTATTTGACAGAATTATTTAAGGAGGTTGGGTGTAAGAAAATAAATTTTAATGTTCACCAAATCAATATGATATCGCTATATTGCTAGTTGCTAATTGGTAGTTACTTTATTGCTATATTGCTCCGGTGTGAGAGCGCACTAATACTTCTATATTGCCAATCAGGGTTGGGAAAAAGGATAAATCTATACGACGTGAACATATATTATTGTCTCGCTATTTTCAAGTCAAATGGTCAGTAGTGCGCATGTGCAATCAGTTTCAAACTGACATATTTGATTAAAAATGTTTTAACTGACCAAGGCCTCCTTCTATTATCGCTTAAATATGATTCTGCGCCTGCGCAATGGAATCCATTTGACTTGACCCTCTCACTTTAACTTATTCAGTCCCACTTATAGCGATTGGCAATATAGGAGTATTACATATTCGCTGGGTGCAAAGTAGGTAGTGGGGGAAACGAAATCGATCACAGCGTACAACGTGGCAAAAAATAACACTTTGGGTGGACTAACTGTCATTTTTAATAGGCTCGTTTTTAACTGAAAATAGAAAAGTCAACATGGTTAATCCCACTATAGACTATGTGCAAGGGGGTGGAGTTAGAAATAATATCGATACGAGTGTTCGTGGTGAGCAATATTGTAAAATTATCGGCGCCAAAATTTGAGGTTATGCTGTCAATGTAAACGAATTAATGATTTCTCTATTATACGTCATAATTAAAGGGAAAAAGATACCCAAAATAAATAATTTTCACGTACCTTTCATGCTATACTATTTATATTATATGAAAACAGCTAAATTAAATGATATTTGTTTAATACAAATTTTCACGGTATTAAACATATTAAACAATGATAAAAAGAGAGTTGAATCCATTCAATCCTTCTCTATTAACCGCTAGCGGCGCTAATAGACTTCGTGCACATAGCCAATAGTTATAAATAATCGTCTAAAATGTATATTTTACGATATTTTATTGAAATTATTTGTTTGTTAGTACGTCAAAGTCCACCCAAGTTGCTACTAAAGTCCACCCGTTAGTTGGCGCTGTCATCGCGCACGCTGCGAATATGCATATATGCCAATCTCCTTAAAATACAGTTCATTTCCATAGAAACTAGCCAAGCTGATTTTGTTCCAATAGATTACTAGGCTATTGATTATACCGGAAAATAAGAGGTAGAAAGGAACAATTGCGATAAAGGGTTTTTATTGTTTAATATGTTTGTTTGACACCTACAGATGATAAAAACACAAAGTGCTACTAAATTCACCCTTGCGTTTTTTAGGGAGGGGTTAAACCAGTCACTTTTCAACGTTTTAAGTATAACTCGAAAACTAAGCAGAATTTGACAATTTTACAAGAATGATTTTTTATAGAAAACTAAATTTCCCATCAAAATAAATGATTTGAAAAATAAAAAAAAAATTTTTTATACAAGAAATATTTAAAAAACAAATCGAAAAAATATCAAAAAATCACAATTTTTTCAAATTTTTACTAAATTGCTCACAAATTTTTTCTAAGTAAAGATAGGTATAGGACATGCTCTGGAGAAAAAAAAGTAGAGGTGACGCCTGTCAAAATATTGAGTCGAAAAATTTTTTTTGATGAAAATTAACTGAGCTATAGTAATTCAAAGTTTACCATTTTTTGTAATTGTTTCTCAAATCGCAACTTAAGGATGTACTGGAGGTATCTCAAAATAATGAAAAATGCATGAAAATTGGTGGGAATGTTCTCAATAGCATTCTGATGCTATAAACGAAATATTAAATTGTTTGTCTACGCCGTTTAGGAAATATACTGATTTTAATTTAACATGTGTTCTTATGGAAAACTGATGTTTTTTGCAATTTTTTTGTTAAAACACATTGATAAAATAATGTCATAATAATAATAATAATTGCGATAAAGGGTTTTTATTAATTTATGTGTTTGTTTGACACCTACAGATGATAAAATCACAAAGTGCTACCAAATTTACCTTTGCGTTTTTTAGGGAGGTTAAACTATTCACTTTTCAATGTTTTAAGTATAACTCAAAAACTAAGCGGATTTTGACAATTTTACAAGGATATTTTTTTTTTTAATTAAATTTCCCATCAAAATGGATGATTAAAAAAATTAAAAATAAAAATTTATGCAAGAAATGTTTAAAAAAAATTATAAAATATTTCTTGCATAATTTTTTTTTTAATTTTTTAAATCATCCATTTTGATGGGAAATATAATTTTCTATAAAAAATTATCCTTGTAAAATTGTCAAAACCCGCTTAGTTTTCGGGTTATACTTAAAACATTGATAAGTGAATAGTTTAACCCCCCTTTTATTTATTCTGTGCTGTAGGTGTCAAACAAACATATTAAACAATAAAAACCCTTTATATATATTGTTCCTTTCAAAACCCTATAATCAATAGCCTATACCCTAATCAAGGACAATTAATATGCATATTATTAGAACATCAACTATGTTCTGAATAACTATATACGTTTTTTTGACAGTTGTGATGGTTGTGATGTTGACAGTCTGATAGAATTGTGAGTTTAGCCTTAATTAATTCATTAATAACAAAGGACTTTCGTTTGGTCACGGAGATCAATAAAATTTTTTGATAATCAAATCTTTGATTAATCCGTAAAATGTTAAAAAAAACTGTAATATAACGTTAATATAAATGACATTATTCCTGAATTCCTCAACTTTTAAAATGGATTGTTAAGAACAGTTATGACAGTTATTAATAGTGTAATTTTGTGTATTCTTAATAGTATATATTTATTTTATACCTACCTAATTAATATGAAAGTTCGATATCAATTATTAAAAGAATGGCAACAAAATTTTAGTAAATATACAGTGTTCCAGACCACCCGTCCATTATATTTTACACCCAAACTATTGAAGATAGAGTTTTAGGATAAAAAATTTACTGTATATTTCGACCCTAAAGAATTTCAGGAGAATATTTTCAACTCCCTAAAACTACCCCTTGGGGGGGGTAGTTTGAGGGGTACAGCAAATCAAATGGAACGGTATATTCAGGCCCCTCTTTCCCTCTGGGCACGTGCCCAGGGCCCCGCGATTGATAGGGGCCCCATATCACCAAATAATAACCGATATTTATTACCGAAAAACATACGATATTTATTTTGAAAAAAATCAAACGATAATGACATTAATGACTAACTACAATACCTACTTGCTTATTAGTTTTTGCATGCGCGAAGCCCACTCTCGCCCGAAAATCAGGCTTTCCGATTTCAGCATGTTTAGGATTTTAAATATATAAAAATACATTGAGTGGCCAGTTTCTGGAAAACCGGGAAAGTCAGGAAATTTTGCTAGACAGGGAATTTTCTGTAAAAATGCAAAACCCACACCACGCCAAGAAATTTTCCGCAAATATTTTTAAACAATTATCTATAAAAATTAAAAAAAAAACATGCAGAATTTTCAAAAAAGTTCTATTGTCAACAAATAATTCTGTTTTATCACGTGATCTATTTTTAGTACTTTAATCAATCAGAAGTGTATAGGTACCACACTTCATGCAATTTGTTCAATCGTTGAATATATTAATGGTTTTTAACAGTGGGGATATTTATTTATTATGTGATTTGTTATTGAAGATATTATTTTTATTAAAAATAATTTCTTGAAATTTGATTTATTTTACGTATACACGTACCCTCTGCACATTAATTAAGGGGATACCTAAAATAGCCTATTTTCAAGTTTGTAAATTGGTCAAAAATTTACCAATTTGAAATCTTTTTTTTCTGGAATGATGGAAATTTACTCTACTTTATGATGGTTCATTTCGTTCCTCAACATTTTTCCCGTTTTAACGTTTTTATGTAATAAAAAATGCGTATCTTAACACGTCACGGAGTGCATTTATGTAGAAAATTTAATTTTAAAATAATCATTTTGTAGAGAATTTTGATACCTTAAAATCAGTATTTTGAAAAAAAAAGCAACAAAATTCGCAATGGTATTAAAGTTCCGTAAACTTTAATATATTGTGTAAAATATGGTTAAAATTTTTTTTTAATAAAAAACGGAAAAAATGTAAAAATTCACCTGGAAAACCGGGAAAAGTCAGGGAAATTTGTTGTAGAGAAATACTGGCCACCCGTTTAATGGTGTACTAATTACCTACACTGTTTTAAAAAAATCATCAGTAAACTAGTTTTTCATATTCTTAATTTTTGAAGTGAAAACTTCTTTAACTCTGTCAAGGTCATAGGGGCCCCATTGTCCTAATGTGCCCAGGGCCCCCAATAGGTTAAAGACGGCCCTGGGTATATTTAAAAGTACATATTTGTAAATATCATAAAAAATAAGAAACTTTCGTAAAACAAAAAATTTCATACTTTCAATTGTTTAAAAAATATGGCGTCTTGTTCTCAAATTTA
This sequence comes from Sialis lutaria, assembly GCA_949319165.1. Classification (NCBI taxonomy): domain Eukaryota; kingdom Metazoa; phylum Arthropoda; class Insecta; order Megaloptera; family Sialidae; genus Sialis; species Sialis lutaria. Next base: position 10,481,898 of record OX439232.1, on the reverse strand, counting down.
AGGGTTTTACTAAAAGTGCTCTAATTTCGTTTAATATTAATGGAATTTTATTATTTTTTTTTAAATTTAGAAAGTAGAAATAATGAATTTTGTAAAGATCTATGATTATTTGAGATTTTGATAGTTAAGTGTCATAGGCGACATCAAAAATTCAAAAGTTCAATTAGGGATAATTCAAAATTTTTAAATACAATGGTATAACAATTAGTACATTTTCTTAAAAAGGATATTTAAATAAACAACTTTTGTTAAAAAAATTTAATTTTAAATTATAATTTTACAATTGAAAACTGAATTGTGATGTACAGGTTGGTGTTTTCTGGTTAAATAATAGATTAGGTGATCCCATTGTATCTCTATAAATTTAAATTTTATATTTCAAACCATTCAAATGTTATTTAGGTGGCCCCCAACTTTTGGAAAGCTGTATATATTTATTTATAATTTTAATCACACTGATAAATATTAATGTAAACAACTTTTATTAGAATAAAAAAATAATTTTTCTCATTTAAAATTATATTTATTACGTACTTAAAACTTACATGACACAATTTTACTTGTATAATATATTTTGTACTACACGCATATACAATATAATTTGTAAATATATTTATAAAAAAATACAGACATGTATTTTCAATTTTTACACTTAATTTTATGAAGATTCATTTTAAATATCTTAAATTTTTAATATCACTGTAAAATTAGAATAATTTTCAGTCAAATCAGATGCAACATATTCATTCATTAATATATGTACACATATAAAAGTATTTATAAAATTTTAATAAAAATTACATTAAAATTATAAACTGTTCTTAAGCTAAAGTAACTGACCCCATTTTTTTTGTCTTCTAATTTTGATATCTGTACTGAAATAGATTTCAGAAATATAAAAACAATAAAAATTATACAGTGATTTGCAACTAGTGTAAAAATTATTAACAGTAGATTGAGGATGTTATTTTAAGCAAAAAACTTTATGTGAATAATTATGTCCAGAAATTATTTGTGATGAAGCTACAGACTCGAAGATTTTGCTTAAAATGAGTGTTTATTTAATAACTAGAGAACCCATTGTGATACAGATATGAAATTTAATACCCAATTTAGTATTAAGAAGTGTTATCTACTTTTAGTATCAAATAATAGTAATTTAGGGACCAGTAGGTCCACCAACTTTATCAAGTATTTTTTTGTTCTTTATTTTTTCCTGTGTTAGGTATTTGTAAAAGATTATATTAAATAAAAAAAAAGACTATGGATACATAACAACCAATGCTAGTCCGTATATAAAACTGTTACCAAAATTTTACGATGGTCATCTTAATTTGATTGTCAGATTTGTTATTTTCATAGATATATCCCAGTGGCGTCAGTTGAAAATTTAAAATATACTTTAAATTGCAATTGAATTTGATATGTTATGAGAGATGATAGTTCCAAATAGACGTTTTTTTGTTAATCAATTATCACTGAAATACCTTTAATAGTCCAGTAACTTTAGGTTTTCACTAGGAATAAATTCGCATAGAGCTGAATTTTTGTATACACCTTCGTTTTGCCTTTATAAATAAGTTACCAAAAGTCCCCATCGATCCCCTGTGAGCAAACTTTTTTACAGCCCACACAAGGTGCTAACAATTAGTTTTAGCTAGATATCTCTGTATATATTGTCTCTATGACTAAAATAGTTATTATCAAATAGAAAGATTATAAAATTATCTACAACAAAGATCTTATACCTTTTTTCGTACAAGTAATTGTTTTCACGTAGTATGGGGGTATTCTAGTCTAAAAATGTAAAATATCGATTTTATTTTTTTGCATTTTTTTAATAAATAGGGATTCAAAAAAGATATGTACAAAACCCTATACCCAAATTCTCAAAATTGACGAAGTTATAGTGGATTAAAAGATATATGTAACATTGAATAGCCAACTATACGTAAACTTTGAACGCGTTTTTCTCGAAACTGAAAACTAAAATTCGCTGCCATAATAACTCAAGATCTACTGAACCGATTGACTTCAAATTTTCTGTGTACACAAGTTATTACTATCTGTAACAGAATTGAGTAAATCAAATATTTTTGTTTTACGGGCAATGAAAGATTGAAAAAAATAGTAACGAAAATTCTATAGACACTTTTCTAAACACCGCCATTTTTTTAATTTTCAATTTTTTTTTAAATTTTTTGCCACCCGCTATAGCCACACTTATATAGATAAAGAAATTTATTGGTTTTGTTTTTTCGGATGAACAGAAATGCTATAATCATGGCAATCATCTGGAGACGTTTTTTTCACGTTGTACGTGGTTCCTGTACAAGCGTAATAATTACTTATTATTATTATTTTTTTTTTAATTTGTATAGCTTGTCTAAACTTATATAAAAGTAAATACAAAAAATCTATAGTAAAAAGTTTTATACTTTTTTGTCAAAAAATTCCCAAAAAAATCTTAATCAAAATCCATTCCTATATTATATTAATATAACATATACTTTTTGGCTATTGTAAATATTATGACAAATGTGTGAGGTGCCAAATTTTGCCAGTAGTTAGAACATACACAGATGTATATTTTCTGCAAACTCCCTAGTAAAGTAGGCCCCGGAACACCCTCATCGAATAGCCCAAAATATCGTTATGTAAGGATTTTATAAACAGACTGTATCTAATAAACGGAATGTCCGATCAACATCGTCTTTCACATATAAGACAGTTAATTATTTTTTACAAACATTTTGATAGTATTTTAACTAAAAATTAACGAATTGTTTTCAAAATGGCGGCCAAACCTAAAATTTTTCTTAAAAAAAAATATTTTTTTTAGTTTCACCACAATTTTGAAAGGCATACAATTTAATTTGGATAAAATATTAATAAAAAGGTTGTAGAAGATTAAATTATCTGTCTAAAATGTGAAAAAAGATGTTGATCGGACATTCCGTTCACTAGATACAGCTGTTCACAAAATCCGTATATAACGAAAATTTGGGGCCTTCGATGGGGATGTTCCGGGGCCTACTATGCTAGGGAGTTTTCGGGAAATACACATGTCGGTATACTCTAACTATTGACAAAATTTGGAACCTCGCACATTCGGCATAATATTTACATTAGTCAAAAATTCTACATTTCTTGTGTTAGTAGTATTTGCTTAAGTCGTCACCTTTGCATCCAGTTTCCGTGAAAATTATAGTTCGTATGAAAAACTATGAATAATCTTTTTTGTAGAGAATTTTCTAGTCTTCCCATTGTTATATGACTTTCACTATCGCAAAATCTATAAATACAGAGATATTTACATAAAACTAATTATTAGCACCTTTTGAGGGCTATAAAAAAGTATGCTCACAAGGGATCGATGGGGACTTTTGGCATCTTATGTATAGAGACAAAAAGAAAGTGTATACAAAAATTCAGCTCTATGCGAATTTTTTCCTAGATACAGCTATTTTTCGTCTAAATGCTCTGGACTATAAAGACAATATAAAACATTTATTATTAATTTAATTTATAATTCAGAACAATTGATATTTATTTTAAAATCTGAACGATACGCCAATGATTCGTGGAGCGATATGGTAACAACACTAGGTATTGTGTGATGATGACTCTTATCTTTCCTTGCCTAAGATTTTAATAATAAACAAAAAAAATGTAATATTTAACCTATTTGTCACATGAACTGCCACTGGTATGACGTAGTTACTTACTAAAAACATCAGAATACTCGATCCCTATTGGTTGATTTCAGTTTGTTTTGTAAACAGTTACATCACGCATACCACGGGACTTTGAATGCGCGTTTTGGCAGAAATTTTTTCATTTGAAGAGAAGATTATTTTCAGTGTTTCTTCGACATTATTTTGGAAAAAGATACTAATGAAGTACCTGTTATATTATACATTCGCACAAATTACAATATATTTTAAAATTTAGTCACTCTATTATTATTGTTTGATACTGAAAATCGATAATACGTTAATACGTCTGGTCAATGACCAAATTTTCACCATTCGTTCAACAACCGGGTACCCACGCACTTCGTGATTGTTTATTTAGTCGATTCAGTTAGTAGTTATTGTTGTAAAATTTTATTTTAAATTCTGTATGATTGTTAGAGCAAACAATTTTATATTTTATCACTGTTGGGTAGTATTAGAGCCGAGCAGATCCTGAAGCAAGTTATCTATGCGTTGTGAAAAGAACAAAATTATAGCGTACAAAATTTACAGTGAAAGTGAGAAAAAATATATAAAATTATTAACTATCAATACAAAAATATAAAAAATTAATTAATACAATTTATTAATTTTATAAATAAATAATCGTATTGAATATTGAATATAAATACGATGGATAATTCATCGAGTTTTCAATGATAAGACGTGATTTTCTTGTTTTATTTTCGAGTAAATTATTTAATATTTTCAATATTTAAAAAAAATAGTAAATAATATAGTGAATTATAGTGAACACGTGAGAAGTGTGCGAAATAATTAAATTTACTTTTCTTTTTATATAGCACTATGTTATTATAAATAAAAAAAAAATACTTAAAAAAACATGAATGATATTTTTTACCTACAATCTATACTATTGTTTATAATAAGAATTGTTTAAATAAAGGAAATTATAAACGATATTGTTCATTATTTGTTCAAAAGTCAAGTTAAAATAAATACTTTGATATACGGTCTCTTTAGTGTGGATAAACCCGGCTTTCATACATAATTACCTTAGTGAGTACCCGGGTACCTGGTCATTGAACGGAGGAGGTCTCAAGTTTGATAATTAATAATTATTATTGAGAGATTAATTACAAAAAAAATTGTCGAATTTCCGGACACATGTTCACACAAAGTTATGTGCTAATATAACATCCTCGATCTATTGTTAATTTTTTTTACATTTGTTGTAAATCACCCTGTATAGACTTTCTGTGCGTTTTTCAGTATAAAAATATAAATTTTTCAACTGTATTTTGGGAGTAATTTACTTTAGTTTTTAAACAGCTTTGGTATACGAGCATAGCCAGAATATTTTCTTAAGGGGAGCCAAATTTTTTATTTTTTTTAAATATATTTCATAAATAAAAAATATATTATTTGGTCCTTCAATATTTACACTAATGTTCTGGTAAGATCATATTTATTCTATATGATTTATAGTTTGATGCCTATTGATTTCTTGTTTAACAAGACGTATTAATAAAACAAGGGCTAAAACGTCAGATAGCATGAGCATGTAAAACACATTATTCCAACCTTGACTCGATACTAAACCTGCAAGAAGTGGACCCACAGCAGCGCCTGAAAATTATTAAATATTATTAGTAATTTATTAAAAGATATTGTATGTACATTTTATACATACCTATAGATCCTGTACCGTCTATGATGGCAGTGACTGTAGCCAAAGCCTTTGAATTACCCTCTAGCGAACTGTGTGTACCCAATTCGGCAGATACTGCGGTGGTGATTAAAGCGTATGGTCCATTAACCAGTAATCCGACAATAAATAATAGTACTATGTTTGTGGCCAAATTAAAGGCACCAAAATGTTGGTAGACAAACAACTGGAAAATAAAAACATAGGTTTATGAAAAGTAAAATAAATAACCTATAATTTTACCTTAATGAATTTTACGAGAACCATTACATGTATATTTATTTTAACTGTGTGGTACTTACTAAAGGAACTGCAACGACGAGCATTCCAGCACATGTTGTGGCCGACATTCCGGAATAATCACTGATCATTCCAGCTGCAATGGCACCGATTATTCCTCCAACGTCAAAGATTGTAGACAAATCTGCGCTCATCATGGGACTTAAAGTAGCTAAAATATTACGAAAATTATTAGATTAAATATATGTGTATACGCTAGGAAACCATCGATCCTGGCGCCGCCAAGTGGCAAAAATAAATAATTTTGGGTATCTGTCAAACCAATCTGTCATATAATTGAAAGGAAAAAATGGATAATTGCCGTTATATTATGTATGTTATATTAAAATTTGTATTGATAAGTATCAACCTTTGTATATTATTAGAATTTGACCCCGAAATTTTTTTATTTTAAACCGACTTCTAAAAAAGAGGAGGTTATCAATTCAATCAATATATTTTGTTATGTATGTTCGAGTATAACTTTGACAAATATGCGCCTATTCGGTTGATTTTTGTTTGTTTGAAAGAATATACTCCCGAGGTGGTCTCATATAAATTTTATCAGAATCTGACCATGGACTTCAAAAAAGGAGAGAGTTTTCTATTTTTTTATATATTTTTTTATGTATTTTCGGGTATAACTACGACAAATATGCACCTATCCGGTTGATTTTTCTTTGTTTGAAAGAGTATACTATCGAGCTGATACCATATAAATTTCATTATAATCAAATATATGGTTTCAAAGATACGCCACTCAAAAGAAAAAATCGTAATAGAGTTGATCGAAAATAGACAAATTTCGCGGGTCGAATCCTTATAATCGACAAAGATTAATACTCTTCAATACAGATTTTAATATAACACACATAACTTTGTGTTTTAACCCCATAATTTACTCATCGGACATTTGAAAATAAAAAATAAAAATTTGCTATGAAAAAATTTAGTAAAAATAAAAAATTAATGTTTTTCAAGGCCTTATATTACCCTTAAGTTTTACTGAAAATATCATCCAATTATATCAAACCATTAAGTAGAAAAAAAAAGGTTTTCGATTTTCAAATTTTAATTAATTACAGCTAAAATAATTATTAAAATTAATTAAAACTTGGTCAAGTACTTCTTCATACATAGGTTTATAGATAAGAAAAAAAATTAACGAAATCGGAACTTGGGAACATTACTTTCGGCTGTCCTTTTTTAAAAGTAATATACCCAAAGTTGCTAACGCCGCTCACTAGGTGGCGACGTGTCGTTTTTGACAGATGGTTTCCTAGCGTATATTATAATTTATTTATAAATACTGAATATCTAAAATATTATAATTAGTATACAAATTTTACAAAGCTTGATTATGCTGTATTTATACTTGATAGTATTGTAATTGAGTCATTCAGAATCCAGAGTGATTAAAACCATTAAAATGGTTAGCAGAAAGTTTTTTTTTAATTAATTATCAAATATTTTATAAAAAAAAAAACGGCATGTGAACTTATTTCATTTTGTCATTGAATGTTTAACCTATTAATTCCCAAGGGTAGAAAATAAAAGTTTTTTTTTATTTTTTTCAACAAAATGTGTTTACAAAACGTTGGAAAAACAAAAGTTATTACTTACAAGGAAACCTTTTCAGGTCGAAAATTCGTATCGAGTTTAAACTTTGTATATAGTTAGAGGAGGTCAAAGTAAGTAAGAAAAAAATTATCACAGCTGCGGTAAAACGGTTTAAGGGTAAATATTGTTTTCATTATTACTTCATTCCCTTATCGCGTACCGGTAGCTCGACATACGCGTACCGGTACCGGTACGCATACCACAGTTTGGGAACGTCTGCTATATAGAATTTGGTTTGCTTTTAGTAAGGTGCAATTTATTTATAGTTTATAAATAACAGATAAAGACTTCATTTATTACTAACAAGGAAACCTTTTCAGGTCGAAAATTCGTATCGAGTTTAAACTTTGTATACAGGGTCCTCCAATAGTGCGTCCGGCATTGTTTTACGCCCAAACTATTGAAGATAGAGTTTTAGAGTAAAAAATTTACTATATATATCGACCCTAAAGAATTTCAGGAAAATATTTTCAGCCCCCTAAAACCGCTCCTTGGGGGGTAGTTTGAGGGGTACATGCCCGTTTCTCAGTAAAATCAAATGGAATGGTATATCAAAAAGTACATATTTGTAAAGATCATAAAAAAATAAGAAACTTTTATAAAACAAAATTTTTCATACTTTCAATTGTTTAAAAAATATAGCGACCTGTTCGCAAATTTTAGGATTTTACTAAAAGTGCTCTAATTTTGCTAAATATTAATGGAATTTTATTATTTTTTTAAATTCAGAAAGAAGAAATAATGGACTTTGTAAAGATGTATGATTATTTGAGATTTTAATAGTTTAAAGTGCCATACTCGACATACCAAAAATTGAAAAGTTCAATTAGGGATAATTCAAAATTTTTAAATACAATGGTATATCAATTAGTACTTTTTCTTAAAGAAGATATCTAAATAAACAACTTTTGATAAAAAAAATTAATATTAAAAATTTTAATTTTCAGTTTTTAATTTTAAAATTATAATTTTAAATTTTAAATTTTCTTAACAAAAGTTGTTTATTTACATATCCTTTTTAAGAAAAAGTACTAATTGATATACCGTTGTATTTGAAAATTTCGAATTATCCCTAGTTGAACTTTTGAATTTTTGTTATATCGCGTATGACACTTTAAACTATCAAAATCACAAATAGTCATACATCTTTACAAAGTTTATTATTTCTAATTTCTAAATTTGAAAAAATAATAAAATTCCATTAATTTTTAACGAAATTAGAGCACTTTTAGTGAAACCCTAAAATTTGAGAACAAGTCGCCATATTTTTTAAACAATTGAAAGTATGAAAATTTTTGTTTTATGAAAGTTTCTTATTTTTTTATGATCTTTACAAATATGTACTTTTTGATATACCATTCCATTTGATTTTACTGAGAAACGTGTATGTACCCCTCAAACTACCCCCCAAGGATCGGTTTTAGGGGGTTGAAAATATTTTCCTGAAATTCTTTAGGGTCGATATATATAATAAATTTTTTATCCTAAAACTCTATCTTCAATAGTTTGGGCGTAAAACAATGCCGGACACACTATTGGAGGACCCTGTATAGTTAGAGGAGGTCAAAGTAAGTAAGAAAAAAATTATCACAGCTGCGGTAAAACGGTTTAAGGGGGTGAAACACCCCTATGAAAATGTGCAAAATAATCATATTTTTTCAAATAACTCTGAAACTAATGAAAATTTTAAAAAATCCATATTACAAAATTTTCATGATTTTTTATGCTCTTTCGAATGGCGGTAGTCAAAATTCGAAAAAATTAAGTGGGTGGAAGGTGGGGGTTAATGGTTTATTTTTTTCGAATTTTGACTGTCGCCATTTGAAAGAGCATAAAAAATCATGAAAATTTTGTATTATAGATATTTTTAAATTTTCATTAGTTTCAGAGTTATTTGAAAAAATATGATTATTTTGCACATTTTCATAGGGGTGTTTCACCCCCTTAAACCGTTTTACCGCAGCTGTGATAATTTTTTTCTTACTTACTTTGACCTCCTCTAACTATATACAAAGTTTAAACTCGATACGAATTTTCGACCTGAAAAGGTTTCCTTGTTAGTGTGTGTAACGATGTTAGCAGCAAAAAAAATCATTTCATCAATGAGATATTTAAAAAAACAATTTTTTAAAAATGTTTTGTTAACGCAACTTTGGGGATTAATGGGTTAAATTTAGAATTTCAATTGCAAAACACATAGTTTACAGTTGTTTACAGCAATCAAACTTCAGTGACAAATATTTAGATTAATAGGAGACCACATACTCCTATAGACCACATATGAAATGATTATAAAAGAAAAAAAAGAATTAGTTTTACTTACTAGAGGACTTTATATAAAGCGGAAGCCAATAAAGGAATGTGTAACTGACTAGTTTGGCAAAAAACAAGCATAAGGAATATTCTACAACTCCGGGGATGTTGCAAGCCTCCAGAAAACCTATAGCTCTGTCACGTTGCTTCACAATATCGTTGGTCAATATAGGAGTGCGTTCTGTACAGCGCCTTTGTACATCCTGGAACTAAATTATTCAAATTTATCATTGTTTTATAACTAGTTAATTTTCACACAGCATAAAGTATAAATTATTATGAAAGTGGTGCACAAACTATAGCTTTAAATTATAAATTTGATGCAGTTCTCATAAAAATATATTCGGATGACCAGTTTCTTCTATTTAATTTTTTAAATAATTTAATGGAGAATATACCCCGTTTGTGCACCGCTGTAAGTAAATAGAACATATGTAGTTGGCTAGAATGTTTTATTACTCCATTCACTATGATTTGATTATTAATAATATTGAATATTTAAATTACCTGGTCACCTACTACGACTACTTCACTATCATCATTGATTGTATGTACATCTTCACAACTGCTGTGTGCCTCAGATACTTTATTTTCAAGTCTTCTATAGCCATTCTGTTAAAATAATTAATAATATTTAAATTGACTTTTCACTTTGCAATTAGGACTCCTAAAATATTGAACTGTGACTTTATTAGTAAATTGTGAATTGTGACAAAAAAAACTAATACAACTACAAGTATTAAACGGGGCGATAAAATTTATGAAATTCAGAAATACAGTGAAACTTGGTTAAGTGGGACTTGGATAAATGGGGAACTTCTATAACTAGAATTCATACTAAGGTCCCATCACTTCTACATTTGCACCTCTATAACTGGGTAAATGGGACATTTCTTTAAGTGGGATAAAATAACTGGTCCTTTGAGATGCCAGTTATCCAAGTTTCACTGTAATTCAGATTAGAATTTTTTTCTTCATATAATGGTTCTTTAGGGTGTCACCAAAAAAACCTGGTTTCCCTTCTCCAACAAGGTCTGTGTTCCCTTCTCATGGGTGAGATGGGTGTAAAAAAATAAATTTTTAAATTAAAACTAACTAAATTCTCTACAAAAAAGGTTTCATACATATTTGCCCTCAAATTTGTACTTTACCAATTAATGGCTATCTCAGTTTGTCAAAGTTGCAGGACCTTCAATTTTTAGGATAGATTTTCAGAGGAACTATTTAATTAGAACAGGGCTTCTTAAAGTGCTGGACCGTGGACTTCCCACAAGGAGGCTGCCAAAAACCGCGAATATAACAAATTTTATTATCGTTAAATAAGTTTAACTCTTCAAATATGCACCTTCTTAAATTATACAAATGAAACAAAAAAATGTTTTTTTAACCAATCTGAGGTCCAAAAAAAATCAGGGAAGCCGTAGATTATCGATTTGAGTTGAAAAGCAGCCCCGACATCAAAAAGTTTAAGAAAAGCATTGCTTTTGATTATTCATTCCAATATACCGGGTGTCTCAGATAACTTTTCCAGCAAGTGTATCTCAGTATCTATAAGAGGTACAGCTTTGGTTAAATGAGATGAATTATTTGTAAGAAATGGGTGAGTATTACTACACCAAAAAATATTAATAATTCTATGTGGTTTAAGCGGTATACCAAAAAAACTGAAAATTTCTTTAAATGGCTATAACTTTTTTCTTCAAGCAGATAAGTACTTTTTGTTTGTGGTTTCTTAAGGCACTTTTTGTGTAGAATTGATTGGTGTATTTAGATTTTTTATATCACTTTTAGTTTCCGAGTTACAAGCACTAACTTTAGTTTTTCTTATGGGCCACTATGTTGGCTGTAGCATATTTGAACGTGTTTTTTATTCTACTTTACAACGATATGTCACATGCCATACTTATTATCGAAAAAAAGTCAAAGTACTAAATACCAGTGATATTTATGAAGTATTTTATTACAAACATTTAAGTACGCCATGAAAAACAAAAATCACATTAACAACAATCAAAATAACAAATGAATATTTGAAAACAATGAACTATTTAAAAAAATACATTATATTTTTTTTTCGATAATATAAGTATGGCAAGTGACATATCCTTCCAGTTTAGCGACATTTTTTTTTCAATTTCAGCTACTCCATTGTCCGAAATCATGGCCGCAGTGGAGGAGATATTTTGGTACTTGTCAATTATGGTCCCAATTTTTGAAAAAACTAAAATCACTAGGAACGAACCAGAATTCGTGCGTAGATAGGCATATGTCATGATGAAATTAGCGCCAATGTGACAAAAGTTTGCACTATTCATTTTAATACGACAATTAAATTTTTAAATAATAATTGAGGTAGGAAGTGAAATATACATAACCCTACTAACCCACCTAACCCCTAACCGTATTAATAACCTACCCTAAGTAAACAACACGATTTCGCCCCAAAATTATAATAATTACCTTAATTACCTATTTAAAAATATTGAAATTAATAGTACAAACTTTAGTCACATTGGCGCTGATTTCATCATACGTGTATATATAATACATGACATTTACCTATCTATAGACGAATTTTGTTTCGTTCCTAGTGATTTTAGTTTTTTCAAAAATTGGGACCATAATTGACAAGTACCGATATTTTTTTTGGCGCCTCCGAAGACAGTGCATAAGTCGCTTAGATATTGATATTTTTACGTGAAAAAATTATGGAATACATCTCTAATATAGTCAAATATATTCTCAATTTTCCAAAATATTTCATTGAGTATTTTTCTTCCAAAAAATTTCCGAAAATTACCCAAATTCCCAGCGTTCACATTGGTATAGCCCCTTAAAAATGTATATTATGGAAATACAGGCAGTTCCCGATTAACAAATGACTTCCGTTTGTTTATAATGTCATATTTTTAGTTCTAGGGTTTTAAGAAAAAAAATCAGACTAGATAAATTTTTTCATATAATAGTTCTTTAGGGTATCAAAAAGGTATCCTGAAGACTCACTTTTACTACGAGACATCCCCTCGACAAACATCAGTTTTTCACCAAAAATGTTGAGAAATCAACGTAATGTTAATTTCTGCCTCTTTTCCTATTCTAAATGGGGTGACATCGAACGTGACCCCAAAGCGATACCCTAAAAAACTTTTATATGTGAAAATATATTGAGTCTGATTTTTTTCTAAAACCCAAAACCATTGAACTAAAAACATGACATTATAAATGAACAGAATTTGTTTAAAATCGTCATTTAATAAATAATGGATTTTATATTTATTATTAATCTAAAATGATATATACAAATCCTGAAATTTTGGGACTTCTGTCATTTATCCCAGGATTTCAAAATCTAATAATTGAAATCCGGAATCACATTATAAAAATCCCTAATTAACACATATATTTACTTGAATGAACAGTCAAAAGTAATTCTAGTGTGTGCACATGTATTTTCTTACACTTCCCCCACAGAAGGGGAAGCTTACCTCATTGGATTTTTTTTTTTAAATTACTACAATACCTTATGTTCTGGAGATGTACATCCTACATCCACAGGATTTACAACAAGAAACAAAAACAGAATGAATCCCGTTGCAGACATTATTGCCCCTGGTACAATAAATGACAATGACCAGTCATATTCCACGTACGCACCTGCTATCAAAGATCCTGTGAAAATATATTGATTTATTATTAATACTACATGAATTAAATTGTATATGATTTATAAATTATTACCTAAAATATTTCCAATAGATGTATGAGAATTCCAAATACCGAATATTAAACCTCTCTTGCCTTTTCCAAACCAGTTTCCAATGATTGTTACCACTCCTGGCCATCCAGTAGTTTGAAAAATACCAGCTAATATCTATAAGTGCCAAATATTAAAGTAAAAACATTAATCAACCATGTCATATATTATGTTTAACGGACACTAACCTGTACTATTACAAAGTATCCCATATTGTGAATATTATACGACTTAGCTATACCAAACATGTAACTAAATATTCCTGACATCATCATTCCCAAAACCAAAAAATATCTCAGGTTAACTCTCTCGGCAATAAACCCGGATACGAACATTGCACCTGCATAGGCGAACAGAAACGATGAATCAAGGGTTCCCAGTAAAGCAGGTGCATCATCTCGATCTAAATTTAAAAATCACAATATTATTGACACTTACAATTATTAAAAATGAATTTATAATTTAAAATTACCAAATGGAGCCCAATCACACCAAGTTGACCGAGAATCTGGTTCGATGTTACTTGGAGGTGTCAGATTCGAGCAATTTTGATGAAGCACATTTTTAACTACTGATATTGGTTTTCTTGTTAAATGATAACACATATAAGCCATGTATGTTAAAACTAAAACACTTATTCGATAACTGAAAAATAAAATATGAGTGTTACAAATATGTATTTATTAAATATTAACATTTAGACATTTATACACTAACCATAGATTTCGATTGAATCTACTCCTAGGACAGCAGCATTCTGATGTTTTTTGAAGGAACACCACTCCAATCGGCACATCCCTCGTATGGGTCATGATTTAAAATAAAATTTGCAATAAAGCTGACTTAAACAACAATAGTGTTAATTAATGACAACGTCATCTAATCATATTTAACACAAAGAAACGTGTAATAAATGTATCAAGGTAAAAAATAGATATTTAAAAATGTATTCTTATCAAAATCTCACGACAAAACTTTGTTATAGTATTTTATACACTTCACGTAAAATACAACCATAACATCCACTGTATGAATTATAATATAATAGCACTATTATTATTGTAATCAAATTATTATATTATCAGAATCAAACGCGACACAAACTACGAAAATGTATAAAAGTAATGTTTTAAAACGAACTGTCAAAATTGTGTAAATATTGTTTACCGTTACTTCTTTGAATACATAGGTACTTTTTAATTGTTTTGAATACCTACTTCTGTAAACACAACTGATATGATTCATATATTCACAGTATGAATAATATAGTATATAATAAAAGCTATCTTTTTTCGGAACATATGCTACGTGTGTACGGTATGTACTTTCAATCTCGGGATTACATGATTACATATGTATGTACATACATAGGTGCCGACTTTTCATTTTACCTGGGGGAAGGCGAGATTACAATATCCAACATTCGTAATAACGATCAAATGATCTTACAAATGAGTATACGGGGGTTTTTTGGGTTATTTTCAATAATTTTTTTGTACATTCGAAATGCACTAAATAGATCGATTTTTGAGTATTTTGGAAAATATCTTCAGACAAATTTCGGCAAGCTCGAAAATGATTTTAGAGGTATGGTTCCATTGGCAAAAATACTTGTTATGGCCCATAGTACCAGTATCGCGAGTTGGCCGAGTTGCCCATAGAGATTTTTTCGGCCCCATACAATTTGACCAGGGTTGCCAGACGTCCCGCCTGGAGCGGGACAATCCCGCTCCAGGATAGTTAGTCCCGCGTCCCGCTCAAGAATTCAAATGTCCCGCTTAAACATCATTCTTAATTTTTGTTTGAGCATAATGTGCATAATGTACATTTTATAAAAAGAGGGTTCTCAAGTTCTCATATTTTAAAATCAATTAATATTTTAAACTCATAATAAATATAACTAATACGTATTTTTTTAACATTTTGTCACCTGAATATTTATTTGATACAAGCATTATTAATGGTTACAAGTCCACAAAAGTACTTCTGTGGTTAATGAACTTTTAAAGTTTGTGCGGTAAATATTTGTAGTTGCACGGACTTAATTTAAACAATTATTGGTAATATGTATGTTAAAAAAATTTAAAAAATGAATTTTTCTGCAACCAAAAAATTAAAGCTGATAAAATTACGAACAAAACAGTGTTTTTAAAAATTATGTACCTTAATTAGTAATTAGTTATTGAAATAGAACCCGCGAAAAAATCATTTAGCGACGTCGATTTTAGAGATAATGCCTAAAATACAGAGTTCCGTTTGACCGCTGTGTTTAATATGTCTTTCATTGAATTTTAAAATGAAATTTTAAATAGTAATAGAGAAAAGAGTGCCCTTAATAATGCTCGGCATGCAATGTCGGAATCTCAAAAAATGTTTGAGTTATAAGCGCTCAAAGTTCTAGATATTACAAAAATTTAAAGAAAATATTCATGTTTTTCGACGACCACAGAGAAGACCTTCTACACCGAATAAAAAAAATCCAGCTAGGAATTTTTTTTTTTTGGGTCGTTCATTTTAATTTTTTGCAACACAGGACCCCTTCTATCAGTCTCATGGGGAGGGGGGGGGGGATATGACAGTACTTAAGCATCTTTTATATGGTGAAAAGTATAAAAATTAGACTCATGGGGGGATTGATCCCCTTAATCCCCCCATATGTACGCCACTGCCTCGACTCATTTTTGATTCAACAAATTGTATTACAGAGATACACTCAACGCTTGATCAACCGACGGGCCAAACGCGCGATTTGCCGACTTTCTCCTATCCCCTCCATAATACTACCGTGATTGCTATCTCTGCGCGAAATTAAAATTCACCAATCAACGTTAAAGGTGTATTTACACGGGTCGATTTCCGCCGAGCGACTGGTCACCTACCAAATCGCCTGACAAGGCCGCACAGTAACACCATTTTCACAGTCGATAAAAATCGCATGCGATTAGTTCATTTGTTTGAAAATGTTGACCAGCACTGATGTCCAGATTTACTTGAATCAAACAATTTGCAAGACGATTACATAAGTCGATGACCTTCATGTGGCGACCGATCGCATGCGACTGATCATTTTCACCATTTTCACGGTCGATTTAACAGCCGTATTCATAATCGTTCCTTATCTCAAGGGCTCCTCAGATATTTAAGCCTTCCTCAAGGAAGGTAGCGACCTGCCTTGAGATATAAGGAGCCTTGGTTGTCAAGGAAGGTTTATGAAACGTAAATAGAGTAACAAGGGATCCTTATTCCTCAAGGTGGAACTATGAATACGGCTGTAAGTCACCCGCCGCATGCGGCCTGCTGCCGCATGTTAAAAGTCGAAAGCTGGTCTACTTTGACGCTTTCGATTTTAGTCCTTTGCGGCCTTGTCGAATTGCTATTTACACGGTCGATTTTTGCCGTACGGGCTGCGGCCTAGTCGCACGGCGAAAATCGACCCGTGTAAACCTGGCATAAGGTTGGCAAGGTGGTGGGGGCCCCTCTCGACGTCGGCAATTCAAGCGGTTGAATTACCAACAACGTCGGTTTATCAAGCGATGAGTGTACATCTACATACTCCTTCTTATATCTTCATGTACACTCATTCGAAACCTTCGATTTCGTAACCGCTTGAATTCGAAACGGGCCAAACGCGCGATTTGCCAACCTTCTCCAATCCCCTCCATAATACTACCGTGATTGCTATCTCCGCGCGTAATTTAAATTCACCAATCAACGTTAAGGTCGGCACGGTGGTGGGGACCCCTCTCGACGTTGTGAATTCAAGCGGTTCAATTACCAACAACGTTGTGAAATCGAGCGATGAGTGTACACAGTTTACACTCCTGTCCCACCCAGGTTTCTGTTTTATCAACAATTTTGACGTTTAACATAACCTTTCATTTTTGACAGATAATTTAAAAATATTGACGAAAAAAGGATTTATAAATATTTATATAGAAGGATTTACAGATATGTTTTCTTACTAATGAAATAATGTGCCTTTTTGTATTTAAAAAATGCCAAAAAAGGAACCAATGTAAATAATCAATAGTTCTTGAAGATATAGATAATATATTATTTACATGTATAAATTTAATATTTGCTTTTAGTAAAAGTCGTATATGGGAAAGAGAACGTCGAGATCGTCTTAAAATATGCTTCCAAGCATTAAGTCGGGTTTTACCTTCATACGATCCAAGTATAGTACTTAGTAAATTAGAAATATTGCAGCGAGCAAAAACGTATATCGAAGATCTTCAAACACGGAATAAAGAAATATCTGATGGAGGAGTTGTAGCTGAAAAATGTCAAAGTATGTTATAAGTTTTAGTATATAAAGGATAGACTAAAATTGTATTCTCTAATTGAAATGAATTAATTTTAGACAGTCAAATACAGAACCTTCAAAAAAGAATTACATATTTATTAAATAGAACAGAAGAATTAACAAATTTATTAAAAGAAGCAGGTATTCATATACCAATAAAATATGTTTCAAAGTTTCCTTCTGTGCCTCGTCCATGGACAAATAAAATTACTAAAGCAAAATCAGCAGAGATATTGAGTAAACTTAATAATGAAAACAAAGGTAATTGTATATTTATACAGTTAATCTCTTTTTATGATTTTTGTAGTTATGGGTATGATCATAGGTGGGCATTAACTCGTTAATCCGTTAATCGTTATATGCGATATATACAGGTTGGGGCGTTTATCTTGAGACAAAATAATATCTCGGTTGGACTCAATTATTTCGGAAAAAGTTTCAGACAAAAATTACGACCATATTACGACTTCCGGTCTAGGCCGGAAGTGGTGTTTTTTGACCGGAATTCGCTTTTTTTAAATGGAAATGCCCATTTTTTACCATGGATTTCTATTGAAAAATGAAAAATAAATACATTTTGTTCTTATCATTTTTTCGATTTAACCCATATTTTGGCCATAAACAGCATCTCATTGAACGTAGGATTCTAATTATTTCCCCTTTAAGTTCCCCTTTAAATTAAATAATTATTTTGTTTTTTGCACTAAAACAATCTGAATTGTGAAATGATCTTTTTTACAAACATACTCAAAATAATTTACATACCTTTACTTTACAACTATTTCTGTATTTTATCAGGATTCAAAAATTAAATTAAAAGATTAAAAAATCACCACCCTACAAAAAAAGTGGTATGTACTTTACATGTGACATATGCTACCCAAAGTATTTTGGCCTCCTGAATCCAGGGTCAGAATCCCTCCTACATCCTTCAGTCTTCAGCAAATCATAAAAATCTTCAGAAATCTGAAGAAATTTCATTTCATTTTATGGGTTAAATATGGGTTAAATCGAAAAAATGATAAGAACAACAAGTATTTATTTTTTGTTTTTTCAACCGAAACCCGAGGTAAGAAATGGACATTTCAATTTAAAAAAAGCGAATTTCGATCAAAAAACACCACTTCCGGTCTAGACCGGAAGTCGTAATATGAACCTTTCAATGGCCCCTTTGGTGCCCTACAATTTTTGTCTGAAACTTTTTTCGAAATAGAGTCCAACCGAGATATTATTTTGTCTCGAAATGCTCCAGCCTGTATACAGGGTGATTCAGCACTGTCGTGCCAAACTTAAACCGTAGATTAAGAAAAATATTTTAAGCAAAAAACTTCTAATGAACATGTGTCCGGAAATTTTTCGTGAGGGAACTACAGCCCTCCAAAGATTTTACTAATAATGAGTTTTTATTTAATATCTAGAGAACCCTTTGTGATAAAATTATGAAATTTGGTATTCTGTTTAGTAGTAATAAGTGTTATCGATTACTCATATTAACTAGTTATAATTTAGACTAGAGATGTATGAGGTCAGTGGGCCCATGGATTTTAATCTAGTATTTTTTGTTCTTTAATATTTTGTTAAAGTTGGGCACTTATTTAAGGTTATATGATACAAAATACACAAAAACATACTTTATTTGTCATAGGATAAACCGTTTTCGAAGAATATCGATGGAAAAGAAATCATGCAGAATTTAACTTAATACGGATGCTTCAAATTACAAATAATAAATTTATATTCTTGTTCTATGATAAAAATTAAGACAAAAAGTTAACATAAGTATACCTCAAAAAATGCATCCTTATCAACAAATAGCCATTTTTAGTTTCGTTTTTCAGTCAAATTATTAAAGTACATAATACAGTATTACAACTGGCTATAGATCTTAGAGGATTCATATTAGGAGGTTTCTTTATATGAACTTTTTTCCTACCTTTAATCATAGAACAAGAATATAAATTTATTTTTTGTAATTTGGAGCATCCGTATTAAGTTAAATTCTGCATGCCTTCTTTCTATCGATATTACTCGAAAACGGTTTATCCTATGACAAATAAGCAAAGTATATTTTTACGTATTTTGTGTCATATAACCTTAAATAAGTACTCAACTTTATAAAAAAATTAAAGAACAAAAAATACTAGATAAAAATTGATGGGCCCACAGGCCCCATACATCCCCGGTCTAAATTATAATTGTTTAATATGAGAAATCGATAACACTTATTATTACTGAACAGAATACCAAATTTCATAATTTTATCACAAAGGGTTATCCAGATATTAAATAAAAACTCATTTTGATGAAAATCTTTGGTGGGCTGTAGTTCCCTTACCAAAAATTTTCGGACACATGTTTATTGAAAGTTTTTTGCTTAAAATATTTTTCTCAATCTATGGTTTAAGTTTGGCATGACAGTGCTGAAAAAGCCTGTATATATACACATTTTTTTCAGTTAAATGTAATGAAAATGAAGCAGTATCTTCTATGAAGTTAAAAAACAAAACATGCAAATTAACGACACCTGCAAAAACTAAAACAACTCCAAAATCAACGTTAATAAAAGTAAAAAGAACTCTTCGAGTAGTGTCCGATAATAAATTTGTTAAAAAGAAAAAAAGTAAAACGAAAAACATTGTACAAGTTTTAAATAGCTCAATTAAAACAATAATGGCACATCATTCGAATAATATTTATACTGTTTTACCAACGAGCAGTGTCGTTCCACTACCAGTTGTATCAAAAATTACATCAAACTGTAAATTTCCAGTTATTTCTATTACCCATTCTTCAATTGTGACAGCAAATTCATGGAATACAAAAAGTGGTATGTACCTTCTTATTATTATTTTTTTATTAAAAATAAGCAAACATTTAGTTATTCTGGATCATTTTTTAGGTCTCGTTACAAATTCAAAATTTTTATCACAACCTTTAATGGCGACTGGTATAAGTCCAACAAATCATACATTGAATACAATAGGTCCTAGTGCATTGATATTTTCAAATGGCACGATTATGCCTATTCTACCACCGCAGTCAACAGTAATTCAACAACAGCCAGCTATTTTAACTGCAGTTGTAAACCCAACTCCTCCAATGAAATCAACAATACTAGTTCTTCAAGACTCAAAGCAAAAACTAAAACCAAATAATACTTTTGTGACTAATCCTACGACTATAAAAAATGTACAGAAAACTGATCAGAAACCTGTAAAAACATTTCCAAAAATAGTTCCGAAGATAGGAGTAACTAAAACAACTACTGTTAATAAAGTTCCGATACCTGCTCTTCTTCCGAAGTTCACAACAAAAATCACTTTGAAAAAAGAGAAGAAGAAAATAAATTTAGTAGTCGAGAAGTTAAAATCTAAACCTAACACACAAACAAGTTTGGATGGATCAAATAATACATCAATATCTTCTGAGAAAACAGAAACATCGACTGAAGTTAATGATGTTAATAAAAATAGTTTGAGTTCTGAAAAAGTTAATGATTCAAAAGAAAATGATAATAATAAACAATCTAATACAAACTCACAACAAACTGTGGCAATTAAAGATGATGATACTATAAATAAAAATAATAAATGCACTGTTCAAGAAGAAAACCCTAAAAAGATGGTACTTATAGAAAAAGTAGACCATTTATCTCACAAACTTCCCGTTAGTAACTACAGTATAGATTCTCTATGCAAAACATCCAAAGAATTAACACTCGATAAGAATATTAACAATTCAAATATTGACATGGATAAAAGTGCTAATACAAAAGTAATAAATACTACAAATACTGAAACTGATAAACAGAAAATAGAAAATATTGTTTGTGATAAATTATTAGATGAAACGTTAAATAAAAAAAGTTTATCATCTGATGCTAACAGTATGCCGGTTTCAAGTACAGATAATTTATTAAAACAGTCAGAATCAATTCAACAACATTCAGAGTTATCAAATGATATATTTGCTTCACTTCATGTACCAAATGGTAGCCATCATCCAGAATCAGTGTCTCCTACAGCTGCTTTCCTTTTGGCATTTCCACTTGTATCTACAGGTATCGGAGGGAAAATAACTGAAGCTATTGAAGATGACAATTCCGATAGTCCTCAAGGCACACCTACGTTGCTTCAGATTGGTAATATCGAGTCTGTAAAAACGTCACAAATGGAAAACCTAACACCTAATCTCTTAACATTAGATAATTTTACAAATTTGTTTTCTCAAAAAGATACTCAAACAAATCAATTCATGATAAATGATTCTTTTCCAAACATGTCACAAAAGTTCAATACAAATATAATTTCGACAAAGAATTGTGATAATAATAATAAGTTTCTCGACTTTGAAAACCATGATATAAAATACATTCCTTATTCTCAAAAAGAAACCAATAAGGATCTTATTACAAAGGATAAAATGTACCTCGATATAGATACATTTAGCAACAACTGTTTGTTCTCAGATATAAGGGTATCTCAAAATAATAATACGGCAGGGAATATTTTTAATTATGAACATATTCCTGTAACACACACTATAGCAGCTGTGAGAACAACAGACAACTCTGTGAATTGTTCTAACAAAGCATATACTTCTGACGGGTATATTAGAGACTCGACAATATATAATGAAAATAAACAGAAAATTAAAATAAATACTCCAACATTAGCAACGGATTCTCAAACAACTTATCAAACAATAACATCTGTACCAAATATTTCATTGCCTAATACAATAAACAATTATCATCATTCAAATGAAACCAAGTCTTCATTAGTGAAAACAAATGATAAAATTTCACAGAAAATTGAATCTAATTTCATACAAAATTCTCACAAAGATCTACACGAACCACTAAACACAATACATTACAATATGTCAAGTAATTCTTGCCAAACATCATCATATAATAACCAAAAACCATCTGCTATACCATTCTCTTACTCAGTATCTAACTATAATTACACTAGTTCAAAATCAACACACTCGTCTTCATTAAATTTATCAAATATGACAGATACACTTAAAAGTGATAACAATATTAAAGTCAACAAAACAGAAACATTACCAAGTTGCCAGAATTTGTATGAAATAGATACATTTACTTTCAATTCGCCACAGACAAAATTATTGGATAATAAAACATATAATAAACACTTACCTCAAACAAGTTATTATAATATTAATAACTCGTTAAGTACTGTGTATAATACTCCTGAAAAACATTTACCAGAATCAAAATCATCAACTGCAATAACTTTCAATCAAAAACCACCGGTCAACTGGATGACAACACCTGAAATTAAGATACCAACAACATCTGACTATAACATATTCACACCTATAGGGAGAGGAACAGATTATAGTCAGAGTAATTTTTACACCACGAATAATCAGAGTCCTTCATTCTTTAATATGTGCAATAATTCATACCAAAATACGGATAACAGTCATAATACAAATACGAAGAATATGCTAGATCAACCATTTAATGTTATAAGTCAAACAAATTATTCACAATCAAGTAATATTTTACCTGAAGAGAATCAGTTCTCTTGGTCACCTTCAAAAGTACCACCGTTAATCGAAAACTCACATAACTTGTTGCTTCCGTCAACATTACCGACATTAATTGGGGATTTAGCTTTAAATACAAATATCGGATACAGAAGGTCTGAACCTAAATCATTCAACACAAATATTGAATCCAATAATAAAAATATATGTTTAGCACAGAAAAATAAACATAAAAGTAAAGAGATTTATAATAATTCACAACAGAACGTATCCACTAATTTCTTGTCAGTCAGTCAGTTAGTAGATCATAATAAAACTGAAATGGATGCTAACGGAACAATTAAAAAAATGCCAAATCAAATCAGGAAAATAAGCTCGAACCAAAAAATACCAAAACAGATAACTAAAGAAAACGATGCTCATAATAATATTAATAATAACAATACGACATCTACGAGTATACAGTCACACATTTCTCATTCACATCACAATGTACTTAGTATAGAATCTACAAATAAAATGATACAAGAAAACTGGATGAAGGCAGGAAAATCTACAAAGAACAATTACAAACATTCTTCAAACAGTTATTCTGCCGAAGCTTTAATTGGACATAACATCAGGAACGATAATCAAACTTCAAATAAAAACAAGTCACGGTATTCAAGCTCGCAGCCTTCGAAAAATTTCACTCAAATAGGTGGAGATAATATAACTTATTATTCATCGTTTGATATCCAGAACGCTCCTGACGTTCATTATTATTCTCAAGCTCACAACAACGTGCTTACTAATACTACAGCTAGTTCTGTATACCATTCAAATAATATTGTATCAAATACACCAACAATTACTTCAAGCTATATGATCACTTCTGGAATAGTTCCTGATATCGAACCTAATTTCAATAACTTTAATTATTCTCAGCCAACATCTAACTGTAAACAGAATACTTGTTCTAAAACAGGAGCATCAATACATAATAAAATCGATAGGATTTCGAATGAAAAGAAAAACAACAATCAACATTGTACAATTGAACCATCAAAAAGGACTTGTAATAAGAGGAAATATTCATCTAATAACGATACTTCAAATAATACAAACAGTTCTGCATTAGTTGATATTAGCTTTTTGTCATTACCAAATACAATCAATTCGCCTTTATTGACAGAAGATCCGTTTCATGTTCATACGAACTTTTTATTACAAAATCCTTCGCAAGTCTATCCACCAAATACCCAAAATTCATTATATCCTAAATCGTTGCAAACTAATCAAGAATATACATCACCAGCGATTATATCTTTATCGTCTAATAAGAGTAATCTTCCTATACAGTATTCATCAAGTATTGGAAATGCAACGGGATCGTCGCTTACTAATTTTAATTTGAGTACTATTTTTCCTGAAATTAATAAGGTATGTAATATATAAGTTATATTCATTTTATTTTTATATTCTTTAGAATCTTCAATACTCATTTTGTATGTATATTTATTTATAACTGATTATTCTTGATTCATTTTTACAGACAAATATGATGAGTTCAACGCAAATAAATAACGAATCAAGAATAAACTATGTTCCTGGATCTGTTTCCAATGACACACTTACAAATAATAACTATTCAGTTTTGATGCCACCTGCTGCATCAATACAGGTAAGAAAACAAATTCTATTTAAATCTAAATAAATGGTATTTATATAATGAGGAATTATTTTTTTAGAATAATTTGAAATCTTCATATGGGCAATTTAATACTTTTGCAAAATCATCTAGAGCAGTTACAAATATTCACAATCTCAATAGTATTAAAAATTAAAATATATATTGCAAAGGAATAACTCAGTATGTGTATATGTGTATTATAGTGTATATAAGGATGTTCTATATGAATGATGTGATTTCAAATAAGAAAATACTTTTTTCTATATTATTTTATAGCTAAACTTTTAAAGCGAGTACGTATAATGAGGTTATTGTCAAAAGTTGGTAACTACTAACTAACTAAGTTATATGGAGTAATTGCATTTTTATTGTTTATCAGTCATTTAAATAACATTACCAACTTTTGACAATAAATATACAGTAAGACCTCGTTTATTCGGCCTTCGATCAACCAAGTTTCCGCGTTATCCAAGGCAACGGACTTATTTATTTCTTCCGTGTTATCCGAGTTTATATACAAACACGCATAAACTTGTTACAACACGTTTTGTGTGCTTTTCTGTTGTGAGCTAAAAATTAACAGTTGGTCTTTAACAATCAATGAAAGAACATTGCCATGTCTCAAAAAAAAATAAAAAACTTTTGTTATTAAATTTCATTCCACTGTTTCAAATACGTACGTACATAAAAAATGATTTAAATTTTCAAATTTTTTATTTCTTCCGTGTTATCCGAGTTTTCATTTATCCGAGGTACCTCCTCTCCATATTACCCCGGGTAATCGAAGTCTTACTGTAATTGTATGTATAAATGTATATTCTTGATTAGTTTGCAAAGGCAGATTTCCAAAAGGCAGACATGGCCAAAAGACCGACAAGGACAAAGAGCAGAATCCCGAAAGGCAGACATAAGAAAAAAAAATTATATAAATTATGAATATCTTTGAGGGGTGGGAGGCTAATTCAACTCTCCCCCTCAAAATAATATTATATTATTTAATTTACTTTAACGTAAGAGGCATGTAGCCATGCCTTCCCCCAATTTTTTCTAAATTTTTATTTGCTTTTATTAGATTTGTGAAGGAAGCATGATCCATAAAAAATATCAAATAAAAGCAAAATAAAATTTATTAAAAAAAATTGGAGAGGGGCACATGGCCCACATGTCCCCCCCCCCCCTCCTAAAAAAAATGTTTGTCTGCGTTTTGGCCTTGTCGGCCTTTTAGAGTCTTTGGTCTGTCTGCCTTTTGTCCAGATCCCATGTATATCCCTATTTATTTATATAACGACATCAAATGGTCAAAGTAATAAATACTGAAATCACTTTTACCAGTTATTATTAATAATTCCCTCATGCCCAGTTAATAAATTTAATAATATTAATTATTTTCTTTACTTTTCAAAATATTAAAGTAAAAAAAAAATTGAAATCCTTTCAAATAGTGCTATCAGATCAAGATAAACATTTTATGTTTTTTACACTTTTCCTCTAAAGTTGACGGTTTCCGAGTAAAAAAATCATGAAAATCTAAAATCTCATTATTAATATGAGATTTTATGTTAAAAGTTAAAGAAAAATGAATTCACACTAACTAAAAGTTATTTAAGACAAAAGCTGCTGCTTTTTTCCATAAAATAAGATAGGTATACTGTTGTAATAAAAAATATAGGTTTCCATTTGAAAAAAAAAATGTTGACCTTATTTGACTCTGAAGACGTCCACCAAATCAAAAATTATTAACACTATTTTTGTTGTTCCTCAAAACCAAACAACTTTTATTTGAAACTTTTTTTGATTTAATCAATAGATAAAAAATTTGAGGGGTGATAGATTAAAATGGGACATCCTGTATAGTTGCAATAATTACGCGTTTTCACCGAAAAAACAAAACAGAAGCTTCGTATTTAAAAATGTATAGGATTTATTAGTCCAATCAAATTATCAAAAAAATGTAATTCGTAAGACATTGTTCTACAGAGTCATTTTTTTTAATTCAAATTGTTAAGGGGTGTATTCTGAGTACTACATTAAGTTGGCGTGGTCTATGACCTTGAGCGTTGTCCGCCATAAGTACGAAAACTTTAAACGTAATTATCTCATAAACCGCTCATTCTACGATAAAATTTGTCATAACCTTTCGTATTCACCAGGGTTGAATCTACAATTTTATTCACAGGCTCAATTCTCTATTGTCAGTTGGTGACGAGATATATTGTAAAAAAATTCACAAAAAATGATTTTTTGCATTTATTTCGTAAAGAAGCGACTGTATTGAAAAAATTTAAATCACAATCTTTTAGAACTCTCAATTTACAATATTTTTGTTATTAGATGCTATTTTGCAAAATCGATAGTTTGCGTGTTATAGCCCGCAAAGCATTACAAAAACACAAATTTTCAATATATTTCAAAAACTATAATAAAACCTACAAAATGTGTAATGACAAAAGTGTAGATAATAAAATTTTACACTTTCTTTGTTTAATGTAAAAAAAACTTTTTTTCGTTAAAAAATTTTTTTTTGTTTATTTACAAAAAAAAAATATTTTTTTCTCTGAACAAAAAAAGTGTAGAATTTTGTGATCTTGACTTTTGTTATTACACATTTTGTAGGTTTTATTATAGTTTTTGAAATATAATGAAAAAATGTGTTTTTGCTATGCTTTGCGGGCTATAACACGCAAACTATCGATTTTGTAAAATGGCATCTAATAACAAAAATATTGCAAATTGAGAGTTCTAAAAGATTGTGATTTAAATTTTTTCAATACAATCGCTTTTTTACGAAATAAATGCAAAAAATCATTTTTTGTGAACTTTTTTACAATATATCTCGTCACCAACTGACAATAGAGAATTGAGCCTGTGAATAAAATTGTAGATTCAACCCTGGTGAATAAGAAAGGTTATGACAAATTTTATCGTAGAATGAGTGGTTTACGAGATAATTACGTTTAAAGTTTTCGTGCTTATGGCGGACAACGCTCAAGGTCATAGACCACGCCAACTTAATGTAGTACTCAGAATACACCCCTTAACATTATAAAACAAAAAAAATGACTCTGTAGAACAATGCAGACCAAAAATACAAATTGATTGGACTATATTGCTTTTTGGACATAAAAACAATCTGTTTCTGTTTTGTTTTCTCGGAGTAAACGCCGCATAAGGTTTATGTGATTTTTAAAATGTCTCATTTTGTATGTTTAATTATTATTTCAAAGTTGTGATAACTTAAGTGTATTTAGAAAATAGTAAAATTTTTATTAAATTAATTTTTGAAATAATTAAGCAAATCCCCGTGTTTTAATACTTTAACCAAAACCATTAAATAATTATTAATAATAACCGGTAAAAGTGATTGTTCCTTTGGTATTCATTGCTTTGACCATTTGATACGGTTATTGCATTGACCGTGACATATAATATTTATACAGGCTGATTCATTACTGTCATGCCAAACTTAAACAGTAGATTAAGAAAAATATTTTAAGCAAAAAACTTCTAATGAATATGTGTCCGGAAATTTTTCGTGCGGGAACTACAGGCCCCCAAAGATTTTACTAAAAATGAGTTTTTATTTAATATCTAGAGAACCCTTTGTGATAAAATAATGAAAAGTATTCTGTTTAGTAATAATAAATGTTATCGATTTCTCATATTAACTAGTTATTATTTAGACTAGAGATGTATGGGGCCAGTGGGCCCATCGATTTTTATCTAGTATTTTTTGTTCTTTATTTTTTTTATAAAGTTGAGCACTGATTTAAGGTTAAATGACACAAAATACACAAAAACATACTTTGCTTATTTGTCATAGGATAAACCGTTTTCGGGAAATATTGATGGGAAAGAAAGCATGCAGAATTTAACTTAATACGGATGCTTCAAATTACAAATAATAAATTTATATTATTGTTCTATGATAAAAATTAAGACAAAAAGCTAACATAATCATACCTCAAAATAATCTGCCGTGTGCCAAGGACTTTCTTATACGCAGTGGCAGATTACCCATTAGGCCGGACTAGGCCGTGGCCTGGGCCCCCCGACGAACAAGGGCCCCCATGAAAATTTGAAAATTTGAAAATTTTGAAATTTTTGAAATTTTTTTATTAATTCAATTTTTTATTCTATCGAATTTTTATTGTAGTTTTAACGAAAAAAGCCTTTGAACAATCGATCGACCAATTTTGTCGATCAATTTATTTATCATATGCAATTGTTTATAAAATCTATTTTTAAACAAATTATTTTGAAATTTATATTAATTTATCATTTAGATTGTTATTTTATTGACTATTCAAATTTCGAATCGCCCGCTAAAAAGTTTGAACAGTGCTTGAAAACTCAGGCTTGTTTATATAAACAAAGACGATTCCTTTAAGTGTTTTTACCAAAACAAAATCATTCAGTGCTTAGTTAATAATATAATAGTATAAACTATTATATTATTAAAATTAAGAAATATATAATTTAACAGAAAAAAATGATTTTGTTTGTTTTATTGTCTTGAGGAACCTTAAAATGATATTTAAAGACTGTTAAATTTCTATGCATGTTTGAATAACACTTAATTTTACAGCTTTTCAAAAAAGGGGGGGGGGGGGCAAATTTTGAATGGCCTAAGGCTTAATCCGGCACTGCTTATACGTAATAATGACAGTGAACAGTGTACGTGATTTTTATTTTATTAAAGGATATTTCTGACAAACTAATAAAAGATAGAGTAAAATGAATGAGACATAAACTATAGAAATATTATTTTATACATTATGTATCGAACGAATTTTGTTTAACATAATTACTAATAATAAGATGGAAACGGATGTTTATTCTTGTCATTTTTAAATTTTTTTTTAATAAGACAAAAATGTTTCAGATAAAAAATGCCGAGTATGTTATTATCTATAATTTATTCCCCATATATTTTTTTCCAACACTTATGATTTAGCCAGAAATACTTTTTTTTAAATCATTATTTAGAATAATCTATACTGGTTGCTGGGTGCTTTGACCGTACGGATCACGACTCATACCGTCAAGTCGCACGACGATCACTGCAAACTAAATGAAATAGAGTATACGGTGTTTATTCTCAGTATTACGTATAAGAAAGACCCATGGTACCTATGGCAAACACGTACAGTCTCTGTAATACGTATAAGAAAGTCCCATGACACTCATGGAAGATATTTCTTCTCTATTATGAACCATTTGAAATGTACTTAAAAACAAATACTTGGTAAAAAAAAAAAAAAAATTGTTTTTTCGAAAAAAAATGAATAGAACATAAATTATAGATAATAATATTATCTACAATTTTCAACTTGGTCATTTTTCTCTAATTCGCACTGTTTCAATGTAATTCAAAAAATTCAAAAATCGATGTAGGTAAACATCCGTTTCCGGTTGAAAGATCGTTTTCAAAAATAAAAGGTTTTCATCCCAGGCAAAAATTAATCTTAAGTATAAAATGTCACCTTTCTACGATTTGTCGTATTTGAGTTACAGCGTCTACAGACCAGACCGACAGACAAAAAAAGACATAACGGCGAAAATAGTCAGAATGGATTCAGGGAAGGTCAAAATTGATAATTCCGTCAAAATCCGGATTTCGAAAAAAATCAGCTTCACTATACTTACTTATACTATATGTATATTTCATATACATGGTATAAGAAAGTAAAATGCATCCTTATCCACAAATAGCCATTTTTAGTTTCGTTTTTTAGTCAAATTATTAAAGTAGTACATAATACAGTAATACAACTGGCTATAGATTTTAGAGGATTCATATTAGGAGGTTTCTTTATATGAACTTTTTTTCTTACCTTTAGTCATAGAACACGAATATAAATTTATTTTTTGTAATTTGGAGCATCCGTATTAAGTTAAATTCTGCATGCTTTCTTTTCTATCGATATTACTCGAAAACGGTTTATCCTATGACAAATAAGCAAAGTATATTTTAGCGTATTTTATGTCATATAACCTTAAATAAGCACCCAACTTTATAAAAAAATTAAAGAACAAAAAATACTAGATAAATATCGATGGGCCCACTGGCTCATACATCCCCGGTCTAAATTATAAATGTTTAATATGAGAAATCGATAACACTTATTATTACTAAACAGAATACCAAATTTCATAATTTTATCACAAGGGTTATCTAGATATTAAATAAAAACTCATTTTGATGAAAATCTTTGGAGGGCTCTAGTTCCCTAACGAAAAATTTTCGAACACATGTTTATTGGAAGTTTTTTGCTTAAAATATTTTTCTCAATATACTGTTTAAGTTTGGCATGACAGTGCTGAATCATCCTGTATACAGGATGATCCAGACCACCCGTCCACTATGTTTTACACCCAAACTATTGAAGATAGAGTTTTATAAAAAAAAATTTACTATGTATATCGACCCTAAAGAATTTCAAGAAAATATTTTCAACCCCCTAAAACTGCGCCTTAGGGGGTAGTTTGGGGGGTACATGCCCGTTTCTCAGTAAAATCAAATGGAACGGTATATTCAAAAGTACATAATTGTAAAGACCATAAAAAGTAAGAAACTTTTGTAAAACAAAAATTTTCATACTTTCAATTGTTTAGAAAATATGGCGACTTGATCTCAAATTTTAGGGTTTTACTAAAAGTGCTCTAATTTCGTTAAATGTTAATAAAATTTTATTCTTTTTTAAATTTAGAAAGTAGAAATAATGACTTTTGTAATGATCTATGAATATTTAAGATTTTGATAGTTTAAAGTGACAAAAGCGACATATAAAAAATGCAAAAGTTCAATTAACGATAATTCAAAAAATTTAAATACAATGGTACATCAATTAGTACTTTATCTGAAAAAAGACATGTAAATAAACAACTTTTGTTAAGAAAATTAAAAATCAAAAATTTAAAATGGAAAATAGAAAATTATAATTTTTAATTTAAAATTTTATTATCAAAAGTTGTTTATTTACGTATCTTTTTAAGATAAAGTATTAATTGATATACCATTGTATTTAAATTTTTTGAATTATCGCTAATTGAACTTTTGCATTTTTGATATGTCGCGTATGTCACTTTAAACTATCAAAATCTTAAATATTCATAGATCATTACAAAAGTCATTATTTCTATTTTCTAAATTTAAAAAAAGAATAAAATTTCATTAATATTTAACGAAATTAGAGCACTTTTAGTAAAACCCTAAAATTTGAGATCAAGTCGCCATATTTTCTAAACAATTGAAAGTATGAAAATTCTTGTTTTACAAAAGTTTCTTACTTTTTTATGGTCTTTACAATTATGTACTTTTGAATATACCGTTCCATTTGATTTTACTGAGAAACGGGCATGTACCCCCCAAACTACCCCCTAAGGCGCAGTTTTAGGGGGTTGAAAATATTTTCTTGAAATTCTTTAGGGTCGATATACATAGTAAATTTTTTTTTATAAAACTCTATCTTCAATAGTTTGGGTGTAAAACATAGTGGACGGGTGGTCTGGATCACCCTGTATACAGGGTGATTCAGCACTGTCGTGCCAAACTTGAACAGTAGATTGAGAAAAATATTTTAAGCAAAGAACTTCCAATAAACATGTGTCCGGAAATTTATCCTTAGGGAACTACAGGCCTCCAAAGATTTTACTAAAAATGAGTTTTAATTTAATATCTAGGGAACCCGTTGTGATAGAATTATGAAATTTAGTATTTGGTTTAGTAATAATATGTGTTATTGATTTCTAATATTAACCAATTATATTTTAGGCCAGGGTTGTATGGGGCCAGTGGGCCCATCGATTTTTATCTAGTAATTGTTTGCTCCTTAATTTTTTTCCTGAATTGGTACTTTTATAAGATTATATGACACAAAATACACAAAAACATACTTTGCTTGTTTATCATAGGATAAACTGTTTTCGAGAAATATCGATGGAAAAGAAAGCATGCAGAATTAACTTTAATACGAATGCTTAAAATTATAAAAAATAAATTTATATTCTTATTTCATGATAACAAATAAGACAAAAAGTTAATATAAATATACCTCCGAAAATGCATCCATATCAACAAATAGCCATTTTTAGATTGTTTTTTAGTCATGTTAATAAAGTTCATGTAACAGTAAAAGAACTAGCTATAGATCTTACAGGATTCATATTAGGAGGTTTTCTTTAAATGAACTTTATTCTTACCTTTAATCATAGAAAAAGAATATAAATTTATTTTTTGTAATTTCTAACATCCGTATTAAGTTAAATTCTGCATGCTTTCTTTTCCATCGATATTTCTCGAAAACGGTTTATCCTATGATAAACAAGCAAAGTATGTTTTTGTGTATTTTGTGTCATATAATCTTATAAAAGTACCAACTCAGGAAAAAAATTAAGGGACAAACAATTACAAGATCAAAATCGATGGGCCCACTGGCCCCATACAGACCTGGCCTAAAATATAATTGGTTAATATTAGAAATCGATAACACATATTATTACTAAACCAAATACTAAATTTCATAATTCTATCACAAAGGGTTCTCTAGATATTAAATTAAAACTAATTTTTAGTAAAATCTTTGGAAGCCTGTAGTTCCCTAAGGAAAAATTTCTGGACACATGTTTATTGGAAGTTTTTTGCTTAAAATATTTTTCTCAATCTACTGTTCAAGTTTGGCACGACAGTGCTGAATCACCCTGTATAATTGTTAAAAGTACATTTATTTATTATTGATATGTATCAAGTATTTTCTTATATTAATTGACTTCATTAGTGATTATGTAAGTATTTTGTAAATAATTATCTAGTTATAAATTATGTAAATTAATTTTCAAATAAATTAAATAAAGATAATTATATAAATTACTAACTATTAACTATATTTAAAGTATTACCTAATCTTTCTTCAATTGTAGTGATATAAGTAAAGTGTTATCATCAATGTGATGATAATTTTAAAGTCTGCTCTTGCGCATAGCGCTAAAAATCGTGTATCTCGTTATCGTATCAGATTACTGAACCAGGGCACCCGAAGATTTAATTACCACAGGAATGAGGAACACACAATACATATAGTACGGTTTAAATTCATACGTACAATCTGAACGCGGGAACAATGCTTCGGGTTGACTCAATTGGTAAAAAAACGAATTGAGAAGTAGGTACATAACACTTTACATGCACTATCAATATCGGTGCGAATGTCCTTTTGCATGAATTTGTAGTATTTAACATCTATACGGTAACTTTTTTTCAGCAACAATTGCAAGTCAGTCTCGTTTTGTTATTTTCCCATGAATTAAATTAAATAACTCATCAAAAGAATTTATTGACTTTCTAAATAATTAAAAAAACAGGGAAGCATGTAATTTAGCTCGCAAATGAAAAAATAAGAATCTCTATAAGTCTTTGTATAATTGGATGTACCCAGTAAAAACTTTATTTTTTTTTTAATTTAAAAATTTTAGTAATTCAACGGAAATGAAATGCGTAAAATTTTAGTAATATAACAGAAATGAAAAGCTACGGAACGCGCGCGTTACGCGTAGCTAACGCGTTTGAAGCACGGTAGAGTAGACCTATAGTCTGTTTTGTTTAAGTGTGCAGTGGTTGTCGGGGGATTTAACGGTATGATTCACGATTCGTATCGTCAAATCCCCCGACAACCACTGCACACTTAAATAAAACAGACTACAGCTAGGCATGGTACAGAAAATTCACATGTTGACAGACATGTTTAAAAATTTAACGCATTAAAGTTTCGTGCAATGTTTTAAATTTTCTCACTCTTGTTTAACGAAAATATCCAACGCATGCTCTCTCTTTTGGTCTTTCATGAATAAGATGTGCGATCTAACCGCAAAATTCTTATTTTCTTGGTCTATTTATCATATATATTTTATCATATGCATAGAGCATGGACCAAGAAAACTATACCTACAAGGAGAACCAACTCCCTATTTCGCCCTGTATACGGAGTTAGTTCCCTACGGCGTTGCGATCGCTGGTCTTCCGCATAGCACTAAAATCGCGTATCTCGTTATGCGAGCAGCTAACGAGCAGCATGTGACTGATAGTGGCATCGTGTGTTTGAGCTATGCGCAAGGCGATAGCGACCCACGGGTGGGGAGCTTACCACGGATTCTTTAACCACCCTTCCACGCGTGTTGACGCTCCTTATACAGTTTTCTTGGCATGGACCATGATCAGACTCGAAAATAGAGCCGTGTCAAAAGAAAGAGATGAAAAATGATTTGAAATATACTGGTACTTGTTTATTGTTATGAGGTCCTATACGTATCCCAAACGCCCAGGGGCGGATTTTAAGGGCGTTTTGGGCTGCAGCCCAGGGCCCCGTGGACACGAAAGGGCTCCAGCCTCCATTGAGAACAATAGACGATATTGTGAAGAAAAAAAAATTAAAAACTAGCTGCCGGATCCAATTTTACCCGGGGATATAAAATTAAACTATATAACGTATAATGCTGTGGGGTGCGATCCTTTAGGTCCACACAATCAACTTCCCAACATGGTATGACTTACAATACTTGAATACTGATTACTTATTGTTTCCATAATTAATATTACTATGTTATAGTTTGTAAATATATTTTTTTAATATGTATATGAAAAATTTTAATGGAATTTATCAGAAATAAAACTCACCCTTTGTATTATGAATATTAGTTTTCTAATATCCTAATAATGTCAATAATATAATGCACATTTTTAGAAAAACTAATCTGACAGTTTGAATTTTGAATTGTGTTGTTTCCAAGGCAACATGAATTATTAGATGTATTTATTAGTATGAAATTCAAATTTTGATGGTGGTTTTCAACCCTTTAATGGCTGTTTGGACCCATATAAAAAATAAATACTGAAATACACGTTTCATTATTTGTATTGTATAGTATTTATTCTAAGTTCCGACTAAATTCGACCAAGAAAAAAAATAAAAATGAAAAAAACACCCTTTTTACCCCCGTAGGGGTTGAATTTCGAAAAATCCTTTCTTTCAGATCATATTCACGTCAAGACGCTTCGATTAGCACCCCAACGAAGTCAATAGCATTTTTTGTTCGCGAGATTTCGTCCCGGAAAAAAAGGACACGTACGTACGTACATACACACACACACACACACACACACAGACATTTTTCTGAAAATAGTGTAAATATACTCTAATGCCCTTGAAACATGAAAATATGTTAAAATTTTTGATTTCGATTTTCGGACCAATTACAATAACTTCCTATTGGGAAGTTAAAAATCCGATCATACACTGAATTATTTTTTCTCTCTTACGACAGCAAGAAAACAATTGCCAATAGTTCGTTGTTGAACTGGCCAAACCAAATACAATCATCTGAATGTGTGAAGGGGTTTTACGGTCCGGGAACCTGATTCAAAAACCAAATCGATAACCAGAAGTGTACGGCCACCCTTATGAGTGTCCATGGTTGTTGTATTATGGAGTGGATTATATAAAATAATGTATAATGTAATTATGTAACTATGTGTAAATAATTTTATTTTATTCATTGAGTATTTTGTCTATACCCAGGAAAATGCGATCAGATCTAGTTGAATCAGAGCAGATCGTAAATTTGATCCAATTAGATCTGACAGATCTGATGCCACTTTTGATAAAACAATTTTATATCCAATTGGATCCAAACTGATCTGTTTGGATCCAATCAGATCTGATTGGATCCAAAAAATCGCAAGTTACCTCTGGCCAGAGAACCATGTTTCCAGTTTGTATAAAGGATGGTAGGTAATGTAATAATCATTTTTTCTTATAAATATTAAATGATGAGTTGTTCAGTAGAAACAACAAATTATTCTCTAATTCAGATCTGGTGAGATCCAATTGGATAACCATTTTACAGATCTGAAAAAATTTGGATCCAATTGGATCTGATCGTTTTTTTCCTGGGTAGATAGTTCTTTTATCGAATAATATTATACAATCTGAATATAGTTTTAAGCAATAATGAAATAACATACATATAATATATTATAATATTTATTTAAATTTTATATACAAAAAACTATTTAATATAATTTAAAAATTCTGTATCAGTTCATAATACATAATAAGAATTATGTTATTGTATTAATCAAGTATACAACGTTGTCAAATTATAATATAATGAATTTTAGTTACACATAGTTGTATTCTACAGTAGAGAAAATTCAGTGTCCAACTTATTATCTTAAATATTAATCCCTTATATCTTATTCAATAAAATAATAACTATAATTAATATAAAGCTGTGCCTCTAAAATATTTGTAGGTACATATTTTTTATGTTGTACTTTTCACAAATGATTTTGCAATAAAAAGTCCATATAACTAAAATAAATACTTTTCATATCATGTACATATAATATTAGGCGCTAATGTTACATAAAACAAAAATATTAATTTAATGCAGCGTTACAAGAAAACGATCTTGGTATAAAGAAATCAATCAATGGATCTCTAGTAAGTGGGCAATTAATTCTAGCAAAATGTTCTATGGTGTATAAACAAATATTCAAATTAATACCCACAAATAATGATATCAACATGAAAAAGTTTCCGAATGTTTTATTTCTAGACGTATCAATAAATACGAAAAGTGTTCCAAAAAATCCAAAATGGATTAACATTACTGGAAAAAAGAAGCCAAACATGAAGACTAGAATATATTCATGAATTATAGCTGATAACTCGAATACTAGAATTTTTGCCATAGTTTGACTCAATTTCAAACGAATTAAAAGTATGTCTTGATAAACATATTTGCTTAACCAATCGTGAACGAGAATATTCCAAACTCGATAAAAGTCTTTATAAGCTGCAGTGTTCCACCAATCCTAAAGAAAAATAAAATAAAATTATATTCAATCACTTAGTAAAGCATATTTTTTTCATATCCATAATAAATTACTAATTGTAAATTGATTTTGATATTTAGATAAAAGTGAAATGCAATTTTTAAGAAGATATTTTTACATCCCAGAAAAATATGCGCAAAATGATGAAATAAAGCAAAAAATTGATCTTTTTTAATACAAATTTTAATGATATAATATTAATTTGAATTGCGATATTAAGCAAAATTAATTAGCGATGAAAGCAGAAAATTTGAGTTCCACCTACCTACTTTACAGTTAATATTTTTTTTCTGCTATTAAATAATAATTAAATAAATAAATAAATGAAAATTAATTTAATAATAATAATAATGATCACAGCATTTGAAAAATATATATTATAAAACCATATTTTGTTATTTAATTTTGTACATAAGTGTTAAAATATAAATTAAATTAACTGAATTTGGGAACTATTACATAAACATTACATATACAATTTCTTAAAAACAGAAATAGTAAAATCATATTAATAGAGTCTTTCACCAGGTACATCCTAGTTTGTACTAATTTCTATACAGGGTGGCCCAACGAAAAAGAAACGGTTACGCTTTGGTCAGTTAAAATAAGATTTTGAAACGCTCGAACACGTCGATTTTGCTTTCAAGAGACATATTTTTCAATAAATTTTTTTGTAAGAATCTTTTCAACCCTCTTCGCTATGAGCACAATCTTTAAAATTTTAAATAGTATGATAGGGCAAGTGTAACCTCATTTGAAAGGTTTTTCAATCTAAACAAAGTGCTTTTTTCAAATTTGTTTAATTTTAGTCATTACTTTTTTATTAATTATTCCATAATTCCATTTATTCAAAGAAAACAAACATTTACAACTAAAATTCAAAACAAAGTAGGTATATTTTCTTACCAAATAATTAAAAAAAATTACTAATATTCATTTTGAACATTTATTGAATTAATTTAAATTTTTGAAGCACATTTTTTTAAATTATTTTAATAGAAAACATGCCTAAATTTTAGTTCTAAACGTTTGTTGTGTTGATAAAAAAATAAATGCATTCATGGAATTAAAAATGTAAACAACGTGACTAAAACTAAACAGATTTGAAAAAACACCTTGTTTCGAATGAAAAAATCTTTCAAATGAAGAGGGTTGAAAAGATTCTTGCAAAATTTTATTGTAAAAGATGTTCCCCTTGAAAGCAAAATCCACCTGTTTGAGTGTTTTTTCAAAATCTTATTTTAACTGACCAAAAGCGTCACCGTTTCGTTTTCGTTGTGCCACCCTGTACAGTATAAGTTATAATTTATAATTACTTTAATATTTTGACGTTTACATATTTCTAATATTTTTACTTATCAACTTACATTTACTTTATATTTTGGGATGCAACAAAATTTACAAAATAAAGATACAACAATAACCTTATATTGCTTTTGAAATGTAATTACATCACTAGTTCATTAATATATTAAAATATTAAAGCATCACAGGTAAAGGTACGCGGTATTAAGAAATCTAATAGCACATTCTCATGAGTCACTGGACAATTTTGTCTCGCGAAGTATTCTACCGTGTACAAAACAAGCATCCAACTATTACCAATGCTTATACTCCACCAGAAGAACACGTTTCCAAATGCCTTATGTTTAGACGTGTTAATAAATGCACATATAACACCAATACCCCCGAAAGATATAAACATAATTGGGTAAAAGAATCCGAACACCACTGTTAAAATATATTCGTGGAATACAGCGGATAACATAAAGACCGCGATCATTGATAGACTCCGTTTTCCACCGGTTGTATGTTCTAAAGTATCTTTGTAAATGTAAGTATAAAGCCAGTCATGGACGACTACGTTCCACAGACGGTAATACTGACTGAACGATGTACTGTTCCACCAATCCTGAAGAAAATGTTTAATTAATTGCCGATAAAGGTGTGTGTGTAGCAAATGAAGAGAAAGCAAAGTACCTACGTATATGTACATATAATAATTAAAGGTTTTTAAGTGACACGAAGCTACATCCCAAATCTTAAGTGTAAGCTTAAATTAAGGTTTTTTGGTATAATATATTATACCATCCTTAAAATATCTTCAATTAATTAACACTTAAATATAATTTATCACTAATATTTGTAATCCTTACTTCAGCTGTATTTAAATAAAATTCAGTACATTTGAGGAATAATAATTTGGATTACATATACATTTTAAACATGCTATTTTATTAATAATTAATAAATACATTGTACAATGTAAAGATAATTAATTTGTATCATATATAATGGCATCACAGGTAAATGATCTTGGCACGAAGAAGTCCACTAACGGTGATTTAGTCATTGGGCAATGTTGTCTAGCATAGTATTCCATTGTGTACAACGAATATACCACACCATTACCAAAGGTAATGCACCACCAAACCAACATATTACCTATAACTTTATTTTTAGATGTATCGATAAATACAAGAGGGAACGAACAAACAATAAAGGATGTGAATAAAACTGGATAAAAAAATCCAAACGCCATTGATAATATGAATTCATGGAATACAGCCGATAGCATAAAAACTGCGATCACAGATAGGTTTCGTCGTCCACGCACTATATGGTCAGATACGTCTTGGAATACATATGTATAAAGCCAATCGTGAACCACAACATTCCAAAATCGATAGAAAGTACTGAACTTTGAGGAGTTCCACCAATCCTATAGAAAATATAAATTTGCTCTTAACCCACTATAGCATTTTTTTAAACATATAGTTTGTTTGTTATGTAATGTTGGGTCCACTACACTGAATGATTATTATTGACTAGTACAGTATACGTTCCATACTGTGAACTCGGTTGGGCACGGTACCTTCCATACTGTGAACTCCCATTCCTCAAAGCACCATTTTTATTTATTTTTATTAATTTTGTCTGTTGAACCATTAGTTCATTTAGACAGCTGTTTTATGTGTCGTTTAGTTTTTGCTTATTTGTTTAAATTTTTTTGTTTTGTTTATTGTTTTACTTCCATGTTCGAAGAAATGGAAGTATTGTAATACCGTCAAAAAATCGTGTCCGAGATAAGAGCAGATTCTGATTGTACTAACTTCAAAACGTAAAGAAAAGTTAATAGGCAAAGTTCACAGTATGAATATTCACAATAATTAGCATCTACTAAAAGTATAAACTGCATACTGTATAAAAGTACACTAAAAAGTTGACCTCGAATACAGACAATGCAGCTTATATCTCAAAGTCTAAAATTATAAAAAAATTATTCCAAGAGCTTCAGATCATGCATTGTTGGTTAATATACATGAATAATTCTTGTTTTTGTACAATTTACCAAATGTGAATATTAGTATTAGTGTTAAAATATATATTAAGTGAAAAAAACTGTATTAACAAATTAACCCTCCAATTATTTTATTTAATTATTTGTAAGTAAATATGTTTTTCAAAACTGAAAATGTTTATTTTAAGTGTCGATGATTGAAATAATGTTCTTAAGGTAAGCATCCACAGATCCGCATCGGACGGATCGTATCTAGAATTCTTTGTATAGTAAGCAATACAAGTGCACGCATCGGCGAGTAATCAGTAATATTGACGCAATTGCTCGGACAACTATTCCGATGCATGCCGATGGCGTCATACGATTGGCTGTATGTAAAGAGTCGATTAGACTGGGCGAGTATACTAGCTACTAGCTGGCGAATTCACTAGCTGCTAGTAAACTCGCCCAGTGTAATTATGTTTACTAGCTAACTTGCAGAATGGAATAGTAGTCTGCGATAAAAGTTGAAAGCCGGGTTACTTTACTCGCTGGCGTATGGGCTTTTTAGTTATAAACTAGCTGTGTGTCATCATAGTTGCTAGTGAACTAGCTTTGAGTATCCCGATGATTCCTGGTTTCAGTGTCTACAAAATGTCGCTAGCTAGTTGGCTACTGAGCGAATGGAAAGTTTTAGGCCGTGGCAATACGCTTCGAGTCGACTTAGGCCGAGTTCACAGCACCAACGAACTCGCATAAAATAATCACGTGTAGACATCAAAAAGCAAGAAAGTATACAGCATGCTATCTTGCTTTTTAATGTCTACACGTGATTATTTTATGCGAGTCCGCTGGTGCTGTGAACTTGGCCAAAGTCGACTCGAAGCGTATTGTCACGGCCTTATGTGTATCACTATCGCACTAGCTGACTTGCCCGCTTCTAAACTCGCCGGCGTGTAGCTACATACTAAACTCGGTCAATGTAATCGACCTTACGCGTCGATAATCCGATGGCTACGGATACAGTGGACGCACTAACACAAATCGATCCGTCCGATGCGGACCTGTGGACGCTTACCTTAAATGTGAATGAACATACATAACGTCGCTTATCTAACAACGCCGCTCAAGTCATTTTGACCAACTTTACAGGAGAGCGAAAAAACCGTGTATTTTTTATATAGGCTACCGGCTTGCGCTCTGTCACGATTTTTTGAATTCTGGTTTCTTCATAGGTGGGCATAGTTAACCGAAAAGTTAACTTCGTTAATCGTTAAAGCGTTAAAATTCCGAAAATGTAACGGAATTTAAAGTTAACCGAAAATACCGAAAATGTAACAGAAGTTAACCGTTAAAAGTTAAAAGTTAACCATCCAAAATGTTTGAAGACCTTTTTTTTACTTTTTCGACAACTTTCTTATGTATTTGTCATCAAATAACCAATGTAACGGACTAAAGTTAACGGAAGTTAACAAAAGCGTTAAAATTTTTTAGAGTTAACTTAAAAGTTAATCCGATAAGCATTTTGTTAACTTCGTTAATTAACGATTAACGGATTAACGAGTAAATGGCAGTTAATGCCTACCTATGGGTTTCTTATTGGACGCGCAATGAGTACACTCATCGCTTGAATTACCAACGTTGTTGGTAATTTAACCGCTTGAATTGCCGAAGTCGAGAGGGGCCTCCACCACCGTGCCAACCTCAACGTTGGTTGGTGAATTTAAATTTCGCGCAGAAATATAGCAATCACGGTAGTATTATGGAGGGGATAGGAGAAAGTCGGCAAATCGCGCGTTTGACCCGTCGGTAAATAAGCTGACGGTAAATCAAAGGTCGGTAAATCGCGAGATAAGTGTAGCTCTGTCCAATAACATATTCAAATGTAAAAACCGCTAATTTTCGAAGAGCAGTGTTGTTAGATAAGCGACGATATATAATTACAATGTTGATTTCACATTTTTTCGAATGCACCAACACCGTTAGTGAAGCAATGAAGAAGAAAAGCAATTTCTTATATACATTCAAATTATTATTTTTTATTAGCTTAATGTTAATTGTTACGATTAGATTTGTTTATTATTTTAGGATGAGTGATATGTACTTATAAGTATTTTTAATGTGGAATGTTGATGTTGAGAACAATGATAATCAAATGAAATTAATTAATAATACTGTACAAGTCGTCAATCTCAATAAGCGAGGCATCTAAAACCTAATTAATTCGAGTACGCTGAATTCAATGGTGCT
This sequence comes from Sialis lutaria, assembly GCA_949319165.1. NCBI lineage: Eukaryota > Metazoa > Arthropoda > Insecta > Megaloptera > Sialidae > Sialis > Sialis lutaria. Next base: position 10,438,603 of record OX439232.1, on the reverse strand, counting down.
AATTGTTTTTCAAAGTTTGATCGTGTTTTTTAAATCTTAAATTAAATTTTGACCAAAAATCGCCATATTTTTTGATGTTTATCGATTTTTCAATTTTAAATCTATTTAAATATGTGGGAATGTTATTCGACAAAAAAGTTTAACCAAACTCAGTTAGCAACATATGGCGTCATTAGTTCACAATTGATGAAAAATAACTCTTTTATTCTATGTAGGTATTCTTGTCAATATAGGAGTTTTCCATCGATTTACATTTAATAAATAGTCCTTTGGGGGCCTCAAATCTTCAAAAATTGAATTTGATTTTTCTAAAAATTGCGATGTAACTATTAAAAACGACAAGCACCATTGAATTCAATATACTCGAATTAGACTTTTCTCCTGGGTACCTTGCTTATCGATAAAAAAATATTTCCGATTCGAGCACTAATTATTTTATTGCCATATTAAGATTATTTATCTGAAATATCATACATTTGACTTGTTTTAGATTGTTGATATTTATACATATCACAATATAATATCTTTGAAAGATAATGATTTTTTTTATTAACTATACTTGTCTTTAGAATAAATGTTAATTTTTTAAAATAATTACAACCCATAAATATATTTTTAAAACCTCTGTTATAATTGAATGATTCTCGACTTCTACATGTTGTAGGTACACTCAACATTCTGCTATACGACGGCATCGGTAATTAAAAAATTCCACTACACGACAGCTAGAGGGGCATCCACCACCGCGCCGACTTTAACGTTGATTGGTGTATTTAAACGCGCAGAAATATAGCAGTCACGGTAGTATTATGGTGGGGGTGGGGAAGGACATTGTTCGTATTTAATAACATGAAACAAATTTTTGCGCCACAGCGTTAGTTTCAAAGTTGACCACAGATGACGTGTTACGAAGCTACATTTATTATGATTGGACATATCATTCCCCCTCTCCTCATTTGGGCTCCCCAAATGACGTATTTCCCTCTCTCGCGCCGTGTAATGAGACTACCTTATATTTTACATACCTTGGTTGATGCCAAGCCATAAAGCTTATGTTTTGTTTTACTATTTTTCCAGATAAATTATCGTGTTAAATATGTATCATTATTGATATGATTAAAATAAATACCTGATAGAATAGACGGTCAGCGAATCTCATTAACTCTGCCCAGGCGTTCATCCAGCAATGCAAGATTAAATAGAATCCACTGACGTATATACAGATAGATGGGAAAGAGTTCTCTGCAATCGCTATACAGAGGTCGACGAAGTGCATCTTTTCCTTTCCGAAGTTTTCAAATTTGGGGAATATAACCTTTCCGAATAATATTCCATGCAACATTATTATAATGAAGACTTCTAAAAATGACCAGAATACGACGTTCCATCTTATTGCTTTTGTTCTGAGAAATATGAAGTCAAATTTTAATTTATTAAGTTATAAATGTACTGTTTTAAATAAATTACTGCAAGTACAAACCTGGGGTATTGGTCTTTATAAACTAGAGCAGGTATAAACAGAAAGTACAAATATTGTTCAAATGAAGGATGTAAGATAGTGTCCGTTGCATGAGGTTTGTATGCTATAACACGAGGGGCATTTGATCTTACGAAGGCATACATTTTCATTAGATAACGTGTCTGAAAAATGAACGTTGGGTATTAACATTGTGATATAATAAAATCTATATCAATTTATTATTTATTCATTTCAATTAAGGTGTGTCTATGTGGCTGTCTTTGATCTTAAGACTTACAACTTAACATTTTAAACTGAAGGTTCTTGTATACACTAAATGTGCACCTCCTATTTTTGAAAACTATCACTAAACCGGAAACGGTTTTTGAATTTTTCTAACTATTTTTGAAACAATTCACAGCAGAAAAAATGTTTTGGATTAAAGATGTAGATAATATTATTATCTATGTATTTAATTAATGATCTGTTAATTTTTTAAAGATTTTTCTTACTGTCTATTACTTTCCGATATATGGGCTTAGAAAACGATAAAAACATATTTTTTATATTTCAAGACTTATTGGGTTCACCATTTACTATAATCATGTCAAATCTCAGCTTTCTAGGTGAAACGGTTCAGTAACTAGAAGGCTATTAGACATAATGACGGACAGATAGATTCACGATCAGTGTTAATTGTATAAGTGTTAATTTTTTTCTGATGGCACGAAACACTAAAAAAAATTTAAAAATACTTACTTGTTCCATTAATATGACCATAGCAGAAGGGGCTTTCAGTTGGCATAAGAAAGTTAATTTTGCTGGAATTGCCAAGAAAAATGCAAAATACAAACAAAATACCGCTATCCAAAAATGGTCCCATACTTTAATCATTTTGGCTAAAAAAATGGTATTAAAATTAGTAATTTCAATCAAAATGAATACAAATCTATATTATTTACATTTAGGGGTCATTTGTACCCTTACAGTTGCCCAAAATTTGAACGTTGGGCACACGATAAAGACTGAAGCTGTCATAACTACCCATATAACAAAAACTGAACCTAAATTGTTGAAGCCATGGGCCATTAGTGAGAAACCCAAATCAACACTGAAATAAATAAGTCATTTATTTAATATTATTTTATTAAATAAAAAAAATCTGGTTAATCTCAATTTTTTTAAATAGAGTTAAATACATATATTACTAGCTGACCCGGCCACGCGTTGCTGTGGCTAACGTTTTTGTCATATTACATTGTTGTAAACTATTTAAGGGGAACGGTAGGAGAACATCAGACATGGGCACCACCATGCTTTTTTACATAGATGCCATTAAATTGTAGGTTATATGAAACGTTTGGAAGTTTGACATAGCGCCATCTATTGAATACTTACTCAATCCAGTCAACAGATGTCACCATCTGTTAGAATCGTTTGGAGCTAACAGATAATTGAGACCGTCAAATAATAGACAAATAATTTGCAATAAAATAATATTGCGATCATAAATTGAGATGTAAGCTATCCTATCTTTCAAGTTGGATCAAACTGCACACGGTGTACAAATTTGATTAAAATCGGTTAAGTAGTTTAGGAGTCCATCGCGGACAAACAATGTGACACGTAATTTATATATATTAAGAGATAATATAAATAATTCGGGTAAGTGCTAAAACAGTCGAAAAATGGTTTAAAAATGGTAAAAAATTATAATTTTTTAAAGCAAATAAAAATTTCAATTTTAAATTATTTTAAGTATTATTTGCTTTTTAAGGTTTCCATGATCAACTGTAGATGAGATTATTGGCTTCTAGGCATAAATCTTGACATTGAGGTCGTAATTTACGAACAAAACGATACTATTTATAGCAAGAAAGCAAAAAGACAGTTAATTAGATATATGTAGGATATACTTGAACAGATTATTAGAACCGAACTTAAATATTGAGGGATCCCCAGTTACAACATATATAACTTGGTGAAATAATACCTATATTTTGAGATTCACTGTTCAGTAGTACCTATTACTATTTTATTTAATTTATTTATTTATATCTTTTTCAAATAAAATTGGACTCAGCAGAAAGGGGGAATATTTTAGTTATTTTTGAACATAAATGCATTTTTTCAAAGTATTTTTTTGAATGTTTGCTTATACCTAGATACTTTTTTAGAATACCTGAATGAATCAAAAAAATTAAAAAATATATATAAAAGTGTGGCAAATATGATATGTATGTACTTTTTTTTTCGTTCACAATAAATAACTACTGTAAAAATGCACCGATTTTGAATTATATTTTGGAAAAATGTTATTCCCAGTATATATTCCAGACCTATTTATTTTGGTAGTATTCTGATAAGTAGTTTTGTAAATATTCGCTCCCTCCCCCATAAAGAAACCTATCAAATTAATGTCACCCACATGCGAAAAAATAAACAAAAAAAATATAATAAATTTTTTCATATTATTTAAAAATATTTTAAATATAAAAAAGTATTATGGAACATGGAAGTCATGTTGAATATGAAAATTCTGATGAATATGAAAACAAATTAAATTTTCAAATTATTTATATTTATATTTTCAATTATTTATATTTATAATAGATTATTTTATAAATTTTATTATGAAATAATTTATCTGATTCCCGCGGCTTCGCTTGCGTAGATTTCGAAAATAATTACAACCTTCCATAACGTGACAGGTGGTGAAATATTAAATATGTCTAGTGTTTTACTTTTTATTCATTATACAAAATCGTAAATATCTCGGTTCTTATTCGAGATAGAGGTTGTTTTTACTCTAATACCCCCATCCCGTGGTAATTAATTAAAACTCTCCATACGTGAATACAACCGAACATGTTTTTCCCATAAAAACTTTTCCATCCCCTTGCAACCACTTAGCGGTTGAAAAAGGCTTAAATACGTGATTAATTATTTATATTGTAGAGTATTTATACTAAGTTTAAAATAAATCTGGCCACAAAAAATTTTTCCCATACAAATTTGTACACCCCCATCCATCGACTTAAGGGTTGAATTTCGGGAAATCCCTTCTTAATGGGTGCTTACAACATAAAAGGAAGACACCTATGAAATTTCACGTTTCTAGGTCCAGGGGTTTAGGCTGTATGTTGATGAATGAGTGAGTGAGTGTTTACAAACTCTTTTATAGTATAGATTAATTATTATTATTTTATTCTTCTATTTATTATAACAAAATAAACAAATATACAAAAAATTAGGAATTTTTTGATAAATAATGATATTAAACAAATTACAGAAAATATAACGTAAAATAGGAATTAATATTATAAATTATTTATGTAACAACACTAACAATGAATAATAAAATCATATCACGAGCGTGACCCGTCGTGCATGATCGGAAGTGAGTAAAATAATTTAATTCATAAGCGCGCGAGATCGGGATATTTTTTCTATGATTCTGAATGTTAAAAAAATCGTGAGCGAAAATTTTTCACTCTCACATCTATAATTCAGCCCTGTATGTAATATTAAGAAAAAAAGCTTGTATAATTTTACGTTAAAAACGTCATAGTATTATCTCATATTTCAATAAACTTTAGCCTTATGTTTATCGTATATTATCATACTTACGTCCCAGTTTTTCTAAAATCACTAATTGTTGTATTGGTAAAATATATGATTAAAAATGTTATAGCGATGTGGTAAATTGTTTCTATATGCTTTGCTTTAAATAAATCATCTAAAGGTGAATTTCTTGCTATGTACTCTTTATCCAAAATTTTTCCAGTTTTAGTCCTGCAAAAGAAAAATTATTAATTATAAAGTTGTATAATTAAAAATTCGTTTATTTATTAATAGAATTTTTTATAAAGGCTCGAACTGGTTATCAATATACAGTATACACTACTGGAAAAAATTAAAGGAACACAAAAATTTCCTAAATTTTTTAGTGATTTTTGAAAGGTTGTAACTCAGTCAAAAATAATCGTATGAAGATTTAAAAAAGATGATTTTGAAGCTTTAAGTTTCAAGTTTTGAAATCTTTCGGCAAATTTTTTTTGCGGGTTACGGTTATTACGCAATCATAAGAAATAACGTGAGACAAAAATTAAAAAAAAAAAAAATATATTTTTGTTTGGGTCCATTTTTTGGGAAAATTTTTTCTCGGTTAAACCAATGCATTGATCAGTTAGCTAGTTTATTTAGCTTTAATTTGCTTTTTTAAATTTCACTCTACGTTGATTTATCGCTGAGATATCCGACTTAAAATGAAAAAGGATCCTTTTGTCTTTGATCATCGATATTTCAACAAATAATAATCGCACAGTAAATCTAAGGGCAGTTTTGAAAACATGAATAAATTATCTACAAGGACATACCATGATTTTTAAAGAAAAATTTTTTTTTGTATACTCCACATTAATTTTAAAAACACTAAAAAAACGACTTTTTACGGTTTTTTAGAAAATCTACGGCGTATTTACTAATTTTGATGAAACGACTATTGTTGAGCGTAATTTTTACAGCTGAATATATCCACAATAACCCTTTAAATTTACAAGTTGATCCATCGAACCGTTTTTATGTTCCAAATGATCAAAGTTTTGAAAATAATTAAAGGAACACGTTTATTGCTCCTAAAAATTCTGTAATCATTATCAAAATGAAATGAAGATTTTTTTTCGATTGTTCCCACAATTTTACACTACATATTGGGTTTTTTTTAGAAAAAAAAAAAAAGAAAAAAAAAATTAAACAATTTAGTTGCTGGACATTTAAAGAAACAATATCTAGTCGTTTCTGAAACGATTAAACCTTTGCATTCCATAATTATGATAATCTGTACTAATTGCACATATTTGATACCCCGAACTGAATAGGTGTAATTCTCTTCAACAAGAGCAACTTCCTGACTATGAAAAAAAATTGAAGTTTTGAAAAAAAAATTTTTTTTACAAAAAATTGAAGAGGGTTGCACCTATTGCAATGTCGGATATAGGGTGGGTGTTAGCGCATCAGTCGTATTTCGCGCTTATGCGCGGTACCAATAACTTTTTGATAAAAAAAAATTATAAGAAAAAAATTAATTTTGAAAAAAATGTTTTCTACAACGTAAGTAAACATCGCAGAAAATATCGATAAATCAATCTTATGAATGTGTGTAAATCGTGGCCGTAATTCAGTTCGGGGTATCAACTTTGCATTTAATACAATAAATGTAGATTAGTATAATTATGGAAAACAAAGGCCAAATCGTTTCAGAAACGACTAAATATTATTTCTTTAAATGTCCAGCAACTTAAAAAAAATTGTTAAACATTTTAACAAAAAATTCTTCATTTCATTTTGATAATGATTACATAATTTTTAGGAGCAATAAACGTGTTCCTTTAATTCTTTTCAAAACTTTGATCATTTGGAACATAAAAATGGTTCGATGGATCAACTTGTAAATTTAAAGGGTTTATTGTGGATATATTCAGCTGTAAAAATTACGCTCAACATTAGTCGTTTCATCAAAATTAGTAAATACGCCGTAGATTTTCTAAAAAACCGTAAAAAGTCATTTTTTTCAGTGTTTTTCAAATTAATGTGGAGTATACAAAAAAATTTTTTTCTTTAAAAATCATGGTATGTCCTTGTAGAGAATTTAATCATGTTTTCAAAACCGTCCTTAGATTTACTGTGCGATTATTATTTGCTGAAATATCGATGATTAAAGACAAAAGGATCCTTTTTCATTTAAAGTCGGATATCTTAGCGATAAATCGATGAAGAGTAAATTTTAAAAAAGCAAATTAAAGCTAAATAAACTAGCTAATTGATCAATGCATTGGTTTAACCGAGAAAAAATTTTCCCAAAAAATGGACCCAAACAAAAATAATTTTTTGTTTGAAAATTTTTGTCTCACGTTATTTCTTATGATTGCGTAATAACCGTAACCCGCAAAAAAAAATTGCCAAAAGATTTCAAAACTTGAAACTTAAAGCTTCAAAATCATCTTTTTTAAATCTTCATAAGATTATTTTTGACTGAGTTACAACCTTTCAAAAATCACTAAAAAATTTAGGAAATTTTTGTGTTCCTTTAATTTTTTCCAGTAGTGTATATTGAACGTCTGATGATAAATATTATACTAATCATAATTGACCATTGGCGTAGAGGTCGATGCGCCCTGGCAAAAAAATGAAAACGCTTCTTTGGTATAATTGAAGATCTTTTTTTGTTATGTATAAGTTTTAGTGCCTCATCAACCTCACTTTAGCACCTCTCTGCTATTATTGTAGATTTTTTTAACTCGTCTACCCCATTATCATGTCTCCCACGGCCTTGCGCCACCGCCTCGGCATGACGGGAATCGGTTTCGTCAAATGTTTAACATTTAACAATGTTAAACAATAAAAATTGATAATAAATACGACTGCCTTCAAATGATATTATGGTGTAGATGATAAGTAGTAGGTATACTTATATAAATCGATTTTAAACTACAGTAGGGTACCAATTTTATTTTGGTAGTGCATTTCTATGTATAATACGTATAGTATAAATACTTATGAAATTTAAGGTGGCGCCAAAATCGACATAAGAAAAAACATTCTTCAGTTACACAATAGGGTGGCGCTTTTTTCAATTTTGAACGGGGACGTAGTCATTTCATTTTGGGACAAAACGTCGTCAGAAGATACGTTGTAGTAACAGTAAGTGGTAGATACTGTACCAAAAATATCTGCCATGGGGACCACGGAACATAATACTAAGAGTTAACAGTGCACGTGATTCTAATTTTATTAAAACATTCTATTTGTAAAATGAATAAAACATACAAAAACGAATTTAAAAAATCTAATTATGGTACGAATAAGAAAGAAATGTTTTAAATAAAAATTGTCGAATTTTTTTACATCATTAAGCCTATTTTTTTAAATAATTAATTAGAATCACCCTCACTGTTCACTGTCACAATCAGTAATTACGTATAAAAAAGTCCCATGGCAACTGTTCAATCTCTGTAATACGTGTAAGACAGTCTAATGACACCCATGGGAGATATTTCTTCTGTGTTTGAAAATATAATTTTGAATTATTTTTTATTAAATTGAAAAAATGAATAGAACATAAATTAAAGATATTTCGATAAATTCAAAAATTGACATCAGCAAATATCCGTTTCTGGTTCAAAGATCGTTTTTAAAAATAGGAGGCTTTTTTCAAAGACAAAAATAAATATAAAATTTCACCCTTCTACGATTTATCGTATTTGAGCTACATTGACCAATAGATCATGGCAAATATAGTCGGGAAGGTCGAAATGGATAAATAAAAATCCGGAATTCGAAAAAATCGGCTTAACGATACTTTCTTATACTACTTATATGACATATTTCATACATGGATATATGATAGTAAAAATGTATTAATATAATATATTTTGAATTCATTCATAATTCGTTGGATATTATGACAGATATTATGAATAACATTTACTGGAAATGACTAGCGTATGAACATTGAGTAAACATTTCGAGAACTTGAGTACAGCTGTACTTAATGCACTTGTTTGTTTTTACCCATGACCGTAAAATGAAATATAATTTAACGATATCTGAAATACGTAATATTATTTTCAAAATACCTATGCAGAAGATTCTTATCGTTGTTTGAAATTTCCATTATAGTTTGAGGAAATTAACATTTCACGAATGCATTATAAGGAAAACGAATTGAATTTTATTTTGCAAAAATCTCTGGGGAGTAGTGTTTTTAATATTTAAATCTCTGGCGAGTAGAGTTTTTAATCTGTAAAAAGTTTATTTATTTATTTTTAAATTTTCCATATTTTCAGAGCATTTAGTTTTTCTTATTTTTTTTTCTAAAAATTTTTTAAACTCTGTTTTGATGAGTGTATTTAATAATGCAAACAAAATTATATGTCAAATAGGTATGGTTTAATAAAATAAAATGTATTTCAAGAATTTCTTATCATTATTTCTGCATATGTTAATATTTTTTTCGTATTTACCTTCTTGTTTGGTGTTCGACATTATTGTTAAGATAACTGTGGGGACCTTTCGAACCAGTATTTGTATGGATTTCCTTCATCATTTCATCAATCATTAAATCTATATCACCATTGAGCTTTTTTATTGTGGAGTCTTTGATACTCTAAAAAAACATTAACAGTTTGCTGTGAGTATTAGGTATAGAACAGAAAGAAAGGTGTATTATTTTTAGTTTATTTTAACTTACTTTAATTTGATGGCGAATTGTTTCATTTTTTTCTTCTTTATTAACGTCATCTAAAATGTAATTTAAATTTCTTAAAATTAAATAAATAAATAAAATTTAAAATCACATTTAGCTACATTTTATGAAATGTACAAACAAATTATTAGATTATTTGTTAGCATTGCGATTTTTTTGTTGAAAAATATTATTTTAGATATTTTGTACCTATTAAGAAAATAATTGGCTTCTGGTTTTTAATATTTATATATGTTTTTTTGATGTATTATATTTGATATAATATTTAAAAGAAGAAAATATGACAAGTAATTTCGAATATGAGCATACTTTTTATGGTTAAAAAAAATACGAAGTATAAATTAAATTAAAGTTTTGGACTAACAAAATTTTATATTATCCTTGAATTTTTTATCAGAAGATTTTGATTTACATTGGACAAAATATTTTGAGTTAAATTATCATGTTAAATATGCTTAAAAATGATACAATTGTGTTTTATTATCAATTTTAAATAATTCATGATAATTAGTACTTAATAAAAATAAAAAGATAATATAAAAATATATTGGATCAAGTACCTTGATTATCATTGTACGTAGTTTATGATACAATCAAGATATTTTAAACAATTGAAAATTTTAAGTAATTAGGTAAAATGAATATAAAAATATATAATATTTATGCGTCTGTTTTCAATAATATTATATCATTACTATTAGCACCTCTAGAGTAGGTTTAATATTGATATGTTTGTATCTATGAGAAAATAAAATGTTGTCCATATATTTATATTTTTTGTGAGATGAAAAAAATCACAGCATCTCATCCTCTTAATTAATGGGAGGGGGTATTGATTTTGAAAAAATATTACTAACAATATATAATTGGATGGAAATAACGTTCCTTTTAAATATATTAATACATATTAATTTAATTAAATAATAACATAAAAACATGGTAGAGGGAAGATGGGGGTTTTGTTTACCCATTGACGTAGGCGCCCATGCATTTTTGCGACTTTTAATGTGCATATTCGATTAATTTTTGGATTTCGCTAATTAGTTCGTTTTGAATGAAAGATTTATAATAAGTAATGAAAATTCATGTATTTTATTAATAATATTTAATTAATAATAAATGTTATAGACAAAATATAATATTTTCATGTTTGAAAATTTAGAAATAGCCCCCCTCCATAGTAAAATAACTAAACATAAGATTATAAAACATATTTATATTTATTTCAATTAATAGAAATCAAAATAAAATTATTATTGGGGTTATATTACTTAACATTAAAATATTTTTAAATATAATATAAATTACGAAATATTTTTCACATAAATAAACTTACCTTTATTTCCTTTTATCTTCTTCAAAGACTGCGAATTTTCCTCGGTAACCATTATCACAATTTAGTATCTCAGAACAGTTTTAAACTCATAAAATATGTAGTTGTGATCTCTACCATTTGAATAAACATACTGACTGTCAGATTAATTTGTAATAATATTAAACCGAGTAAAATTATCACTAATAGATAAAGTATTAATATTTTGTACTGTCTTATCAAACTTCTACATGTTCTTAAAAAAACCACTCAATATTATTTACACCATTGCATTTTTAAATAAATTGATTTCTATGTATACAGTTAGCATCACTGATATCTAAACTATTATTTATTTATTAAATAACATTTGTTTATAAATATACAGTTTCATTACAATATATTTATTTATTTTAATGTAGTGAATTACACTTTCACTGTACACTGTACGTAATATAAGTAAACATGGGTGAAGGATGTATTTATTTTTTGGTAATAGGGATCTAAACGATCTTAAGATTTCTACATATTAAGGTTCATAATATGTTTCTTAATAATAAATTAAACGTAAACTTTTATATAGAAAATTAATATATTATTTTAATAGCTATTACATGGTCGAATCTACAACCAGTAATGTTGTCACTTGTTATAAATTTTAATAGTCAGAGTCGGACTTAGGTCTTGATAGTAAAATAAAAATAAAATAGAAAACAAAAAAAAACGGGCAAGTGTGTGTTGGGCACGCACATGATAGGGTTCCGTAGTCATTCTCACTACGATTTATAAAAGAAGATTTATTTCAAAAATTTTCATTAACTAATATTTTTGCTACAGTATTCGTAATAATGTTCACTGAAAGTACTAATATAATTAAAAGCTATATAGTTTTTTTTAAATAGTTTATAAAATAGAGGGGGTACGCTCTGATAACGATAGTGAAAAGCAAATAGATCGTATGAAGGGTTAAAATAAAAAAGTCATTTGACTTTTATTATTGCATTTTAGGAGACCTATCAAATGACACCCCACTCAATGGGGTAAGTGAAAAAAATGGCGAGTTCACTTTTCAGTCTATGAAAGAGGGATCCAAAATATTTTTGACAGTGTTCGATATAATTTTCATTGAAAGTACTAATTAAAAGCTGCATTCTAGATTTTTTTCAGATTTTTTGAATTGATAGTTTAGAAAATAGAGGGGGGACGCTTTGATAATGACTTTGAATAATAAATATAACGTGACTGAAGGGTAAAAATCAAAAAGTCTTGATACATTTTTTATTGCATTTTAGGAGATCACTCAATGGCGTAGGTAGAATTTTTTTTTAAATACACTTTTCATTCTATGGGGGGTCTAAAATTATTTTTTTCCAAAATCTTATCATTTCTGTTTTTGTACTAACATATTATATTACCCTAATTAGTAACTACACAATTACACATTTTTTTCATAAACTGCCTTAGCGTCGTGCGAAATAAAAGCATGTTTTTCGAATCACTGATGCACTCAAATTAAAAAAAAACTGTGTTTAGGTGAGAAATGGTTGACGGATTGAAACAGGAATTACAGGGATTGCCAACTTCCTGAGATGCTGGGGCTTCGAAACGAACAAATCACATCGAATTAGTGTACACAAAGTTGCGTTGGGTTGAATTTAGTAAAAAAAAATGTATCGGAAATAATATATTTTGCATATGCAAGTATTAAGACATTTGAACATTTGTATAAAATTTTTGATAGTTTATAACATGCAAGAAATAAGTTCTAAATAGTCATAGTAAATTAGATATTTTAGAAGAAAAAAATTATAAAGTTTTGATATTTTTTCCACGTACTCTCAAAACGTTTCGGAATATGAGCCCGAAAAGTTCCCACCTAAATCGTGGATGGAACATCCCCTTTCACGTGAAAAACTACCCCCGGAGTGGATTTTATTGCAGTTTTTCCCATTTTTCATCCAAACTACCTAACGGAGAAAAAATATTATAGGAATTAAAGATTATAATACTATAATGTCATATATAGTATTCGGTTAGTTCTCAACCAACTCTCGCATTCAATGCTCAAAGTGAAGGGTAGTTTTTGGGGGTCTACGACAAAAAGCAGAATCCCGAAAGGCAGACATGAACTAAAGGCAGACATGGACAAAAGGCCGACAAGGACAAAAGGCAGACTTCCAAAAGGCAGACTTCCAAAAAGCAGACATGGACAAAAGGCAGACTTCCAAAAGGCAGACTTCCAAAAAGCAGACATGGACAGAAGGCAGACTCCCAAAAGGCAGAAAAACAATTTTAAAATTAAGATTATCTTTAAGGGGTGAGGGGCTTATAAAATACCTCCACCTTCTTAAAAAAATATATCGTTAAAGTAAATTAAATAATACAATATTATTTTTAGGGAGGGGCATATTGCATATACCCTCCCCCCTCAAATATATTATTCATTTGTATTAAAAATTGTCTGTCTTTTGTTCTTGTCTGCCTTTTGTCCCTGTCTGCCTTTTGTCCATGTCGGCCTTTTGTCTGTTTGCCTTTTGTCCAAGTCTGTCTTTTGGGAGTCTGCCTTTTGTCCAAGTCTGCCTTTTGGGAGTCTGCCTTTTGTCCTTGTCGGCCTTTTGTCCATGTCTGCCTTTTGTCCGGGTCCCAGTTTTTGGAACGCATCGAAAAATCAGTATAACAAGATTTTTCATCGTAAATATTTGCTTAACGGCTAATTTTAACAAAAAAATGAGTATGATAAAATTTGTAGAACTGAATCTCCTCTATGAGATTCATGTAACACAATTTTTTTTCGAGAGTTTTTTATTCAATTTTTTCCGTTTTTTTACAAATGTATATACCATAATTTTACAGGAATATAATTGTATAATAAAAAAAGTGGGACAGTTACAATTTATATTTAAAAAAAACTATGTTGATATGTTGCCAACGTGTGTGTGTGTGTTTGTCCTTTAAGTCCTTTTAACGGATATCCTGTATAAAAAATTAAATTCTGAATGAATAAACAGGTAGTTCGTAGTTAATGCTACTTCTAATCCAAAAAACAGAAATAAATCTGCAAAAATATACAAGACTTTAGTAGAATAGAAATGGAAAATATCTCAAAATAATGGAATTAACGTTTGTGAAAAAACGTAAAAATCAATAAAAAACGTTTAAAACAAAATCGTGATACTTTGATCTTTTAGAGGAGATTCTGTTCTACAATTTTCTCCCTTATCAATTTTTTGGTAAAGTTAGCCGTTAAGCAAATATTTACGGTGAAAATCTTGTTATACCGATTTTTCGATGCGTTCTAAAAATTACCCTTCACTTTGAGCATTGAATGCGAGAGTAGGCTGGGGATTAACCGAATACTGTCTATGACATTTTTACGTAAAATTTTATGTGTAATCTTTAATTCATATAATATTTTGTTCTCCGTTAGGTATTTTGAATGAAAAATAGGAAAAACTGAAATAAAATCCACTCCGAGGGTAGTTTTTCACGTAAAAGGGGATATTCCATTCACGATTTAGGTGGGAACTTTTCGGGCTCTTATTCCGAACTCTTTTGAGAGTTCGTGGACGAAATATCAAAACTATAAGATTTATTTCTTCTATTCGCCGAATTTTAATCTAAATACCGTGGACTAAGTCTTGTTCGTCACAGTGGGTGCCTATGATTTGTATGAATTGATAAATACATAGTCGACCTCGTATCGTCAATTACTTACCCTCCTTCATCGTCAATGCACGTCTCAAAACTATGTTTAGATACTTATTTAATAAAGAATGATTAAATCAGAAACAATGGCAAAAACGAGATGTTAAGATACAAAAGTGTCTAACAATAAGAGAGTGATCAGTGTCCATTATTTATGTAGAACATTGGGGAGGCGGAGCAAAACTCCGTCAAACTTTTTACGTATTCTTACGTGGGAGGAGAAGGGGGCTAGCATTATTAATGTAAGGTTTTTTTCTAATTAATTAGTTGTAACTCTTCCGCTCTTGAAATTGCGTTTTTTATTTGAATAGCACAAAAAAGTGCATCATCAACGTCTATATATTCGCTTGATACCTATCAAAAATAGAAAGGTAAAAATGTCAGTGTGATGATATTTTCCAGATAAAGGTAGGGGGGGGCAAGTTTTAAGCGTTTTTTTCCAAAAAATATTTATATTATCGAATTTCTGCTTTAATAAACTATCATTTGACACCTTACATGATGCACTTCAATTTTTGTCCATTTCCCAATTTTAACCTCTTGATATATTCCCAAAATTAAAATCCATTTTTTGTACTTCACGTCTATAATTGGACCACCTATTTGCTAAATTTCAAATTTTTATGTCGAATAGTTTCAGCGAAAATCACCTGTGACAGACGGCGGACGGACGGATACCAATGTAATTCCATAAATGTTCCGTTTTCACTAAAAAACATAGTTATATTTATATATGACCGCATACAAGGGTTCAACAGGCCGCAGATTGGCCAGCCTTGTTTTACATCAATGGGGGTATTTTGTACCTTTGATTATTTTTTAATCAGTGAGAGAAAATATATTTTATCAATTAGATTTGTATGCATTGTGTAATAAACAATAGATTTTTTTAAATTGAACTATTATTGATTATATAGGTATTTAGATAATTTTCTATTTTTAAACTAAGAGTTTGGAACTTAAAAAAAATAATTAAACCATTATTTTTTTAACTCAAAAATAGCACCTTTAAAAAGTAATTTATTTTATCCAGTTACTACTGGCTCAAAATTTTTGAAAACCAAAATTGGTAATATGGCTTTGGTGATTGAGGATTTTGAGGATAGATTTTTTTATATTTTCATATTTAGTTTACTTTTATATCTAGGCACGTAGGACGCAGAGTGTTAAAGTGTAGATCTGAATCAGTAGAATTTGGTCCAATTTTTAAATGTATTTTCTTATTTAAAAATTGTGCCTGCATTAAAAACCGTCCACGTACTTAATAGGAACTTTTGATCGAGTTTTATTTTCTATTTGTAGAGGCTTATAAAGTGAAAATGACGATGTTTGCTGAAAACTTCAATAAATCGAGGAAAATCGTAAAAAACAAAGCTGAGGCTCCAAGATTTCAAATTTCGCTGATTTTTGGTAACATATCACAGCATTCTAGCTATTGAATTGTTTGACATAGAAAGCTGAGATTATAGTAGGCATAATTAATTATTATCGACCCGAGCTGTAAAAATAAATGGGTTACCAATTTTTTTTTTAATTTAATTTTTTTGTTATTAAAATATTTGTTCAACAAATTTTAAAAAAATCTAAAAATATTTTGTTCCCGAAAATAATAGAAAAATCTGAAAATCGTTGAAAATATGTAGGTGTATCGCAAAAAATTATCACCACTCATCGTATTTAAATAATTTGCTTTCTCGCCATATCGAATATACGAGAAGCTTTGTTATCGTTTTAAAATGAGAAAAAATGTTTTCTGATTTCAAAATTTTAACTTAATCTTTCCGTTTAAGGTCAAGACAAACACTGTTGACAGACACACAGACTGGCAATGTGTCTGAGTGTCTGTCTGTCTCCTGAATCCTTGTCATTAACCACTAAACCGATATCAATGAAAGTTAATTTGTTGGTTGAGTCTCGATTAAGGACGGTCCCATTTAAAAATCATCAACATTTATTTTTTAAATCCTGATAATTTTGGTTTTATCTACACCTAATTCTCAATGTTCATAATTTTTTTCAAATTTTTTTGAGCGTTCTTTTTATTTGATAATGGTGTAAGACAACAATTTTTGTAAGCGTTTTTCCCGAAAAATATTTAAAAAAAATGCAAAAATAAAGCTTTCATTTGACACCCTACGCGATGTCCATTTTTTCATTTCCTGATTTACCACCTAAAATTAACCTCCAGAAACAAAATTAAAATTTTTCACGTCTACAGTTGGGTCACCACACTCATATCATCCCTGCGCTAAAATTTTACGTCGAATAGTTTCAAAGAAAATCGCGGCAGATGGACAGTCGATAAATATATGTATATTAAAAAGACTCCATATAGATGGGGAGGCAACGACCAAATGTGGTCATCATAGCAGCCCGCCAAATTTGTTATGAAATTTGTTAACTGGGATATAGGGAACTCAGCTAGATAGGTCCTAAGATCAAAGGACGCTGCCTTTAGTTAGGGCCGCCCGTCAGATATGTAAAAAAAATAGGCAAAAAATTCATAGCAACCCGTCAGATATTTATAAAATTTGTTAATTTTGATTTTTTATGAACTGCCATATAAACATCTGACGCCTTAATAGTTGCTTTATTTTTTTATAACAATTGAAACATGTAAAAAAAAAATGACCGACATATTTATAGCCGCCCGTTCAAAATCTTTTTTATTCAATAGATTTAAGTTCTCTGAGCAAGAAAATAACTGTATCTGACACCTCAGTTGTTGCTTTATTTTTTTATAACAATTTAAATATGTTAAAAAATAACCAATTAATGAGTGTATTTATTTTTATTATTATTATTATTATTATGTATTTTCAAAAAAAAGGTCAAACAAATCAAGCCTAACCACTAAAAAAATTGTTTTTACAACAGTAAAAAAAATTTATGTTGCCTGAGCTACGAAATTATCTGACGGGCTCTCCAAATCAAATGCAGCACTTCACGCGTCAGATGTATATATTTTTTGCATAAGGGGACATTATTCTACAAAATAGTATGCACATCTGACGGGCTGTTAAAAAAAAGTTTCCTCATTTTTTTAACATCTTTGTCCCGTTATAAAATAAAAACGCAGCGGTGATTACGTCAGATAAACATATTTCTGTTTTTTTGTAATAATCAAATCACCCTAAATCTTAAATATCTGACGGGCTGCTAAAAACAATTTTTTTTGGGTCATTTTTTTTTGTTTAATTCACTCTACTTTTTTTAAGCAGTGGCGTAGGCGTCAGAAAACTATATTTTCTTGATCTGGAGAACATGATATATATCAAAATGTATTTATCTGCCAGATTGCTATATGTCACCCTAGGTCAAAAACTTGACGACTTTGACAACCTATCAGGGGTAAAAGCAGCGTATTTTATGACTGACAATTTACTTTTAATATACAGCTATACTAAATTAACAATTATCATAACAAATTTTGCGGGCTGCTATGATGACCAAATTTTGGTTGCTGCCTCCCGGTCTAATAGCATCGCTCAGTCCATTTCTTTAATGTCAAAGAGGAAGAGGGAATAAACACCAAACAAAAACATTAATCTGTGGGCTCTTCTTTCTCTACGTCTGATGTGAGCATATATCAATTGAGAAAATTCGGTTATTTCCACCCATTTCCTTCTAGCGCCTCTTCTATTTGCATAGCAGAATTTAGATTTAAATTGAGATTGTCAGCAAATTAAAAATACACGAAATTTAACTATATACATATCTTTGTTGAATTTAGCACGAAGAAATACTGTGCATTTCCTTGGCATATGTTTTTTCGATAAATTCAAAATTATAATGTTGGTAAATAGAAAACTACATTGCGCTGTCACCTTTTATTTACCCCCTCCCACTATATGGGATCAAGATCTTAATAACATCATCAAAAGCTTTAAGAATCTAATTAAAGAATTTATTTGTTTTGTATTGTCATTTTTTTATTTCGATAAAATAATAAATTTGAATCATAATATGACATAAAATATTTTTTTGTAATGATTTGTATACTATACTTACTATGACTTATAAATTATGTTTAATCTTTAAAAAGGTCACTTGTTTAACCGCAGATAAATAATAGAATAATAGTACGTAACAGATACAGCATTGATGAATGTAGCATTATTAAATAAAATGTTATGGTTCAAAGTTTAAACCCTTCATTATTTACTTAAGTACACATGTACCGAGTTTTGGTTTATGTGTACCGTAAAACCTCGCATCTACAGTCATTACGCAATTATGTATTTCAATGACGTACACTCAAATCTCTAAACAACGTCCATTCTATTAACGTACGCTCCGAGAAACGACTGACCAACCGCTCCATGTAACGACTTTCCCCTATCCCTACCACAATACTACCGTGACTGCTATATTTCTGCGCGAAATTTAAATTCACCAATTAACGTTAAAGTTGGCACGGTGGTGAGTGCCCCTCTAGCCTACGTTGTTAGGAGATTCTGAATTACCGATGTCTACGTTGTTTAGAGCGACGAGTGTACTAAGATAAAAAAAGACACTTTTACACTTAAGTGTAACAGCTTAATTTGATGACAATCGGCCAATGGGTGTCAAAATGGCGGACATTTAAAATAATTATTAGTGTACCTATTCTATTTCTTAATTATAAATTTATATTGTTTCAAATTTTATGATTCTTTATTTTATTACTTTTGTGTCATAGCACTATCATTTTGTAATCATTAGTAAACATCCATCACTGCGACATTGGGTGCCCATTACCAGTTTACCTACCTTTATCTATTACTGGAGAAAAACAAAATAAAGAAAGGCTATAGTTTAAAAAACAAACTACAATAGAAACCGATTATAACGACATCGGTTAATACGGCGTATCGGTTTGAACGACTCAAAATAAAAGTCCAACTGAATCCCATATAATTGTATTTTTACCGGTTATTACGACTATTCGCTTTTGTATATTTGCGGACTTTGGTAATTAAACTGATTTAATAGAGGTAGGTAGGTAATTGTTTTGAGTAACATGAGTTCAAGGGAATTGCAAAAAAGAAGTCCATCAATATTTAAAAAAAAACCTTATACTTAGCCTTGTTTCACACATACGCGGTTCCATTCGGTTCGGTTCGTTTTCGGTTTCAGCCGAAAACGAATCAAACCCTTTCACACATACACAGTTCTCATACGGTTCATATTAGGTTTTATTTTTTTCCGTAAACTCAGTAGTTATCATGGAGAGAAAGTAAGTTGTTGCCATGTTGTTTCTCTATAAAAAAAATAAAAAATGAAGGAAGAATACTAGAATTCATTGCGAGCACCCTCTCATCACTTTACAGCAGGAATTCGGAGCATTCTACACTATTTTCCCGAAGCTAAAGAGCATGAAGACGATCCATATCAACATCTAGAAAACCGCTCATTTTATTAGAAAATCCGCGACAAAACTTAAAAAAAATAACACTCGCTATCAGGTTAAAACCGAAACTAAACCGAGTATGTGTGAACGCGTTCATTGCTTTGTATTCCCTGGACACGAATTGAAACCTGATGAAATCTGTCCGTGTGGAGGGAGTATTCAGTTCTGTACGGTTTCTATTAGGTACCGAATACAAACTGAATCATCGTTTCACACTTGTCGGCAGCGACCGAAAACGAACCGAACCGAATGAAACCGTATATGTGTGAAATAGGCCTTAGTAGATATACAGATAACATGCATATTACGAAATATCACTATTTTTCTCGGTACATTGCGTACAATGCATGGATTATGGATGCGAGATTTTACGGTAAAAATAAATTTATGGATGGGGCTATTTGTACATACCACTAATTTAACGTAAACTAACTTACCGTAACTTATCAATCTAACCTAATTATGTACATAAACAGTATGTGCAAATAGCCAATTGCATGCACATACGGTATGTGCAAATAACCACATTCTAAATTTATTAGTACATAAATAAAAAAAATTACTGTGACTAGTTAAATAAATAAATATTCTCGAGTATTTTGGACAAAAACTGGTGTAACTATAGTACACATGTACTGAAACTCACAATCAGTTCATATGTACTTAAGTAAACAATTTTGTATTTATTATATTGAACCTATTGAACCATATAGCGGGTGTTTTTTAAGGATTATTTCCAAAATAACGAATTGTCTGGAAAATGTTTCAAACAAAAGTTTCATGGTTTTGAGTGCGCTAAATATTCCCAGGAAAAAAACGATCAGATCTAATTGGATCCAATTTTTTTCAGATCTGTAAAATGGTTATCCAATTTGATCTGAACGGATCCAATCAGATCTGATTATAGCGGCCAATTTTCAGATCTAATTAGATCTCATTGGATCCAATTTGATCTGAAAATTGGCTGTTTAACAGATCTTATTGGATCTGATCAGATCCAATTGTATCTAACCAGATCTGAATTAGAGAATAATTTGTTGTTTCTACTGAACAACTCATCATTTAATATTTATAAGAAAAAAATATTATGACATTACCTACCTGCCTTTATACAAATTGGAAACATGCTTCTCTGGCGAGAGGTAATT
The DNA here is from genome assembly GCA_949319165.1 of Sialis lutaria. NCBI lineage: Eukaryota > Metazoa > Arthropoda > Insecta > Megaloptera > Sialidae > Sialis > Sialis lutaria. The sequence continues at coordinate 10,417,321 of OX439232.1, read as the reverse complement.
TGCGATTTTTTGGATCCGATCAGATCAAATTGGATCCAATCAGATCATATTGGATCTAATTGGATATAAAATCGGAAATAAAATTTTTCATCAAAAATAGCATCAGATCTGATCAGATCCAATCAGATCTGATCAGATCCGTAATTTGGCCCATTCAGATCCAATTAGATCTGGATCAAATTTCAGATCTTCTCTGATCCAGTTAGATCTAATCGCTTTTTCCTGGGTTGATATTATGGGTTGGATTTATTTGAAACTTAAAATTTACAAAACTCAAAATATTATTTTTGTTTTTGTTTATTACAAAGAATGAGAACTACATACATAATCAAACAAATTTTTTTTAAATACTTTTTTAAACGTTTAATAATTTTTTTTTACATTTTCATATTAAAGAATGTCTTTACCGTGTTGGTTGGGGGTCAATTTTTTTTTAAGAATTAATGTGTTATTCAGAGAGTCATTGTGGACAACTTCCAGCAAAAAAAAGAATTACGAAACAACCCAGTTAAAAAAAAGTCTAGATCTAATTTTGCACTTTCAATTGTGTCTGCCCACCCCACACTACGCGTCTGCCTGTATTTTTTCGGTCATCTACAGATCAAAATCTACTATCCAGAAAAAATTCAGCAATGCTCAGATGGGACAATTTTCATAAAAAATTGCATGTTTAAGTGTATCTGCCGACCCCTTATCCTACGCGTTTGCCTTTGTTTTCCGGTCATCTACAGATCAAAAACTGCCATCCCTAAAAAAATTCAGCAATGCTCAAATGGGGTAATTTTCAAAAAAAATATTGCAAGTTTGAGTTCGTCTGCCTACCTCTTATCCCCATCCTACGCGTCTGCCCATTGCACTTTCACTATCTAACTTTTCATAAACTAACTCCCTGAAGTCATTTTATTTTTGCCAAAAATACACTATACATGTTCACTAAGGAATTAAACCCCTTTATCCCCGGGTGTCTAGGTTGGGACTTTTTTCCTATAATGTACAACACATGAATTAATGTTTTCCGTAAGTCTGCCTAGTCCTCAGATTCAGATGGGTCAGTAAAATATGTTATCAGCTCTTGAACTATATGCAGTCCCAAGGAGAGTACTTTGAGGGGGATTAATGTTTAAATTAAGAAATTTAGTTTTCCCGGCTATAGATTTGATAGTTTTTGTACATACCTGAATAAATGCAAGAAGTTTCATTAGAATTGGTTCATAGAGACTAAATTTAATCATTTTACTGTTTTTCAGTCTGTTTGCAGCGGACTAGTATAAGAAAGAAAAAAATCTGTCAAGACATACATGAGTGTATGCCATAAGCCATAAAGGGTTCCGAAGTACATATATCAGTCCACGTAGTATATACAGAATGTTCCAGACCACCCATCCACTATGTTTTACGCTCAAACTATTGAAGATAGAGTTTTATGACAAAAATTTTACTATGTATATCGACCCTAAAGAATTTCAGGAAAATGTTTTCAACCCCCTAAAACCGCTCCTTGGGGGGTAGTTTGGGGGGTACATGTCCGTTTCTCAGTAAAATCAAATGGAACGGTATATTCAAAATTACATAATTGTAAAGACCATAAAAAACTAAGAAACTTTTGTAAAGCAAAAATTTTCATACTTTCAATTGTTTAGAAAATATGGCGACTTGATCTCAAATTTTTTGGGTTATACTTAAAGTGCTCTAATTTCGTTAAATATTAATGGCATTTTATTATTTTTTAAAATTTAGAAAGCAGAAATAACGACCTTTGAAATGATCTATGAATATTTAAGATTTGGATAGTTTAAAGTGTCATACGCGACATATCAAAAATACAAAAGTTCAATTAGGGATAATTCAAAAATTTTAAATGCAATGGTATATATATATATATATATATTAGTACTTTATCTTAAAAAAGACATGAAAGTAAACAACTTTTGTTAAGAAAATTAAAAATTTAAAATTTTTGAATTATCTACGTGGACTGATTGGAGCCACTTATAGGTGCATTTTTTAGTAAGAAATAAATATAAAAATAGGATCGATCATATTCTATTAGTTGAGATCTACATTTTGACACCCTACAAGCCAAGATATGAAAATAAAAAAAATTCTATGACGCCCCTCCCTATTTTTCTAAAATTTTAAAATGATATTGTTGATTTTAGTATTTGTCGTTGGTAGTCCCACCAAAACCCCTTTACCAATTATTTTTCAGATTTTTTGAGTTAGTAATTACCGAGCTAGAGGGGATAGACAAAATATTTTTTTGAAGCCCCCTGCAAGCACCATTTTTGAGTAATAAAAAAAATTGTCATATTCTACTCATTGAGATCTACATTTTAATACCCCATATGCCTAGATAAAAAAAATGATGACACCCCTCCCTATTTCTCCAAAATTTTAAATGATATTGGTGAATTTAGTATTTGTCGTTGGTAGTCTCACCAAAGCCTAGTTAGTTTTCTAACTTTTTTCAGATTTTTTGAGCTAGTAGTTACCAATTTAGGGGGGGGGGGCAAAATGAATTATTGCTTGGGCTTGGAGCCCCTTGCTGCCGCTATTTTTGTGTTAAGAAATATATTGTCATATTCTATCAATTGAGATATACAATTTGATACCCCACACGCCTTGGAATACATTTTTTATTTTTTTTTTTATTTGCTTAAGTAGTTTAAAGCCCCCTGCTGGCGCCATTTATGATTTAGAAAAAAAATAAGAATGAGGATCAAATTACACTAGTTTGGTTATACATTTTGATATGCTACATGCCTTGGTATTAAAAAAAAATTTTTTTGCCTTGCTTTAGCTTCTTAGCACCCCCCCCCCCCTAAAATTATTTTTTAAAAATATTAGTACATATTTTACATATTAGGGTGTCATTTTACATGGTCAGTAAACATTTCAAGCTTCTAGCTTACGACCTATTGTGCTTTGAGCGAAAAGGACGGATGACAAAGTGAGATTAATAGGGTTTCTTTGGAACCCTAAAAAATTAATAATCAATCATAAACGAGATGAAATATATTTCAGATAAATACTTAAAATTACATTTCTACAAAAATAACATTCAAATAAACATAATTAATAATTTACATTGCATCAAAGTGGAATCTGTGTGATTCCTGTAGCCTTTCTTTCTTATCTTCCTGTTTTTCTTTCCAGTACAGAATCATTATAATAAGTGTAATCAACCCACAAACAACTGTCAATCCAAGAACGCTCATCAATATAAGTTTACTAGGTGTAACAAAAAGTTGTGCTTTCCATTTAGATGGCATTCCTGGAGGCCAAGGAATAACAACCATCTGTGAGTTAGGAATAATTTGTGTCCATTCTCTAGATTTTCCAGATAGACCAACGGTTAATGTGTCTACGAAGTTTGGTGTTCTTCCTAAACCAAATATATTGTATGGTAGATACAAAGCAAAGTGTGCAGATTGGGGCAGTTGTGCAGAAATTGCATTTTGACGTTTGTCTTCTTGAGTAGTAGTACGGTAAGATATTATTGGACCTGGTAGGTTTGTGCCTGTAAAAGAAGATATTATATAATGATATAATAGTGTACAAGATATTTATCAAATTATTTACCATATGTTCGTTTCTTTTTACCAAGATTTCCAGTTATAGTTTTATTTTTACTATTTGTTAGTCCAGTAAGAACCATAACTTTTATAAAATTGGCATCATAATCAAGACTATTCTTAAATGCTGATACTTTATAAGGGTTCAAAGATTTTTCATTATAGTGTACAAAGATTAAATCTAATATACCATCTTGATAGAAATCATAGAACACTGCCATTACTGTATTATTATTGTATGGTTTCAGCGCTTTCCAGTCTACTTTGTAAGTACGATTGAAATTTCCACATTTTGTTGCACATGGAACATTTTCAAGTAAAAACGCTTGTACATCATTTTGTGGTGATTTAAGTGTAGCTAGAATATCAGGATACCCATCCATATTGAAATCTCCGCTACGTAATGTAATAACATCCGTGTATCGCTTTCCTCCTGATTGTGCAAATCCCCATATCGTGTTGTCCATATCTTTGAAATTCACATTCAAATCATGCCAAACATCTCCTGAAAATACCATAATTGAACTGTTAGTACACGCCACATCATAACAGATTGGTGTAACCAAGTCCATCCTTCCTATCAATTCAACATCTACGAAAAGCGACTGTCCTACTAAAATAGAACTCTTAGGTAGGGGAATTGAAGAGTGATAAATAAACTTTTTTGCCTCTTCATCTTTAATCCATACTTCGAAATTATCGGTCGTTGTCAGAAACAAATCTGCATTATTATCATTGTTTCTATCAAGAAAAGCGTGAGAATGTGGAATTCTTATTTTACTTCTAGTTACTGAGTTCATTTCAACTACTTCTGGTCTAGTTCTGTTATTGTTGAACACCCAAAACGTTCTGTTTTTATCTTTGTCAATACCAAATAAATCAATTATCATATCTTGATTATAATCAATAGCTAAAGGCTGCCCGTGCATCATTATCGTAGGATCAGATTCATTAGGACATGTCAAATGATCCAATTCTCCCCATATTATATATACGCTAGTTAGTTTATGTTCTTTACTCTTGTCAAATGCTGTCACTAACAAGTCCATAAATGCATCACCGTCAAAATCACCAGGAACGACACTGGTTATCATTAAATTATCAAATTTACATTTTAAACCATTTGTAGGCCTTAATAGAGGCTCTTCATCAGCGGCTAATAATATTTCTACTGTTTTTCCATCGTTTCGAAGGACAATAACGTCGGTAAGTTCATCTGAATTAAAATCACCAAAAGCTGCTGGCATACCATCAGTGATTAAAGAAAACACAGACTTTGTAATGTCACTCGTGATTACACAAGGTGTAAAAGATATTAAAAATATCAAATAAATTAAATCCATTTTTGTTGTCATCATACGAGTAACCTAGAACGGAAATAAATACTACATATTAAATGCACTAATATTCAATTTTTAAAACGAAAATTTTACATTTTAATTTATTGTGTATGATCTATAATTTTGATAATGAATTCCAATTATCTAATATGAATCACAAACTTCCTGAGGTGAAAACACAAATTATAAATACATATATGTATTAAGAAATATGTGTGTAGTTACAACAACTGTCAAGAACATATGTTTTCTATTCACGATGACAGGAGGTTACTAGACTGTTACGTTGATTCATAGACCTGTATACATATACTATGTATTAGAGATGTAACGAATGTATGATTTTAAACATTCGCGAATGCGAATGCGAATGCGAATATTAACGGCCGACATTCGCGAATGCGAATGCGAATGCGAATATTGACTTTTTTTTTTAATTATTGTATTTTTTTTAAATTAATGTTGTAGTATTCATATTTTACATATTCAGCTAGCTTGGAATAATTACTTTTATGGAAAAAAAATCTTTTTAGGGATATTTAAACAAATTAAATATTATATAATTTATAATTTTTATTACTATACGACATACACGTATTTTTATCCAATAATTTAATTTTTATTATTATTGATAATTAAATTATAAACATTTAAATTTATTAAATTTGTTTAAAATGTATATGGAAGTCACTAGACATATTCTATTTTTTTATATTAAAATAGATATTTAAAAAATGTTTACATTTATCAATATAAAAACTATTATTTTGTAATTTTATGTCATGTATAATTTAATAAATGTTGATTAGTGTTTCTATTTTTTGGTTTAAAATTCCCAATCATTAATTTTTGTTTTTTTTTTTGTTATAATGGATAATTTAAAAAACTATTAATTATTGTTTGTTGAGTTCAAAATATTCCTAATTAATAAAATGAAATAAATAACATATTAAATTGTTGGTGTGTTTAAGTTCTTTGAAAATTTGTTTAAGAAAGACAGAATCTTTGTTTTTGGCTTTTTAAAATAGAATATTATAAAAACTGTCGATCGAGTTTAATACTTTTAGAAGAGCCCTGAAAATGTTCACTGCAATATGTGACGAAACTATGGCCGTAAACACGACCAAACCAATGCGGCTTACACCCAGAAGCCAAGATCCATGTCGAATTTAATAAAAATTGAATTGTTAATTAATGTTAAGTTTTGAAAATTCCAATCATTAAATAAATATAAATTACGAAACACTATAGATACCACATTTTTTATTTATTGGTACTGAAATTTATATTCATTATGAAACTGCCAGCTAGTGTCTAATAAATACAAAAAAGTACTATTCTAGAAGAAATTAACGATATAGTGAACCATACATGACTTCCATGTTTCATAGAGGTGGGGGGAGGGCGAATATTTCCAAAACCCTTAATTCGATTAGCCCCAAAATCTATAGGTTTGGAGTACTCACTAAGACAAACATCCATTTATTTCAGAACATGGAAGTAAAAATAAATATTGTCTGTTCCTAAGTTCTTAAAAATAATTATATTTAATAGATAAATTTTTTTTTATTATTATTACAAAAAAAAAGTAATATTCGCAAAAATATTCGCACTTTTTTTGCGAATGCGAATGCGAATGCGAATGTTTAAAAATGTGCGGATATTCGCGAATGCGAATGCGAATGCGAATATTCGTTACATCGCTACTATGTATACATAACTGTATAACTAGATTGTCTTTAGACTGAAAAACAGCAAAATGTTAACTAAATCGAATCTCTAACGTCTCTAAGAACCGATTTTAATGAAACTTTTTGCTTCTTGCATTTGGATTGTTTCGACGAATAGGTCAAAGACAAAGTTTATATGTTAAAATTTTACGCTGGCCCCTAAATAATTTGTTAGGGCCATTCCATTAGAAAGCCAATACAGTGACACAGTGGCGTACATAGCCTTTTGCGAGGGGGGGGGGATATGACAGTATTAAATTTCATAAAGTTATATTTTTCATTATGAAAATCATCTTTTATCTGGTGCAAAGAGTACAAAAATTGAACTCATGGGGGGGGGATTGATCCCCTTAATCCCCCCCCCCTATCTACGCCACTGCAGTGACATATTGACGACATTGTGACATCTAAGATTTTGTTTAAATTTTTATATGTGATATATAATCTACAGTTGTCTAAATACCAGGGGACACCATGGGGATCTCGAAAACTATAAGAGATAGAGATTCGGTTAAATGAGAGAAAAAGTTACCTTTAAGAGGGGACAATTCAATGGTGCATTCACATTTTACAAAATTTTCATATCCTACTAGATATTAGCAAAAAACCATTTTACTCCGAAATCTTCCGTCGTGAATATTTCTTAAGCGACTTGAAATTTAAAAAAATGTTTCAAATAAATGCTGTAAGGTTTAGTATAGTATATTTAAATATATTTTTTTAGTTTCCAGAAATCTAGTAGGTACTTTTTGAGATATGAGACTAACTTATGTTTTTTTAAATAGAAGCATTATAAAATTTTGTAATTTTTGAACAGAAGATTTTATTACCTTTACAATGATATGCAACTTGATGTACTTACTTTTTTGAGTATCTCAAAAAATGATCAAAAAGTATTTTTTACTTATGTAATACCTTGTATCATCCTAACAAGGGGAACCTTTCAGTGGGCCGGTTTGAATTTTCTTCATATTGAAATATGTTGTGAAGGGGGGTCCCCTGATAACACCTATACCCGGTTTTGGGCGCAGACGGGCAGTAGTTTAAAAATTATGACCCAAAATATATTTTAATGTTGCATATATACCTATATGTTAAGTCTATTTATATAAGCGTCTGTTGACCTAGCGGTTATGATAATAGTCCGGTAATCAATGCACCCGTGGTTCGAGTCCTCTTAAGTTTTTATTTTTATTTTTAATTGCAAACAGTGACATTATTTAAATATATTATTCTCCTGTAAAATATCTTATGAATTTATTTATTTTCAATGTTTATTTTTCAAAATGTGCAATTTAATTTAATTTTTTAAATTTTGTTGATAAACAATTCAAAACTGGGATTGTAAATAAAAAAATATATAATTTATGCTCAAGTAACTTATTTATTTATGAACGGTTGACAACATTTTGGAAGGTATCTATCGTACAAACACTTTATACATAAAAACATATTACACCAAGAACATTTTATAAATGATTGAATATTTAAACAGTTTATACATTTATTTATTAATAATTCTTATGGCATAATTGTCCATATAACCACTAGCAACAATAATTGTTACCGGTCAATTATCATTACCACTAGGCCAACACACGCTTGTATAAATAGACTTAACACATAGGTATATATGCAACATTTACATATATTTTGGGTCATAATTTTTAAACTATTACCCGTCTGCGCCCAAAACCGGGTATAGGTGTTATCAGGGGACCCCCCTTCACAACATATTTCAATATGAAGAAAATCCAAACCGGCCTACTGAAAGGTTCCCCTTGTAAGATGGCTATGACAATCAACAATAAGATTAAAAAACAACTGTCCAATAACAAAGTTGTATGGTTTCAAGCGGGGAGTAGGATGATGACCTTAACTTTGATCTTGACCATGTTCCTCAAGGTCATTTCCAGGTCAACCTTATTTTTTTTAATGGAACCCTATACATTTTATTGCATATTCTTATAGCTTATCTTGAGGGCTTTCCAAAACACTATAATAAAACTTTTTTTCATTAAGTACTTTTTGAGTTTTGAAAGTTAACAATTTTTTGATAGGTAGGTACTAGGTACAAATATAAAATATTTTGTCAAATATTATTAAGTTTTCAGTAATCATAACCTTAAATATGAATGAAATTTATTTCCAACAGGATGGAGCTCCACCTCATTAAATTTCATCCATATTTAAGGTCATTTTTGACAAGATATTTTATATTTGTATTAAAAAATTGTTAACTTTAAACCTTTATAACTCAAAAAGTGCTTAATAAAAAAATATTTTATTATAGTGTTTTGAAAAGCTCTCAAGATAAGTTATAAGAATATGCAATAAAATGTACAGGGTTCCATTTAAAAAAATAAAGTTGACCTTAAAATGACCTTGAAGGACATGGTCAAGGTCAAAGTCAAGGTCATCATCTTACTCCCCGCTTGAAACCATACAACTTTGTTATTGGACATTTTCTTCAAAATGCATTCTAACTCAAGATATCAGGGGGGTCCGATACTTTTCGATGACCCTGTATGTACATATAGTCTATTAACTATTTCATTTAAGTTTGCAGTGGTGGGCGGGGATTAGACGGTACGATTCACACAGGAACTATTTTATAGCTAACGGAAAAGTTTTTTCACTAGAAAGAGCATGGCAGGGTAAGCATGGGCGATCTGCCCCTGGGGAAAGTTGGGTCGATATTTTTTTTATAAGAAGGTATGACTAAAAGGTACTCATCTACAAACTATTGGGCCTCTGCCCCCACTAATTTTCCGGAAAATTTTAAAAATGTAATTTCGAAAAATATTTTTTTTTGCTATAACGGCTTTATAAATGTCGATCTCTGTGATATATGTTGTAGCTATACCTTAGTAGTATGATATCAATTTTTTTGAAAAATCTCCCATTAAAAATAAATAAAAATTTTGAAATTCAAAATTTTCAAAAAAAATTTTTTTTGCTTAAATGGCCTGGTACACCTACGAAATTTTTGTCATAAATACCCCTTCTTATGCACAAACACATATATTTTTTTCAAATTTCTACATTGGGTGGACGGGGGGTAAAATTCGAAATGTTTACTGACCCTTATTTCTATAGTATGCATATACATTATACATGTATAGTATTGCTTGTATGTTGTAGGCTGGGTTAAATTAAAGAAAGTTTCACGGATCGAAACGTAATAGTCACTCTCATTAATACATACATAAAGAAACATTTTTTTTAAATTTAGTCAATATCTTGAGATTACGAATTAGGTCTAAAATTTCGAAAATTTTAATTAAGTGAATTTAAAAAATTATTTTATAGAAATTCTCATAAATACCCCACATTCTTCACTAATACATATTATTTCTATTTTTTCCTTTAGTTGGACGAAGAGGGACGAGGGTAAAAATGGTCATAAAATGTCAATCGGCTTCGCCCACTTTCGGCCAAAATTAGGCCGAAGGTTTAACTATTTACTATTATTAATTTTTTTCGGATAAATGTTTCTTTTAATAAAAAAAATTGTTTTTCATTAGTTTAAAAAAAATATAGAAACAAAACAAAAAAATTCCACTAATATAGAGAAGACGGTGGCCGAAGCCGATTGATTGGTCTGCCAGAAGAGTTTATACGCGAAACTTTCCTTAATTTAACATAGCCTTTTTTATATGAACGTCCGATTAAACGATATATTTTTACAAATCTGTATTACGTATAACCACTACTGTCAGACTAATCAATCGGCTTCGGCCACCATCTTCTCTATATTAGTGGGATTTTTTTTTGTTTCTATATTTTTTTAAACTAATGAAAAACCATATCTTTCATTAAAAGAAACATTTATCCGAAAAAAAAATTATAATAGTAAATAGTTAAACCTTCGGCTTCAGCAAAACCTTCGGCCTAATTTTGGCCGAAGCCGATTAACATTTTATGTCCAGTAACGCACTGTCCATTTGTACCCCCACCCCTCTTCGTCCAACTAAAGGGAAAAATAGAAATAATATGTATTAGTGAAGAATGTGGGGTATTTATGAGAATTTCTATAAAATATTTTTTTTAAATTCACTTAATTAAAATTTTCGAAATTTTAGACCTAATTCGTAATCTCAAGATATTGACTAAATTAAAAAAAAATGTTTCTTTATGTATGTATTAATGAGAGTGATTATTACGTTTCGATCCGCGAAACTTTCTTTAATTTAACCCAGCCTACAACATACAAGCAATACTATACATGTATAATGTATATGCATACTATAGAAATAAGGGTCAGTAAACATTTCGAATTTTACCCCCCGTCCACCCAATGTAGAAATTTGAAAAAAATATATGTGTTTGTGCATAAGAAGGGGTATTTATGACAAAAATTTCGTAGGTGTACCAGGCCATTTAAGCAAAAAAATTTTTTTTTGAAAATTTTGAATTTCAAAATTTTTATTTATTTTTAATGGGAGATTTTTCAAAAAAATTGATATGATACTACTAAGGTATAGCTACAACATATATCACAGAGATCGACATTTATAAAGCCGTTATAGCAAAAAAAAATATTTTTCGAAATTACATTTTTCAAATTTTCCGGAAAATTAGTGGGGGCAGAGGCCCAATAGTTTGTAGATGAGTACCTTTTAGTCATACCTTCTTATAAAAAAAATATCGACCCAACTTTCCCCAGGGGCAGATCGCCCATGCTTACCCTGCCATGCTCTTTATTTAAATCTTAAACCTTTCAGTGAATTTTTTTCAAACTTTCACTGTATTTAGATTCATCCTTCATACAAAGTATAGGCTAAAATTTATTTTCAACACATTTATAGTATTTATGCTGTGATTTTTTTGTTTGGCAAAAAGGGAAATAACTCGCATTTTATTTTATTACTGATTGTTGTAAATACTCAATAGTGTTTTTTTTCTTGACGTCAGACGTGTAATTTTTTTAAAACCACGTGATTTTTGGCATAAGTATCTGAACTGTCATATAACTTTTAATGGAATTTACAAGAAATTAAATTCACCTTTGTGTCATAAATATTACTTTTCTTATATCCTAATGTCAACTGTATACAGGGTGTTTGGTTCGGCGATACGAATATTTTGAAAGAAGGTAGAATGAATCATTTGGATGTGATTTAAGCAAATATACCTATATACAAAGTGCTACAGTTTTTTTTTATATCGGCCTTTTTAGTAAATTTTTGAGAAACCCCAGATTTAGAGATATTAATGGTGAAAGTTCAAAAGTTAAAGAGCCCATATTTTTCAAACATGATTTTTATATTACTTAAATGTCTATGCTACACTTTCAGATCAAAATAAAATTTATGAATAACAAAAACAAAAAATGGCTGCAGGTTAACATTTGAAAATTTATAAAACTTTAATAAAATTAATTCTTTAAAAAAATATTTTATAAAATCTAGCACACTTACAGATGTTCAAATGGTCTTAAAAACTGCTCTATTTCATACCCTTTCGAAAAACCTACCGTATTACCTACATGAACGGGCTACTTTTGTGAAAAAAACCTACATTTATCTGAGAATAAGTAAGATTTTTACATTTTTCCAGTGAGTTGATCCAAGTATGCTAATCTTAATAAGTCGTAAAAAATCATGATGCGGGTACTTTTTAAACATTTTTTTTATACTCATTGGACAGAGTAACACTTACTCCTGTACAAATGCTTGAAAATGATGACCCTTCAGACTAATGACGATTTTTTTTCATTTTTGGTAAATTTTGGTAAATTAAGCACACTAGGATCAACTCACTGGAAAAATGTAAAAATCTTACTTATTTTTACATAAATGTATGTTTTTTTCACAAAAATAGCCCGTTTATGTAAATAATACGGTAGGTTTTTCGTAAGGGTATTAAATAGAGCAGTTCTTAAAATTATTTGAAGATCTGTAAGTGCGCTAGATTTTATAAAATAATTTTTTAAAGAATTAATTTTATCCAAGTTTTAAAAGTTTTCAAATGTTAACCCGCAGCCATTTTTTGTTTTTGTTATTCATCAATTTTATTTTGATCTGATAGTATAGCATAGACATTTAAGTAATATAAAAATCATGTTTAAAAAATATGGGCTCTTTAACTTTTGAACTTTCACCATTAATATCTATAAATCTGGGTTTTCTCAAAAATTTACTAAAAAGGCCGATATAAAAAAACTGTAGCACTTTGTATATAGGTATATTTGCTTAAATCACTTTCAAATGACTCATTCTACCTTCCTTCAAAATATTCGTATCGCCGAACCAAACACCCTGTATATACATACAATTGTAAAATAACTAATCTGACAGTTTGAATTTAATTGCAATTATTTCCAAGGCAACATGATGTATTGCATTATGTGAAAATTGTGTTATTGTGAATTTATCTGGCGTTTTGACCAATCAGGAGCGCGTATTATACTTCCTATGCTACCTACCGCTGCAATCTTAAATGAAATAGACTATAGGTATACATATTTAGTTCATTACTAAAACTCTATCTTCAATAGTTTGGGCGTAAAACAATGCCGGACGCACTATTGGAGGACCCTGTATAAATCACAGTATTAATATAATTATTAGTATTAATAAATTTCGTCAATTAAACTAAAATATCGGTATGGAGAACCATACATGACTTCCATGTTCTGTAATATATTTTACAATAATTTTTAATATAAAACTCACCTTTGTATTATAAATATTAGTTTTCTAATATTCTAATGTCAGTTGTATAATACACATTTTTGTAGAATAATAATAATGTGACATTTGAATTTAACTGCGTTTGTTTCCATGGCAACATGAATTTAATAGTATTTAAAATTAAAATTTTGAGGGTGGTTTTCACCCCTTTAGTGGCTTTTTGAGCACGTTTATGAAATAAGTGCCCCTTAGATTGGATTGAACTCAGTGCCGGATTAAGCCCACCGGGGGCCTTAGGCCATTCAAAATATGCCCCCCCCCCCCTTTTTTTGAAAAGCTGTAAAATTAAGTGTTATTCAAACATGCATAGAAATTTAACAGTCTTTAAATATCATTTTAAGGTTCCTCAAGACAATAAAACAAACAAAATCATTTTTTTCTGTTAAATTATATATTTCTTAATTTTAATAATATAATAGTTTATAAACTAATCTTTGGAGTAGGTAATCTTAAAGCTTTCGGGATCGGAAAAAGCACTCGCCTTCAAAAAACTTTTTTTCTACATTTGAGATCAATGAACTCGTCGATGATTTCTTCAAAATCAATTTTACGAAGAATATCCGGGCGATTCGAAATTTGAATAGTCAATAAAATAACAATCTAAATGATAAATTAATATAAATTTCAAAATAATTTGTTTAAAAATAGATTTTATAAACAACTAGCTGCCCCGGCAAACGTTGTTTTGCCAAAAAATAATTTGCATGCTCTTTCTTTCTCATTGTTATGGTGTTAAATTTGTTAAGATTATTTTGTGTATTTTGACTATTACGTCCATGTTCGAAGAAATGGAAGTATTGTAATACCGTCAAAAAATCATGTCCGAGATAAGAGCAGATTCTGATTATACTAACTTCAAAACGTAAAGAAAAGTTGATAGACAAAATTACTTAGCTTTTTGAGATAGGCAATGGCTCTATTATTACATTATAATTGTTATTTATTTAATAGAAATAGTTTTAATTTTAATATTGATTTCTTATAAAAATCAAATTGTCATCCATACGTCCATTACATAGCTGTCATAAATAGTATAACTAACACGACTTTCTTTTATATATACAGATAAATTAACCGTGATGTGCACTAAGAAATTCAGTTTTCTTACATCCTTTTTGTTGGAAATAATAAAGTAATTATTTTACATGTTTTTTAACAATAAAATGTCAGTTTTATACGTAGAAACCTGTAAATGGTTTGTATCATTGAAATGGTTTGTATCATTGGTTTTATCTTTTTTCTTATTAATTAATGTTCTGCGCAATTGAACGGAATAAATAGTATCCTATGTGTTTCTCCTGGTTCTAAGCTACCTCCTCACCAATTTTCAGCCATATCAGTAAAGCCGTTCTTGAGTTATAAATAGTGTAACTAACACGACTTTCTTTTATATATATAGATTGCATATGATAAATAAATTGATCGACAAAATTGGTCGATCGATTGTTCAAAGGCTTTTTTCGTTAAAACTACAATAAAAATTCGATAGAATAAAAAATTGAATTGATAAAAAAATTTCAAAAATTTCAAAATTTTCAAATTTTCATGGGGGCCCTTGTTCGTCGGGGGCCCCAGGCCACGGCCTAGTCCGGCCTAATGGGTAATCTGTCACTGATTGAACTACAAGTGTACCAAGTCTTATCAAAATTGGTGAGATAATACTCACTTTTTAGACGATAATTGGTACAAAATTTGGTATATTTCTGAAACCCCTAATCCGATTAGCACCAAAATCAATAGGTCTGGAGTACTCACTGAGGCAAACATTTTCCCCAAAAATAATTCAAATCGGTGCATATTTACAGTAGTTATCGTACACGGAAGAAAATTCTACATCCAGACACACAGACACACACACAGATATGGGCTATGCTATATATAAGTATTCTACACGGATTTTAAAGTGGCTCCCTATCTGAAAATCTTTCTTTTAACCTTATGTATGACCACAGAAAGTGGCATACCCCAATAAATAAACTGCCTTGGCAGGCACGAGACTTTTTTATACATCATGATTTTTAACATTTGATTTTTAAATATTTTACTTACAAAATGATTTTCAGTGAATGCAATGGATACATTATAATTTTAAGAATATAACTTTAATAACAAAACAAATAAGGATTATTGATTATTGAATACTTATGTTTTTATTTTCTTAAACTTAATTTTTGACAGTTGTATAATAATAAATTCCACCATTGTCATAGATAACTAGATTATTCAAATTATTTTTAAATTAAAACTAAAATTATTATTTTTTTGGTTAATTCATAAAAGTAAAAAAAAATAGAATAGAACATAAATTAAAGAAAATAACGTTCTCTACAACTTTTATTATAAACATTTTTTTCTGATATGAACCGTTTGAAATATAATTAAAAAAAAAATGATTATTTCCTTCCACAATTTTTTTTTGGGAAAAATTATTAGAATAAAAATTATAGATAATAATATTCTCTACAACTTGTATCTCAAACATTTTTTTCTAATATCTACAGTTTAAAAAATAAATCGAAAAATTTTTTTTTTTAGAAAATCGATTATTTCCTAAAAACAAATTTTGGGGGGGAAAATGAATAGAACATAAATTATAGATAAAAGTACCTTCTACAACTTTGATCTAAAACATTTTTTTTTACTGCGTACCGTTTCAAAAATAATTCGAAAAATAAGTATACTTCCGTTACCGGTT
Organism: Sialis lutaria; assembly: GCA_949319165.1. Taxonomy (NCBI): domain Eukaryota; kingdom Metazoa; phylum Arthropoda; class Insecta; order Megaloptera; family Sialidae; genus Sialis; species Sialis lutaria. The sequence continues at coordinate 10,401,283 of OX439232.1, read as the reverse complement.
TAGTGATGGTTTTAAAAAATAGGAGGTGCACATCTAGAGTGTACAAGAACCTTAAGTTTAAAATTCCACGTTCGTAAGTCTAACAGTTTTAGCTGTAGAGCGTTCACAGACACACAGCCAGACAGACAGACAGACACACACACACACACAGACGTCATTGAGTTAATGGTTGTATATGATTCAGGGACCCTCAAAAACGTGTAATTCCGTTAAAATCTCGAGTTCGATTTTTTTCGTGATCACTATACTTTATTTATACATTACATTTCATGTATGTATAAAAAAGTAAAAAGTGTAGAGTTTTGGCTTTATTTGCCACGTACCAGACGTAGATACTATTAATAAAAGTTAAGTTTGTTTTTAAAAAACTTTTTTTAATAATTGTTAATTTCAAATTTTTAGTTAACTACATAGGTAGGTACAGTTAATTCAAAAGTTAACTTCGTTAATCGTTAATTCGTTAATAAAAAGTTTAACTTCGTTAATCGTTAAAGCGTTAAAATTTCGAAAATTTAACGCAAGTTAAAGTTAACCGTTAAAAGTTAACCATCCAAAACATATACTACTTTTGGCGCCTTTTGGGATGGGATACATATGTAAAAAAAACAAAAACAAGTAGATAGATTAATTATTTTACTTATTACAAGCGACAGTAGCGACCCGCCCTGATTTCACAAGGGCAGCAGAGCATATACGCACCTTAAACCTTAAAGAATTAAATTATATACCTAAATTCTATCTTTTTATCTTTAAACCTTCCTCATGCTTACTTTACTTACTATACTAATATGAAATATGGAAGAAAAAGATAAACTCTAAATGAAGTCGGTTAAAAATGGCGCAAACGCTAAAAAGACAGGTTATAATAACTTGTATTCACTGGCACATAGCAAGTAATCAACATGGCCGTTTTTTAGAGTTTCTCGGCTCTGGATTCTTGCTCTTTCGAGCAACAGTGCCGCACCGCGCCGTTAAGCCTTGGCATCTTAGGACGCCGCGCCGACCGCGCTGGCCGCGCCGTCCGCCAGACACGCAATACAGTTTGTGTTTTTTTAACCTTGAAAATAATATCGTTTGAATTTATAAAGAACGTGCCGACTGATGTGTGTATATTATTTTCAAGGTTAAAAAAACACAAACTGTATCGCGTGTCTGGCGGACGGTGCGGACGGCGCGGCCAGCGCGGTTGGCGCGGCATCCTAAGATGCCAAGGCTTTATGCCCGCGTGGCGCGTAATTAAAACAAATAATGACAACATGTCAATAAACAACCAATGTAACGGACTAAAGTTAACGGAGGTTCAATTTAACGGAAGTTAACAAGAGCGTTAACATTTTTTTGAGTTAACTTAAAAGTTAATCCGTTAAGCATTTTGTTAACTTCGTTAATTAACGATTAACGGATTAACGAGTTAATGCCCACCTATGGTTAACTAGCATACTAACAAGTAAAGCTCATCACATCCTTTCATTTGATAACAATGGTAAGGGGCACGGGTGTCCAACTCTAACCGACTGAGATTGAGAAAATTTTTCTTAATGTAAACGGTAAGGGGATTGTGAAGAAAAAAGTAATCCGACATCTTGGGGCGTCCTCTATTTTCGCTAATATGACTCCGCTATACATAAATTGAGTTTTATGCAGCTCGATATGAGAAATTATCGTTTGTTTTTTCAAAAAATGTACTTACTGGTGTAATTTTAATTGTTTATAAAAAATATTAATAATAATAATAATTAAAATATCAGTAGTTTTTAATTTGCACCTAAAGCGAGGCGGTTGTTATCGCCTGTGAAGTTTTAATGACAGAAAAAAAATAGTGGATTCTATTTTTTAAATATATTGGTTATCACTTTATATTCTACTTTTTAGACTTTTTATTCCGTGGAAGTTTTAAATAACAAAAAAAAGTAAGAAGGTTAACAGGCTTTTTTAAACGGGTGTCATCCAGGGTGGACCCTCCTTAGCGGCACTACTGTTTCCATCAAACGTTTTTTTTTTATTAATTTTAGCGGACTAGGAAGTTTAATGTAATTAATTTTGGGAAAACCTTTTATGACTCACCAGACTAAAAAATGTATATTTTATATGTAGATATTCTGAAAAGAAAATATTAGTAAAAAAATTCAAAAACATTTTATTAGCAAAAATTTTTTATTGTATAAAAATTTTGGTTATAATTTACAGTCGAAATCGGTTATAACGACATCGAGGGGACCAGTCATATTAGGTCATAAAAGCAGAAAGTAATAAAAACCGATAAAAAGACAATTATATGGGATTCAGTCGGTCTCTTATTTTGAGTTGTTAAAACTGTTACGTTGTATTAACCGATGCTGTTATAACCGGTTTCGACTGTAGTTTATTTACAAAAATATAAAATTTTTAAGTAAATTGTACTGATTTTTGTAATTTCTTATTTAATTAATGTATCCTGCTTACTGCATTTAATTTTTTATGATTTTTAAATAAAATATCAATTTATTGTGCAGTATAATTTCACAAAAGAATTAAAACCAATTAAAAAACGATGCGTTTTTAAATATTATAAGTAGTTATAATGAAAATATTCTAGATCAGCAGTTTACAATAGTGTAATGGTTAAAATAATAATAATAATGTTAATCTTTTCTTATCTATTTTTATTAAACTTTTCATAAGTAAATAGAATTGCGTAGTTTACATTTGCACATAATAATAAAAAATGTTAAACATTTCAAAGGATACCACACTTTTCATAAAACAGGTCCCGGCTGATTTTTTTCTTTGAATTACAATTTATTATATATCTAGTATTACATATAATTACTATAATAATATTTATCAAAATGTAGGTATAATTAAATGTAATAGTCATGGAAAGTAATTAGCACCATTGGTAAACAGTATACCCAGGGTTTTTTAAGATAAAACGTGCCAAAACTCACTTTTTTAACCTTTTTTTTACTAAAGATAATTATATTCAAATATCATTTAAATTAAATTTAAAGCAAATTTTCCTATGCCACAAAAATGCCAGAACACCGATCCACCGCGTTTCATGACAAAAGCCCATAGTATACCATTATTAAATTTTATGTACATTGTTTCTTATCAAGGTATATAAATATAGAGGTATGGCAATGCGGTCGTTGACCAATCAGCGGTGGCGCGGGAATTGACGTCACTGGCGTACATATTCAAATGTTATAAAAATGTATAATTGCAAAAACATTCTTTAATTTATTATTGTTTTCGTATTTTTTGACATTTTAACAATACATACAATCACAGAAGTACAAATTTAATATTACAAAATTATAAAAAGCTGTTAACACGATAAACCCAGTTTTTGTATTGCCAACTTAAAACAGTAAAAGTAATGCTTCTCGAATACACCAAATTGTCTGTGACAGCTTTTTATGATTTTGTAATATTGAATTTGTACTTCTGTGATTGTATGTATTGTTAAAATGTCAAAAAATACGAAACAATAATAAATTAAAGAATGTTTTTGCAATTATACATTTTTATAACATTTGAATATGTACGCCAGTGACGTCAATTCCCGCGCCACCGCTGATTGGTCAACGACCGCATTGCCATACCTCTATATTTATATACCTTGGTTTCTTATATAATATTTTGAAGTTCTACACAAAAGAATTCTAAGCAGGATTATCATGTTCTGTTTATTCTTTTATTCGTGGTTACATTTTCCGATGATAAAAATCAATACATTTTTTTAAATAACGTTTTTTTGTTATAGTATATTTGATATCACCAATTACGGAACTTCTTTTTCGGTTTCAGAACGCAATATCATTAATGCCCAGTATTATAAAGAAATTTGCGAATCGCAAATTTGTGATTTAGTAAGAGAAAGATATACAGGATTCACTCAATACAAAAAGAAACGGGTATCACTTTATAAAACTATTATATACCCGTTTCTTTTTGTATTGAGTGAATCCTGTATATCTTTCTCTTACTAAATCACAAATTTGCGATTAGCAAATTTGCGATTCGCAAATTTCTTTATAATACCGGACATAAGACATCTTTTTTGACACTTCTAAAAAAAGATAAAATCTTGATAATGCATTTTTAGCACTATTTAGTAAATACCATATAAAATTGCATACAAAAATTGAATTACTTTAAAAAATATTCTAAATTATATTATGATAAGCTTACATACATATTATACCTAGGTCTATTATATATATTGTTAGTGACGAACTAATGGAGGGGGGGGGGTGCCAAAATTGAAGTAGAAGAGCTTGATAAGAATTAAAAATTGGCATGAGTAGTGTAAAAAACAATGTTTTTTTTAAATATTTGTGAAAAATGGTTTAAAAAAATTTGGGGAGGGGGGGGGGTCATAATTAAAATTTCGTCCAGGGTACACCAACCTTACTAAGTCCGCCACTGTGTATTGTATATGTCTATTAAAATTAGATTAATATTTTTTGGCGAATCTAATTTTTTCTATGTATAAAATTATAATAAATAATAGTATCAATTTAAAATACAGATCTTTATGATTATTGATCTATTTAATGTCTAAAACACATTCACAACCATAGGTGGGCATTAACTCGTTAATCCGTTAATCGTTAATTAACGAAGTTAACAAATCGTTAACGGATTAACTTTTAAGTTAACTCAAAAAATGTTAACGCTTTTGTTAACTTCCGTTAAATTTTACTTCCGTTAACATTGGTTGTTTGATGAAAAGTACATAAGAAAGTTGTCGAAATAGCTAAAAAAAAGGTCTTCAAACATTTTGGACGGTTAACTTTAACTTCCGTTACATTTTCAGAATTTTAACGATTTAACGGTTAACGAAGTTAACTTTTTTATTAACGGATTAACGATTAACGAAGTTAACTTTTTTATTAACGGATTAACGATTAACGAAGTTAACTTTTCGATTAACTGTGCCCACCTATGTTCACAACCATATGCATAGCTTGGTAATGTGGAGAGGGGAGAGGTAAAAAATTTGTATGATGAGTTCTGTAATAAATATATGAAATATCAAAATATGTATAAATCCAAGAGAGGTTTAACTCCCTATCCCCCATTCATTATACCTATATGCACAACTATATAATAAGGCGTTTTATATTAGAAACTCAGTTGTCAAAATATGCACTTCCCTTAGATATAGAAACGTGGGCATTTAGGTAACCCAACCAATACCTACTCTATCTTTTTTACACTCATATCTAAATAAAGGCAAGCATTGACCCAATATACGTTCTATCTATTTTTTGATGAAGACTCGATTTTCTAATCAGATGCAAAGTCCATGCCTATGTCTATATGACAAATACAGATTTTTTTGACTTATTTTATTTATTTGTGGACATTATGGAGATAAAGTATGGGAAGTAATCATTTTCACTTCTAAATAGCTAATTTGATGTTTTTATGTTAAATTGTTTTAATTTTTAATGTTGGCATTAGAAAAAAGTTCCTTTATTTTTTTAGAAAGATAAAAAAAAATGTTGCCTCTTTATTTTAATGTTTCTCAACCAAAACTATTTTACAGATCGAATAAATAATGAAATATGGAAAAATTTATAGGTATATGAATGATTTTCCATACTTTCTACTTTGTTGAAAATAGTTGAGAAACATTGATATATTCAAATGTATGTATATTAATAATAATAATTCATTATACATATTTGTGATGTTCAAAACAGTGCCGTTACTAGAAATTTTGTTTTGGGGTTGGAAACATTTTACAGTACAAAATCTACTAGGTTAGTTACAAAAAAAATGTAATTTTTCTTATATCTATTTTGTTACTGATAATTATCACCCCCTCTCTGACACTAATAATGCAAGAGGGGCCAGCAACCCTTAGGGCAATCCTGTTCAGTAACATTGTATCTTAGCCACGGCACTGCATTTCATATCGATTGCGCGAGGATAAAAAACATCAATTAAAATTGGTTTTAATGTTCTTACATAAAAATAAATATACCTCACATATTTTTGTGGGTAAAAATAATTTATGGCATTCGATATGAATTCAGTCTCATAATATATAAAAATTCACAATTTCACTCATATATATATCATTCCATCAACTTCGCATCTACTTGATTTGATTCTGGTTCATTTGGTTTTCTGTTGAGTCTTTGAGTCTTCTTGTCTGCAACGTAGTTTCTATAATACCATAGAGATAGTAATGAGAACATGATTAGGGCTGCGATGATGAAGAACACTTTTAGTATAGTTTCGAACATAGATACAGAATATGTGGCATGGTAAATGAGGTCCGATATCTCTCTGGGGAGCTTCTCTAAACCCTGAAAAGAATATCAATCAATTAGTACCTATATGACAAAAAATCTGCAGATAGTAAATTTTAAAACTGATGTAATGAATATTGGTTAGTTTTGTTACAAGAACTGTAACAAAATTTTGTTGCACTCCAGACAAAATTTTTGAAACATACAGGGTCCTTCAATAGTGCGTCCGGCATTGTTTTACGCCCAAACTATTAAAGATAGAGAGTTAGGATAAAAATTTTACTATATACAGGGTCCTCCAATAGTGCGTCCGGCATTGTTTTACGCCCAAACTATTGAAGATAGAGAGTTAGGATAAAAATTTTATTATATATATCGACCTTAAAGAATTTCAGGAAAATATTTTCAACCCCCTAAAACCGCTCCTTGGGGGGTAGTTTGAGGGGTACATACCCGTTTCTCAGTAAAATCAAATGGAATGGTATATCAAAAAGTACAAATTTGTAAAGATCATAAAAAAATAAGAAACTTTCGTAAAACAAAAATTTTCATACTTTCAATTGTTTAAAAAATATGGCGACTTGTTATCAAATTTTGGAGTTTTACTCAAAGTGCTATAATTTCGTTAAATATTTATGGAATTTTATTATTATTTTAAATTTAGAAAGTAGAAATAATGAACTGTGTAAAGATGTATGATTATTTGAGATTTTAATAGTTTAAAGTGTCATACTCGCCATACCAAAAATTGAAAAGTTCAATTAGGGATAATTCAAAATTTTTAAATACAATGGTACATCAATTAGTACTTTTTCTTAAAGAAGATATGTAAATAAACAACTTTTGATACAAAAAAAATTAAAATTAAAAATTTTAATTTTCAGTTTTCAATTTTAAAATTATAATTTAAAATTTAAAATTTTCTTAACAAAAGTAGTTTATTTACATATCCTTTTTAAGAAAAAGTACTAATTGATATACCGTTGTATTTGAAAATTTCGAATTATCCCTAGTTAAACTTTTGAATTTTTGATATATCGCGTATGACACTTTTAACTATCAAAATCACAAATAGTCATACATCTTTACAAAGTTCATTATTTCTACTTTCTAAATTTGAAAAAATAATAAAATTCCATTAATATTTAACGAAATTAGAGCACTTTTAGTAAAACCCTAAAATTTGAGAACAAGTCGCCATATTTTTTAAACAATTGAAAGTATGAAAATTTTTGTTTTACGAAAGTTTCTTATTTTTTTATGATCTTTACAAATATGTACTTTTTGATATACCATTCCATTTGATTTAACTGAGAAACGGGTATGTACCCCTCAAACTACCCCCCAAGGAGCGGTTTTAGGGGGTTGAAATTATTTTCCTGAAATTCTTTAGGGTCAATATATATAATAAATTTTTTATCCTAAAACTCTATCTTCAATAGTTTGGGCGTAAAACAATGCCGGACACACTATTGGAGGACCCTGTATATCGACCCTAAAGAATTTCAGGAAAATATTTTCAAACCCCTAAAACCGCTCCTTGGGGGGTAGTTTGAGGGGTACATGCCCGTTTCTCAGTAAAATCAAATGGAATGGTATATCAAAAAGTACATATTTGTAAAGATAATGAAAAAATAAGAAACTTTCGTAAAACAAAAATTTTCATACTTTCAATTGTTTAAAAAATATGGCGACTTGTTCTAAAATTTTAGAGTTTTACTCAAAGTGCTCTAATTTCGTTAAATATTTATGGAATTTTATTATTATTTTAAATTTAGAAAGTAGAAATAATGAACTTTGTAAAGATGTATGATTTTTTTTAGATTTTAATAGTTTAAAGTGTCATACTCGACATACCAAAAATTGAAAAGTTTAATTAGGGATAATTCAAAATTTTTAAATACAATGGTATATCAATTAGTACTTTTTCTTAAAGAAGATATGTAAATAAACAACTTTCGATAAAAAATAATTAAAATTAAAAATTTTAATTTTCAGTTTTCAATTTTAAAATTATAATTTTAAATTTTAAATTTTCTTAACAAAAGATGTTTATTTACATATCCTTTTTAAGAAAATTTTTTGATATATCGCGTATGACACTTTAAACTACCAAAATCACAAATAATCATACATCTTTACAAAGTTCATTATTTCTACTTTCTAAATTTAAAAAAATAATAAAATTCCATTAATTTTTAACGAAATTAGAGCACTTTTAGTGAAACCCTAAAATTTGAGAACAAGTCGCCATATTTTTTAAACAATTGAAAGTATTAAAATTTTTGTTTTTCGAAAGTTTCTTATTTTTTTATGATCTTTACAAATATGTACTTTTTGATATACCATTCCATTTGATTTAACTGAGAAACGGGTATGTACCCCTCAAACTACCCTCCAAGGAGCGGTTTTAGGGGGTTGAAAATATTTTCCTGAAATTATTTAGGGTCAATATGTATAATAATTTTTTTATCCTAAAACTCTATCTTCAATAGTTTGGGCGTAAAACAATGCCGGACACACTATTGGAGGACCCTGTATAATACTATAAACTGAAAACTAATAATAATTAAATAATTAATTATATTTTACAATTAGGTGCGAGAAATGCCGACGCTCAAATTAGTCTTTAAACTAGCACCTTGGTTCTTAGTAAGAGACCCCAAAAATTTGCAATAGAAACTTCACAGTAGTGATTAACCAACCCCGAATTTAGAACCGTAACTGAAACTTTGAAACCGAAACCGAATTTCGATATTTATCCCAGTTTCGGCCAAAACCGATATATGTACCGAATATTTTTTATGCTCATTTCTGGTTAGGATAAGTAGTTAAGATATAGGAAAGTTGAAATCCGTTCAAAAGTTCAACATTAATAGCTTAATCCGTTTTGGCGGCCAAGTTTAGGATTAGGCCAAAATCAGCTGAAACCTTTGTTTCGGTCTGTCACTACTTGGCAGTATATTTATTATTTAATCTATATTTTATTTGTCCTTTTTGTATAGACATATTGAGACATCTTTAATTTATTACAAATATAATCTTCGACTGGAAACTTGATATGATTGGTAATTTAAATTTAAATAAATTGTTTGTGTTAATTAAGTATAAGGAAATAATTTCTTATAATACTGAAATTTCAAGTCTAAAAATTAAAATACACACCACATCAACCCAAATAATAGGCAAGATCATCCCGTCATCGAATATATCCAATTGTGATATATCGTCTGCTTTGCGCACTTGGAAATTGATCTGTAGTCGCGAGATCCCGGACAACGGGAACCCAAGCACTGGGTGAATGTCAATGTGGGAACTGTGTGCCTCAGGATCAGGTTTCAAGCCGTCTATCGCGTCCGTCAGACGGGGATCACCAAGGTAGAAATGTGGGAAAGATGTGAATGCTGGAGCACCTGTAGAAAATTAGTTGTTTATTTGGATTTAAAATACGATCGATATTTTTATAAATATACAGGGTGGGCCAAGTAAAACGAAACGGGCGCGGTTTTGGTCATTTAAAATAAGATTTTGAGAAAAAGCTCGAACACGTCGATTTTGCTTTCAAGGGGGACATCTTTTGCTATGAAATTTTTGCAAAAATCTTTTCAACCCTAAGCGCTACGAGCGCAACCCTTAAAATTTTAAATAGCATGATAGGGCAAGTGATACCTCATTTGAAAGGTTTTTTCATTCTGAATACGGTGCTTTTTGATTTTTTCAAATCTGTTTAGTTTTAGTCAAGTTATTGACATTTTGAATTCCATAAATGCAATGATTTTCTAATCAAAAAACAAAAATTTACAACTAAAATTCAAAACAAAGTAGGTTTATTTTCTTATCAAATAATTCAAAAACATCCAATTTGGACATTTATTGAATTAATTAAAAAATAAAAAAAAATTATTAAAAAAAATTTATCTACATCCAAAATTTTAATTAATTCAATAAATGTCCAAACTGGATGTTTTTGAACTATTTGATAATAAAATAAACCTATTTTGTTTTAAATTTTAGTTGTAAATATTTGTTTTTTGATCAGAAAATCACTACATTTATGGAATTCAAAATGTCAATAACTTAACTAAAACTAAACAGATTTGAAAAAATCAAAAAGCACCGTATTCAGAATGAAAAAACCTTTCAAATGAGGTATCACTTACCCTATCATGCTATTTAAAATTTTAAGGGTTGCGCTCATAGCGCTGAGGGTTGAAAAAATTCTTGCAAAAATTTTATACCAAAAGATGTCCCCCTTGAAAGCAAAATCGACGTGTTCGAGCTTTTTCTCAAAATCTTATTTTAAATGACCAAAACCGCGCCCGTTTCGTTTTACTTGGCCCACCCTGTATTTATAAATGCACTAACCATAAGAGCACGGGGTTGCGTTAAAGAGTCCTTCCAATGGACATTCGCCTGAATCCATGTGGCAATAGCATTGGTTCTCTGGATGCAGTTCAGGTCTTGAAAACACGTTCTTGGGTATCACATAACGCAGAGCACGAATAGATACATCATTATCTACATCCTATAGAAAACAAAAATAGTTGTTAGAGAAGACGGGGGACAATTTTTACTATAACATATAATTTTTAATTTCTATGAATAAGACATAAAGAAAGTTTGACATTAGATATACACACTCAGCACTCTGCTATACGACCATCCACTACACGACCGCTCCGTTACACAATGTGCCGACAGTTCTAACCAACGTCCTTCCCCCATTTCCACCATAATACCACCGTATATTTCTGCGCGTTTAAATTCACTAATCAACGTTAAAGTCGGCGTGGTTGTGGGTGCCCCTCTAGCCGTCGTGTAGTGGAATTTTTGAATTACCGATGCCGTCGTATAGCAGAATGCTGAGTGCATATAACTGTTAAAAACCACCAATTGTTTTTTTTATCAGTTTTTAGTTTTTACCCATTTAAGATGTGAATTAAATTTGCTTATGGCCCCCAAACTGGAATTGTTGCTGGGCTCCCTAAGATTTTTTTATCGATAAATTTGAATGACCTATTATTTAGGTCTTACAATTAAAAAAATTAAATCGTAAATATCAATCGATAACTTTTTTTTGTTTGCAGCGTCACGTTACCCAAGCCTTCCTAGCCCCGGACCGAGGATTAGAGCCATGTAAACCCTTTTCCATGTGGGGGTCATGAATTTGAAATTTCACTAAAACAGTGATGTGAACACTGCCACGATTTTGTAAAATTATTTTCTGTTCACAAAAATGAATGAAAAAGCTATATCATAATTACAAATATTTACATATGTATAAAAACTGTAAATTAAAATTGTAATGACTGTTTCTACTATGTGTTTAATTTAAATAAGACGAATTATATCGAAAATTAAACTGTACATCTTTCCTTTTTCCTTATGTTAGGTACTAACCTAAGCATATTCTTTTAAAATTTTGTTTTTTAAAATATGTATTTATTATTTTGTCTAAATATCTCGCGGACCGAAAGTTGCTCACCGTTGGTATAGAGTAGTATAGACTATAGACAATACTTACTAATTTGAACTGTACATATTTGCTGAACACAAATGGCAATCTTCTACATAACTGATAATCGTATACATCTACTGGCAGCAAATTTCTGGTAGCATTCAGTGGGAATATAGATCCGTCCGTTCCGGATATTCTATAGGAAACAATAATATGTAGTAAAAATTCGAATTATAAATATAATAGTATTGATGACTTACTTATCGCACTCATCATTTGACCAAGCTCCAGATCTTCCTCGTCCATTTAAAAGCTCAATTTGTCCAACCCTGTTGATATCGGATTCACCAGTGTTGATTGTGATTCTGTTTCTCGATGTTCCATTTCTCTGTATTAATAATAGAATATTTAAAATAGGTAAAAAAACGAAACCAGATTGGCTTGAATTTGAGAAATTGTGAGAAAGACAACAAGGACAACGACGAATTATTAGCAATTGCTTTCTTACTGTCGTAAGTGGAAAAAAACGTTATTATATTTCTGAATTTTGGTTAAAAATTAATTTAATTGGTTTTTTGATATTATCATTATCAATCTCGGATAAAATACTGAACATTGTCTATTGTCATAACAATAGCTACTTTTCGTTTAGAAATAATGAAAAAACCGTACGTCTGCGGAGACTATAGCAAAAGCATGTTTGCCTTCAGGTTCCCTGATCAGGTTTTTACCCGGACGAGTCAACCCGATGCATTTCGCCCGCGTTAGGTTCGTATGCACGGTTTCAAACCGTACCGTGCATGTGCGATGCGCCATATTATAATTTTTGTTATTTTGACCATCAGGTACCCTGATCCGGTAACTGGACATATGCGGCCATTCTTGCGGTCATAATTTGTATGAAATACATATGTTTATATATGTATGTATCACGTAAAGCCGATTTTTTTTCGAACCCCAATTTTTGATAGAAATATTCATGTTGACTTTCCATGAATCCTTTCTGACTATTTTCACCATGATGTTGAAAACGATCATTTTACGGATGTTCACTCCTGTCAATTTTGAAATTTTTTGATTTTTTAAATGGGGCGAGCAAAAAAAATTAAAAGAATATTATTTTCTATAATTTATACCCCATTCGTTTTTTCCATTTTTTATCAGTTCGCCAGATTAAAAAAAATAGAAACACGTACACTGTACAGTGTTTACTCTATGTATTACGTATAAGAAAGTCCCCACCTCATGTATCCATGGCAATTTTTAGGTATGAGATTAATTATGTATCTTAAGAGACGAGACTGTCAGTTGTAAGATTCAAGACGAAGACGATACTTCAGTTACAAAAACAGAAATCTTGTCTCATGTTAAGCTCTATTTTTAAGGTATATTTATATGATAGTGACTGACCGCTATAAGTACGCCCATTTTATCAAAGGGCATGTCTCGACCGACAACAGTCTTGCCGAGCGAGAATAGACTATCCTCATAGCCCCATAGATAGCGATGTGCCGGTAGCATCACGAATGGTTCCGACTTGAGCGTCTGCAGCACCTGCGAGAGTGACCACCTCGCTATCATGTATGAATCTCTCACAACGCTCACAGCACTCTGTAATAAAATCTATTGTTAGTTTTTAAGAGTGGATTACTATAATAAATAATAATATTAATAATAATAAGAACAATTATTACAAGTGTTTTGCAATTTGAATATACAATATACAGGCTGTTAAAAAAGAAAGCGTTATTGTCAGTGGCGGATTTGCCATAAGGCCCAGTAGGCCCGGGCCTAGGGCGGCCAGATATTAAGGGCGGCAAATCGTGCCAAAAAAATCACTGATAAGATTAACAAGAAATAACTCAAATGCAAAGTATCTTAATATTTTAAAGGCTCGCGTACCGTATGATTATAATCTTCCTAAATCACTATTTTTGCGTATCAAAGTATAAATAATTTCGTACATCGTACATATAAAATATGTACACCCGCCAGTAACTGTACAGTAGAAAGATCGTGTTCTTGTTTGCGTAGAGTTAAAAACTATTTACGCACAACAATGACGGAGCAGAGGTTAAACGATCTTGCTTTGCTTAACATAGAAGCTGATTTCTTAAGCAAATTGGATTGCGAAGATTTAATTAATGATTTTGTTGCGCGTAAGTGCAGACGAGTTTTGTAACACATTGTAAAACATTTATTTTATTAAAAACAAAACCTAAAACCGTTTTAAATGTTTTATTTAAATGTCCAATCATCCCTGAAACCTCGGAAAATATTATAAACTAGCTTTATAAGCTAGCTTTTAGTTAAACAATTTTCTGAATCAATTAAAAGTGGGAATCAAGTAAATTCATGAATTATTTATCTAGTCTATAATGATGGGTGCTGAGAAAGGGGCGGCACATGACCTGGAGCCTAGAGCGGCTAGGACTGCAAATCCGCCACTGGTTATTGTTATTTTTTTATTAATTGAGCGTGATTTATTATGGCCACTGGCTAAGGTTTTCGAATTGTTGAATATTTTTTATTATGACAAATTATTTTACGGAAAAAGACAAGCAGTTTTTGTTTAAAATATTTTTTGTGTGACTTTATTTTTCTTTGCCATTTATCATAATAATATGAGATTTTATATTTTCATGAATTTTTTACTCGGAATTTTAGCGGAAAAATGTAAAAACAAAAAAAAATGTTTATTTTGACCTGTAGTCCAGTATTATAAAATTTGAGCTGCAAGTCTATTTTTTCAAGAAATTGGTAGATTTCGATATATAGAAACATGGTGATAACTGCCCCCCCCCCCTTCGAAGGGGAGTGCATAGATTTTTAGGAGCTTACAAAACTGTCGAAAATCAGTTATTTGATAATAACATTGGGGTTGTCATTTTTAGGACAAAATAGGTCAAATAAATCTTAATGCTGATAAGATTTCGAACACAACGGTGTTTTTAAAAATGATGTACCATAAATAGTTATTGAAATAGAGCCCGCGAAAAAATCATTTAGTGATGTCGAGTTTGATAATCACGCTTAAAATGTGGAGTTACGTTCAACCGCTGTGTTTAATATGTCTTTTATTGAATTTCAAAATGAAATTTTAAGTTATAATAGAGAAAAGAGTACTCTAAATAGTGATCTGTACTCAATGTCGAAATCTCAAAAAATGTTTGAGTTATAAGTACTCAAAGTTCTAGGTATTACAAAAATTTAAGGAATTTACTTTAGTTAAAAAATGTATTTTATTTCAATTCAAAATTCTTGCAGGTAAAAAAAATTATTGAGAAAAATCGAATGCAAACCCTAGTGTTGCCTGGAAATAGCCCATATTTAAAGCCAATAAAAAACTGTTGGTACATAATATCAATAGAAGTAGCTCAACATTAGTCCAAAAATTAAGAAAATTTAATAAATAACCTAAAAAAAGTTTGGGAAGAGAGCTTAGATTTTAACTACTTGACAAAGGTACATTCAATGCTAAGAAGGATTAAAGCAAGAGAGGGGTCTACTAAATATTAAACACTTTTTGTAGAATATATATTATCTAAATTTTATAATTTAAAAAAAATGTTTAAGTAAACTGTACTATATAAATTATTTATTTTTGCCTTTTCACACATGCGGAAAACTACGTAGTGATAAACAAAAGAAAATATAAAGTAAATAAAAGATTTATCGTGGAATATTATATATGTATGTAGTTATGTAGATGAAAGTTAAATGATGTACTTAAACATCTATGTATAGAAAACCTACCTAAAATAACATACAAATAAAATATTGGTTCCGGTAATGATAATAATTCATACATGTTCGGATTTCATGTCACACTACTGTATATCAAACGGTGCTTTCATCTCATACAAGTAGGTAAAAAACGTGTCTTTCTGAAATAATTCATAAAAAAACATTCAAACTATGCTCACGATAATTTGTTAATTATAACACAATAGGTACGAGTTATACAATGACGTAATGTGATAGAAATTCGGATGGTTTCTAAGGAAAATTCACAAGAATAAAATGGGTTTTTCTGATTCACTAAATTGGTGTATGCAAACGGATATAACCTTATAATAGAAGAAGAAAGAGAGTTGATAGCTTTGTGCAGTGATTGAACTTTTAATATTTATCGTTGTAGATAATACTTAGTTACTAGTTACTAAAACGATTAAATATGCAATTAGTTAATTTATTAGTTTTAGATCATTTGATTAAATGAATTGAATTATAAAAACTTTAAATATATTTCTGCCAATAGTTAAAAGAACATATCATTTTTAATTGCATATAAATAAAATTTATTGATTGTTGTTAGGGTGACCTGAGAAAAAAATTTCCAACGTTAATACATGAAGACTTTTTTAAATATTATGTAGATACCTATCAAATTTATGGTTTTGTGAAATGAAAACGAAGACCTTTCTTGGCAAATATTATTTATTTTTACTGTTGAGCCCTTTTTTTAGTTCACATTATTTTTACCAAACCCGGAGAAATTGTTACGTAACCCGGAGCCCGGAGGAACACTTTATAAACCCTAAGACTCCGGATGAAAACCTGAGACCTGGTTTCCCTAATTGAAGGATGAAAATTCATATGATAATTTTTTTCGACAATATTCTTGTTTGACAAGTTTTCCGCATGCGCGGTAAGTAAACAACGAAATTAAAACAGTGATTTTATTTTGAAAATTATTTTATACGGTCATATTACTGATCAATCTAAATTCCAAAACAAATCCATATATGTAGATAATATCAGAGTGCTTGTTGATATCTTTATAACATCCAGTGCAGGTTTTGGGGGGGGGGAGCCAGGGCAACCGCCCGGGGCGCCAAACCAGCAGGGGGCGGCGCGCGGAAGGCCACAAAAGAGAAAGGTCAAAAAAGGTCATCAGTTTTTTTGTTGTGAAGGGCGGCAAAAAAAATTTCGCCCGGGGCCCCGATATTGCAAAGGTCGGCTCTGATAACATCAATACCAGATATAATAAAAGTATTTAAATTTGTTGTTTTCTGATCTTTTTCATGGCAAAATTTTTTAGCTTAAATAAATATGATGGGTGAGCATCGGTACTGTTTCTAATAATACCAACAATATAAAATAAAATAAAATGTGACAACAGTTACCTTTCCGCGACTTGTGTAAGTTGGAAAATTAAAAGCAAGCCCATATTTTGCAAAAAAAAGAATAACAGATATTATAAGAAGCTCTATGCAGAATTCTGAAATAATTAGACACCATGCAGTGAGCTGATATCGCCAACCAATCAATTTAATGTTGCGAATATAGGGATTATGTTCACAGTGTTAAGTTTATTGAATTTTTATTGCTCCTACATGGTGAATCATTTCATGTTTTTGCATGGAGTTTCTTATAATATTTTGCTTTCCTCTATTTTTTTTAAAAATACTTTAAGACTTTCGTTATTTCCTATGTAAGAATATGTTTTAGTATTATCGGCGAATAAAAGAAACCATGCCTCCTTCCCTTTCCCCAAACCCTGTATTGCACAGTTTGGGGTGCAATTTTCAACTGAACAAGGACGGATGATTAGAAAGAACCTCGAAAAAAATAATGTAAATTAGGGTACAGTCAAATTGGCTGGAACTGATGTATGATGTATGTAGCTCGTGACTTGCTGATCAAAAGTTTCCACAGGTACAATAGGCAATTTTTTGATATTCGAGGTCGAAGATAAGAAATTAAAAAAACCTGCAAAATTAGGATATGGCAAGGACGATTCAAAAATCGAATCCTCACAAATAGATATAGAGCGCAATCTTTGTTTATGTTTGTCTTTATTTAATTTATTTATTGTCTGGAGTACGGGTTATATCTCTATCTTCACTTTTATGAACCAAATTCATATTATGTTAATACATATACAATTACACATACATGTATATGTAATTATGTATAATGTATATGTACATGTATATTAGGGTGTGCCAAAAAAAGGCGATATATTTTTTTTTCGCTCTCAGCCCAAAATATCTCAGGAAATGCCCAAACAAAGCTCCTGTTAAAAGCGGAGCTCAAAATTCCAATTTTAAGAGGTCCTCCACGGAAGTTGAAGTTTTCCCATCTAAATAACATGGGAAACGGGGTTTTTTAACAGTTTTTTGTCCTGCAAACTGTGAAAAAATTATTTTTGAAAAAAATGAATGAATGGATCTTTTTGAGTATTAAATTTAGTACAAAAAGTCCCGTTGAGTCAAATTTCTATATTCAATATTTGATTTTTGACAGAGCTTTGAAGTTCAAATTTTCGCAATTTTTCGCGTTTTTTGCATTTTTCAGCTAAACTATCCGAGTTAGGGCAAAATGTTAACTAGCAAAATTGTAGTACGGTTGACATTCTATAAAAAAGTTTCCATCGACTTTTTTGTATTATAAATAACAACAAAGTTATATAAATTATTGGAACCAGCCTAAAAGGGATAAAGGCTACGACATTGTGCTTTTTATATTTTAATAATATGTCATTTTTATTGTTAATATATTTCATAATTTTGTGGAAAAATCATAAAAATATGATTAAATAAGTCTGTAACTTTTAATTACTGATAATACAAAAAATCTTATCCAATTTTGTTCCAAATTTGATGTACTAACAAATTCGCATAAATTTCTTTGTTCAATTATCGATATTTTAGTTCATAAAAGCGAAAATTTAAAAAAATAAATGTTTATGGGTCTATAACTTTGTTGTTATTCATAATACAAAAAAGTCGATGGAGACTTTTTTATAGAATGTCAAACGTACTACAATTTTGCTAGTTAACATTTTGCCCTAACTCGGATAGTTTAGCTGAAAAATGCAAAAAACGCGAAAAAATGCGAAAATTTGAACTTCAAAGCTCTGTCAAAAATCAAATATTGAATATAGAAATTTGACTCAACGGGACTTTTTGTACTAAATTTAATACTCAAAAAGATCCATTCATTCATTTTTTTCAAAAATAATTTTTTCACAGTTTGCAGGACAAAAAACTGTTAAAAAACCCCGTTTACCATGTTATTTAGATGGGAAAACTTCAACTTCCGTGGAGGACCTCTTAAAATTGGAATTTTGAGCTCCGCTTTTAACAGGAGCTTTGTTTGGGCATTTCCTGAGATATTTTGGGCTGAGAGCGAAAAAAAAAATATATCGCCTTTTTTTGGCACACCCTAATGTATATGTATATGTATATGTATATGTATATGTATATGTATATGTATATGTATATGTATATGTATATGTATATGTATATGTATATGTATATGTATATGTATATGTATATGTATATGTATATGTATATGTATATGTATATGTATATGATTTGTTGATGAAAAGTTCCCATGAACAAAAGTTTTTTTTTTTTTTTTTAAGTATTCAGTGTCAAAGGTTAGGAATTAAATATACTTAAAATATCTAACAGGTTTTGGGCTCAGCAAATTTTTTTTTCACATTCTATATACTAAAACCGTATAGTCTTTTCATAACCTGCTGTAGTTGGTTAGACAAAAACTTTAATCAAGTAACGAAAAATAATATACAAACATGATCAATAGATATTTGAATTCTTAACTAAAGATATCGAATAACTAAAAAACTTTAAAAAAACTGGGCATTTTCGTATCTTATGACCATTCGATTGTACCATAATTTACATTAATTTATACAAAAACCTTTGTTTTTAATATGACCAGCATTTCGAGGTCTCCTTCAAAATAAGACCATGAAAGATTGGAATATTAAGTATTACAAAGTACCTACGAAGTATGCCGCAGGGTAGTGCTAAAATAGCTTCCTTTTAAGTTTAAAGTTGTCTTAATTAATTGATAAACAATAATTATAGCACATGTAGAATTAATTACATATATTAAAAACAGAAAAAATATTTCTGGATCTATTATAACCATAGACATATATATTCCTATGCCCATGATTATAACCTATTAAAAACCCGTTTTTTCTAAAACTTTAACGTTTTGATTATACCTAGCTTTCAAACATTTTTTTTGTAGAAACGATATTAAATTGGTATGTAATAAAAAATTCAGAACATTGATATATTATTGTGAATGTCATTTTTTTCTGAAGATGTTGTTAATATTTAAACACTGTAGGTATTAAAAATAAGAAAAAAAGATGAGATTGATCGTAATTTAACGAACATTAACAATTAATTTAACATATACATATATACAAGTACCTATTGTATAATATAATATAGTAAGTAT
Organism: Sialis lutaria; assembly: GCA_949319165.1. Lineage (NCBI taxonomy): Eukaryota > Metazoa > Arthropoda > Insecta > Megaloptera > Sialidae > Sialis > Sialis lutaria. Next base: position 10,381,345 of record OX439232.1, on the reverse strand, counting down.
GTATATATTTTTTTGGTTTTTACGTCAATAAAAGAGTATCGTGGTTTTTGTGCATGCAAGGTCAAAAATGCTAATGATAGATCTGTTTAACAATATACATATATTAATTATTTATTGACAGAGACCGAGCCAAAATCTATTTACCTGTTTGTTTTTTTCTGAAATATATAATTACGCAACTTCTTCGAAATTTTAGTTCGTGTGTTTGCACTAAATAAATATTTTTAACATTAATAATAAATTGTTAGAATAACCCTGCATTTTTATTGTTAGAGTTATTGTCAAATTTATTTGTTTAAGGCGGGAATGTATATTTATCCATCATATTTTTTTATTATTTAATGATTATGTGAAAATTAAATACTTCAATATTTTTGATACTTTTTGATTGATGTGTTAATTTTTTATGGCTTGTATATTTTTCGAATGATGAGTAATTTTTGTTTACATTTGTATACATAAGATATGTAAGCAACATACGTACGGTAAATATAGTAACCAGGAAACTATTGATCAGAATTTAAACTGGTTAATTTTATTTCTCAAAGATTTTCTAATGTTTATGCTGCATCAATTTTTTGTGAACTTTATTTTTAGTAGGATTTTAATGTTTAATACTAAAGAAAGAATATTTTAAATATTTTAATTTGTGTATAAATATAAATCTATATCTATAAAAGAGTTTGTCCTTAACCACTCACTCACTCATTCACTCACTCACTCACTCATATATCAACGTACAGCCCAAACCCCTGGACCTAGAAACGTGAAATTTCGTAGGTGCCTTCCTTTTATGATGTAAGCACCCACTAAGAAAGGATTTTTCGAAATTCAACCCCTACGGGATTATAATAGGGTGTCAAGTTTATATAAAAAAAATTTTTTTTTGTTCGCATTTAATTGAAACTTATCGAACATACTCTACAATATAAATAATTAAATAATTATTTCAGCATTTTCCAAAAGTTAACCCCTAAGGTGTTAGGGGGGTGGAAAAATTAAAATTAGTAAAATATTTTTTTTTTGTAGATCACCGAATGAAACATGGTACAAGTAGGTACTATACAAGACAAATATCAGTTACGAAAATTCAACCCCTATGGGTATTAAGGGGAGGGGTAAAATTTTGATATATTTATCTTCATAATTGTTGATGATTTTAAAGTAAAGTCGGACAAATTAACATTCAATTAAAAATGAAAGTTTGATATTCAAGGATGAATTTAGATATGTTTGTCTGTATACCTGCTATACTTATAAAGGGAAATTCGGGCAAAATTAAATTAAATTAATTAAATCTATTAAAATAAAAATTTCGACATTCAACCCCTAATGGCGGGGGTAGACAGGGTCTGTTTTTTTGATATGTTTATCTGTATAGCTGCTTACGTTATAATGGTGGAGTCGGGCAAAAAAAAACTCGATATTCAACCCCTAATGGCGAGAGTTAGTATTTACAATTTTTAACTAAAATTCGAGATATTTACGTTTTTTTATAGTAATTAATAAAAATCAATATAAAAAATATGCCATCCCCTATCACGTATGGAGGGTTCTAATTAGTTTCGAAGTTTACGCGAGCAAAGCCGCGGGGTTCCGCTAGTTATTAAATAAATCATAATTTAAAATTTCGATTATTGCTGTTAACTGATATATTTAATAATACTATATTTTTGTAATAAAGGTATTTACGTAATAATTCTTCTATGTTTGATTTTATGGATCAGATTCCACCTGTACCTTCTTGTATTTTAGCTAATTTTTGTATGGTCTTATTAAATTTAATGCATGAAATTTTATTTTATATAAACACTGTGTGTTTTCAATTTGATTCAAACATATGCTATGGAGCAAAACAAACAGTAATTTTTGGTTTTTCAATAATTTTTTACTCGAAAACTATTTTTTTTTAAATCACAAGAAGCAAAAAGTGCTTAGATTTTAACAAGAATTATCGGAAATTTTTTATTCATTTGTAATTAATTTTTTTGTTTGTTTTAATTTAAAAAAAAAATTTTAAAAACATTTTTTAAATAAAAAAAAAATTCTCTGAGAATTCTTGCCTAAATCTAAGCACTTCTTTCGTCTTGTAATTTTTCTTATAAATTTGGTAGCTTCTGAGCAAAAAATGATTTAACATCCAGAAATTTGTTTTTGTTTTGCTCCATATCATTAAAAATGGACATTTTCTGAAGAAATAATCTAGGTAAAAGTTGCCTAGTTTTCCTCGTTAATTCTGAATCTTCAACAAAAAATATGGCTTTAGATTTGAAAAAGAAATGTTGAACCTGAAAACCCATCATTAGTCCAGGAAAAATAGACATAAAAATATAGAAGATAGGAAAAAAATTGTAACAGTCTAAATTTTTGCATACACCTTAGCATAAAGGTACTTAATAATGTGTGAAAGTTCCTCATCGATTTGATGTGTGCAAGTGTCAATTGGGTGGGGTCAAAGTTCACGAAAACAGTATTTTTCAAATATTACGAAAACGGTGACCTTTTCGAGCAAAAATTTATCTTACAAACTTGTAGCTGAGATAATTTACTACAAAAACGAACCTACGGGTTTTTATGTAGGAGAAACCGTTCATGAATTATAAAGAGTTATTAATAACTCGGCGCACTTTTCCATAGCATATACGATATCGTTCTATGTAAAATGTAATATAGAGCTGCGGTTAAACATATATATTCCACATAACCAGCAAGATCGAGATAACTCTTTCTGTTTCATAGGAATCGAAAGTACATTAGTTGACAATGCTTTGAAAAAAAAATTAACCAAAATTACTACGTCTGAACAGAGCAAAATGGGGTCTTCAAGGTACGCGACCCTCGCGCGATGTTTTAAGCACATTTTACACATATCTATTTTTTTAAATCGAAATCTATTGCAATACAATCATTTGGTAGACATCCGTCTATAAGAATATATACATTTATATATGAAAAATATTATTACAAATGAAGAAAACGGCACTTAAAGGATGATTTCTGGAGATTTTTTAAAGAAAATTTTCGTTATTAATTAATATTTTGTGAAAAATGTGAACCTTATAAAAAATACTTAAAGTAAAATTTGTAAAATACAAATTTTTGAAGAAAATGAGTGATAGCACACAATCATAAGATAAAAATTATTGCACCTAGAGTAAATACACTCAACCGTAAAACAAAAAAATAAAAATAGAATCTCCATAAATCATCCTTTAAGTGCCGTTTTCTTCATTTATAATTATATTTTTCATATATAAATGTATATATTCTTATAGACGGATGTCTACCAAATGATTGTATTGCAATAGATTTCGATTTTAAAAAATAGATAAGTGTAAAATGTGCTTAATAGATCGCGCGAGGGTCGCGTACCTTGAAGACCCCATTTTGCTCTGTTCAGACGTAGTAATTTTGGTTAATTTTTTTTCAAAGCATTGTCAACTAATGTACTTTCGATTCCTATGAAACAGAAAGAGTTATCTCGATCTTGCTGGTTATGTGGAATATACAGGGTGTTTGGTTCGGCGATACGAATATTTTGAAGGAAGATAGAATGAATCATTTGGATGTGATTTAAGCAAATATACCTATATACAAAGTGCTGCAGTTTTTTTATATCGGCCTTTTTAGTAAATTTTTGAGAAAACCCAGATTTATAGATATTAATGGCGAAAGTTCAAAAGTTAAAGAGCCCATATTTTTCAAACAAGATTTTTATATTACTTAAATGTCTATGCTACACTTTCAGATCAAAATAAAATTTATGAATAACAAAAACAAAGAATGGCTGCAGGTTAACATTTGAAAATTTATAAAACTTTAATAAAATTATTTTATAAAATCTAGCACACTTACAGATGTTCAAATGGTCTTAAAAACTGCTCTATTTCATACCTTTTCGAAAAACCTACCGTATTACCTACATGAACGGGCTACTTTTGTGAAAAAAACTTACATTTATCTGAGAATAAGTAAGATTTTTACATTTTTCCAGTGAGTTGTTCCTAGTGTGCTTAATTTACCAAAATTTACCAAAAACCGAAAAAAAATCGACATTAGTCTGAAGGGTCATCATTTTCAAGCATTTGTACTGGAGTAAGTGTTACTCTGTCCAATGAGTATAAAAAAATGTTTGAAAAGTACCCGCATCATGTTTTTTTTACGACTTATTAAGATTAGCATACTTGGATCAGCTCACTGGAAAAATGTAAAAAAATCTTACTTATTTTCACATAAATGTATGTTTTTTTCACAAAAATAGCCCGTTCATGTAGGTAATACGGTAGGTTTTTCGAAAGGGTATTAAATAGAGCAGTTCTTAAAATCATTTGAAGATCTGTAAGTGCGCTAGATTTTATAAAATAATTTTTTAAAGAATTAATTTTATCCAAATTTTAAACGTTTTCAAATGTTAACCTGCAGCCATTTTTTGTTTTTGTTATTCATCAATTTTATTTTGATCTGATAGTGTAGCATAGACATTTAGGTAATATAAAAATCATGTTTGAAAAATATGGGCACTCTAACATTTAAAGTATTGCCGTTAACATGTATAAATCTGGGTTTTTTAAAAAATTTACTAAAAAGGCCGATATAAAAAACTGTAGCACTTTGTATATAAGTATATTTGCTTAAATCACTTCCAAATGACTCATTCTACCTTCCTTCAAAATATTCGTATCGCCGAACCAAACACCCTGTATATGTTTAACCGCAGCTCTATATTACATTTTACATAGAACGATATCGTATATGCTATGGAAAAGTGCGCCGAGTTATTAATAACTCTTTATAATTCATGAACGGTTTCTCCTACATAAAAACCCGTAGGTTCGTTTTTGTAGTAAATTATCTCAGCTACAAGTTAGTAAGATAAATTTTTGCTCGAAAAGGTCACCGTTTTCGTAATATTTGAAAAATACTGTTTTCGTGAACTTTGACCCCACCCAATTGACACTTGCACACATCAAATCGATGATCACACATTATTAAGTACCTTTATGCTAAGGTGTATGCAAAAATTTAGCTTGTTACAAATTTTTTCCTTGTTGTACGTCTATTTTTCCTGGACTACATGGTGACATTTTCAAGATCAATCCATGTTGTCAATATTTAGTCCCTTCAAAACCATGAAACTTTTGTCTCGAAAATTTTTTCTCTGAAAATTCATTATTTTGGAAATATTCCGCTGAAAAGTCCTTAGAAAAACACCCAGAATAGTAAGATTACGGGAATACGAGGAATTTGCAAATTAGCCGATCATATAGCAAGATATAGTGAACAAGGTGGCTATTCAAAGGAGATAAGAGTTAATGATACGATAAAAATAGAAAACTTACAATAAGCGGCATGTTAGGTACCATAATTTTATCGTGTTGATGGAATCTCCCTGATAAATCTGGTCTAAACGTATAACTTCTTTTCTCCTGGTACGTGACCGTTCCATTTCCATTGAATACATAATTTACACGTTTTACTTCCTCTCTGTAATAAAAAAAGTCGTAAGAAATCTATGACACACAAAATTTATAAAATATAAATCCATTAACCATTGAATTTTGATAGACATATCGATAAAACTTTAAAATAACTTTGGAGTTACAGTTTTAAGTGTAGATAGTTACCTCTTAAAAACGAATTGCAGTTAAAAAAATATGTAGTTAGATTAAGCTTACTGAGAATTAAATAGTAAGGCGTGCATTGTGCATACGATAAGAATGTCAAATAGAATCTGCATAGGTATACAGTAGAAACCAGTTATAACGACATCGGTTAATACGACGCACAGTGGTTCGAAAACATCGATTTTCGGAAAAAATTCAATATTTAAAGAATCAATGAAATTATAAAAAATTGATTACTGAATATTGATAATATAATAAATATCGTTATTTATATACTATTTAAGACAGGGCCGAACTGACCCAAAAAATTTTAAGGGCGTTTTTTCTAAAATGGGTTTATTCGGTTTATCGTCTCTTTTAGAATAAAAGTCTCTTTACAATTTTTCTGTTTTAATTTTGCTCAAAATGTGTAAGGAAACGCATTTCTTAGTATTTATAATATTTAAAGCAGAGTCGGACTAGCGAAACTATTTTTTCAAGCACTTTTTTCGGTGTCTTTTGAAATGAAATAAATTTGTATTTTTTCTATAGTATTGTTTGGACAATTTTCTTTAAAATTATATTATTTAAAGCAGGACCGGACTGGTCCATCGATTTTTAAGAACTTTCATTCAATGCAACGTATTTTAAAAAATTAAATAAATATCTTAGTCTTTTTCTAAATTTGTTTGGAAATTTTTGTTTAAATTTATAATAGATATTTAAAACAGGGCCGGACAGGACCATTAATTTTAAAAGGTTTTCGTTTAATGTAACGCCTCATTAAAATCAATCATTAAATAAAATTATTAATATCTAGCCCTTTACGGAGATAGGTGATTGTTCCCCCCCCCCCCCTCTAAAATCTCCATTCCTGTGGTATTTTTCTGCTGGATTGAATGAAACTAATTACAATCCTTCCTACATAACAGGGAATGAAATATTAAATTTTTCGTTTTTTCTTTTTATTCATTTATTTTTTTATATTTAATTTCAGCCCGTGTCACATATGGAGGGTTGTAATTATTTTTTTTCGATTTGGCAAGAAAATACCACGGAGGTGGGGCTTTTGAGAGTACAAATACCCCCTTATCTCTCATACGAGCCGAGATTTTTTTAAAGATTTTGTATTAGGGATGGAAAGCAAAATTAAAAAAAATCCCCCCCCTGTCACGTGTGGAGGGTTGTAATTAGTTTCATTCGGTAGCTATGTTTCAAAATCTAAGTATGCGAAACCGCGGGTAAAGGTTAGTTAGTTTTAAATTTAAAGGAAAATAATTACCGTGATTGGAACCCCACCTCTGCCCCTAGATACGGGCCTGTTGTAATTATTAGTTCATATTTTAAAAATTTAATAACCATTTATGTTAATTACTAAAAAAATACTTGAATAACAAAATCTAAAGAGTGGAACAGGATATTATGTGCAATACTATATATTTTTGCATATGTGACGCCCAACAAAAAAATAATTTACAAGCAGAGTCGCAGCAACGCGCAGCTAAATATAGTATTTCTTGAAAGAGGACATCCCTATCTATATAATGTATATGATTTCATCGTGACGCTTTTTGACGCAAAAAAGATATGTCTTGAAAAAGATGCATTTTCGAAAAAAAAATCCTTATTACATAGACACGTTAATAACAGGGTTAATAAAATTTTTTAAAATTCAAATATTGTTAAAATTCAAAACTAAATACTAAAGAATGTAACTAGTGTTCATATTTTGATAATTGTTCAAATAATTTACTTAAAAATCAAGAACTGAAAAAAAAACAAGTAATATTGAATTTATGATAATTTTAGAATCGTCAATTTTCAATAAGCTGTAATAGTTATATGATGAATATAATTTTGATTTTAATAGTCAAACATAATGCCTAGGGTCATAAACAACAAGTCTACATACAAAAAAAAATCAGTTTGTAACATTTTCAAATTATAGTTTTTCCGCTCTTAAACCACTGTGCGACGTATCGGTTTTAACGACTCAAAATAAAAATCCAACTGAATCCCATATAATAGTATATTTACCGGTTATTAGGACTATCCGCTTTTTACGACCAATATGACCGGTCTCTTTGATGTCGTTTTAACCAGTTTCTACTGTATATAATCCAGGAGTTAACAATTTTCGTATCAATTTTAACATCAAATCTATTTGACAATTAAATAGACTATTACAGGTGGAAGCATTTTTTTTAATTTTTACTTCAATTTTATGTTATAACAAGTGTAAATAATTACAATTTAATACCCATATAAATTGGGAACAATGTATTTTTACAATTTACTGAGCGTTTTTTAACAGCGCACGTCAAACGACGAGAACGTTATCAAGTGCCAAATCCAAGGGCATTTTTATTAGAATTTTCTTTCTTGTAAACAATAATTTTGATATGATTTGTAATAAATTTAGCCATGTCAGATATAAGAGCGTAGAATTTTACGATTTCTGTATCAATTTTAACATCAAATCTGACCTATTTGACAATTAAATAGACTATTACATGAGGCGGAAATTTGGAATTTTTATTTCTATTGGATGTTATTACAAGTGTAAATACCTACATTTTAATATCCATATAAAGTGGCAGAAATGATTTTTACAATTGTTTTAACCGCTTAATTCTACATAGTGACTATACTGTGGTCTTGCCGCTAGGTCCGGCTGCTAGCTTCAGTGTCATTAATTTTTACCCCTGGATTCACAAATTGTAACGGTAATTTGCCTTTTTTATAATGCTCCCCAAAATATTATACGTAATATATATTATATACCTACGTAATATGTGTCTTTCTTGAGATATCTTCAAATCAAAATATAAATATTTTGGGTAAGTCACCCCCCCCCCCCCCCTTACACACGATTTTAATACTTTTGAAATGAGACCGTCCTCAAACCAGGCCCAAGCAACCAACCAAGTTTCATTAATATCGGTTTAGTGGTTCATGAGTTATGCGTGTGACAAGGATTGGGGGACAGACAGACAGACACGGAACAAAAAGTGTTTGTCTTGACCTGAAACGGATAGATCCGGTAAAATTTTTAAAATCGAAGAACAATTTTTTTTTCTCGTTTTAAAACGATCACAAAGCTTCTCGTATCTTCGATATTGCGAGAAAGCAAAAAATGTTTCGATTAAATAATTCCTTTTTCTATTATTCAGTAGTACAATTTTTGATGTGAGTACATGTCATGGACTTATGTATATAAATAGAGCAAGTTCATTGATGCCGAAGGAAAAAAATCCTGATAAAATTTAACTTACTGGTATACGTAAGGTCCAACATCTTCTACTCGCAGTTTTTTATCCAGTCCATCCTTGAACCTGTCGACGTTTGTGTAGTTGAATATGTGAATCTTCAGTAATGGTTTTACCGGTGGGTCAGTCCACAATTTAAAGGTGTGTGTATTTTTTTTGAGCACCAAATTCTGAAAAATACAATTCAATGTTATATCAGAAACAAAAACAACTAATTTGAATCATGTGATAAATATAGGTACAATAGAAAAATAAGTCAAGGCAGTTAACCAAAATGAAAATTTCTAAATAACAGAAGAACTTTCATAATCATTTATATACATAGTTCAGGAAACAAAAACACACCTCCATATAAAAATAATTCCAATAGAAATGATACTTATACATATTGGTCTCAGTACTTAGACATATCTTCTCAGAAATGTCCCCAAATGTAGGGTTTACTGAGCAACTTTTTTGTTACCGATGGAGATTAAAATGGTACAATGCATGCTATATAATTATATACATATATGCGTTTTTCGATATTTATTAATTATACAAACATAAATATATCGGCTTCTATGCACAAATGATTTCGCGCCATGTCACAAATGACGGATTGTAATTGATCTCACTAAACCGAATGAGACCAATTACAATCCGTCATTTGTGACAGGGGACGAAATACCCAGTAAATGAAAAAGTAATCAAATTTTGACGTTTCATTCCGATTTCTGTAAAATTCCGTATTCACCGCCGATAATTTCATTACGTTTAATTATTGTTTATTATGTTCAAGCAGTCTGAAGAAGTTTTGCAGTGCTGCCATCCCATTTTTTAGTTGTCAATTTTCATTACTGATTCCATTTGAATCCGGTAAACGTCATTCAGATTGACAATTTGCTATATCTTTTACGTTTAGATCCCGGAATAAAACAGAATGGTATTTAATTTCTTTTGATTCTTTACTCAATTACTGGGTATTGAAGGTCGATTAGGTATAATATACGTACAAAATTCTATAAAGATTAGATTGACATTTTTATGATACTGTATTTAAGGGTTGAGGGATGAAGGGTTGAATTTGTTTGTTTTTTTTACAAAATGGATTAATTTTTTAAATATTGCTCTACGATTATTAGTTTTAAAGATATGTGTTTTCAAAATGTTATCTAAAATCCCTGCATAGTGCTCACAAAGTTACCCCATCCCCAATACTGTCGAGAACGACGTAATTCTACATCAAAAACAAAATAATGCTTCTTCTAGATAGAATGAAATAAGAATTATTACTAGTTCATTTCAAATTAATTCAAAATTTTAATAAAATATATATTTTTTTATGGCCTTTGCTTTCACATTTAGCCAAATAAAATATTGTATTAATACTGTATCTATATTTAGATCCAGTAACATACAAAAAAACTGTAATGTATTTTTTATTATGTTATGGAATAATAAAATGATCATATGGCATACGTAGATTAATGTATATTTTGTAATAAAAATATTCACGATCAAGTTTTTGCTACCATTTTTAGAAAAGCATATATATTTTTATTTTATGACCTAGGAGTTCTAGGACGTATTTAAAGGTATAGATATACATAATATAAGATCGTACTATTTATATTTAAAAATAAAATAATATACAAATTAATTTTTATATAGGCTTTCATAAAACATGCAAGTGTTTATAAAATTAATTTGTTAGTAAATTTTTTATTGTGGTTCTATAAGTTCCTTATAAATTTAAATTGCAGAGCAATAAATAATAATGAGGTAACATATAAGAAAATATCAATCAAATTAATAATTATATTCTCTTATTTAATTTAGTGCATAAAAGCAAATAAATTATCTTATTTTTTAATGTAGAAATCATTAATTTCCAAAATTGTAATTTCAGTATTGGTATTTGATATTACTAAATAATAATGATACTGGAACCAACAAAATATATAATGTTTTAGGGTTCCGTAGAAAACTAGGAACCCTTATAGTTTCTCCATGTCCGTCCGTCCGTCTTGTAAAAATTTTGACATAATAAGATGAAATTTAGTATACAGTCGTAGATTGATGACCCAAAAATAGAAATAATAAGATAAACATAAGATAAACATAAAATGCAACAAAAAATGTAACAGAACCTTTTGATTTTTACGCTTCAATCACGATGTATTTTCTCTCCAAAGTCATTATAAAAACGTCTCCCCCCTCTATTTTCTAAATTATCAATTCAAAAAATCTGGAAAATTCCAGAATGTAGATTTTAATTAGTACTTTCACTGAAAATTATAACGAACATTGTCAAAAATATTTTGGACCCGCTTTAATAGACTGAAAAGTGAACTCACATTTTTTCCCACTTACACTATTCTGTGAGATGTCATTTGATAGGTCTCCTAAAATGCAATAATAAAAGTCAAATAACTTTTTGATTTCAACCCTTCAGTCACGATATATTTGCTTTTTAATTTCGTTGTCAGAGCACCCCCCCCCCCCCTCTGAACTATCGATTCAAAAAATCTGAAAAAAATTCAGAATGTAGGTTTTAATTAGTACATTCACTGAAAATTATAACGAACATTCTCAAAACTATTTTGGACCCCCCTTTCATAGACTGAAAAGATAACTCACATTTTTTTTTATTTGCCCCATTAAGTGGTATGCCATTTGATAGGTCTCCTAAAATGCAATAGTAAAAGTCAAGTGACTTTTTGATTTTAACCCTTCAGTCGCGATATATTTGCTTTTTAAAATTTTCAAATCTCTCTTTTATAAATCATAGCAAGAATGACTACGGAACCCTATTATGTGCGTGCCCAATACAAATAATGAAACAAACAAAATCCGGTTGTCCTTCAAGAAATATGGCAAAACGAAGACTGTTAAATGTAAAAAAAAAACTATTCTTACATTTGAATGGAAGCAGGAACCGATTCGCGAATAATCTATATTAAATAAATATTAAGTTTATTGAAACTAACAAAAAGCTAGATGTTTATAACCAGTTGGAAATTCCTTTAAAAGTCGAATCTATTTCCTTGTATTTAATTTTACATATAATTAAAATATTTTGTGTTACAACAAACTTCCTTGAGATCTAAGATTTATCTGAATGTCTTAATAAATAATAAAAGTAAATTAAAAATTAAAATTGTACCGTGGAAAATTGTATGGTATTGTATGGAATGACATGTAAATATTCAAAATATGAAATCACGAGATCAGAGTTGTTTCTGCAAATAATTCGGTAGCGCAAAATTGAAAGGGGTACCAAAATCATAATTTATATTTATTTATATTACTTTAAATTTTTTTTTGACCGTATACAGGGTGTCCAAGATAAGCGTGCAATGCATGGGGATATTCTAAACGGTAAGAGATACAGATGTGGTTAAATGAGATGAATTATTTGTAAGAAAGGGGTGAGTATTACAACATCAAAAAATATTAATAATTTTATGTGGTTCAGGCGGTATACCCAAAAAACTGAAAATTCGGAATTTCTTTAAATGACTATAACTTTTTTGGCAAAGTAGATAGGTACTTTTTGTTTGCGGTTTCTTAAAGCACTTTTTTGAGTAGAATTGTTTGGTGTATTCAGAATTTTTATATCACTTTTAGTTTCCGAGTTACAAGCCCTAACTTTAGTTTTTCTTATGGACCGCTAAGTTGGCTATATCATATTTGAACGTGTTTTTTACTCTACTTTACAACGATATATCACATGACATACTTATTATAGAAAATAAGTCGAAGTACTAAATATTGCTGATATTTATAAATTATTTTATTACAAACATTTAAGTAAGCCATGAAAAACAAGAAATGTTTAACAAAAATTGCAATAACAACAATGAAAATAACAAATGCATATTTAAAAACAATAAACTATTACAAAAAAAGGTTTTTACTTTTTTTTAATAATAAGTATGACATGTGACATATCATTGTAAAGTAGAGTAAAAAACACGTTCGAATATGATATAGCCAATTTGGCGGCCCATAAGAAAAACTAAAGTTAGTAACTCGGAAACTAAAAGTGATATAAAAATTCTAAATACACCAAACATTTCTACTCAAAAAAGTGCTTTAAGAAACCGCAAACAAAAAGTACCTATCTACTTCGCCAAAAAAGTTATAGTCATTTAAAGAAATTCCGAATTTTCAGTTTTTTGGGTATACCGCCTGAACCACATAAAATTATTAATATTTTTTGATGTTGTAATACTCACCCCTTTCTTACAAATAATTCATCTCATTTAACCACATCTGTATCTCTTACCGTTTAGGATATCCCCATGCATTGCACGCTTATCTTGGACACCCTGTATAGTGTATAGCATGATCAATCTTGTTGTTAGTAAAAAATAACTTTCAAAGCTCCTTAGTGTTCTAGTCGCTTTGGTGAATGCAAAAAAAATGCCTGTGTAAATTCTAATTAGCGAAATCACACATAATTTTATGGTGATAATTCATAAAGGTTCATAGTTCCGACAGTATTATTTTTTTTATAATATTTTATAAAAGAGTTTTAAACACAATAGCTATGTTATTGAACATCACGATAAGAGCTTGTGTATACGTGAATCCAATTTTGATTATTAATTACTCAATAAAACGGGCAAGGGCGTGTTAGGGTTCCGTAATCATTCTCACTACGATTTATAAAAAAATAGTTATTTCAAAAAACTCTTTTTGCTACAGTGTTCGTTTAATTTTCACTGAAAATACTTATTAAGATCTATATTCTAATTTTTTTAATCGATAGTTTAGAACAAAGAGGGGGGTGGGGCGCTCCGATAACGACATTGATAAGTAAATGTATCGTGACTGGGTTTAAATCAAAAAGTTATTTGACATTTTTTGTTACATTTTAGGAGACCTATCAAAAGACACCCAACTCAATGGGGTAAGTGAAAAAAATGTGAGTTCACTTTTCAGTCTATGAAAGGGCGGCACAAAATATTTTTGGCAGTGTTCGTTATAATTTTCAGTGAAAGTACTAATTAAAAGCTACATTCTGGAATATTTTCAGATTTTTTGAATCGATAGTTTAGAAAATAGATGGGGGGGGATGCTCTGATAATAACTTTGAAGAGCAAATACATCGTGATTGAAAAGTTAAAATCAAAAGGCCATGATGAATTTTTCGTTGCATTTTAGGAGACCTATCAAGGGAGTAGGTGTAAAAAAATTTTAATACACTTTTCATTGTATGGAAGAGGGGTTAAAAAATATTTTTTTCCAAAATCTTATCATTTCTGTTTTTGGATCATCAAACTACGACCGCATACCAAATTTCATTTTATTATATCAAAATTTTTAAAGACGAACGGACGAACATGGCAAAACTATAAGGGTTTTCTACGGAACCCTAAAAACGAGACAGAGGGACATTCCATGGAAGCTCATAGTGAATATATGTACAATATACATATGTATAATGTATGTATATTGTGTATAAAATAATGTATAATCTGCACACCAGAAGAAAGGAAGAAGCACAATATATTTAAAAACATTTGACTTTGTAAGTACATATTTTATGTTAAAAATGATTCAGTTTCTATTTAGAAGGAAAGAAAATATGTAGTTTCTAAATGAAAGGTGAATAAATTAATTTTCCTTGATAAATAAGAAAAACCAACAACCTTTGTAAAATGTCATTATAAAATATTTTAGGAGGATAAATGTTACTTGAATTAGTAACTAAACTTTCCAATATCGAATACTTATCGTATATTGCAAAAATCTAAACGGGAAATCCTTGAATATCCTATGTTATGTATGTATTAATAGTAAATATTTATTGGGTTTTTACTTTTTGCAGCAAGAATCAATTGGAAAGCTATGCTGTGAACTGTGAAATATTGGTATAATTTCGTAATACGAACGAAATTTTTATAATCTACAATTTTTTTTACATACTGCGGCTTAAAAGTTCAATATGTTTGCATGTGTCCATGATGAGTAAATAAAGTATATTTATAAAAATGTACATTTAAAAATCTGTCAAGATATACACGCGTGTATGCCATAAGGGTTCCGAAGTACGTACTACGTGGAAAGTTTGGAGTCACTTATAGGTATATTTTTGAGTTAGAAAAAAATATAAAAATAGGATCACATTTTACTAATTGAGATATACATTTTGACACCCCACAAGCCTAGATATAAAAATTAAAAAAAAATCTTTATTTTTCCAAAATTTGAAATGATATTTTTGGTTTAAGTATTTGTTTTTGGTAGTCCCACCAAAACCCAATTACCGATTATTTTTCAAATTTTTTGAGTTAGTACCTAGTTACCGAATTAGAGGGGAGGTGGACAAAATACTTTTTTTCTTGGAGTCCCTTTCATTTTTGAATTAGAAAAATAATAAAAAAAATAGGGTCATATGTCATATTCTATCAACTGAAATCTGCATTTTGATACCCCACATGCTTTGGTATACAAATACGGGCGCCATTTTTTATTTAGAAAATAATAAGAAAGAGGGTCAAATTACATTTTGATGTGCCACATGCCATCATTACTATGATAAAAAATCATTTTATATGTTCAGTAAAAATTTCAAGGTTCTAGCTTAAGGAGCTATTGCGCCTTGACTGAAAAGGACGGATATACGGACGACAAAGTGAGATTAATAGGGTTTCTTCGAAACCCTAAAAATTATATTATAGTGAGGGGCCGAAAAGAGGTATATGATAAAATAAATGATATATTTTTAAATGGAAAAACCCAAATACATATTTCTATCTTATTTAACCCTGCAATATTTTCAAAAATATTGTATCTACCACTATATAATGTAAACCTCCTTGATAGGAATTAAATAAGGTATCTATCGAAATAAATGGAACGTATAATTTAAAAATATTATACAAATTGTAATTTTGAAAATTCATGAATTTTCAAAGTTTTAATCTCTATCACGATCTACAACGATCTTTAGAGATTTTTATAGGTCGTTTTAGATCTTTGCCAGTCCCAACAGATCAAAAACCAGTGAAAAATATGATGTCCCAAAATGCAGATCTGTCGAGATCTGAGTAGATCTCTACAGAGTACAGATCTACAATTTTTTCCCGGGAATGTACATTTAAAATTTAAATTAGTAACATGTATTTGATACTTCAAATACTTCTTGAATATAATAAATTAATTTAAAAGTAACAAAAAATTACTTGATACTTCAAATAATTACACATTCAGTGATTTGCGTTATCAATCAACTAAACATTTTGGTTTAAAAAGTTAGCAATCGTGAAAGACTAGGATCGAATCAGCTTAGTTCTGATCAATTCAGAAGTAAATGTGACTAACTCAAACTAATAAATGTGTTTATCCACGACTTATACATAATACATACATTACATACGTAGTTTTTACTATATATAATGCGATATATTAATCCCAGAGGGAACTATGATGAAAGAGAAATTTTCTGATTGGTTCATTAGAGGGCAATAATGGTCATTATTGCCCTCTAAGTCATTATTGCCCAAGGTTAGTAAATGTACAGGTAGTTTTTACTATATAATGCGATATATTAATCCCAGAGGGAACTATGATGAAAGAGAAATTTTCTGATTGGTTCATTAGAGGGCAATAATGGTCATTATTGCCCTCTAAGTCATTATTGCCCAAGGTTAGTAAATGTACAGGTTTGCTGACTTGCCTTGACCAATCAGCGCGGACGAAATGACGTCACCACGAAGTTCTTTTTAACACTCTAGATTTCAAATGGTCGCCAACACTGTGTTTAATATTATGGCAGTTAAAATCATAGATAAATAAAAAAATCAAGTAGGTAGAAAAGAACTTCGTGGTGACGTCACAACTCACAAGTCAGCAAACCTGTATAGTACATTTACTAACCTTGATTATTGCCCTCTAATGCACCAATCAGAAAATTCTTCAAATTAAATAATACCATGGAAACAAAACACGCAAACTTTAAGTCTAAAAAAATTATTTACGACTGTCAAATAAAACACCTAGTGTTTGTGTATTTGTATTGAGATGGATAAAAGTTATAGTAAAGTTGTTGATAGTACAAAACTTGTTCAGTTTATTAACTGTAATATTACTAATTTTAATCTTTTTGGACACCACAGAGTTTGTGTATTTTGTTTCCATGGTATTCTTTAATTTATATTAATTTGAAATTATAACAAAAATGCTTGTGTTTTGTGTTTGCATTTCTTGTATTCAGTTGTGTTTTATTAAAGTAATTAAAATAGTCGTAGATAAAGTACAGTATACTACTCGCAATAATGGCTATTATTACCTCGGAATTTTTTTCTCCCTCGCCGCTACGCGGCTCGGTTCGAAAATTATTCCTCGGTAATAATAGCTATCATTATTGACTCGTGGTATAATATACTATTAATCGTTTTGAAATCTAAATAGTTTATATAAAACGTTTAAAGAAAAGTCTTACCGAAACTACAGCAGTATCGTAGACGTTCGTCCACCACATAATAAACACTCCTATCAAACTGCAGATGAACAGTAGAAGAAAAACGGCTATCACTGTAACAAAAAATATGTATAAGTAAATATACTTATATATTTTTGTAATACTTGTACTTTCCGGATGTTTAAAATAAATTAATCTTCATAATTATAATAATTAAATTTATCTTCATAATTGTTCATGGTATTAAAGTAAATTCGGACAAATTAATATTCAATTAAAAATTAAAGTTCGATATTCAAGCCCTAATATCATGGGACGGGGATGAGGATGGATTTAGATATGTTTATCTGCATACATGCTTTACTTATAAAGGTAAATTTGGGCAAAATAGTCATCTATTAAAATAAAAATTTCGACATTCAACACCTCATGGCGGGGGTAGACAGAGTCTGTGTTTTTGATATGTTTATCTGCATAGCTGCTTATGTTATAATGGTGGAGTCGAGCAAAATAATCTGCAATAAAAAAAATCGATATTCAACCCCTAATGGCGAGAGTTACTTTTTACAATTTTGAACTAAGATCCGAGATATTTACGTTTTTTATAGGTAATGAATAAAAATCAATATAAAAAATTATCACGTATGGAGGGTTTTAATTAATTTCAAAGTTAACGCGAGCGAAGCCGCGGGATTCCGCTAGTAACTAATAATATTAAGAAAATTAAATTGTGAACAAATTTGACATGAATTATGAATATTCAATGACCTTCTGTTTTTTTGCCCTATATTCTCACCAATATCCGGATTTGGTCATTAATTATTATGTGATTTGATAAATGTAGGAACTTCTAGTGGACAAATCGGAGAAAGTATTTTGTAATCAGCAATTATTTGCCAACGCGAATTTTCATACGCAAAATAAAAAAATATTTAAAATATATCTAATAGATACATATTTTACAATTATGTATATTACCTATATCATTTAATTTTTGTTGAATAGCTTAGTTGTGTATTTTTTAATTGATACTTCAAATCAGCAAAGTTAACTTTTCTAAGTTACTGAAACATGTCTGTTAAGTGTGTGTGTGTGTGTGTGTGTGTGTGTGTGTGTGTGTGTGTGTGGGAGGGGGTAGTTGTTCTATTTTCGTGTAAATTTTATTCAGTTTTCCTTTCACATTAATTATATTATAATTTAATGATTTTAATAATATATACTGTCATGGCCGAATTCAAATGAGGTATGGAGAACACATGTCATATTATGTCTATTTATTGCCTAATGTTTTTAAATAAAAAAATAAATAAAATAAAAATTGATATTACATTATATAGGTATGTTAATCGCATGATCATTGATCATAGATAGTTTTTCTGCAAATAGCTTAAATAACGTAACAAAAAATCGTAGCATTTTATTCGAAACACCTGGTATATACACTCATAAAAATCAGACAAAAACGTCGAATTACTTTAAATAGGCAGTAAAAATTAAATGAACATTATAATTCAGGGGTATTAAATATATTATTGGACGTTTTTTTGAACACACGCAATTAACTAAAAATTGATTTATTTAGTTCTGAATTCGTAATTATAAATCTTTTTTAGGGTTCCGAAGAAACCCTATTAATCTCACTTTGTCGTCCGTCCGTCCTTTTCAATCAAAGCTCAATAGCTCGTAAACTATATAAGCTAGAACCTTGAAATTTTCACTGAATATGTAAAATGACACCCTCTAGTAAAATATGTACAAATATTTTGGAAAAAAATTTAGGGGGGGGGTGCTAAGAAGCTAAAGACAGGCAAAGAAATATTTTTTTTATACCAAGGCAAGTGGCACATCAAAATGTGTAACCAAGCTAGTGTAATTTGATCCTTATTCTTATTTTTTTGTAAATCAAAAATGGCGCCTACAGGGGGCTTTAAAGCAAATTCAAAAAAAAAAACAAAAAAAATGTATTCCAAGTCGTGTGGGATATCAAAATGAAGATCTCAGTGAGTAGAATATGACACTATTTTTTTTTTATAAATTAAAAATGGCGCCTACAGGGCTCCAAGCAAAAATTTTGTCTGCCCCCCCCCCTCTAACTCGGTAACTACTGGCTCGAAAAATCTGAAAAAAATTAGGTAATGAGGCTTTGGTGAGACTATCAACGACAAATACTAAAGTCACCAATATCATTTCAAATTTTGGAGAAAAAACTCAAAAAGGAACTATCATATAGTTTGGTACTCCATTTGAAATGGCTTGTGCTAGTTCCTTTATGATACCTGACATAAAACTTATTTTATACGGTCAGTCGTCAATTGTATTATAATAATTTGAAGTATCACTGCTCTAAATTCTATAACTAATCCATAGATACTAACAGAAAATTAACACTCCATTTGAAAGTGCTTGCAAGCTTACAAACTTTTAGCTCCTTTATAATACCGGACATAAAATTGTAAAAAGTAGTTAAAATACAGAGAGGGAATCGTTCTTTTCTCCCTGGCACACAGTGGTTTAAAATCGTACTTTTTTGCGCGAAATTTCGCTTCAAGCCAATTTTCAACCAATTTTAATGAAACTACTCTCATTTGAAAGGTAAGTAGTTGTAGTTTCTGAAAATTACCCCAAGAATAGTCAGTTCGCCTTATAACACCCCTTTCATCCCCTTAAACCTGAAAATTCGATGAAACATTAAATTCGTGAATTAATAAATCTAGTAAGATCACACGGAAAAAAGTATTTTTTGAACATAAGCAAAAATTACAACTTCGTCTTGTAAATCAAGTAAATACAAGGAAAATAAGCAGTAGTTACAGTAAACATTGTAATTTTAGCTAATTTTCCTAGCACTTGGCCGGATTCATTAGTAATAACTAAAATTTACAATGCAGTGTTGTAAGTTGTAACAATAGATGTTACTTTATATTGAAGTAATTTTCACACCGAGATATGATTTTTTTACATTTTTAGTACGGAAATTTTACAATAATCCCGATAATGTATTAAATACAATTTTACATTAGTAAGCTTTACAATAACACACTGTAATTAATATCATTAGCATTAATAACGTATTACTTTTGTTTGAATTACAATGCAATATTGTAAACTTTTTCTTTGTAGTTGTATTTGTAATTGGGTACTTATAATAGTATAAATAGGTTTTATTTATTTATATTTATATTTATCTCTTCAACTGTTTTAACAGTTTTATTGGCGATTTGTATTAATATATAAAACGTAATACGCAACCTCATGAAATACATTGGCTGCAAACTATAAAAATAGTGAACATAATGAATAACAGTAATAACGAGCAAATTGAAGTAGAGCCAATGCTTGTCACGGATGGCCGAATGTTAATTTTCATAATAGGTGGAATTGAACATTATTTTTTCGTAGAACGTCCAAGTAATTAATATTCAAATTTTGTTTATTCAGCGAGTATTATTTTTTCTACATTTGAGTTTCTTTAATTCTTATAGGTAATATTTGTTTTACGATGCCTGTCATTTGTTTACTTTAGAAGACCGAGATTTATTATACAGTGATAAAAATTGTTTATTTTTAATTGCTGTTACAATTGAATTTTGCCCAACTCTGTGTGCAGTATATAGTAATTGATTGAACGATCGGTAAATTTTACAATGTGAGAAATCGTTTTTAGCTAATTCAAATGTCGCTCTGGAAAACTTACAATGCAGAATTGTAACTTATAACGGCTTTCAAAAAACGTACAAGTCTGTACTTGTCAGCCAGCCACTGAGTCATTCTATGATTGTCTGTTGCGGTGATTACGTGATTTTGTGCAGTTAATCAGTGATTTTGAAAAACTATACCCAAATTGTAAAAATTTGGAAGAAAAGTGGATAACCCTAAGGCGGCCCATACACCTACAATATAACTGTGCAATATTATTGTTACACAATTTTATTGAAATATACCTTACGCCTACACGTTCAATAATATTGAATCTTGAATTATTCGCGTCAATATTTTCGTCGGAGCAACATGTGTGATGATGAAGATTTGGCTGCAGCTATGCTGATGATTTTGCTGGCAAAACAAAATAACAACGAAAGAAGGCCAGTGTACACTCATGAACGTCTTTTAAAATAAATTTATAAATATTCGTGCGTGCGTACGGGACCGCTTCGAACAGTAGACTAAAAAATATTGTACAATAAGCCCTACAGACGACACAATGAAAAAATATGGCGCAATAAAATTTAAACTCGCTCAAACTTTTCTAAAAGCATTGTACAATCTTCAATATGATTCCTAAACGGTCAATAATATTGGACAATCCGTGAGATTGCACAATAAAATTGATCGTCTATGGGCCGCCTAAGAACGCGTTTAGTGCGATTACTACTAGGCATTCGCAAACCGAAAGATCCCGACTTATCCAAGTATGTGGATAATTTTGCTAATGTCACATCATGTAAGTATTAGTGATGTAACGAATATTCGCATTCGCATTCGCATTCGCGAATATTCGCACATTTTTAAACATTCGTATTCGCATTCGCATTCGCAGGTAAAGCTGCGAATATTTTTGCGAATATATTATGATGTATTAATATACACTAAAATGTAAAATTAACGTATCACTAAATTTTTCAAATATTTTTAGCTGTTTGTAAATAGCTGGATCTCTGCGAAAAATGGTCGTAGAATAGTTTTAAATAAACATTTCTAAAGATTGAATGTTCTAGTTTTTGAATCATTTATTGAAAATTTTATTATCTTTCAGGATAACCTCCTTTTTAAGTTGAAACGCCAAAAAAATTTTTTTCAAAAAATTATATTAATTTTGAGAGGCTCTACAGGACATGCAAATTTTTTTCGGTCAAACCAAATAAATGACTGCTGTAGGTCGGACATTTTTCTTCAATTTACTTTTTTTATATTGCTGTATGATTTTTTTTGACCAAGTTATGTGCAATCGAAGCAAAAATCATATGTTTAACATTAAGCGCTTATAACTAGGGAACAAATAATCATAAAAAAAAATGAAGGGTAGATTTGGAAAGCTGAAAATATTTTCTTTAATGCCCTTTAGTTGTTTATTTGATAATAAATTATTTTAATATTGTAAAATTCATTTGAAAGTAACCTAAAAAATCGCATATTTTTCAAAATATAATTTTTTGAAATATTTTTTTGGCGTTTCAACTTAAAAAAAGAAGGTTATCCTGAAGGATAATAAAATTTTCGATAAATGATTCAAAAACTAGAATGTTCAAGCTTTAGAAATATTTTTTTAAAACTCTTCTACGACCATTTTTTGCAGAGATCCAGCTATTTGAAAACACCTAAAAATATTTGAAAAATTGATTGATCCGTTAATTTTGCATTTTAGTGTATAAAAATTGATTGATCTGTTAATTTTGCATTTTAGTGTATAAAAATATCGTTTTTTAGTCTATCGTATTCAGAAGACCTTTTTTTCTTTTTTTTAGCTTTTTTTACAAAAAGTCAATATTCGCATTCGCATTCGCATTCGCGAATATTGACAGTTAATATTCGCATTCGCATTCGCATTCGCGAATGTTTAAAATCACACATTCGTTACATCACTAGTAAGTATCTACAGAAGATAAAATAGTTTATTCTTTGGGTTATTATTAAATAATAATTTCTACATCAAAATAGCTACACTGGATACTTTAGTATTATGGATAATACCAACATTATTTAAAAAGCCATTTGCAATACCTCCGTCAACTGCAGATGGTCCTAGACGAAAATTAAAGAACGGGTCTTCGTGGTGGAATCCGACTACCTCGGAAGTTCAACGAGGATTCTTGTTCCACATTGAAGTGAGTACTATATCATAAGTCGATATAAAAGAATTTATATTTGTTTTAAAACTATATATTCGTTCAATGTTTAAACTGGGTTTTATATAATCTAAATTTAAATTTCATAAAATATACATTACTTTTTATTTTATAATAAAATTATTTAATATACTATATGCATCTAACATCCCAAATATTTTTTTGCAGAGTCTAAATGATAAAAACGAATCAATAGATCGATTGCAACGCTGGATGGTCCAACATAAAATCGCATGTCAACCACGTCCAATTAATGTAGGACCATTGGAAGACATAAGTGAATCATATGTGAGAGTAAATGACATTTCATATAGTGTTAACAGCCCTATAGAGGCCGTATTAACAGTATTTAAAATATACTTTACACTTAATATAAAGTTTCCGCCTGAAGCGCGTGCCCCTTGGTTATTAATTCAAAAAACGTTGTTTAATATAGATACAGCAGAAGATATATCTTTATCTTCTTCATTAACTGCCTTACTAGGTGATATTAAAGCTACTCAAATGTCTCTTAATTAATTTAAATTCTTATATATTTATTATAAGTGCTTTTTTATATTTATTGTTTAATAACGTTTCTTTACAATTTAAAATAATTAAAAAAATATAATTATAATCAATATGGCACAAATTAGATGCTCATGCTCTACAATTTTTACTCATTATACTACTTTTAATTCACATATTAAAAGTGAAGAACATCAAAGTATAATTTCAGGTTATTTTTAATGCTTATCTAAATGCTATCAAAGATTTGATAAATTAAAATCATTTCAAGCTCATTTAAAGAAACACAACTTTGATGGACAATCAATTGAAGTAAATTGTACCGAAGCTTCTTCATTTGAATATGAAGTATATTCTGGAAATACAGAAAATAATTTTTATTAAATATCTATAGAGTCCATTGTGAAATTTGAATTTTGGACAAAATCTTTGGAGGGATGCAACTCCCTCATGAAAAATTTCCGGACATAGAATTTTTTGTTTAAAATATTTTTCTCAATTTACTGTTCAAGTTAGGCACAATAGTGCTGAATCAGCCTGTATGTAATGTAGTTTTAAAATTACTCATTTATTATTAGTTTAATAAAAGTATTTTGTATACACAATAATTATTAGTCATTTAAATTTAAGAACTTAGGTAATTAAAATTAATATAATTTGTGTAATTAAATAATTTTTCAATAATGTAATTAAAATATTTAATAATATGAAAATAAAAAAAAATATTTTTTACCATTGTAATAATGTTTCATTTTTTTATATTTTTTGTAATTTTTACCAATTTTCATTAAAATCAGGATGTGGCACCCAGGAACCTTTCCTGTGAGTACAAATTTCCTGTAGAAGTAAGTATTATTTCATAGTAGTATTAGTAATTTCAACAAAATGAAATTGTAATTTTTGCAAATATCAATAGTTCCACCTGTTATTTTAATGATTTAAAATTCCTATTTCTAATAAACATCTTTTGCAACGCTAACCAGTAATAAATAACGTATCCTATGTAACAAATTACAATTTTCTTTAGTAATAATCACTCTATTGCATATCTATTCATGCTGGCCGCATTACAATTTCTTACTGTGAAATATACATTTTTATTTTGTAAAACTTACTAATTTTTCTCAAGTTTGTAAATTTTACAATTTGACGGTTCGAAGCGACTTTGTAACATGCCGCACTGTAAGTTGTACTCGTATATTCAATCAATACTTACTAATTTCTTTTTTGGGTGCATATACACTGAATTTATATATAGATCATTTTGTTAGTACTATTATATGGTATCTTTAAACAGGTGTGAATCTATGTGAATCTATTCTGTTTCATAATTAGTGAAAATTTTTAATTTTTAATGATATTATAAGTAACAATACACATCTAAACTTATATTAAAATATATAGTGTGACTCCAAAAAAGGTGTATCTTTACAGGGTGAGTCGATAATGCGTATCTCTTCGATATCTCGTCTCTTTTAAGAGATAGAGAAAAAATTCAAATTTTAGCTGATATTATATGTAAAAATGTACATTATAAAAATGTATTGAAATATACAGTGTGGGCCCAAAATAAGGTGTTTCAAAAATTTCATGTATTTTAAAAAGGAATGACCAATTTATTTCTACCTTATTTAACTCTTGTTTAGAAGGTCTATACAGTGGTAAAATGTTTTTTAAATATCGAGGGAAGAGGATATTTTTTTTTAAATTGACATTTTTTTAAAAATAATTTTTTAATATTTTCAATTTTTTGGGGGGAAACCTTGTATAAAACAATTAAATTTCACATCAATTGCAAGTGGTGTATAGTTTGAACAAATGCCACACCAAAACACAATAAAGCCCAAAATTATTTTTCAAAAAATGTCAATTTTAAAAAAAATATCCTCTTTCCCTCAATTTTCATTCAAATTGGTTGAAAATTGGCTTGAAGCGAAGTTTCGTGCAAAAAAGTACGATTTTAAACCACTGTCTGGCACTGCGGGCGCCCATGTTCATTATCGACAATATTTTTCTTCATTAACTATTACACAGACGGTCCACATTTGTAGTTATTATATTTATTGATATATGCATTGACATTGATAAATAAAGTTTCTACATCGTATTTATCATGTAATAAACAAAAGGTTTTTAGCTTTGACCTGAAAGATAAAATTTGTCTAGACTCTTTAATAAAACACATTATTATCGCACTTATCATTCAAAATTAATCACAATAAGATGAAATATATGTTACAATGTGGAATATGATGGACCGCACGTGGATGACATGTGGACATTAAATTAGAAGTATAGGTGCATACATGAAAACAAATACAGAATGAGGCAGCTTACAAATAAAGTTTAGTGTATTCTATCTGAAAATTCCTTATACCGGGTGTTTTTTAAAGACTTTCCAGCGGATTATTTCCAAAATAACGAATTTTCAGAGAAAATCTTCAGACAAAAGTTTCATGGCTTTGAAGGGGCTTAATATTGATAACATGGGTTGACCTTGAAAAGGTCACCATGATGGTTTTTTTAGGTTTAACTTTTCTTTTTCAAATATAAACCCATGTTTTTGTTGCAGATTCGTAATTAACTGGAAAAAATAAGTAACTTTTGTCTGAAACATTTTTTCTGAAAATATAAATCTTTTATGATATGGAGCAAAACAAACAGTAATTTTTGGATTTTAAAAAATAATTTTTTACTCGAAAACTTATAAAAACTTATAAAAAAAATTGCAAGAGAAAAGAAGTGTTTAGATTTAGGAAAGGATTTTCAGTTTTTTTAAAGTTATTATTAGATTATTAGTTTCAAAAAAAAATTGTACTTAAAGAAATTTTTCGAAATTGAAAAAAAAAACGAATTAATATAATTCTTGTTCTAAGCACTTTTTGCTTTTTGCGTTTATTTGAAAAATAAATAAATACTTTTCGAGTAAAAAATTATTTAAAATTCAGAAATTATTGTTTGTTTTGCTCCATATCACAAAAAATGAGATTTTCAGAAAAAATGTTTCAGACAAAAGTTACTTCTTTTCCCTAGTTAATTACGAATCTGCAACAAAAAATAAGGATTTAGATTTGAAAAGGAAAAGTTGAACCTGAAAACCTATCATGGCGACCTTTTCAAGGTAAACCCTTAATGCCAGTATTTAGCCTCTTAAAGCCATGAAACTTTTGTCTGAAAAATTTTCTCTGAAAATTCGTTATTTTGGAAATAATCCGCTGGAAAGTCTTAAAAAAACAACCGGTATAGTAAACAACATTTTTAACTGTTCAAGTTTGTTCCACCTGATATGGTTCACCTGTATAGCTTTTAATTATAGGCGAGCGGTTTACTGCCAAAAAGTCACATAGAAATGAAGTCGTGACTAACGAAATATATACAGGCTAAGACATGGTGGAATCGATAACTAGTACCTAGACCTACATTTTCATGTTTTTTTTAGAATTTAGTTGCATAGAACTTTTTTAAATCGCAAAAAGATTGATTTTTGTGTTTTTATAAATTTCTTATTTTTCATCTTACTTTTTCCCCTTTTAAGTTGGGAAAAAAATTTTTTTAACACGATCTTACCAAAAATAGTACTATAGTTTTTAAACATCCAACAAGACTCACTTTGTTATAAATAAATTATTTATTAAAAAAAAGTTTAAAATACGGTTAGTTTTTTTTAACGTTTGGGGAGTCAAATACGTGATTTAAAAAAGTTCTAAGTATTCTTGTATATATTTTATTAGTCATGACTTCATTTCTAAGCGTCTTTTTGGCATTAAACCGCTCGCCTGTTACTTCGGTGGAGATTAAATAAAAATTATGAGGGGAGGGGAAAATTTTAGATAGAAAATTGGACATTTTAATGGACAAAAATCCTAATGACATTGTCTATTCTACACTAGTAATATGTGAATTACTTAACATTATTACTAAATGTCAGATTTCATTAAATTAATCATTTCGGTTTTAAATACTTGTATGATTATTTTTCTTAAAATATTATAAGATTATAAATTCAGATTTGAATTTTTACTAAAATTGTCATAAATAAACAACAATCGAACGTATTAGCATCACATATTCCACAAATGAAACAATTATTTCGATTAAAGTACAAAAAACGATACTAATTATTGTGTAATAATAATAAATTTTCTTATAAATTTCTTATAAAATGTTTTTTTTTTAATTAGATTATGACGTAAACATTTTTAATCGATGTTTTAATAGTTGTATTTAAATTAAGTTTTGTTTCACATTATCAATACCAATCTTAATATAAAAACATGGAAGTAAAAACGTTAGTGCATATGTATGTATGTATGTGATCTCACTTGGTCTAATAGAATAGTGCTTTTTGACGTCGCGGCTCCCTTGCAGCTCATATTGATAACTCACGGCCCCCTTTTTTTAAACTAAAAAGGGTTAAAAAAATTATTGTTTCATTTAAATAATTTTAGCAAGTGCATATTTGAACATTTAAACTTATTTAACGATAGTAAATTTATTTGTTGTATTCGTGGTTCTTCGCGGCACTCTTGTGAGAAGGCTCTTTAAGAAGCCCTGGACTAGTAGATGGTGACAGATTTCGTTCTCCCATTTTATACCGCATGTCTTTTTAAGGGTTGATAATTAACCCAAAGATAAGAAATCAAAAAGAGTTCTTGGCCGCTGCATGTTTTCTGACCATAATGAAAATCGCTTTCTTCCTGTGAAGAATTTTAGTGTTTTTTACGTGATATTATACTGCCTGCCTTCGTAACATAAGGTAGTCCAAACAAATTGGAGTTCTAATAATTAAAGGCATGCAATCCGCAGCAGCCGAAAGGGCTACACGGATTACATAAAAATTAGAAAAAATACAGAGGATTTCCGTGTTTTCAAATTGCATGCCGATGTAAAAAATTAAAGGTTTAATGACAAAAAATTGGCATGCGCCCCTTCTTGTACAGTACAGTGTTTCCGTCATTTCAAACTGCGTGCCATTTTAATTTAAGGATACTTAATTTGTATAATTTATTGATACTAGGAAATTTGGCATGCACACCAGTATGTTGCACAAAACACTACAAATTAACGTGACTTTGTTTTGCATGTCGTTTTGTATTTCATTTAAAAAATATTATTTGTAGCTCCAGTTTAACATCAAGAAATTGTAAAAAAAAGGACAAAACATATAATTTTTTTAATTGAAATGATTCAAATCTCCCGGTCTCTCCATCTAAACGCAGCATAATACATTTAAATGTCTTTTTTTATTTAATTGATTTTAATGAAGCAACATGCATGCCGCTTTTTATTGCAGCTTAAAATAACATTTACCAACACAATACAAAGCGGCACAGCGAGAAGAAGTCATAGAAATTTTCAGATTTTTTTATTCCATTGAAAAATTTACTTTTATTTTATTTTTTGACATTTTTTTTATGTTGGGCTGGAGCTACATGCATGCCATTTTCGCCATAAACATAAAAATGAAATACAAAACGACATGCAAAACAAATTCATGTAAAGTACCTACAGTGTTTTGTGCAACTTATTGTTGTGCATGCCAAATTTCCTAGTATCAATAAATTATACAAATTAAGTAGGTATCTTTAAAATGGCATGCAGTTTGAAATTACGGAAATCCTGTACTGTATTTCCAGAGTGTTTTTGTGATTAAAACTTTAATTTTTTACATCGGCATGCAATTTAAAAACACGGAAATCCTATGTAATTTTCCTCATTTTTACGTAACCCGTGTAGCCCTTTCGGCTGCTGCGGATTGCATGCCTTTAATTATTAGAACTCCAATTTTATTATGTGTATGTTACAAAGGCAGGCAGTATAATATCACGGAAAAACACTAAAATTCTTCACAGAAAGAAAAGCGATTTTTATTATGGTCGGAAAGCGTGCAGCGGCCTAGAACCTTTTTTGCTTTCTTATGATAGGGTTAATTATCAACCCTTAAAAAGGCATGTGGTATAAAATAGGAGAACGAAACATGTCACCATCTACTAGTCTATTAGACTTGGTGAGATCAAATATAATATATACATACTTATGCACTAACGTTTTTACTTCCATGTTTTTATATTAAGATTGATATTGATAATGTGAAACAAAACTTAATTTAAATACAACTATTAAAACATCGATTAAAAATGTTTACGTCATAATCCAATTAAAAAAAATTCATTATCTTTAGAAATAGATTTGTTTCACATAATAGTAAACAACTCATTTTTTGTTAAATATAAAAAAAAATAACAGATTATTATATTTCAACATGTAAGTGCGTCAATACAAAATAACAGCTGATTAATATGTGTTAATTCTATGTATGGTAGATGTGTATTAATTCTCGCTGGTCATTAATTCCTAGCAAATCTAAATCTCTTTATGAAGTGCCGAAAAATGTAAAATATTACTCTGGAAATTGTAGACTACAAAACAAAGTAGTGTAACAGTCGAGAGGAGGGGTACTTTTGTTTTATTATGCATATATTTCTAGATCTAGTACCCAAAACTTGATGTTCACCCTTAATTCAATAATAAAATGAAATAAAGTACTAGGCTAATGGGTTTCACACGAGACGAAATGAGATTAGGTTTAGGTATGTTTCGTATCGTTTCATATTATCTAATAATTAGTCTTATCTCGGTTTCGAATTTTACAACCGATAGTCTCGTTGTTTAAATCGGTCTGTTCTACATTAAAAAACTATCTACTTTTAATGTATTTTAAACAAAATTAAATAAATAACGACATATCAATTCTATTTACTGCAACCTTGTAGTATCGGCACGTTATGGATAAAAATAAAGATTTGAATGAGATTGTAAGTTGTTTATTAATAGCTGTAATTAAGCAAAATATTATGTTAAATGTTGATTAAAACATAATTATTTTGCAAAATTAAATAATTATTATCTGAAAATGTTTAATTTAGTTGTATAAGATAGTATAATAATTCCCAATGTTTCGTTTTTTAAAGATGTCTTATAAATGAAAATATCATTTATAAGACATCAATAATAATAATTTGCCTTTTACGGAATCCAATTTGGTCTTTTGGTTTAGGAAATAACGTGAAATATACATACAATAACATATTATTCATGACAATTCGCGCGAACTATGATAAAGTGTCGCGGGAAGAGGGAAGATATTGCACTCGACTAGCAGTTGTTTATTTTGTTTTCAATTATTTACATTTAAATTTGGACAGAACAAAATTCAACTATATTTTTCTAAAATCCTAAACAATAATTCCGTAGTCCACGCGAGCGAAGCCACGGGCACAGCTAGTTAACAATAAAACAAAATTGATTATTAATATAGTATTTTCAATACAAATAACTTATTACCCGAAATATAGCATTTTTAACAACGATCTTATATAATCCCCTTAAAATTGATTTTTATATGACAGTTTTAAATATCGACCTCTGGCTTCTTGGTGATCCCACATGGGATCCGACCTTTGACGTTTATCAACATTGACCTAAAGAACACATGCAGAACAATGATTAAAGACACTGGTCTAATTGCTATTGATTAATGCATTTTATAATCGATAGTTTTTTATCATGAAGATAACACACATATACACACATTGATATTAAATAGTCAAAACAATTAATGAACATACGAGTTCATGATTTTCTCATAACATAAACAAATAAGTAAACATAATAAATCATTTTGATTGAAATAATTTTAAAATGATAATTTTGAAGTTTCGATTCAAACGTAAATTATTAATAACTAAATTGTCTAAAATGAACCACCGCAACGCACGGTTCAAAAAACAAATTAATAATAATAAAAAAATAATAATAATAACATCCATAGACGTTAATGCATCTTCTATCGGTATGTAACCACTACGTCAGTTGTTCCTACATCCATCGTCATAATGCTGCATTACGTATACTCTACTACCACCTTAGACACGTTTACGGAATAGATAAATCACCTGTTCTTCCGTACGCCCCTGGAGATATTGTCCGTTGTTGAGAACGAGAAATGTAAAATTTACTGGAACTATTCGTTTCCTACCACTAGGTAGTTAACAGCCACTAAGCCTGATATAGTTCTCATAGATGTCTCTAAACGCATTATGTATGTATGTCATCGAGTTCTCGGCACCAACTGAGACCAACATAGATGTCAAAGAAACGGAAAAAGGACAAAATATCAAAAACTTCTTGTTGAATTAAGACAGATGTACCCAGGCTTCACTGTCAAATTAGTAGTCCTTATCATCGGAGTTCTAGGAGGAGTAAAGCCGTCGCTCCTAGCAAACATCAAGAACATTTCTGCATGTCAGCATAAAGCTGAGTCTCTAATTCATCGCATGCAAAAGGCCGTGCTTCTAGGATCACTCCGTGTGATGCCTGCGCACGACCCCAATTCACTATAGTCACCTATCTCGTGGTTCGAGCGGTGGCTGTAGTTCCACCTAGCCGGCAGCAGTCCACTGTATGTCGGACACAATCCTAAAGTCTTTGACTGTCTGCAGGCTAACCAACGAACATCATCTAGCAATAGTGGCATGTTTACATTGCTAGACAAATCACTCATAGGAAAATTAAATTAACTCGTTAAATAATAATAATAAAATAACTAAAATTGTCTATGTCTGGTGAATGATTATATTACAATAGATTTCGATTTAAAAAAAGAAAGTGGCTATTTGCACATACCTTACATGTACCAAATTAGGTTAGGTTGTTAGGTTAGGATAAGTTAGTGGTATGTGCAAATAGCCAATTGCATGCACATACGGCATGTGTAAAAAGCCAATTGCATGCATATACGGTATGTACAAATAGCTAATTGCATGCACATACAGTATGTGCAAATAGCCCCATCCTAAAAAAGAGCAGTGGAAAATGCGTTTAAAACTTTGCACGAGGGTCGTATTACTATAATCGTATACCTTGGGCATGAAGACCTTATTCGCTCTGTTACCACGCACTACTTTCGGATAATTTTTGTCCAAAGTATTGTCAACTAATGTATTTTCGATTATTATGGGACAGAAAGAGTTATCTCGATCTTGTTGGTTAATGGTTAACAATAAGTAGAAAATATATGTTTAAGCTGCAGCTCTATAAGTTAATGGCACCAGTCTTGGACAACACCCCAGTGTTGAACATTTTTAACTTAAATGTACTGAATTAGAAATATTTGTTGATATTTGATTACTGCCATTATTGGATATTAATCTATATACATACATATGTACATTAAACTGCCTTACAGCTACAGCGTATTTTTAATTTTAAAATTACACTAATTATGTAAATTAACGTGTACTCCAATAAATCTTTTTTGGAATTGAAACCATTGTCAATTTAGTTTATAGTTAGTGTTCAATTAAGTCAATTAGTGTTTCTTTATCATTGAATATTTTAACAAAATATTAGATTTAAATTAAATTAAAGAATTATATCTAAAAGATTCATAAATAAAAGATGAAGTTCAATATTCTTTGAAAAAAAAAAAATACGTGTTCATAATGGAAATTTCTAAAAACTTGTATTATGTATAACGATTAAAAAAGTATTAATTCAAGGTTTTTAAACGGATTTTTAGCAAGTCTCATTATTAATTTGTTAATTCGACACATTTTTTTTCACCCTCTTTTACCTTGAGTCGCAAAAATCCTTTCAATCCATTATCTAAATCTAGTGTATGTATAATAGAGTATCTGGTAAAAAATTGAAACAATCGGAGGGTTCTGGTTTTCCGGACTCACGCCTAAGTATAATTATATGCATTTAACACTTTTTTTTCACCCCCTTCCGCTTTAAGTCGTCAAAAATCTGTTCATGTATCATCGTCTACTTGTGCATAATGGAGTATTTGGTAAAAATTTGAGCCAATCGGAGGACTCCGGTTTCCGGAACTCCAGCCAAGAACATGATTGAAAAAGTATCATAAAGATAAAAAATAATATAAAAGTTAATAATATTCTTTTTAAGTTCGATAAATTTTAATAATAATGAAATAAAATAAAAAACTGCTTTTGGGCATATACCTACAATGAAATCTGAAGTATGCTAAACTACAAGGTCACATTTATGTTTGCATAATTGAAACACATTAAAGTGTATATTATTAGGTAATAAAAGTAACAAAAAATCATTGAATTTAGGTCAATTTTATACAATGTACAAAATGTTACAACAAAAAGTACAAATTTTCTACTGACTTACATTTTAATTACCGGTATTATAAACGAGCAAACAAATTTGCAAGCTTGCAGGCATTTGGGGTATCAATTTTGTGTTAATATATATGTATTAGTATCTACGGATTAGTTATGGAACTTATAGCAGTGATACTTCAGCTTTTTATAACATAGTTGGCAATTCTGACCGCATAAAATAATTTTCATAATAACATCCAGCATCACTGTTATAATACAGTTGGTGTTTACTTACCACGCGTGCGAGAAAGTCAAACGGTTAATGAAATTTCAAGATAACTGTCAGATAGGTTTGAAACCTCATCCGAAAATGCTTGCAAGTTTACAAATTTTGTTAACTCGGACATCAAAGTACTTACTTATTTGAGTTATTTAATTTAAACATTAATAATTTACATATTTAGTAGATCATTATTTATTTTGACAATGCACGTGTCTTAATCTAAGCCAGGGGTTCCCAACCATTTTTGCACGTAGACTTCTTTTGAAGGAATGACAAGGTTCATAGACCCCTTCTGTAATTATTTGTGAATAAATAATTGTAAATTACCTTTTTTGCTCTTTGAACTTTTTTAAGTTCTTGCATTGCATAAAAAACATCGAATTTCAAAACATATAAATTTTTCCATAGACCCCTAATAGACTTCTGGTGTACTATAGACCCATTTCAAACTTCCATAGACCCTCGTGTGGTCCACATAGACCACGTTGGGAAACCCTGATCTAAACTATTATTCAAGTATTATGTAAGCAAACTTAGGAAATAGGAGGGTTATATTTTTTCTTATTTGTGCTGTCAAAGGTAGTGGGAGGGGAGACCAAAAATCTCACGTAAAGTAGAAACTATATCATAAATAATATTTTTTAAATAATATCCATTATTTGAAGTTAATAAAATCACTTTTCTACTTCTATACCAATGTTTATATTATATATTTATAAGAAATAAACACGGCGCATTTATGTATCTCTATA
Source organism: Sialis lutaria (assembly GCA_949319165.1). Lineage (NCBI taxonomy): Eukaryota > Metazoa > Arthropoda > Insecta > Megaloptera > Sialidae > Sialis > Sialis lutaria. The sequence continues at coordinate 10,346,536 of OX439232.1, read as the reverse complement.
TACAACAGTATAGCGTATGGACTATAATAGTCCGCAGCAGTCTACTTAATTCTAGATATGCACAATTTGGGGAATCCCATAGTTATAAATTTTAAAATTAATTGAATCAATAAATTCAAGCCGGACATGAAATGAGCCACGTCATTGAGTAAAGAATTATTCTTTACTCAATGGCCACGTCTTTCATTATATTTAAACTGGAATACAGAGCACGTAGTCTAAAGTTGAACGATCCGTAGTTATTTAATTTAAAAAAAAAACAAGTAGTTCATTAATCTTAGAAATAATTTGTGTCTAATAAAATTATTAAAAAAAAATTCTTACGTTTACAGGAAGGGAGAGTTTACAAATTTCTTATTTTTTCTTAGAAAGGTGGTGGGCGGGGGTGGAAGTCTAAAATAAACGGAAATATACTTATGTAATATTTGAACGCTCCCTTAATTAATTACTAGATCGAATTCATCAACGTGCGTCTCAATCTAATAAAATTATAAACAAAATTATAAAAAATTATAAAATAATTCTCGTTAGCATTTATAGATCATTTATATACGTATGTCATACGTCGTATGAATGTAAGTATATACATATAAGTATGTAAGTTTTTAATAGTTGTTTATAGTTTTTAGTATCCTAGTCATGACCCCCACTAGGAGGGGGGAGGGCGACCCGGGGCTGTTCGATTCATTTGTATAGTAAAATACTCAAATTATCAGTTTTTTTTTTATTTTCAAAAAAATATTTATATGGATTTAAAATTAGCTTCATTGACTTTTGAACAGTTTATATGCATATTATAATTTTATAATACTAAAATCATACATCTACATTTTTTTGATATACCTACTTAAAAAATATTTGTACATTTTTGGGCCACTCTATATTGACAAATATTATAAAGATCTGAGGAAAGTTCCGTACGTATGTAATTGTAATTATAAAAATATTTATTCATTGAAAGTGTGGGCTGCATGTTGTCAACAACGGTAACAATTGTTTGTCAATATTCATAACTGAATGCAAATGAGGGATGTACGCATTGGATTAATTTGGCCGGAATAATTTGTTTGGACACTTGATAATAATAATAATAATTAATATTCATTTATGTTAATTCGGTACCTGTTTTATAGATTTTGTGTTATCTTCTTGACAACGTTTCGGTCGAATCCTATTGCTATCTTCAGGTCTAGTCTGAACTTAGTTCTAGTGACTGACTAGTCTAGCTAACAATAAGTTTAAAGAGTTAATGTAAGTTCAGGCCAGAGCGAAACATCGTCAAGAAGACAACACAAAACGCAATACTACCCGGAATTCATCACCAGGATTTACATATATGTATAATATATTTACATTATGTTAATTAGTTTATATGTATATTTAATTAACATCTCTTATATCAAAACAATATTGACGCATTAAAAAAATGTATACTTGAAATAGATTTGCTATTTTAAAGCTAATAGTATATGAACCGAAATTAAAGGTATATATTATTTATTTAATGGTAATTTATACCTAATAAATAAATGTCCTGTTATTTATGTGATATTCTGGTTGTAAATAGTTTTAAATTATAAAGGGTCATTGGCTGATTTATAAATTATATTGACGGTTGATTTCCTGTATTGATTATTAATAATGTAATTTAGTTGTTTATATGTGAAAGAATAGTTAATTCAGATTATATATATGTTTTTTTTTTTATATTTATATCAATAAATCAAATTTTGTATTAAAAACAGTATTTGATGCATCGCTTTGTGCTTATATGACCATGTAAAATACAGGTTATTTATGATATAATCTAATAGACAATTTCTTCTAAACATGTATATACTTCGATGTTCAAAAATAGCGATAAATCATATTTACGAGTACATTATACGTATATTTTTACAGTTTTACTTAGAATGTCAAAACAAAGGTCAATGTCATTATTCTTTTGTTCAACAATTGATGATCTCGTCCAGATACAAGGGGACTATATATAATAAGAAAAACAAAAAATCAATCATAATCTAGTCACTATATTAACAACATGAATTATGTTATCATAAATAAATAAAAATGATGCATGGAACCAGGCCCTTCATTCCCACTGGGCACTCTGGGCACATGCCCAGGGCCCCGCCATCGATACCCTATCGATATCATGCCCTGCCCCCATATCACCAAACGATAACCGATATTTATTACCGAAAAACATATTTATTTCGAAAAAATCAAATGATAATGACATTAATGACTGACTACAAATACCTACTTGCTTATTAGCTTTTGCATGCCCGAAAATCAGGCTTTCCGATTTCAGCATGTTTAGATCAATCTAAATATATAAAAATACAATTTAATGGTTTACCAATTACTGTAATTACTAGTTTTTCATGTACTTAATTTTAACGATTTTGCCCATCTCAAATCTAGAACTAATATGTGAATGCTAAAAGAGTTACTTTTGTGGATTATATTATATAATCTATTCATTTAATGTAACTGTAAAGAAATAAAAATAAATCTAGAACCTTGCTTATCTACTTTCTCTGTCTATTCTAACAAAATAGTGCTCTGTCAAGTTCATAGGGGGCCCATTATTCTAATGTGCCCAGGGCCTCCAATAGGTTAAAGACGGCCCTGCATGGAAGTTTTCGTTGCCAAACTTTTTTCATATTTTTTCTTTTCTTTTCAATTTGTATAATACCTATACCTAATAAAGTAGCTGCTGCCACACTCAAATCCATTTTAGAAGTTTCACTGTCCGATTAGTGTGTTAGTATCTTAAGGTCAAATAGTGCAATCAAAATTTCGACTAGCTCTAATTAGAGTTTTGATATTTTTATACGTGTATACAGGGCCGTCTTTAACCTATTGGGGGCCCTGGGCACATTAGGACAATGGGGCCCCTATGACCTTGACAGAGCTGAAGAAGTTTTCACTTCAAAAATTAAGAATATGAAAAACTAGTTTACTGATGATTTTTTTAAAACATTGTAGGTAATTAGTACACCATTAAACGGGTGGCCAGTATTTCTCTACAACAAATTTCCCTGACTTTTCCCGGGATTCCAGGTGAATTTTTACGTTTTTCCTTTTTTTATTAAAAAAAATTTTTTTAAGCATATTTTACACAATATATTAAAGTTTACGGAACTTTAAAAAAGAACTTTAATACCATTGCGAATTTTGTTGCATTTTTTTTCAAAATACTGATTTTAAGGTACCAAAATTCTCTACAAAATGATTATTTTAAAATTAAATTTTCTACATAAATGCACTCCGTGACGTGTTAAGATACGCATTTTTTATTACATAAAAACGTTAAAACGGGAAAAATGTTGAGGAACGAAATGCACCATCATAAAGTAGAGTAAATTTCCATCATTCCAGAAAAAAAAAGATTTCAAATTAGTAAATTTTTGACCAATTTACAAACTTGAAAACAGGCTATTTTTTAAGTATCCCCTTAATTATTAGGGTACGTGTATACGTAAAATAAATCAAATTTCAAGAAATTATTTTTAATAAAAATAATATCTTCAATAACAAATCACATAATAAATTAATATCACCACTGTTAAAACCATTAATATATTCAACGATTGAACAAATTGCATGAAGTGTGGTACCTATACACTTCTGATTGATTAAAGTACTAAAAATAGATCACGTGACAAAACAGAATTATTTGTTGACAATAGAACTTTTTTGAAAAGTCTGCATGTTTTTTTTTTAATTTAAATAGATAATTGTTTAAAAATATTTGCGGAAAATTTCTTGACGTGGTGTGGGTTTTGCATTTTTACAGAAAATTCCCTGTCTAGCAAAATTTCCTGACTTTCCCGGTTTTCCAGAAACTGGCCACTCAATGTATTTTTATATATTTAAAATCCTAAACATGCTGAAATCGAAAAGCCTGATTTTCGGGCGAGAGTAGAGGGGCTTCGCGCATGCAAAAACTAATAATCAAGTAGGTATTGTAGTTAGTCATTAATGTCATTATCGTTTGATTTTATTCAAAATAAATATCGTATGTTTTTCGGTAATAAATATCGGTTATTATTTCGTGATATGGGGCCCCTATCAATCGCGGGGCCCTGGGCACGTGCCCAGAGTGCCCAGTGGGAAAGAGGGGCCTGCGTGTATAAATTTGGTGACAATGCAATATAATAGATCTAATATTGTTCTAAAACCTATATAGCGGACGCCCCAAGATTGCGGATTACCTTTTTCTTCACAACCACCTTGACATGGATTTCAAATAAAAGGGTTTAATGAGTAGAATATGATTAGCTATGTGATGTCATTCTAAACCCAATTTGGCAAACACCCCAAGACGGCAGATTACCTTTTTCTTTACAAAGGGTATCAAATGAAAGAGTTTCACGAACATTAAGTATCTGTTAGCATACTAGTTTGTTAGTCAGTCAGTAACTAAAAAATTTTATTGATTATATCGTCTTATTGTTAGTCATACAATTTTGAAAATTTTGTGATAGCTGAAAATTTATTTTTTACTTTTCAGTACATTTTAAATAAAAGCTTGTTTTTAAAAACATTTATTATTATTTTTTATTTAAATTCAAGACAGGACGAGCACAACGAACGTTATGAAAAATATTTCTATAGATGAAAGCAGTTAATTAAATTAGACGAGATAAGTCACTATACAAATAAAATATTAAATCTTGCTTCTGGGTACAAGCCATTTTGGTCGTTCCATTGGCTAACGTTTCGTCTGACATTGGAGCGGACAACATCAGGGTTCTATCAAATAGAGCTCAACAGAACGACTAAATTGACGTGGCTTGTACCTAACAGCCAAAATCTATATAACGATCACCGCGAAAGCCTATAACAACAAGTAAAATATTGACAAAGAAAGTTACATTTACGAACCAGACTCATGGATTTTCCCATTCGAATAATAATAATTTAATTACGTTCTACATGACAACTATTTCGTAATTTGTAACTACTCTCCTTGTTTTTAATCCATATATCACATACTTTATCCCAGAGTAGGAGTTCCACCTTAAATTATTTTTGAAATCAAAATCATTGCGTAAAATATATTCATTCGAAGACACGCAAAATAAATTACACTACATGCAAATAAAAATTGTATTGGATAATACATATACAATATACATAGAATCTAGATCGCTCGCTGATATAATTTCTATAACAGTTTAAATTATACTCATTGTCAGTGTTTCTCAATATCGCTCCGCGAAAGATTTTAAAAAGTCAGTATAAAATATTTATAGAAAATACTATCTTTATAGTTTTCCGTACCGAAATTGGAAAAGGAAAACACTTAACGGAATCAACAAGTATTGTGTTTGTCTGTCTGTTAGTTTATCACAATCTTTTAGTTTCTATTTAGTTACTGAACCATTTTAATTATAATAAATATAAATACCAGAAATATGATAAATGAAGGACTATGTTAGTAATAGACCTGACATGAGTTAAATTTAAATAAAATTTAGAGTTTTTTTGGTGCTTTTTGAGGGGGCAAATGGATTACCAATTTTTGCTATCCAATACCGGTGTGGTATGAAATATAATAAAATATTCGTTTAACAATTAAAAAAAATCGTAAACATGTATCTCCGGAAGTAATATTGAGAAAAATCTGAAAATATTGGGACATCTAGTTTGAGTTGAGAACCTCTGAGACTATTTTTTATTCGTAGCCATATAGGTAATAATAGAATTGAGTAATAGTTTCAATACACCTTGTTTTCACCTGCTTTTCGATGACAATGTGTCGCATTTGATTTTAGATTGGTTTTACGACAGTTTATGACTATCTTATGAGTTTTTACCTCCACTTATGTATTAATCTATGGAAATATAGTGTAATAATTTGTTATAATAAGTTGAATAGATAATAACAAAGAATAAATACCCCGTTGAAAGTGCTTGTTAGCTAACAAAAAAAAAACGGACATTAGGTACCTAATAAATATATTTTGTTAAAGGAAAAGTATAAATATTTAAACTTTTTATATAATAAGGTTTTAACAAGTTAAACATTGCGAATGTCAAGACCAAAAGTTCAAAAGTATAAAAAATAATATACAGTTAAAAAATGTAAAGATAAAATGGACAACTTTTTTCCTTAAGTTGAAATTTATGATGTTATTTTCTTGTTCACCATACATTTGAGTCATAATTATAATAATTATTAGTAGGTGAATTGTCCTCTAGACTACTCTAGAGAACTAAACCGGATTGCCGTATTCAGTGGTGTAACTACAAGGTGGTTGAACTTACAAAAATCTAGAGGCCTCGGAGGGATCCACAAAGGTATCTAGTAATATTTTCTTTCTAATCTTATCCTCAAACTACTAAAAAAAATATTGCGTTACTACGAAGTCCTCCGTTAAGGGCCCTACCTTAAAAAATGAATGTGGCTATTATTTGCACATACCGTATGTGCATGCAATTGGCTATTTGCACATACTGTTTATGTACCTAATTAGGTTAGGTTGTTAAGTTAGGGTAGGTTAGTTTACGTTAAGTCAGTGGCATAGACATATAGTACTGGACAGCGCGATCTGTATCGTACGAGTCTAATAAAGTGGTAATCAAAAGTAAAGATAGAGATATTGGTTGCACCGATTCTGTCTCCTTCTAAGTTCGTGCGTGCACTATGTACGGTAGAGATAGAACATGCTGAAGCCACCGCTCCATCTCTTCACTCTTGACGACAATTTGAAAATGCGGATCACGCTGTCCAGTACTATATGTATATGGTCAGTGGTATGTGCAAATAGTCAATTGCATGCAGAGACAGTATGTGCAAATAGCCAATTGCATGCACATACGGTATGTGCAAATAGCCCCATCCTAAAAAATTGAAAGTATCAAATACTTATAGTTACGCCAATGGTTGTATTATTATGTTATAACATTCCGGGGAAATCCAACTAATTCCAATGAACTAACAGATATAAATACTGAATTAATTATATATTACGTAGTATGTATAAAAAATTAAAACATGCAGACTTGCAATTTACATATGACATCAATGGTTCTAAATTAGTTTCAGTCAGTTATTATATTACATCACGTGACTGCTTATGGCTTATATGGTCCCCCCGAAAATATTCTCAGCATGGGGATCCCAGTAACTATAAGAAATACAGATTTGATTAAGTAAGATGAAATAATTGTAAGAAAGGGTGATTATTATACAACATTTTTTTAATTCTATGTGGTTTAGGGGGTACTTAAATAAAAAAAACTATACTTCAATAATACTATTATTTATTTTCAAAAATATATGTTACAAGTGACATATCGTTGAAAACATTATAGCAGTCCTCATTTAAATTTATTAAATATGTCCTGTTTTTGTGTGATTTTGCTGTTTCCAAGTAAAATTTTTATTTTGGGTGCTATTTTGAAAGCTATAATATCATTTTTTGTTAAAATAATTAAAAAAATCCGTCTGTCTAGAATGCGAAAAATACGAGAATGATCTGACATTTCGTTCATTAGTTCATAAATAGTTTATGAAATAGAGCCCGCGAAAAAATCATTTAGCGACGTCGAGTTTGGAGATTATTCCTCAAATGTAGAGTTACGTTCGACCGCTGTGTTTAATATGTATTTAATAGAATTTCAAAATGAAATTTTAAATTATAATAGAGAAAAGAGTGCCCTAAATAATGCTCGGCACCCAATGTCGGAATCTCGAAAAATGTTTAAGTTATAAGCACTCAAAGTTCTAGATATTACAAAAATTTAAGGAAAATTATTCATGTTTTTCGACGACCCCAGAAAAGACCTTCTACACCGAATAAATTAAATTTCAGCTAGGAATCTATAGAACATTTAATGCCCTAAATAATGGTTTCTGTCTGACCATGATTACTTTAAAATTATTCATGTTATAGGTAAATATCTAAAGACAAATTATTATAACAAAAACTTTCAATTTACACTGATTTTGAATACAAATGTGATTATTACAACTTAAATTATGTGCTTTATGAATTTTCCCATTATTTGAACAATTTTAAAGTAATCATGGTCGGACAGAAAACATTAATTATGGCAATAAATTTTCTATGGATTCCTAGCTGGAATTTATTTTATTCGGTGTAGAAGGTCTTCTCTGGGGTCGTCGAAAAACATGAATAATTTTCCTTAAATTTTTGTAATATCTAGAACTTTGAGTGCTTATAACATAAACATTTTTCGAGATTCTGACATTAGGTGCCGAGCCTTATTTAGGGCACTCTTTTCTCTATTATAATTTAAAAATTTCATTTTGAAATTCAATTAAGTACATATTAAACACAGTGGTCGAACGTAACTCTACATTTCAGGCATAATCTCCAAACTCGACGTCGCTAAATGATTTTTTCGCGGGCTCTATTATAATAAATAGGTAACTATTTATGTTACATAATTTTAAAAAAACACTGTTTTGTTCGTAATTTTATCAGCTTTAAGATTTATTAAACCTGTTTTCTTCTAAAACTGACAGCCCCAGTGGTATATCCAAATAACTGATTTTAGACAGCTTTGCAAGCCCCTAGAAAGTTATGCACCCACTGTGAAGGGGAGGGGGAAAGTTATCACCATGTTCTATACATTGAAATCTACCAATTTCTTGAAAAAAACGTACTCCGTCATTTTTTTCTAGCGCCACCCTTATACGAAATTGTCTACTGACTGGACTATATAGGTTGTTTACAATATTCTTGATTGGTCGGAAAGGCAGCACCTTTAGATATTAGAAGTTATCTAATATTAACAAATAAAAAAAAATCAAATTGCTATGATGTTAAAATTTTGGTCGGCACTGTTTTACAAAATTTTATTCTTATTTGTTTCTTTTTGTGGAAGTTTGATGTTGTTTTTTGTGGCTCTATAAAAATATGCAAACAGTATACAGAATTAGCAAAAACAAATAAAATTGATATTGTTTTATAATTTTCAAGGTTGAAACGCTCCTTATAAATCTGATAAAATATAAAACAGCAAATGACAAACTGTAAATTGCGAGCTATCAGTATAGTTCCCGTGAAAAATATTTGTACTGATTTAATTGTTCCTATAATATTACATATAATAGCCAATACTTGAAATGATAGAAATAGTTCTCCTGTTTGCTGTCATTCATGAAAACTGGCCTGATTACGGTCATATTAATTTTCGATTATAAAGAAAGAAAAACTTGTTGCAGCTTGCTTAAATAGTAAATGTTCACTTCTACCGTCCAGTGTTCTGATTGCGGTCAACTCTTGGAAACCTTTATATTTTCCATACATTATATAAATCTAGACAATACCGTCAGTTACATTTATATAACCTAACCTAACCTAACCTAAAATACCCGACCCATCACAACCTAACCTAACCCATATTATTATTATTAATAAAAATATACGACTAAAATATTGGTGGATTTTTAATTCTGAAATATAATACCCTTTTATAAATTACTTGATGTTTAACATATCTTACTTTTATGATGCATGGAAAATATAAAGTTTTCCAAATATTGATCGCTATCAGGACATTAGATGGTAGGATGACCAGGTCTCAGGTTTTTACCCGGAGTGTCAGGGTCTATGTATCGTTATTCTGAGCTCCAGGTTTCGTTAGAATTTCTCCGGGTTTGGTAATAATGATGATAAGGTCATCATGAGACGCAAAAGTGAAAATAAAAAATAAAAGACAAAAAAGGTCTTGTATTTTCACCTTAAAACTAGAAATTTGGTAGATATATTAAACACACAAAAAACAAAAAAAAGGTCTTCGATATTAAAGCGGGCAATTATTTTTTTTGTGTCAGAGTCTGGTTACCTTAATAGACGGTAAAAGTGACTTTAACTTTAAGCAACCTGCGAAAAATTTTCCCTTTTTTACAGCTGAAAAAGACCTCAAACGGGATTGACCGCAATCAGGAAGACACCGATAAAAATACTTTAATTGGGTTGGTATACCGGCTGTCCCAGATAACTTTTCCAGAATAGGGATCTCAGTATCTATAAGAGATACATGTTTGGTTAAATGAGATTAATTATTTGTAAGAAAGTAGTGAGTATTACTACACCAAAAATATTCATAATTCTATGTGGTTTAGGCGGTATACCTAAAAAACTGAAAATTCGGAATTAACAACAGTTAACAAATTTCAGTTTAGTTGTGATCTTCAAAGATATCAACTATACAGTTTTCACCGTTTCCAGTTTACGCATCGATTTGCGTTCACCAATTAATTTTATGTATTTGTTATTCAAGGCGAGGAGACTTAAAGAATGAAAAGAACGAATCCTAGATATATTGAATTCATTCAAATGACTTGAGTCACTAAAAAGACTTGTTTATCCCATCTCTATGTAGTACACAGTGAGATACGTATAATTCGTTAAAATCTCAAATTCTTATTTTGTCATGAAAGTCATGATTACTGCACTACTTTTTAATATACAGTACATTAACAATGTTAATTATATCGATTTTTAAAGACATAAAATATTGTTTTCTTATATTATTTTAATTTAAATTGAAAAAATATTGTTTAAATTTCAAGTTTATGATTTTATATTTTTTAACACTGTCACTTACTATGCAATAACAAGTACCAAGTGTGCATTGTGCATATATATGTATAATGTACATATATGTATTATGTATATGTATTAGTGACTTACATATGATTTTATTTCAAGATTATAAAATACGGAAATAATTGTTATAAACAATAAATATTACGATAAAATTTAGTGATCATAAACATATGTAGAAACAAAAATCAATAGTTTTAAAAACTGTGACCTTTGTTATTTTTTACTATGGACATTGTTTTTATTGTCTGATAAATTAATGACTGTACTTTATCATTGATAAACGTTTATTGTAGTCATTATCAGCCGAACACTTTGCCCACAATTTAGAATATACTCATTTACTAAACATTAAATTTATACTATCTACTGAACTCAAATTCAATGAAACATTTTTATTGTTATGTTAATAAGAATATTTAGTCTATTGCAATTAGCTTTATATCTCTTAATAATAGAAGGGTTGTTATTTCTGTACGAGATTGTCACGTCATATGTACTGCAACACAATTCTGCAGAATCCCCCGCTGTATCCATATGTATAGCTCCGAGTTATCATGCTCGGAAAACACGATGTTTGCCAAAATGTATATGAGTCGTTCAAGCGCTACAGGCTAAAGAGTAACAGAATCTGTTATTATGACTACAACCATCCTTTTTCTAACCGTAAAAATATCGTTTCAGTGTGATTTTTACGGGGCCTAGGGGGTTGTTTATACACTTAATGACAGGAATTACCGACATGTAACTAATTAAGTTCTTGTATAATACTTTAATTAATGTACAGTCTGTTGTTAGTGTATCTTTTTACAAGGCAGCTGTAAATAGTTCGTTTTTTTCACAAAATTTTAAATATATAAATATACTGGAAATCTGAAAATATTAAATTAATTATTTAATTTCTATTTTTTTCAACACTTTTTTGTAAATGATACTCGCGTAGAAATTTGATCAAAACAATTTAATAGGTACTTTCTGACCTTTAATTTGACATTCAAACAATGTTATTATAAAAGAAACGGGTTTTACTCGGAAATTTTAAAGACGACAGACTAAAATAAGGAAAAAAACAGCATATTGAACCTATCTATATCCGGAAACTACTCATACCAATTGAGTGTGTTGAAATATTTGTTAATCAAAATGTATTATTATTATTATGAATTCCATAGCAAAGTTGATAACTCGATTGGTAATTTTACTTCATAAGACTTACCGGTTATCTTTCATTTATGACAATATTATTTTTATTTTACCAAAGGTGTCATTTAGTTTTTATTTAAATATTGCAAGCAAATGGTTGCAATTACGACTTAAAATTAAAAATTTGTAGAGAATAAATTACACAGCCACACAAAAAAAGGTAAATAACTTTTTCGGTGACAATTGTATTTTTATGTATTTTGAGGTGCTTCATCCGAATTCGAGGTTAAAATGGATCGAATAAGGTGCTATTATAATATCAAATTGAGATTTAGTACCTCAAAATCAAATTGCCCTGTGGTTACTGTTTATGAAAAATTTAACATAACAATATAAATTATAAATTCAAGAAAATTCCTTAGTATAGCCCTTATAAAATGTTTTGAATTCGCGATTAGCTTCCCAATATAGAATTTAGTTAAGATTTTTTGGAAATTTTAAATAAATGTTATACAAACAAAAAGGACTCGATTAGTTTTACATAAATATTGGATTTTTTTAATCTTATAGGAACTTTTATTATGTGTAAAATTGTTTCTACTTATAATTTACATCGACAATTTAAGCATAAATGGCTTTTGTGCGTATTTTTCGGACGTCTGAATTTTTGATATTTTATTAAGGGCATTATTTGCCATCGATTAGTGCAAAAAAATCAATATTCCTTTTGTCACACACAGATGTTTTTTATTTTTGTTGGAAAATTTGAAATTAAAAAAAAAAACGAGCTTTCAATTCATAGAAATATAAAATAAATATATGTATATATAATTATGTATATATAATTATAATTATATGTATAATTTGTATATATAATTATAATTGTGTTTAGTTATATTATTTTTAGTCTGACGATAATTCTGTGAATAGAAATCTTGCTTATTTAATTTTTCTATAATTTTTTGCCATTTATTATTACTAAATAAAATTATTAATATTTTTGGATATAAAAAAAACTATATTTATTATTAATATGTCCTGTACCTAATAGAAGATTATTTATTATTGATAGTTCCGACTCCTCCAGATAAATTATTATATAGTAACAGTAACAAACGTGTAAAAACACCCATTTAAAACTGGGGTTCCTAACTTTTTTTTACAAGTAGACCCCTTTTGAAGGAATGACAAAGTTCATAGACGCCTCCTGTAATTATTTATGAATTAAAAATAATAAATGACTTTTTTTGCTCTTTGAACTGTTTCTAAACTCTTGTATTGCATGAAAAACATCGAATTTCAAAACATACAAATTTCCCATAGACCCCCTATAGACCTCTAGTGTACTAAAGACCCATTTCAAACTTCCATAGACTCCCAAGGAGTCCACATAGACCACGTTGGGAAACCCTGATTTAATAAATGACAAATTTATAAAATATAAAATCATACGATGTTTTTGTTAATATATTTTGGATGACAACAATTATCTTTTAAATATTTTTCAACTAATTAAAAATGTCAAAGTTGAGAAAGAACTCAAAGGAATGAAACGTTATGTTATAAACAAGTGTAAGATAATGCAATGTCAATACATTTTGCGGATTAAAAAATATTTAATTAAACATATTTAATAACAAATGTCAATTTTATCATCAACGTCAACTAAGGGGAGGGAGGTACATTTAAAATATTTTGGGATTTGTGTCTCTGGGTCGTTTTTCATGCAGATAAATATAAATTAATCTATTTTTACATTTTTTTATAATTTGTGTCTGATCGGTTGTTTCTGTAAACTCGAAAACTACTGAACCGATTTGTATGATATTTTGATTTTGAAAAAAAATTGGTAATGTCCTAAATACAGTGGTACCTCGACATACGAGTGCCCCAACATACGAGTTTTTTGAGATACGAGCCGGCGAGCGAGTGATTTTTTGCTTTGAGTTACGAGCGAAATTCGAGATACGAGTTCGGTATAGTTTAAAATGTAGCGAAAAAGGCAAAGACCAGTGAGGATATCTAATTTATTTCTTTACATTCTCTTTTTTGTTTTTGTACAATAAATATTTGTCATTTATAAATACATTTTTATTATTCAAAACCACGTAACAAAAACAACTGGGGTGACATTTTGGAGGTTGGAACGGATTAATGGTAGTTTAATTGTTTTGTATGGGGAAATTTGCTTCGAGATACGAGTAATTCAATATACGAGCAAGGTTGCGGAACGAATTAAACTCGTATGTCGAGGTACCACTGTATCATCCTGCTTTTCCATCAAGGTGCTGAGTAGCAATATTAAACACAGATCTGATACTAACAATAATAATAATAATATTGATTTATTTCAAATGATATACAAGTAAGTATATATTCAGAAAACGTCAATCAAAAATGTAATAAAAATTATATAAAATTCACCTCAAATACAGTCCAATAAAATCAACAGAACACAATACATATGATACTATATAACAATTATCTTTAAAGTTAGATTTAAAATTCATTAATGCTATAGAGACACTTGTCTATTAGGTAGTAATAGGTAGGTCTTGCAGGCAGCTTTAAATTTTTTTATGTTTATATTCCTTAGCATAGGTATCTGGTAATTTATTATAATATATAATCCCGTTGTAGAATGGAGAGTTTTTAATTAGAGAGAGCCTTTTGGGTGTTCTTAGTTGCAGAGCTGATCTTGTTTCGTAATTATGATTATAATTGTTTTGATCAAATTTATCTATATTGTTTTTTTACATAAATTAGACATTCTAATATGCAGAGCCGGCCTTTGCAAGCTCGGCGCCCCGGGCGAAATATTTTTTTGCCGCCCTCCCGACCTTTGAAGACCTGTTTTTTTTTTGGTTGACTCGAATATATAGTTAATTTCTACCGGAAAAAAATCTGATGAGCTTTTTTTTTCGTTGTTGCATCTTTCTTTTCTTATTTTTTTATGTTTTTCATTCTTTTTCTTGCCGCCCCTGCTACCTTGACGCCCCGGGCGGTCGCCCAGGGTCGCCCCCCCCCTAAAGCCGCCACTGCTAATATGCACATGGCTGGCAACGTGAGTATTTTATATAATTTAAAATATTGTTTACACGAAGTTGTTTGGTCAACACTGGCAATTATTCTAATTTTTTTTTTTGTAGAATAAAAATGTTGTGTGAAGTTGTTGAAGAATCCCACAACAACAGTCCATATTTTAATCGGCTATGTATATGCGCATAGTGTAATGTTATTAATATTTCTTTTGATATACTCATTTTTAAATTTCTAAATAGAAAAATATTTTTATTTAATGTTTTGCACAAATCAATTATATGTTTTTTCCAATTTAAGTTGTTGTCAATTGTAACACCAAGAAATTTGAAATCTTGGACTTCAGATATATCTTCCCTTAAAGTATACTCCCGAAAAGTATAAGAGAAGTATACAATTTACTTCCCTAAATGAATGTTATTTGAGATATGGTTTTAATTTGCAACAATGATTGTAATTGTTTAATTGTTTTTAAATGGAAACTTAAATCATATTATCTTCGAACAACTTTACAGTTTAATTTACTTAAAATATATAGAGTGCATGGTTTAGGAAGCTGGGAGGTTCTACTGTAGTAGAATTTCCATTGTTACACAGTGACAAAACAAACACAGCAGTAACGTAGGTGGATAGCACGATGGAGAATATTCGTGTTAAAAGCTATTGTATCAGATAATAAATATATAAAAAAAACTATAAAGATATTTTATTTATTTATTTGACTCTCAAATCACTCTAAATATGTAAAAATAGGTTTAAATTTGGTAAAAAGTGAGATTTTGACAGTATCTAAAAAATATTTAAAATTCCAATATTGTTTACCCAGAAATTTATGTTGTAGAACATAAATTGAGTTATTTTACGAAAACAGAAACATTTTGTTTACACTTGTAAAAAAATTGTTGACTTATTAAAGATGTGTTTTTGACAATATGTTGTTTTGATTTTATTTTCATATTATAATTATATTTGTAGCTCGAACATGTAAATTCTATTTGCTCTTATTACTTTAAACAAATTTTATTGCTATATCAATACCAAAATTGACATAAATATAGATATATGCTAAAAATACATTTAAACGAGAATAATATGTATATAAATACAATATACATATATCCAAACAAATTATTATACTGTTAATTTACGTATATATTCGTGGTAAAGTATACCTTTTTAATATTTGTACAAAAATTAACAAGTCTGGTTATTTTTAAGTTTAAACTGAACTATTTTTAAAAATCATGTGAAAACGTCGTTCCTTTTGAAAATAAAAAACCAATATGATTTTTGACAAAGATTTTTTAAAATATTTACCGCAGAGAATCATAAAACAAATGAAATATTTTAGTTATACAATATACAGTTAATGAACCGTTCCGAAGCTACTTGTCATCAATTTTCTTATTATCATTTATCTACTTATAATGTTATTTACATGATACTAATTTATTTATTAATATATGTATTTAACATAAATTAATAAGTTAGTTGATTTCGCTTCCAAACAACTTATATATTTTTTATAAAAAATAATTATTTTACATACCGCTATACTTAACACACAAATAATGCACATATTTAAAACATTTTCTGTTCATTAACATTTTGATCACAACAACTTAAATTGACAGAAATATTAACACTCACGAATACTCAGCACTAACACATGTGTGTTCTATTAGAAATTGCAATTCAAGCTGCTTATTTTATTGTATAAATATACGATTAGAAAAAATCACTTGATTTCTTAGCATTGAACTGATAATACTTTGGCACTGATAACTTTAATGATATGTTATTAAAAATATAATAATAATAATGGATGCTAATTTAAATGAGTTCATTTAATACATTCGATATGATTTTGAATTTTATTTGGCACGATTTGGATACCCCGTTATCTATTTTATACAAACAGACAAATATAAAATGGATTCCAATTATTGGTTATTATTATTGCTAATTATATTGTAGGTACATATAAAATAATTATTTATTATTAATTAATGAGTGAATATATTTTATAGGGGTGTTTATTTATAATGCATGAATACATAATTCGATAAATATCTTATCGTATAGACTACATTTTTTAAGTAAATGTTGGATTTCATAAAGAAAAAAAATGTCGGATCATTAGTTGATTTGTCGATTAGAGTAGGCGCACACTACAGACTTTTAGTAGGCCGATAGTTTGATCGGTCTCTTAATTACCATTGAGATATATGCGAGTGCGCACACTATAGGATTCGAAATCGGCCGATCAAAAAGTTTGAAAGGCTGTACGATTCCCTTCAAACTTTATAATCGGCCAACTATCGGCCGACTACTTAAATACCATTGTGCGCTATACGAGTGCGCACACTCGCCGATTATTTTGTTTGTTTCTACAAATATTACCTGTGTTGTATGTGTATAAACCGTATAAACAGTGTTAAAATGGCGTTAATATCAGACGAATCTGTAGAAAAGCTAATCGAAGAGATTAAGAAATGACCAGCCCTGTACAAAAAGAGTTTAAAAGAATATTCGGAAGTCAATATAAAAAACTCTGTGGTTGACCTTAAATTCTTCTAAAGAATTATGATCAATCATAATTTAAAAAAATATTAATATTTTAAACTATTTTCTCCGAAATAAGCATTTTTACGTTTTTTCGTCTAAGTGTCCCCAACAAATATCAACCATAAAAACACCCCGTCATTGATTTAGATTTTGAGATAAATTGAAAAAAAGCTTGAAAACGAGATTTCACCCCTCACGGCTTCTTTTCTTAATTATTCTTATCCTCCTCCGTTTTATAATAAGGGTAATAATAGCAGATTTTCTCGACAACATTTCTATTCAATCACTGAAAATCGGCCAGTGTGCGCACCTACCACCAACCCGACAGTTTAGTTGTAGCAGTGTGCGGGGGTACAGTCCAATCAGACTAAACTATCGGCCGATAGTTTAGTCTGTAGTGTGCGCCTACTCTATACAGACCAAACTATCGGCCGATAGTTTGGTCGGATTGGACTGTACCCCCGCACACTGCTACAACTAAACTGCCGAGTTCATAAAGTTTGAAGGGAATCGTACAGCCTTTTAAACTTTTTGATCGGCCGATTTCGAATCGTTGTAGTGTGCGCACTCGCATATATCTCAATGGTAATTAAGAGACCGATCAAACTATCGGCCGACTAAAAGTCTGTAGTGTGCGCCTATTCTAACTAATTATGATACAAACCGATCAAGGATTTCTCGGGGAACAACAAGGTACCTTACATAATAATAATGACTCGAAAATGGCAAGGGTGAGAATTGGTGTACCGCAGGGTAGCAATTTAGGACCCTTGTTGTTTTATTGTTACTATTCATTTAAATTTAAATGGTAAAAAAAATATAACGTATGCTGAGTTTGAGCTTATTGTCAAAGAGAGCATATGTAAAAAAAACGTGATTAAATATTAATTATAGAAACTTACTGTTTAATTTTTTTTATGTATGTATATATTTCAAGAACCATAAAATGTGTAGATAAAATTTAGGTATATTAATTATATTATTGAATATATCGCACCTTAAATGGAAACAAAAATGAACAATAATATATCAAATATCAAAAATAGCCTATAATGAAAGGATACTAAAAAAACGGTCACTTATGGGAGTGGTATTTTTACAGAAAAAGTCTATGCAAAATAATAAATGGTTCCAATGAACTTCCAGATGTCTTATGCGGTGTTTACACCGAAAAAACAAAACAGAAACATCCTGTCTTTAAAATACTTCGTATTTAAAAATGTATAGGGTTTATTGCATTTTGTCATAAAAACACCGTGTTTCTGTTTTGTTTTCTCGGTGTAAACACCGCATTACATATATTAATGAAATAAATATCCGAAATATAATAAAGAAAAACAATACTTCGAGAAAAAAATCTATTCAAACAGAAATATATGTATGTATTAGAAAACTGCCTTCTACACGCACATTGTACGAAATATTAAAATCTAAATTATATAACCCCTCTACATGTTTAATGTGTAAAACCACAGTTTTTTTTTATCGAGGAGAGAAATGCGTCATGCACCATCAGGGGGCTAGTCGTAGCACCACCCGGTGTGTCGGACTCTAACCGACTAAAAAACTCCCCGCAACAGGCATCATTCCACCTCGGGACCGCTGTTCGCATTATTTCGAGGAGGTGCCTCTGTTAAGCCTCAAGAAGGCTCTGCCCTATTTTTCAATTAGTATTTTTTAGGACTTGTTATGTTAGCCCTGCTACTGAGTAAAACCACAGTAACTTCTCACTCATTCCTATAATCCCGGCCACTCTCTTTATATCTAACTTATATTGTTGGCCCATCAGCAACTTTTCATTCCGTTTTGTGTCTACGCCCTCCTTAACACACACACAACACATTTTACAAATAACAAACTACCATGATGGGGATACTTTGAAAAAAGCTGACAATAAGCCAGCAGACATGAAATTCATAAAGTAGAATAATGACCTCCATCAGATTTCGGTCATTTAAAATAGTTCTTTACATGCCAAAACAAAATATATTAGATTAAGCGAATTAAAAAAGTTAAGATAACCAATTTAAAAAAAATGTCGTTCAATTCAAGTAGAAGATTTAAAAACTTTTTTTTTATTTATTGACCAAAATTTGTAGGTAATACGTTGTTGTTTGTAAAGTGGGTATTTAATTAATCAAGTACCTATTATGTTACTATAAAAAAATAGACAAATCAACAAAAAGTGGTTTATGCAAATAAACCTGTCGTATAGAAAATATTGAATTCACTTTTTAATTTAAAAATTAACATAAAAAGTATTCTATGAAACAAAAAATATTTTTTTCTTTAAATCTTTTATTAACAATCAACATAAAAATATTAATGTATAATAAAAAAAATAAAAAAACATTTTTTATAATTTATATTTACACAAAATAATATAATTATTAAAAAACACAGTGATTCTCATTTTTATTATAATTATGAAATATTTGTACTTAATACCAGACATTTTGGCTACACAACTTTATTCAAAGAAAAAGAAATATACTGGTTTAGGAAACAAGTTTTTTTCTGTAATTAATATGTGCGTGTTTTACTCATTGATCAAAAATTTAGTAACTCAGGTTCGGGTTAGAGGCAAACAAGTCTGGAATTACCGTTTTATGAATTTCATCATAAAATTAAAAAATGGCATTGGCATTGAAACAATCAACATTGAATCTTACGTAAGTTCCATAGATCGCTTTCTATTCTGATTATTCATAGTCGTGTATGCAAATTAAAAAAAAATATATTAAACCGTACTTTTTAAATTGTCATACGTCAGAAATATGACGATATACTTTTATGATCATCCATATCATCTTTAATCCTTAATATATATAAAGCTCATCGTCTCTGTCTGTCTGTCCGTGCGCTTATCACTCGCGAACCACTTATCCGATTTACGTGGTTTCTTTTTTAATTCATAGGTACATTCTTTGGCCAGGATAACAACTAAGTACTAAGCAGTGATGAATGATGATAATAGTAAATCAAGTCGGAAAAAATTTTGCCGTCGGCGCACTGTTTTGCAATACGCTGCCTAAACCGTTGAATATAGAACGAAATAATGTATTAAAGAATTGTGTAGAATCAAAAGTCCTACAATAAAGTCCGGAACACCATATGTCTAACTTTTATATTTAAGCCACAATGACTGCTTTTATGTTACAAAGAAAACATAAAATATTTGGGTTCTGTTTACATGGACTTATGACCTGCAAAACTTTAATCTTTATCGAAATAAATGATTTCATCGTCATAAGTACTTAATGTAGATATAATTTGCTTTTATAGAATCCAATTTGGTTTTTTGGTTTAGGAAATAACGTGAAATATACATACAATAACATATTATTCGTGACAATTCGCGCGAACTATGATATAGTGTTGCGGGGAGAGGTAAGATACTGCGCTCGGCCAGCAGTTGTTTATTTTGTTTTCAATTATTGTCTTTTAAATTTCAACAGAACAAAAATTATTTGCAATTTTTGTTCTGATTTTTTTTTATTTCATCGTCATAAGTACTTAATGTAGATATATTTTGCCCTTTACAGCATCTAATTTGGTCGTATAGTTAAGGATAAAATATTTGTCTTTAGATAGAAATAGAGAAAAGAACAGTAAATAACATCATGCAAAGTATATTTAAATTCAAATATTTGTCTAATGATTATTTATCTCATAATTAGCACTAAGTATTCAACTATATTTTTCTAAAATCCTAAGGGGGCGTCCATAAATTACGTGAGGTGTTTTTTTAAATTTTCTGTCCCTCCCTCCCCCCCTGGTGAGATGTCGTGAGATTTTATTCAACCCCCTCCCCCATCCCCCAATCTCACGTGAGATTTTTCAAAATGTGGGTTTCTTATGTAAACGCGTTGGATTGTTATTGTAAAAAGAAAAAAAAATTACTTCGTACTTTTATTTACGACTAGTAATCAATATTGCTGAAAGTTATAAGTGTAATAAAAATTTAACAATAGAATACTTAAATCGTGACTACTGTGATTAAAAAAAAGAATATCTACTCTAATTCAGTCCATGGAGAATCATGCGCGGTCTCAAGAGAGACTATTGGAACCAACATGTCCATCTGATTTTCAGTAAAATCATCTGCTCCTTCAACTTCGGACTACACTGTACCGTAAATTCAGATTAAATTGAGCTATTTGGTATAAAACAAATATGGTGGTTTGACAGTCAGTAGATGTATAACGTCAAAGTATGAATGAAATTATTTTCTTTCCAACGAATTAGTGAATGATCTTAATCGTATTGCGATATACGCTTAAGATTAATTCTTAAGCATGTATAATCTGGATTAAATGGACCAAAATAGTATAATTTTTTTTTGTTTCAATCAGAAAAAAAATTGCGTGATATTTGCCGAGACCCCCCCCCCTCTCTCCAACGTAAGATTAGATTAGATGAGATTTGACTCGACCCCCTCCCCCCGTTAAACATCTCACGTAATTTATGGACGCCCCCTAAACAATAATTCCGTAGTCCACGCGAGCGAAGCCGCGGGCACAGCTAGTCTATAATATATATAAAACCCAACGTCAAGGGGTGTACTGGAACTGAAATTTTCAATTCCGGCCGGAACTGGAATCACCGAAATTCACCAAAAAATTATATTTTAATTAATATTAATAATAAAATAACTAAAATAAAATAAATAAATTTCATATACATACATAGATTATTATCATAAATTAATATAACATTATTTTATATGGTATTTCTTAAAAATTAGAGGGGTAGAGTCCTACATTATAATATAAAACATAGTATTTTCTACCTATCTTGTAATTTTTACAGCTTCATAAGGTCGATTGTTTTAAATTGTTTATAAATCATATGTTATTTTGGATCAAATCTAACTACATTTCTAGTATGTCAAATTATAAATATGATAAATCACATAAGAAGTTAAAAACAAATTCACAATAGAAAAGATCGTATAAACGGATGGATAAAAGAATAGGTACCAACTACTCGAAATTAAAGCACCAATATGCGTTACTCTAGTCAAGTCACTATAGTGTAATGGTCTTCGAATTATGTTCCATCACCTCTCAGGGTGTTCCGCGAGTCAAAATAAAAATTTGAAAAAAATTATGAAACACACATACTTGTTAACTAGTATTTTAGTACAGTCAACCATTTATATAAGTTTCCAGGAACCCATATAAACAATTGTGCAAAAAAAAAGTTTATAGAATTTTTTTTACTGTTAATCAAAAGACAATTTATTAACAGTTTAATAAAACAATAACAGTTCAAGATATCAATCCCAAATTTACAATGAATGTGCTTAACTATAAAATGTTCCTTTTCCGGGGGTAACAACTTTTAAAAAAATCATTATAATTAGTTAGATATTAAAACTTAATAAAGTGTGCTTTTAGCTACTTTTGTTAGCGTAGCGGATAAACAAATGAAATTTTCTGTCTGACGCTCTCGACTATCAGAATGCGCAATTGTAGTAATAATAAAGTAGTAAAACAAAAAATAACATTAAGTATTTTTAAACCAAAATTAACATCCTAGCAAACCATTGTATATTTTTCCCGCCTTCAATTAAAATTACTCATTTTTTCGAAATATTAGGAAAAAAACATTAAAAAGTATAGTTCACGAACTTCCAGATAGGTACTATTGAAATATTGAATGATCGTTTTTTAATAAAGAAGTGATTTTGTAAAAGAAAAAATACCTTTATTTATTTTTTTGAGAGTTTTAGAAATTATAATATTGTTACTTTTAATTATGTATTATCAATAAAAAATATAATATAATAAATTCCAGTTAATTGGGGCACGGGAACAATAGATTTAATCCTTACTTGAAAAACGGAGAAACAGTGGTTTCTTAGTCACTTAAACTAAAATTGCACCTTAACCACAAAAGTTATGTGATGAGGACTTCTTGTCGAAACACGTGTAGAGTGACATAACTTTTGTGGTTAAGGTGCAATTTTAGTTTAAGAGATTAGTACCCAGTATTATCAAGTTTAAGTAAATGCTCCTTTAACTAACTGTCGTATTATCAACAGATCCAACCGTAATATATTTAATTAAATAGATTTTAATTATCTGCAGTATTTCTTTACAACGTATATTATGTCTATTTTTCATTGAGAGCTTAAATGTTGATTTAAATCACGTTTGTAATACACCAAATTTACTTTAAAGGAGCATTTAGCGCTTAATGAGCTTTAAATTAGTTGATAATACCGGGCATTAATCCTATTAAATAAAAGTTTAATCAGTATTAAGAATTCATATCTATATCTATAAAAGAGTTTGTCCTTAACCACTTACTCATTCACTCACTCACTCACTCATATATCAACGTACAGTCCAAACCCCTGGACCTAGAAACGTGAAATTTCGTATGTGCCTTCCTTTTATGATGTAAGCACCCACAAAGAAAGGATTTTTCGAAATTCAACCCCTACGGAGTTAAAACAGGGTGTCAAAGTTTATATAAAAAAATATTTTTTTTGTTCACATTTAATTGAAACTTATCGAACATACTCTACAATATAAATAATGAAACAATTATTTCAGAATTTCCCAAAATTTAACCCCTAAGGTGTACGGGGGGGGGGGTAGGATAAATTTGTAAAATATTTTTTTTTGTATTCACCGAATGAAACATGGCACAAGTAGGTACTCTACAAGAGAAATATCAGTTACAAAAATTCAACCCCTATGGGAAGGGGGGGGGGGGTAAAATTTTGATATATTTATCTTCATAATTGCTGATGATATTAAAGTAAATTCGAACAAATTAATATTCAATTAAAAATGAAAGTTCGATATTCAAGTCCTAGTAGCATGGGACGGGGACGAGGATGGATTTAGATACGTTTGTCTGTATACCTGCTTTACTTATAAAGGTATATTCGGGCAAAACAGTCATCTATTAAAATAAAAATTATGACATTCAACCCCTAATGGCGGGGGTAGATAGGGTCTATGTATTTGATATGTTTATCTGTATAGCTGCTTACGTTATAATGGTGGAGTCGGGCAAAATAATCTGCAATAAAAAAATTCGATATTCAACCCCTAATGGCGAGGGTAGACAGGGGGTTAGTTTTTACAATTTTTAACTAAAATCCGAGATACTTATGTTTTTTATAGGTAATGAATAAAAATCAATATAAAAAATATGTCATCCCCTATCACGTATGGAGGGTTCTAATTAGTTTCGAAGTTTACGCGAGCGAAGCCGCGGGATTCCGCTAGTATCTGTTATAAATATATTCTCCCAAATAGCTTCTCCGATTAACCGATGCTCCAACTATAACCGGAATCTAATGTATGTATTATGAGCGAGTCTCGTGTATTAATGTCCCGTAACGAAGATTTTAATAATCACAAAAATGTTCAAATATTTTTAAATTCCTTGAATTGTCAGTTTACATTTGAGACCAAACTCGTCGTGATAGAAATTTTTTTTTTTATAACTTACAATCAGTGTTGGTTTCAAGAGTTGTATGTAATCATCACTCTAATAACCCAATTAAAAATAAAACAGGCAAGTGCATGTTGGGCACGCACATGATAGGGTTCCGTAGTCATTCTCACTACGATTTATAAAAAAGAGTTTTTTTCAAAATTTTCGTGACCGAAGGGTTAAAATCAAAAAGTCATTTGACTTTTATTATTGCATTTTAGGAGACCTATCAAATGACACCCCACTCAATGGGGTAAATGAAAAAAATGTGAGTTCACTTTTCAATCTATGAAAAGGGGGTCCAAAATATTTTTGACAATGTTCATTATAATTTTCAGTGAAAGTACTAATTAAAAGCTACATTCTGATTTTTTTTCAGATTTTTTGAATCGATAGTTTAGAAAATAGAGGGGGGGGGGGCGCTCTGACAGTGACATTAAAAAGCAAATATATCGCGACTGAAGGGTTAAAATCAAAAAGTTATTTGACATTTTTTTATTGCATTTTACGAGACCTATTAAATGACACCCCACTCAATAGGGTAAGTGGGGAAAAAAATGTAAGTTCAATTTTCAGTCTATAAAAGGGGGGTCCAAAATATTTTTGACAATGTTCGTTATAATTTTCAGTGAAAGTACTAATTAAAAGCTACATTCTGGAATTTTTTCAGATTTTTTAAATTGATAGTTTAGAATATAGAGGGGGGGGGACGCTTTTTTAACGACTTTGGAGAGCAAATACATCGTGATTAAAGGGTTAAAATCAAAAAGTTCTGATACATTTTTTATTGCATTTTAGGAGACCTTTCTAACGACACCACACTCAATGGTGTAGGTGAAAATTTTTTTTTGAAAACACTTTTCATTTTATGAAAGGGGGGTCTAAAAAATTTTTATTTTCAAAAATCTTATCATTTCTGTTTTTAGGTCATCAATCTACGACCGTATACCAAATTTCATGTTATTATCTCAAAATTTTTGAAGACGGACGGACGGACGGACGGACGAACGGACATGGAGAAACTATAAGGGTTCCTAGTTTTCTACGGAACCCTAAAAACGTAGGTGTATTGAATATAAAAGTAAAATAAAAGTTTTCGTGAATGTTGCTATAAAATTCACTACTTAAGTGTAACTATTTTTCGAAATATGTCAATACAGCCGGATGAAAAGTATTTTTATTACCTATTTGTTTTATAACAATAGGTATATCGTAGTAGATGACTGTATTATTTACTCAATCTATTTAATTATATCAGACATGAGTATGTTATTAAAAATACACACATTTTATTGGTATTTTAAATTATTAGTAGCAGATGCCAGAATAAGATATGCACTTTTTCATATCTTATATTATGCTTATATTATTTACAAATTTATAATATCAGTTTATTAGGTATTGTTATAGTAATACAATATCTAATAAAACGTCAAATTGACTCTAACTTAATTATGAAATCTAGAATGTAATATAAATACAATATAAAATAAAATGTATAACATTAACCTTAAGAAAAATATGTTCAGTTAATTATTTTTCACAATTTAACTATTAAAATTTTTACTTTCTTATACCTATGTATATGAAATATAGTATAAGTAAGTATAGTAAAGTTGATTTTTTTTCAAAATCCGGATTTTGATGGAATTATACTTTTTAACCTTCCCTGAATCCATTCTATTTTCGCCATGATATGTTATATATTCTATTTAGAAATTTTATTGTCTTTGATAGTTGTGTTTTGAGGATCAAGAAACCATTAATAACAATATGTTTTGACTTTTAATAGTGTAGTAGTTTTCTTGCAATTGCTTGTATGGTAGCTTCTTTTCTGAATGATGGAATGAAGTTATCTGAAGGTAGTATGTGTACTATAACTTTTACTTTAATGCGGCAGCTATTTATATTGTAGTGTGATCAGTGGCGGCGTAGGGTAAATTGGCACCCTGGGCGGTTTTTCTTCTAAAAAAAGTGTGACCTTTTTTTTCGTTCTCAACTCAATATTAATCTCTGTAATGTGACACGACCTTTTGTTTTTCATTACAAAAAAAATAACTGGATGTACGAGTGAGTTGTCATTGTGTTACCCCTTGGTGCTTGGCACCCGAGGCGGACCGCCCCCTCCACCCCCCTCTTTCGCCTTGAGTATGATTATACATATAGAAATATGGCTGAAATTTTCAGTACCTTCAATGCTTTAAAATTTCTAGTTAACTAGTTTCAGATAAGTTTTTTATTTATGTTCTGCAGATCATGTATTACTCAAAATTATCATAATTAAATATAATAAACAATATTAAATCGTAGGGGGGTTTACCCTCTCCTATGGCAAACCTTTGATAGTTAAATTCGTGCCATACAATTTATCTTATTTAATATAGGGTTCTAG
This sequence comes from Sialis lutaria, assembly GCA_949319165.1. Taxonomy (NCBI): domain Eukaryota; kingdom Metazoa; phylum Arthropoda; class Insecta; order Megaloptera; family Sialidae; genus Sialis; species Sialis lutaria. The sequence continues at coordinate 10,319,335 of OX439232.1, read as the reverse complement.
GAAAAAAGCCCACAGGAAAAAAGCCCATAGGAAAAATACCCACAGGAAAAAAGCCCACAGGAATAATACCCACAAAAAAAGCCCACACGGAAAAATGCTCACACGGAAAAAAGCTCACACGGAAAAATGCTCACACGGAAAAAAGCTCACACGGAAAAAAGCCCACACGGAAAAATGCTCACATTAAGAAATAAATAGGATACAGATGTTTAACATATTTCATGTACATATGTTAGCTACTGTATTGACCTTATATATTTACAATATAAATACCTGTTCAGCTTGTTACATTATCAATCAAATATTCAATCTAAAAATATATTTACTTAATAATTTTGCCAGAAAGGATTCAAACTCCGGTTTGGTTATAATCTAACAAAGGCGGAGATTGAATTTTCGTATTTTATACTAGATTAATCCCCTTTCGCCCCAATAGATTGCCCTAACCAAGGCGGAGATTGAATCCCCGTTTCTTATACTAGATTAATCCCCTTTCGCCACAATAGATTGCCCTAACCAAGGCGGAGATTGAATCCCCGTATTTTATACTAGATTAATCCCCATTCGCCCCAATATTTTGTTAGCAAAATTAAATATTTGTGATTTTCTATATATTTTATTTAACATATTTTTGATACCTACTTTATTTTTCAATATTTACCGTGTCTCTTGGTAAAACCTAGGTTTTACCGAGTGTATGATGGTAAAAGTTCGAAATTCGGACTTTTACCATTAATAGTTGGTAAAACCTAGGTTTTACCTCAGTTCGGGGTTTTACAGTAACATATATATACATATCTAAAATAAGAATAAATAAAGTTGTGACAGTACAGAAGTTTGGCATATATGAAATCATAAAAAATGACATACAATACAAATAAATAAAAATAATGTGCCGTCTTGAATTAGTACATCTGTATCCTATTTATTTCTTAATGTGAGCATTTTTCCGTGTGGGCTTTTTTCCGTGTGAGCTTTTTTCCGTGTGAGCTTTTTTCCGTGTGAGCATTTTTCCGTGTGGGCTTTTTTCCGTGTGAGCTTTTTTCCGTGTGAGCATTTTTCCGTGTAGGCTTTATTCCGTGTGAGCATTTTTCCGTGTGAGCATTTTTCCGCGTGAGCATTTTTCCGTGTGGGCTTTTTTCTGTGGGTATTTTTCCTGTGGGCTTTTTTCCTTTGGGTATTTTTCCTATGGGCTTTTTTCCTGTGGGCTTCTTTCCGGTCACCTTAATATAGATATTTCTACCTTCCAACGTGGTCTATGTGGACCCCATGGGGGTTTATGGAAGTAAAAGGGGTCTACAGTATACCAAGGGTCTAGAGGGGGTCATTTACAATTTTTAATTCACAAATAATTACAGGGTGGGTCTATGCACTTTGTCATTCCTTCAAAAAGGATCTACGTGCAAAAAGGTTGGGAACCCTTGTTCTAGCAAGGACCATATTTATACATTTTTCAATTAATATTTATATATTTATTATATCATATTTTCAGAGTTTAAATATCTTACGAGCGCTACTGTATTACATACTTATTATTATTAGAAAAAATAGGAGGTGCACATCTAGAGTATATACAAGAACCTTAAGTTTAAAATTTCGTGTCTGTAAGTCTTACAGTTTTGGCTGTAGAGCGTTTACAGACACACACATAGACGTCATTGAGATAATGGTTCTATATGATTCAGGGACCCTCCAAACGCGTAATTCTGTTAAAATGTCAAGTTCGAATTTTTTCGTGATTATAATACTTTACATTTAATGTATGTATAAAAAAGTCAAAATATTAATGTTACCGCAATAATGAAATCTAATATTCAACATTATTTTTTTCTTCTAATTTTTACTATACATATGCGACTGTAAAAAGAACAAAAAATACTTGCTAATAAGTAATTATCTATAAAAATGGTATTAACAACATGTAAACAACGTTAAACCTGTAAGTATGACGTAATATAAAAAATTAAAGCTGTAAAATCATTTAACATACTTTTTATCCAACCTGTTTATTAAATGTAATTTAAAATGGATCGTATTCTATTAACTTTCTTATTGGTTTCTGAAAATACCATAATCCAAATAAAATACAATAATTGTTGTGACAATTTTTAAAAATAATGTATTGTTATATTAAGTAAACAATAACATTGAATTTTGTATTTATTTTTGGGCCAAAATGTATATGATAAAAAAACTAACAAATATGACAAAATATGATAATATACTATGGTCAAAGTTCCACGGGTCATAAAATATACCACGAGTTATCTGGGCTGGATTCGATGTGTTTACTATACGTCAGCGGTCTACAAAATGTAGGCCACAGCGCGTATACAATTTACTTATTGTTAGTTATTTAATTTAAATAATGTATCAATACCGCTACGTTAGGCTGATAACTTCAAATATTTGAAGTATCCTTCAATAATTATATTTAGAAAGTGATTAATTCTAATTATAACAAAATCGATTAATAACTTTAATACAACATATCGGTTTTAACGACTCAAAATAAAAGAACCTCAATGTCGATATAACCGATTTCGACTTTTATAATTGTATATAGGCATTAATGAAATGTAGTTTATATACACTTTCTGAACAGAAAGTGTTAACTTGAGTATTTTTTCTGTATAGGTACTGATGTATAAAAAGTCTTGTGCTGACCAAACCAGTTTATTTTTGACAAAATAGCAACAATGAGAGTGAGAGCTGACAGATCTAACCTGAGGTGCCGGAGCTATGGGGGGCCCGGTGCGGCGTGCAAAAATGTATAATAATTATATTAAATCGTGTCATAAGCGTGACCCGCAGTGCGTGATCAGGCGTACAAAAAAAATATAATTCGTGAGCGTAAGTGATCGTTAATGTTTTCTGTCACCGTGAGTGAATGGGCGTGACTAAAAATATTTTCTTCGTGAGTGTGCGTGATTGTAAGCAAATATTTCTCCGCGCCCAGCACTAATCTATCTTACGCATACTGTATATGTATATCATAAATCGAAAATTCATTTTTTTCAAACCAACATTTCATTGAAACTGAAAGTTATTCGAAAAGATTAAGAAATAAGTAGTGACCGACCGAAACTGATTTTTGAGCCGAAACCGAAACCGAAACCGAATTTCGGTTTTCTTCTCAGTTTCGGCCGAAACCGAAACTTTTTACAAAAATTTTTTGAAACAAGTTTACTTATAGTGCGGTCATAGAAAAATCTACTTACAGCAAATTTTTTGGTTTAAAAAAATCCATACCTAAGATTATGGATAAATCCGTCTTCCGCACGGTATAATTAATTTTAGCGGGTGAAATAAGTAAAATTCTTAATTTTTGAGGTCTTACTAATATATATTTGAATTTGTTTCAAACTCTCCTCTTTCAACTAGATTTTTTTTGTAATTTGTTTTGAACAATAACGAACGTTAATCGGGGAAAAATTATTTACGGCAACAATCCGAAAAATATCAGAAAAACGTAAATAACTTTTTTCTTCCATTTATTTTAATCTGAAATTATTAGGAAAATTATATCAGATTTTTTTTGTAACTTTTGCTCTTCAAAATATGAAAGCAAAAAAAATTTTTTTTTAATCTGAAATCATTTTCCTAGTTACATCAGATTCAAATAAATATTTTTTGTTTTTACAATTTTCCTCTAAAGTTAATGGGTTTCGAGTAAAAAATTAGTGAATATCTAAAATTTAAAATTATTTTTTTAAATATTAAGAAAAATGAAATCATATAAAAATTTGCTTAAAACAAAAGCTACTTGTTTTTTTTCCAAAAAATAAGATACCGTAATAAAAATATAGGTTTCCATTTGACAAAAAAATGTTGGGCCTATTTGACCATGAAGACGTCCAGAAAATCAAAAATTAATAACGCCATTTCGGGTTCCCATCAAAACCAAACAACTTTTATTTGAAGAATTTTTTGATTTAATTGATAGATAAAAAAAATTAGGGGGGGGGGTGATAGATTAAAATGGGACACCTGTATATGTACGTTTATAAACATTTGAAGGAGCATTAAAAACCCTACAATTTGAGATAAACAAATTAGTTAGACAAAGATGTCAAACAATTTTTTTTAAGTTTTGACGGTAATTTTTTATATTTTAAAATCAATATTGGTAGGTTCATTAACGATCATAAGAAGTACATTATCTCTAATTTTCATCAAAATATTCTTATTTGGTGCAAAGTAATTGAGAGAAACAACAATCTGTTTGTATATTTTTTTCGGTTAGTTATTAAAAGTTATATTATTCCACACCCCTCCCCACACATTTCAATAGAGGGTTTTCTTACGAGTGACTCTAATTATTTATTTTGGTCGATATTGATCAAGTAAAAGCCGTGATATTCACAAAAACCGAACGATACACAGAAAAATTTACGATTTTCCGGAAAAATTGTGAAAAAAATACCGCGCAGAAGATGGATTTAAATATTAAACAAAAAAGTTATGTAAAAAATAAAACAAACATGTATAAAAATATCATATTGTTCATAAAAAAGACGTGACTCACAGTTTCGGCAAAGCCGAAAGTTTCGGCCGTTTTATGGCCGAAACCGAAACTTTGCCGAAACACGTATTTTAGGCCGAAACTAGCCGAAACCGAAACCGAAACCGAACCTTCGGTCGGTCACTAGAAATAAGTTCTCTTAAATATTTTTAATATAAATCATATAAAATCAACGGAACAAAAACTCTTTATAAAACGTAAACAGGAAAGGCTATTCAAAAATATAAAAGGTAGAACAATAGAAATTTTTAGTAAATAATATATTATTGTAACAAACAACAAATATTATAAAAAACAAAATCAAATCAAAAATAAACTCTCCAAATCGTGAGGTTAATGCCAAAAGTTTATAGTAATTATCTAAATAAAACAATAAGTTATAATTATAAGCGCCATTATAAAAGTTAACAATCCTTTCATTTATGTAATAGCAGACATAATAATATTAATTTGTTTTAAACCTAATTATTTATACATAAATTAAAATAAGTATTTTGTATATTACCTACAAATATTTGCAAATTGTGAATTTGTTTACCAATTTTTGGATTTGAAAAAAAAAAGTTAGGTTTTTATAATCTCTTTAAAAAATACTGAAGACATAGGTATAAGATAATTCCTATAAAAAGTTACCAAATTACAGCACTAACCATACGATATATAAAAAAAATAAATAAAAACAACTTACAGATTAATTGTTTCCATTTTGATTGAGCAAGAAAAGTATTCGTTTTCATCTTTGGATCAATCGAGTTGATTTTAACAAAAAACTCCGAAATACTCGGTCCTTTCATAAACACGCGCGACTTTTTAAGTTTCTTTCCGTTCTCTTGAATCTCTCGCGATAAATTCGTTATAGTATTCAGGCAAACTTTATCCGGCAACAAATCCGTTTCTACCATTTTAAAACGTTTCACAAAAATATTAAATAACTGTACAACAATTATAAAATTAAATTTAAAAACATAACTAGATGCTACACTGCAACCGGCACTATGTAGAAAGAGTTAATAATTTTTATTTATTAAAATGATTATTATAACATGCAGATAATATTATTATATTTAAAAATATTTATCACTAACATTATTAATAAGGCAGCATACGACGTAGTATCAATACTGTAAACAAATAATTTTGTTCATTTCGGGTTATCTCTAGTCATTCTAAAGGAGCTGCCCTCTCTCCGAACTTCATCTCGCGCGTCATGATCAAATCTCCTAGACGACGTTGTCGGTACATATACCAGTTATAGTCCATGCGCGCACACACTCATGCATGTATCTATAATATTATGTATATAATGAAGGTAATAACAGATTGTAAAAAATACCTCAAATTCGCATGTTAATTTAAATACCTTATTATTAATATTTTTACATATAAACCAGTAGTTCTTAACACAGGGGTATTTACTTAATAAAGGAAATACTTCATTTTTTCTTGTTGATTAATAACTTAATTTCTTTGAGATTTAAATAAATTTTCTTTATTATTTATTTTATTTTTATTTTACCTATATTTATTATTTAATAAATATGATTCCAAAGGTATGCCAAAAGTTAATAGTAGATTGACGTAATAATTTTTTGCAAAAACTTTATACGAACATGTGTTCGGACATTTTTTGTGAGGAAGTTATAGCCCTCCATAGATTTTGCCCATTAGTTTTTATTTATTATTATGATACATTTACGGAATTTGATAATCGGTTTAGTATTAATAATGTTATTGATTTCTAGTATCAACCAATTACAATTTAGACCAGGTTTGTATGGATCCAGTGAGCCCGTCGATTTTTAACTAGTATTGCTTCCTCGCAATATCGAAGATACGAGAAGCTTTGTTATCGTTTTAAAACGAGAAAAAAAATTTGTTCTCCGATTTTAAAAATTTTACCGGATCTATCCGTTTCAGGTCAAGACAAACACTTTTTGTTCCGTGTCTGTCTGTCTGTCTGTCTGTGTGTGTGTGTGTGTGTGTCTGTCCCCCAATCCTTGTCACACGCTTAACTCATGAACCACTGAACCGATATTGATGAAACTTGGTTGGTTGGTTGGGTCTGGCTTGAGGACGGTTTCATTTCAAAATAATTAAAATTGTGTGTAAGGGGGAGGGGTGACATCCAAAAAGATTTATTTTTTGAAGATATCTCAAGAAAGACACATGTTACGTGAAAATTTTATAGAACCTTTTTTGTAGAGCATTCAATTCTCTATAATATAGGTCACCTACTTTTGTTGTAAAATATTCCCTTACAAAGATCTATCTCAATTTGACTTAAGAAAATCGTCATTTGTTTTTTTAAAACTGCTATTTACTTTGACATATTAAATGTCACTTTGACGTTTTAAATGTCATTTTGACATTCGAATAGCAGAAAAATAATGATTTTGATTGAAATTATCAAAAAATTCAAAATATACGACATAATAACCAGGCGCGTATTAATAAAAATGTCAAATTAATTTTTTTTATTAAAATCGTATGAAAATAAATGGTTGATGAATTTAGCACGAGAAAGCACCGTGCATTTACAAGGCAGAGTATTTTTATTCTTTAATTTATTCCCGAGTTTGGCACTTATATAAAATTACAAAACACAAAATACACAAAAAATTATTCATGACTTATTTGTCATAGAATCAACAGTTTACGAGAATATCGATACAAAAGAAAGGACTGCAGAATTTTATTTAATATCACAGAAAAAAACTCGATCTTATTGAAAATTTGAGATGGAAAACAGTTTAATAAATTTATCTTGTTAATGAGACATTACATATTTCCTCAATAAATGTGTCGGTAGAGATAGCTTATACTCGGGTACCGCACTTCCTTGTCTAACGAGCTCTGATTGATTGACATCGTGAACCGATTCTCTATACTAAAAATATTGAAATAGCGGTAACCATGGATACAACTGAACCATGTTTAGAATATTAGGAGCAAAGCAGTACATCGAAAAATATCTTTATCAGCGCACGCTTGCACAGTATAAAGTTATTTCTCCAGTTATTTTACATTTCTATGTGGAATTTAGAGCAATGATAATTCAACTTATTATAACACAGTTGGCGAATCTGACCGTATGAAAAAATTTAAATACGTAATATCAAAACTGTTTTAATACCGCTGGTGTTTATTTACCATGCGTGCGCGAAACTTGTAAAACACTTCATTAAGTTTCAAGGAAACTATCAGATAGGTTTGATACCTTATTTAAAAGTGCTTGCAAGCTTGCATATTTTGTTAGCTCATTTATACTACCGACATAAACGTGTCTAACCCGCAGCCCACACAATCGTAAATATTACGACTTAAAGCTTTAATTTCCTATCCTCATATCCATGGACATACTGTTTGTTAAACCTATATGTACTCATCGTGGGTCTATGTGTTAAACTTAACATAAATGTTGCAAAAGATATTGTGACTGGCTGTCACTGGCTAAATCGGTATAATGAATGGTCAAAAAAAGGCTTTAATATTATTACGTGTTAGTGATATTTATAATAGTAATATAATACATTTATTGAAAAATAGTTATATTTGTAGGTAGGGTGACCAGGTCTCTTAATTCTAAAATGCGCAAGGACGTGACGTACGTATAGTATATATATACGTACATATATACATCTAATACTAATTAAGAGTTCGAATTAAATAAGTGAACCGCCTTGTGAATGAAAAAATATTGATCTCGATAGATAAGTAGGTATTATCAAAACATTGACCTTTAACAGCTGAAAATTAAAAATATATGTATATTAGTGTCAATTTATGTATTGGTATGTACTCATGCACACTCACCTCGCACATTAAAGACCTTCATTTTAACGATGGGCCAAACGATCAGTTTAGCGACCTTCCCTCATCCCCACCATAATACTACCGTGACTGCTATATTTCTGCGCGAAATTTAAATCACCAAATGACGTTCAAGTCTTCTATGTAGATTATCATTCAATACTTATTAAGAATATTTTAAAAAAATTATCGCGCGACACAAATGTTATTTTCATGTTATGTCCGAAGTTGACATTTATCACTTATCTGAATTTCCATCGTGAAAATCGAACAAATGTCTACAAACCGGAATTTTATTATAAAGCTACTTATTACTATAGGTATAGGTTACATACAGGTTGTCTAAATACTAGGGGACACCATGGGGATCTCGGAAACTATAAGAGATAGAGATTCGGTTAAATGAGAGAAAAGTTACCTTTAAGGGGGAACAGAGATATTTTGAAAAATAAGTATATAAAGTTGCATATCATTGAAAAGGTAATAAAATCTTCTGTTCAAAAATTACAAAATTTCATATTGCTTCTATTTAAAAAAACATAAGTTAGTGTCATATCTCAAAAACAATGAGATACTAAACCCTACAGCATTTATTTGGAACAATTTTTTTTAATTTCAAGTCGCTTAAGAAATATTCACGATGAAAGATTTCGGAGTAAAATGGTTTTTGGCTAATATCTAGTAAGCTATGAAAATTTTGTAAAATGTAAATGCACCATTGAACTGTTCCCCCTTAAAGGTAACTTTTCACTCATTTAACCGAATCTCTATCTCTTATAGTTTCCGAGATCTTATAGTTTCCGAGATCCCCATGTGTCCCCTGGTATTTAGACACCCTCTATGTATGTACAGTATTTACAAATTTACATTTCTATTTTACATTAATGACAAAACCGTTTTTGTCCATACAATAGCCAGTTTTTCTCACTTGTCGGCATGGGTTCCTCTCGGCGTCGTTACAGTAAATGGTTGAATTATCAACACCATCGTGAAACTGCGAGGTGAGTGTACTTACATAGTAAATACCAGAGTCAAAGTCACGGACAGTAAGTTGAAATATCCAAATTATTGGTATCCGGTTAGTTATTCGTCCATAATTCACCGCCGGAAAGTTCACCGCTAGGAAAGTTTATCGCTGGTAAATAATTATTTTAATGGTTTTTTAAATAAAATTAACTTGTTTTAGTGAACTGAGGCTTGAATATAATGGTGGGTTTTGACATGAGCATATTATTCCGAACGAATCGATAAGTTTCTCCGAACAGAACGAGCACATCGAACATTTTCTAAAGCTTATCGGTAAATCGTAAAATATCAAAGAAATAATAAGCTTGTGGTATTCATATCGTGAAGACTAGGGATTGCAATCCCGGGATCCCGCCTAATAATTTGATCTCGAAATCCCGGGATTAGAGACACATAAATACCGGGATTTCGGGATTTTTTAATAAATAAATCTGTATTTGTATTCTGATATTTTTATGAGGATATTGTAACGCTAACCCATATAAAAAGTGAAATTTTTAGGTTTGGCGCCAACACATCTGGTTGCAATAAAGACGACCATTTTAGAAACTGTACACTTACAAGAGTCTACTGGCTGCATTGTTTTTTTTCCAAGAATGTGTAAAAAAATGCATTTTAACAAATTTTAAGGATTGGTATACAATATTCAAATATATTTACCATTTACGTCTGTGGTGTATAAGGTTTTCGACATAGAACTAGTGACATTTAGTATCTGATTACATTTCTTTTTAAATCAAAAATATGTGAAATTAAATAGTGCACAAGAATTTTCTGTGTAGAAATACTTTTTACGAGAAGTGAATTGACATTGGACAATCTGCAAAATGCAAAACATTCAACAAAGAATTAAGGTTCCATAATAGGACTTGTACATTTAAATTCTATTTATGAAATCAATTTATTATTTTTCGACGAAAGTTCACTGTATGGATATTTTCCTTAATCATAAGTAAAACCGTATAAGTACACATTTCAAAACTAGTTTAATATATTTTTTTAAATAGATTCTAATCCCGGGATCCCGGGATTTGAAAATTGTCCAATCTTGAAATCCCGGGATTGAAAATTTTGATCGGGATTGCAATCCCTAGTGAAGACGTGTATTAGTAGTGTGCCTTGTACAGCATTAATGGTGATATTGATTACATATATTTTAAATTAAAATAAAGTAATTGGATAGGCAATAGGTACTTAATCTGACCCTGTACATTGTTTAATTTTACTAAATACATGAGTATGAGAAATATCGATTACTATTGAATTGCAAAAACATGGATTATATTATCATAAATAAATAAAAATGATGCAAGTGAGACAGTTTCTTTACCAAACATTCCTTCTAGGTACTTTTTTTTATTTCTTGTCAAAACAGACTGTATCAATTTTTTTGTCTGTTTAAAATGTAAAAGAAAACTTAGTTAATTAATTAATAATTTAGCCCCCCCCCCGCGCGTTTTTGTCACCAGCGAGGGGTCTGATATTTTGACACTCGATAATTTGAATCTCTTAATAATTTGAAGTTTTTTTCCGACCCCTTGAAAGACTCTCGATAAAATGAAAAAAAATATCCACATATCATCGTCCCCTCGGTTAACACTATAATTTGAAGTTAGTGTTTCCCAACGCTCTATAATTTGAAGTCATTTGAATCACTTCTGTAAGTTCTGTAATTCGTTTAATCACGTATGATCATGCACAAACTTGTCCTTTGTTTAAGTACATTGTTACGTACATAATTTTAATCTTCGCCCAAACTTAGTTAAATTTAAACCGGGTTTTTTCGAATGCCTTAAATCAAAATAAGCTCTAGGAAGAATAATTGTCTTTCAATTGATGACAAACGGCGTGTTATTGAAGCTGCGGAAAATGGAACATTGAAAAAATCTGTCAAGACATAAACGGCTGTATGTCATAAGGGTTCCGAAGCATAGTATACTACATGAACTGATTGGAGCCACTTACAGGAGCATTTTTGAGTTAGAAATAAGTATAAATAAAATAATATAAAAAATACTTTTTAAAAACAAGCTTTTATTAAAAATGTACTAAAAAGTAAAAAATAAATTTTCAGCTATCACAAAAATTTCAGGTTTTCATGACCAAAACCAATTAAAGCGCAGGGCGCTTACGAAGGCAAATGAATAGCTTATAATTAATTAATTATTTCATTATTGTATTTATAAAATTTTTAAGTAGTTTAAAAAAAATATTTGATTTAATGTGCAAATTCCTATTCTTATCTTATATCAATTTATACTTCATTTATTATTTCGCATAAAATTTTTTATTCATACATTTGTCTTTATAGCGCCCCGCGCTTTTATTGGTTTTAGTCATAAAAACAAAAAATTTTGTGGTAGCTGAAAATTTATTTTTTACTTTTTAGTATACATTTTTAATGGAAGCTTGTTTTTAAAAAGTATTTTTTTATATAATTTTATTTTCAATTTTTTAGTTACTGATTAACTAACTAACTTACATACTAACAGGTAAAGCATTAGTCGTTACTATTCCCACCAAAACTCCATTACCAATTATTTCAGATTTTTTCAGCTAGTAGTTATCAAGCTGGAGGAGGGGTGGACACATTTTTTTTCTTGAAGCCCCATGCAGGCGCCATTTTTGATTTTGAAAAAAAAAACATTCTACTCATTGAGATCTACATTTCGACACCCTACATGCCTAGATGAAAAAATAAAAATAATTTTTTATGACACCCCTCCCTAGTTCTCAAAAATTTTAAATGATATTGGTGACTTTAATATTTGTCGATGGTAGTCTCGCCAAAGCCTCGTTAGTTACCTACCCAATTTTTCTCAGATTTGGTTCGGGTTCAGATTCAGGTTCGCTGACTTTGAAATATAGCGGTTCGGTTCGTGTTCATGAAAAATACGGGTTTGCTCGGGTTCGGTTTCAGGTTCAGGTCCCTGGTACCAACTACTAATTGAACCATTTATGTACATAGTATATGCATTAATTTTTTAAAGACCACATTGTACATATACCGGGTGAATTTTTTATCTTGAGACTGCTTAATATCTGGAAAACTACGGATTTTTTACGGAAAATTTTTAGTACAAAAGTTTCAGGAATGGGAGAGGCAAAATCAATGGAGGTAACAATTTTGATCTTGAGTGGAGGTTATAAGGTCATTTTGGGGTCAACTATTTTTTTTCAAATGGAAACCTATTTATTTTTTGCAGATTCGTACTTTGCAGAATAAAAGGAACAATTTTTGTCTAAAAAGTTTTTTAAAAAACCTTAATTTTAAGGTTATTTATTTTTCGTTTTTTACATAAAAATTTTTTTTTTTGCGTTTAAAATTTTTAAAATAGGTAATTATACAAGACGTTTAAAGAAAATACAGATTAAAAAAAAAAATTTGTATAATTTCAGTGTTTTTCAACGCAAAAAAAATATTTTATTGTAAAAAAGATAAAAAAACATTCAACTTAATTTCTTAATCTGCATTTTTTCATAAACACCTTGTATAATTATTTCAAAATTTTTGAACGTAAAGAAATTTTTTTTAATGTAAAAAATGAAAAATAAATGACCTTAAAATTTCAGGTTTTTTAAAAACTTTTAAGATAAAAGTTGTTTCTTTTATTCTGCAAAGTACGAATTTGCAAAAAAATAAATAGGTTTCCATTTTTTTTAAAATAGTTGACCCCAAAATGACCTTAAAACCTTCACTCAAGATCAAAATTGTCTATTGTTTTTGCCCCTCCAATCCTGAAACTTTTGTACCAAGCATTTTCCGTAAAAATTCGTCGTTTTCCAGATATTAAGCAGTCTCAAGATAAAAAACTCACCCAGTATACAGGATGTCCCAGGACTGTGTCAAAGCTCAATATTTCATTTATTATAAGAATTGGAAGAAAACTTTAAATGCAAAAGTTGTCAAGCTAGAGTAGCGGCATAGTTTGAAAATAGTTACATTTATACAGGGTGACCCATAACTGCGTTACAAATCAAAATTATGTTTTTTTAAATACAAACTATATATATATTTTTATTTTATAATCTAAAAGCATTCATTTTTCTGAGTATTTTGATATATCATGTATGGGATTATACAGAGGGGTTTAGAAATAATGACCAATTTTGTAAGAAAATAGGAACATTTTTAACACCTTATAATTTTCTAATTACAAAAAAAATTGTTTTCTGTTTCAAGTAGTTTTGGCATGTTCTCTATTATTGCGATATTATATCAAACATTTACAAAATTGTATTATTTGTACAGGCTGTATCAAAACACTGAACCTAGTTTTTTTCAAAATTTTCAAAGGGAACATCCTATATATTTTTACATTTTCGAATTGCCTGTTCAATTCTCAACACATTTTACAAACCATATTCTATACCTAAATTCAGCCGTTAATAAGTCATTAATTTTATATTAAAATCTTAAGATTTTTTTAAAAACAATACAACTTTATTATATTCCATAAAATAATTAAATTTTTATGTTGTTAAAGTTTGTAAGCTCTATTAGTTTGTTAAGTTATTTTTAAGCGAACTGTATTTTTGATTTTAATAAAGTTGTATTGTTTTTATAAAACATCTTAAGATTTTAAAATAAAATAAATAACTCTTTAACGGTTGGATTTAGGTATAGAACATGGTTTGTAAAATGTGTTGAGAAATGAACATAGGCAATTCAAAAATGTAAAAAAATATAGGATGTTCCGTTTGAAAATTTTGAAAAAACTAGGTTTTGTGTTTTGATACACCCTGTACAAATAATACAATTTTGTAAATGTTTGACATAATATCGCAATAATAGAGAATATGCCAAAACTACTTCAAACAAAAAACAATTTTTTTAATGTTATTAGAAAATTACAAGATGTTGAAAATGTTCCTATTTTCTTACAAAATTGGTCATTATTTCTAAACCCCTATACATGATATATCAAAATACTCAGAAAAATGAATGCTATTAGATTATCAAATAAAAATATATAGTTTGTATTTAAAAAAAACATAAGTTTGATTTGTAACGCAGTTATGGGACACCCTGTATAAATGTAACTATTTTCAAACTATGCCGCTCCTCTAACTTGACAACTTTTGAATTTAAAGTCTTCTTCCAATTCTTATAATAAATGAAATATTCAGCTTTGACACAGTTCTGGGACATCCTGTATGTACTTTTATTCGAACTCTTGTTTATTTGAATTTTTCCTTACTTCCTCTTGCTTTTTCGAACTTAGTAATTTGAACTATTTCTCTGGTTCCTTGAGTTTCAAATTATAGAGAGTCGACTGTACTATATAATATAGATATGTAAAATATATATGTATGTTATATGTCAATGGCCCTCTTAAAAAATTTTGACTCCCCTCTAAAAAACTTAACTGTATATTTTCTAAAACCCATTTTGTTTTTACTACCTATGATTTTTCAAATAAATAAAATACGAAAAAGAAATATGTATGTAATTCCTATATACAACAAACATAAATGCATGAATGAATAATTGTTTTGAACTTTTGACGTCATAACATGTAGGTATCTAACTTGTTTTTTTTCCAGGTCATTCACATTTTGTGTCAATTTATGAAATATCAAAAAAAAGCTGCCATGGGTGCAACGGGTATTCTTATACATAATACCGAAAATAAACCGTGTACCTATACGTGTATCATATATCTACTGAAATAAAACGAATATTTCAGGCTAACTGATAAAATAAAGAAAGGTTCTCTTCTTTTTCCCATAGAACCCCCCCCCCTTTTCCCATAGGAAGCTTTACAGCACCCCCCCCCCCCACCACCACCATCGTAAAAAAGTGGGAATTCTCTTTAAAAAAAGGGGGGGCGAACCCCCCCCTCTTTTCCCATAGGAATCTTTACAGCCCCCCCCCCCCCCCCCCACCAACACCGTAAAAAAGTGGGAACTCTCTTTAAAAAAAGGGGGGGCGAATCCCCCCCCATTTCCCATAGGAGGCTTCCTATCTTTCAAGTTGGATCAAACTGCACACGGTGTACAAATTTGATTAAAATCGGTTAAGTAGTTTAGGAGTCCATCGCGGAGGAACAACGTGACACATATATATATTTTTTAGAATTTTCGCTTAAAAAACGGTGGAAAATGAGAAGTATAATTTGGGGGGTGATTTTTTATACTAACCCCTGAATTGACACCTACCAAAATAATCTGCCGTGTGCCACAGGACTTTCTTATACATATCAATGACAGTAAACAGTGTACGTGATCAAATTATAGATAATAATATTACCTACAATTTTCAACTTGGCCATTTTTCTCTAATTCGCACTGTTTCAGTGTAATTCGAAAAATTCAAAAATCGATGTAGGTAAACATCCGTTTCCGGTTGAATGATCGTTTTCAAAAATAGGATGTTTTCTTCCCAGGCAAAAATCAATCTTAAGTATAAAATTCCACCTTTCTACGATTTGTCGTATTTGAGTTACAGCGTCTACAGACAGACCGACAGACCGACAGACAGACCGACAGACACACAGACATCATGGTGAAAATAGTCAGAATGGATTCAGGGAAGGTCAAAATTGATAATTCCATCAAAAACCGGATTTCGAAAAAAATCGCGTTTACTATACTTACTTATACGCTAGGAAACCATCTGTCAAAAACGACACGTCGCCACCTAGTGTGCGCCGTTAGCAACTTTGGGTATATTACTTTTCAAAAAGGACAGCCGAAAGTAATGTTCCCAAGTTCCGATTTCGTTAATTTTTTTTCTTATCTATAAACCTATGTATGAAGAAGTACTTGACCAAGTTTTAATTAATTTTAATAATTATTTTAGCTGTAATTAATTATAATTTGAAAATCGAAAACCTTTTTTTTCTACTTAATGGTTTGATATAATTGGATGATATTTTCAGTAAAACTTAAGGGTAATATAAGGTCTTGAAAAATATTAATTTTTTATTTTTACTAAATTTTTTCATAGCAAATTTTTATTTTTTATTTTCAAATGTCCGATATCACCCAATGAGTAAATTACGGGGTTAAAACACAAAGTTATGTGTGTTATATTAAAATCTGTATTGAAGAGTATCAATCTTTGCGGATTATAAGGATTCGACCCGCGAAATTTGTCTATTTTCGATTATTTTTGATAACCTTCTCTTTTTTAGAAGTCGGTTTAAAATAAGAAAATTTCGGGGTCAAATTCTAATAATATACAAAGGTTGATACTTATCAATACAAATTTTAATATAACATACATAATATAACGGCAATTATCCATTTTTTCCTTTCAATTATATGACAGATTGGTTTGACAGTAACCCAAAATTATTTATTTTTGCCACTTGGCGGCGCCAGGATCGATGGTTTCCTAGCGTATACTATATGTATATTTCATATACATTGGTATAAGAAAGTAAAAATACCATAACTCCTAAACGACTGACGATGGAAGGGTGTAATTTTATATTTATAATAATCTTTCATCTGGGAAGACAACCACCTTATTTTTAAAATGATCACTAAACCGGAAACGGATGGTTACTCTTGTAATTTTTTGAATTTTTTGAAATAAGACAAAAATGTTTTAGATAAAAAATGTCGAGTATGTTATTATCTATAATTAATTCCCCATACATTTTTTTCCAACACTTATGATTTAGCCAGAAATAATTTTTTTAAAATCATTATTTAAAATAATCTATACTGGTTGTCTGGTGATTTGACCGTACGGATCACGACTCATACCGTCATGTCACCCGGCGACCACTGCAAACTAAATAAAATAGAGTGTACAGTGTTCATTCACAATATTATGTATAAGAAAGACCCATGGTACCTATAGCAAACACGTACAGTCTCTGTAATACGTATAAGAAAGTCCCATGACACTCATGGCAGATATTTCTTCTCTGTTATGAACCATTTGAAATGTACTTAAAATCGAATACTTAGTAAAAAAAAAAAAATTAAATTTGTTTTTTTCGATTAAATGAATAGAACATAAATTATAGATAACTAGCTGACCCGACAGACGTTGTCCTGTCTTAACTATGAATATTGAATTCGTTTACTACAAAAAAAATGAAAGCGTCAGTCGAAAAATAATAGCGTTAGAAGTGAAACTTTTTTTTTATTACGGAATGCAAAAACTGTCAAAGAGGAAATAGACAGAAAATTTACTCACAACCAAAACAGAAATTATTTGTAATATAAATTAAACACCACAAAATAAGACAAACACTACAGTATAGTTGCCTATAATTATACCCAAAACCCAAGAATGCATATGAAAATCAGCGCGGAAGCTTTAAAATTATACCCAGAAGCCTAGATGCATACGAAAATTTACTCTACAACAACCCCCCTCCGTTTCCCATAGGAGGCCTCCTATGTTTCAAGTTGGATCAAACTGCACACGGTGTACAAATTTGATTAAAATCGGTTAAGTAGTAATTTACTCTAGCCATAAGAGGCTTTACAGCCCCCCACCACCTCCCCGTAAAAAAGTGGGAACTCTCTTTAAAAAAGGGGGGGTTCGCCCCCCCCCATTTCCCAAAGGAGGCTTTACAGTCCCCCACCACTATCACCGTAAAAAAGTGGGAACTCTATTTTAAAAAAGGGGGGGCGAAAAAGGGGGGGGCACCCCCCCCCCTTTTCCCATAGGAAGCTTTACAGCCCCCCACCACCACCACCGTAAAAAAATGGGAACTCTCTTTAAAAAAAGGAACGGGGGGGGGCAACCCCCCCATTTCCCATAGGAGGCCTCCTATGTTTCAAGTTGGATCAAACTGCACACGGTGTACAAATTTGATTAAAATCGGTTAAGTAGTTTAGGAGTCCATAGCGGAGGAACATGTGACACGTAATTTATATATATTAAGATAATATTACCTACAATTTTCAACTTGGCCATTTTTCTCTAATTCGCACTGTTTCAGTGTAATTCGAAAAATTCAAAAATCGATGTAGGTAAACATCCGTTTCCGGTTGAATGATCGTTTTCAAAAATAGGAGGTTTTCTTCCCAGGCAAAAATCAATCTTAAGTATAAAATTCCACCTTTCTACGATTTGTCGTATTTGAGTTACAGCGTCTACAGACAGACCGACAGACACACAGACACACAGACATCATGGCGAAAATAGTCAGAATGGATTCAGGGAAGGTCAAAATTGATAATTCCATCAAAAACCGGATTTCGAAAAAAATCGCGTTTACTATACTTACTTATACTATATGTATATTTCATATACATTGGTATAAGAAAGTAAAAATACAAGTTATTTGTTTATTAGTTAGCTATTATATGTAAAAATTGCAGAAGAGTCGAATTGGTGGAACATAGTAAAAAAAATCGTACCAGATAATCAGATATCCATATAAAATAGTGTATTTGTATAGACCAGTAACGTTATGAAGATTCCCATGTAATCACTTGTAGATGGGGAGGCAACAACCAAATGTGGTCATCATAGCAACCCGCCAAATTTGTTAATTGGCATATAGGCAACTCAGCTAGATAGGTCCTAAGGTCAAAGGACGCTGCCTTTTGATAGGACTGCCCGTCAGATATGTAAAAAAAATAGGCGAAAAATTCATAGCAACCCGTCAGATATTTATAAAATTTGTTAATTTTGATTTTTTATGAACTGCCATATAAACATCTGACGCCTAAATTGTTGCTTTATTTTTTTAGAATAATTTAAACATGTAAAAAAATAATGACCGACATATTTAAAGCCGCCCGTTCAAAATCTTTTTTATTCAATAGATTTAAGTTTCCTGAACAAGAAAATGATTGTATCTGACGCCTCAGTAGTTGCTTTATTTTTTAATAACAATTTAAACATGTCAAAAAATAACCAATTAATGAATGTATTTATTTTTATTATTATTATTATTATTGTGTATTTTCAAAAAAAAGGTCAAAAATATCAAGCCTAACCACTAAAAAATTGTTTTTACAATAAAAAAATTTATGTTGCCTGAGCTACGAAATTGTCTGACGGGCTCTCCAAATCAAATGCAGCACTTTACGCGTCAGATTTATATATTTTTTGCATAAGGGGACATTATTCTACAAGATGGTATGAAAATCTGACAGGCTGCTAAAAATTAGTTGCCTCGTTTTTTTAACATCTTTGTCCCGCTATAAATTAAAAACGCAGCGGTGAGCACGTCAGATATACATATTTCTGTCCTTGTAATAATCAAATCAACCTAAATCTTAAATATCTGACGGGCTGCTAAAAAAATTTTTTTTTGGGTCATTTTTTACTTTCTTATACCAATGTATATGAAATATACATATAGTATAAGTAAGTATTGTAAACGCGATTTTTTTCGAAATCCGGATTTTGATGGAATTATCAATTTTGACCTTCCCTGAATCTATTATGACTATTTTCGCCATGATGTCTGTGTGTCTGTCGGTCTGTAGACGCTGTAACTCAAATACGACAAATCGTAGAAAGGTGACATTTTATACTTAAGATTAATTTTACCCAGGGATGAAAACCTCCTATTTTTGAAAACGATCACTCAACCGGAAACGGATGTTTACCTACATCGATTTTTGAATTTTTCGAATTACATTGAAACAGTGCGAATTAGAGAAAAATATCCAAGTTGAAAATTGTGGGTAATATTAGTATCTATAATTTATGTTCCATTCATTTTTTCGAAAAAACAAATTTAATTTTTTTTTTTATACCAAATATTCGTTTTTAAGTACATTTCAAATGGTTCATAACAGATAAGAAATATCTGCCATGAGTGTCATGGGACTTTCTTATACGTATCACAGAGACTGTACGTGTTTGCCATATGCATCATGGATCTTTCTTATACGTAAAATTGAGAATAAACACTGTACACTCTATTTCATTTATTTTGCAGTGGTCGCCGGGTGTCTTGACGGTATGAGTCGTGATCCGTACGGTCAAATCACCCGACAACCAGTATATTATTTCTGTCTAAATCATAACTGTTGGAAAAAAATGTATGGGGAATAAATTATAGATAGTAACATACTCGACATTTTTTATCTATAACATTTTTGTCTTATTTCAAAAAATTAAAAAAATTACAATACTAAACATCCGTTTCCGGTTTTGTGATTGTTGTTTCCCTGATGAAGGTTTTTCTTAAATATATAATTTCACCCTTTTGGCTAAATCATAAGTGTTGGAAAAAATGTATGGGGAATAAATTATAGATAATAACATATTCGACGTTTTTTATCTAAAACATTTTTGTCTTATTTCAAAAAATTAAAAAAACTACATGAGTAAACATCCGTTTCCATCTTATTGTTAGTACTTATGTTAAACAAAATTCGTTCGATACATAATGTATAAAATAATATTTCTATAGTTTATGTCTCATTCATTTTACTCTATCTTTTATTAGTTTGTCAGAAATATCCTTCAATAAAATAAAAATCACGTACACTGTTCACTGTCATTATTACGTATAAGAAAGTTCTGTGGCACACGGCAGATTATTTTTCTTTAATTCACTCTAATATATTTAAACAGTGGCGTAGGCATCAGAAAACTATATTTTCTTGATCTGGAAAACATGTACCTACCAAAATACATTTATCTGCCAGATTGCTATATGTCATCCTAGGTCAAAAACTTGACGACTTAGACAGCCTATCAGGGGTAAAAGCAACTTTTTTTATGATTGACAATTTACTTTTAATGTACAGCAATACTAAATTAACAAATATCATAACAAATTTTGCGGGCTGCTATGATGACCAAATTTTGGTTGCTGCCTCCCGGTCTATTGTGTTAATTCTTATGTCAAAACAAAAATATTTGGTTGGTGCAGATTTATTCTTCAGGTTATAAAGAACATAAAACATTGTGAAATTGTTTAAACAATTGCCAATGTTTCAAAAATAGCATTTTTTACCGTTTTTTACCGAGAACTAAGTAAGATACGGAAAAATTCCACAGGACCTTTTTTGTGGATCTCAAAATTTTCAATCAAAAAGCCAGTGAAAGCATATGTCTAACTTTTTTAGTTTAAGCGTGAGAGATGCTAGAGTTTCCGCATCAAAATGACGTGTTTTTCACGCGATTCGAGAGAAATCAACCGAGCATTTGAAATAAACAATTTAAATATTAACCAAAAATTTTGAAAAAATTCTTGTATCATCAGAAACAAATACTGAATTTTTTAACGTTAATTAGAAGCGCTTTTATGCATTTTTCGATTTGTTATGAACGAAAATTTAAAAATTGTATGTTATATTTTTTTAGAAACTTTTACGTGTTGTCCTAATATTGATATATAAGTAAAACAGATGCAATCATTTATTAAAATAGCAAAATAATAAAACATGAAAAGTTTGTATTTAGAAATATCATAAAAACTAGCGGCCTGGTCGCGGCTTCGCGTTGTTTTACTTTTTATGAACATAGTTTATAAAATTTAAAACTACATTAAAATGCAAAATTAACGGATCACTAATAATTTTCAATATTTTAAGGTATTTTTAAATAGATGGATCTCCGCGAAAAATGATCGTATTGAAGAGTTTTCAAAAAAAGAGGATAACCTCTTTTTTTTAAATGAAATACCAAACAAATATTTATATTAATTTTGAGAGGCTCTACAGGACTTGAGAATTTTTTTTTGGTAAAATTTTTTTTCAATTTAATTTTTTTTCTATTGCGACGATATACGACCATATTTGATCAAGTTATGTGCAATCAAAGCAAAAATCGTTTGTTATAATTATATAACGAGTATATCTTTCAAAAATAAATACGAGCTCTATGATCATTGGGGCACACCTTTAGTGAAATTGTAATTTGAACAGTTACATATTATAAAGTATACATAGTTCATACAATAATTTAATAGATAAATGTATGTCAAGGTTATTAAAATTAACATACAATATGCATATGTATATTTATTATATAAGATATGGTTATAGTTATTATATTTGAAAAAAGTGCGAAACAATTAAAAGTGACGAATATTAAATATGAAAACATCAAATATATTGAAAGAAATAGTTGTATGTTGTAATAGTAAATAAGTTCAGTTTTGAGCTTAGAATAAGGCATATTAAGACATTTTAACGCGGGTCCTAAGCTTACTGCTTAGAAATTTTAAAAAGTTCGTATTTTATTAAAAATAATCATTGCCATATTGAATGTTAAAATTTACAACAAAAAAAACGATATAAATAAAGATATTTTTTATTATTATTATTATTTTGCTTATTTTACATTTCTTTCAAAATGACAATGTTTATTTCTGATAAAAAAATAAATATTTTTAATTATTTTTAAGGGGACACCAAAAAATAGCCTGTTTTCAAATGCTTGTAACTTGGTCAAAAATTAATTTTTTTCAAAACTTTTTTATTCTTCAATGAAGCAAATTTACTCTACTTTATGATGGTCTAATTCGTTCCTCAACATCTTTTCATTTTTTTAATTTTTTATGTAATTATATAAATTTTGAAAAAATCTGCATATTTTGACACTTGACGTGGAGTGCATTTATGTAGAAAATGAAATTTTTAAAATAACCTTTTTGTAGAGAATTTTAATACCTTCAAATTAATATTGGTGCGAAAAAAAAGTGACAAAAATTCGCAAAGGTATTACAGTTTTAGTGAAAATCAGGAAAAATAATTCAAATGAATATAGCCGGAGTAATTTTGGTGGTATAGTTAATAACAAAAAAGTAAAATGAAGCTTAACTTAACATCTTTCAGATTATCTATTGTAACAAAAGATTTTTGATGAATTTCATAAAAAATTCTAACATTAAACAGAGTGTAAAAGTCAAGTAAATAAACAGTAAAACTATACCAAACAGAACATACCTTAAAAATTACATTTCAGGTGGCCCGAGCTAAAGTTCATATTGACAAGTCATACTCTTTAAAATGCACTTTTATTTTTTCTAATCAAACCATATTACGCGAAGATACTCAACATCAGAAAACCCAAAAAAATTACAAATTGTTAAATTTTTTTCGTGAAATAAAGCAGCTCATGGAATGTTTACGAAGTCAGAAAAGACTAATTTTTTCTAAATAATTATTTTTACATGCACAAATGCATGTATACAGTATGCACACATATTTAGGTACAATTTTAAAACCATATGGATCTTTTTGGGTTATTATTTCAGTGAAATAAAGCATTTTTTGACTTCTTAAAATTTTTCATAAGCTGCTTTATTTGGAGAAAAATTTCAATAAATTCCAATTTGTAATTTAAATGGGTTTTCTGATGTTGAGATATCAAAGATGAATATCTTCGCGTAATATGGATGGTTCGATTAGAAAAAATAAAAATGCATTTTAAAGAGTATGACTTGTCAATATGAACTTTAGCTCGGGCCACCTGAAATGTAATTTTTAAGGTATGTTCTGTTTGGTATAGTTTTACTGTTTATTTACTTGACTTTTACACTCTGTTTAATGTTAGAATTTTTTATGAAATTCATCAAAAATCTCTTGTTACAATAGATAATCTGAAAGATGTTAAGTTAAGCTTCATTTTACTTTTTTGTTATTAACTATACCACCAAAATTACTCCGGCTATATTCATTTGAATTATTTTTTCCTGATTTTCACTAAAACTGTAATAC
The DNA here is from genome assembly GCA_949319165.1 of Sialis lutaria. Lineage (NCBI taxonomy): Eukaryota > Metazoa > Arthropoda > Insecta > Megaloptera > Sialidae > Sialis > Sialis lutaria. Next base: position 10,295,367 of record OX439232.1, on the reverse strand, counting down.
CTTTCCGAATTTTTGTCACTTTTTTTTCGCACCAATATTAATTTGAAGGTATTAAAATTCTCTACAAAAAGGTTATTTTAAAAATTTCATTTTCTACATAAATGCACTCCACGTCAATTGTCAAAATATGCAGATTTTTTCAAAATTTATATAATTACATAAAAAAGTTAAAAAATGAAAAGATGTTGAGGAACGAATTAGACCATCATAAAGTAGAGTAAATTTGCTTCATTGAAGAATAAAAAAGTTTTTAAAAAAATTAATTTTTGACCAAGTTACAAGCATTTGAAAACAGGCTATTTTTAGGTGTCCCCTTAATTAATGTGTTGAGTATATCTGTGAAAAAAATTCCCAAACATTATCAATTTTTTGACTCGTTATAGTGGCCATTCCCCTTAACTGAGAAAAATTTTCCCCAAAAAAATGAACTCAAAATAAAAAAAAAATGTTTTTTTAAATTTTTGTCTCACGCTATTTCTTATGATTGCGCAATAATAGTCCAATCAATTTGTATTTTTGGTCTGCATTGTTCTACAGAGTCATTTTTTTTGTTTTAAAATGTTAAGGGGTGTATTCTGAGTATTACATTAACTTTCTTATTCACCAGGATTGAATCTACAATTTTATTCACAGGCTCAATTCTCTATTGTCAGTTGGTGACGAGATATATTGTAAAAAAGTTCACAAAAAATGATTTTTTGCATTTATTTCGTAAAGAAGCGATTGAGTAGTAGATATTGACGGTTTCTAAAACCTCCCTCCTCCCTATCCAAGTTACGAACCACATCAGCGCCACCTATCGGTGAGAAGCTGAACTAAAGGGTAGAAATGGTTCGTATCCTGGCTAAAGAAAATAGTTCAAAATTCCTCCAAAATCGTTCATATCTCTGCTAAAGTGGTTCATCACTTCAGTGGAAAAGTTCAAAAAGGTTCACAGCTCTGCTAAAAACATCGAAACTGCGTTGATTGGTTCAAAACTCGGCTAATATCATAGACTAACACCCTCCCGATTCAGTCGAGATTGCCACCACCACCTGTTGACGAGAAGCTGAACTATCGTGTTCGGTTCGCAACCCGACTGATCGTAATTATTAATAGACCCTCCAGGACAACAGGACCTGATTCAGGTGGAGAGTTAAAAAAATTCATTAAGGAAAATTTGAGACCCCAAAATAAAAAAAGTGCGCAAACGTTCGTGCGCATCGATAGGTATTAAGTGAAAATTTGAGACCCCAAAATAAAAAAAGTGCGCAAACGTTCGTGCGCATCGATAGGTATTAAGTGAAAATTGAGGCCCCAAAATAAAAAAAGTGCGCAAACGTTCGTGCGCATCGATAGGTATTAAGTGAAAATTGAGGCCCCAAAATAAAAAAAGTGCGCAAACGTTCGTGCGCATCGATAGGTATTAAGTGAAAATTGAGGCCCCAAAAAAAAAAGTATTGCAAATGGTCGGGCGCATCGAAAGACATTAAGTTAAAATTCAGGCCCCCGGCAAAAAAAAAAGAACCGCAATGTTCGTGCGCATCGATAGACAAATTCAGGCCCCCAGGAAAATTTGCAGCCCTAGACCTGGGCCGGGGCCTGCAGCAGGCACAAGCAATTGCGCAACATCCTCGAGTATGACATCACCCATAACGTAATATTCTATTTTTAGAATATGACACAATAACACCGGGCGTTAAGCGATTGCATGATGTTGCGCAACAGAGTATGACATCATCACCTACAATATTCTATTTTTAGAGTATGACTATATTCAATAAACTCCTGCACACACAATGTTTACATTAACCGTTTGGGGATTGCGTAATGTTATGCAATATTATGACATCATCACGGAACATTCTAGAAGAAATGTATTACTAGGCTATATAAGCCAGTGTTTGAAACGGATTCAGTCAGTATTTCGATACATCTTGTGCTCGCTACTACAATTGCTACAACAATAAGCCTAACAATGAATAGTATGCCAAGTGGATTGTTTGTGTGCACATTGTGCAATACCAGATTCACAAGACTTGATAATTTAAGAAGACACGAAAAGATTCATGAAGAAATAAAATACATTTGTGAATTTTGCGGGAAAACATTTACGAGAGTGGAGCATCTAAATAAACATTTACTCGAAGTTCATCAAAACACAGTGTTAAAACACAAATGTGCAGTGAAAGAAGTGCAGGCTGTGAAAAAATTAAAAACTGTAGATATTAAGAAACAATTAAAATTGTGCAGTGTGTGCGATGTGCGGGTTCCGGCGACTCATTTTCAGGCACATTTGAGAACAATAAACCATAAACATCACTCAAGTGTAAAATATAATGAAAATGTTGAAATCATAAACAGTGCATTCAAGAGCCGCATAATAAGTTTTAAAATTACAAATAATATCAATGATACCATGATCTGTCCAACTGCATTCATGCACTCTATATTTGATATAGTGAAGGAACTATTGAGTGCGCAGCTGGAAGAACATACCAGCTATAAATTTAACATTGAATTATTTGCAACGTACATTCAAGCGGCCAGTGAGTGCACCAGTGTTAAATCGTTCAACACAAAAAATTATACTGTTAATGAGTCATCGGACATTGAAAACTCACTAAACATAATGATACAAGACGTCATCATCAAAACAGAAGAATTCCAGGAACGAGATAGCGGCTGGGCTCTGGTGAAAGTACAGCATATCGAAATCAATGTGAATCGTTATAATCCATTACGGGGAGTGATCGGCTCTTCGTACATCAAGTTACCAGCAGAAATCGAGAGTAAAAGAGCATGCGTTAACATCAAGAACGATGACGATATGTGTTTTGCATGGAGCATAACAGCAGCCCTTCTTCCTACCGAACAAATGGCAGATCGCATCCAGTCGTATCCGCATTATAACACAGTGCTCAATCTGAAAGATCTCACCTTTCCCATGAAACTAAAAGACATACACAAATTTGAAATATTAAATAATATTAGTGTGAATGTCTTTGGTTTGGAACACAACAATGTGCACTACGATGTTGTCGGCCCCCTATATCATACAATAAATAGACAAACAACCCATGTTAATTTATTGTATATTGATGATGGGGAGAAGTCTCATTACTGCTGGATAAAAAGCATATCTCGGTTGGTATCGAGCCAACTATCCAAAAGAAAAAATATGAAATGGATTTGTGATGGTTGCTTGTTACATTTCGGTAGCGAAGTTCTGTTGCAAGATCATTTGGTACAAGACTGTAACAAAATACGTACATTTTTACCGACTGAGAAGGACAACATCATAGAATATGCACATAATGAGAGACAGATGAAAGTGCCGTTTGTTATATATGCGGATTTCGAAAGTCTGTTGAAGCCGATCAGCACCTGTTCACCGAATCCATCAACATCATCAACAACATCGATACAAATACATGAGCCGCATAGCTTTGGTTATTATATAAAATGCAGCTATGACTCATCTCTGTCCAAATACGTAGCCTACAGAAATCCAGACTGTGCTGCGGTATTTGTTGAGCGAATCCGAGATGAAGTCAAGAACATTTATAAAATTATTAAAAAAGTTGTGCCTATGATACCATTGACATTAATAGAAGTAAGCAAACACGATAACGCTATGCAGTGTCATATTTGCAGCAAGGCGTTAGATGCTACAGATAAAGTTCGCGATCATTGTCATTTGACCGGTAACTATAGGGGGGCTGCGCATAGTAAATGCAACATCAGATTTGCTATTCTTAAATTTGTGCCCATAATGTTTCACAATTTGACAGGATACGATGCCCATTTGTTTATTAAAGAGTTTTCAAATTATGACGACACACTTGACGTAATTGCAAAAAATAAGGAGTCCTATATTTCATTTAGTCAAAATATTTTGGTAGACTCATACTACTGGAGGGGTAAAATTCGTAACGTACATTTTAAAATAAGATTTTTAGATTCATTCAGATTTATGGGGGCTTCCTTAGACCAATTGACAACAACAACAACTGAATTTAGTGAAATGAGAAATTTTTTTACAAATCAGACTAGCTTTAAGCTAATGACTCGTAAGGGTGTATATCCCTATGATTTTACTGACTGTTGGACGAAATTTACCGAGACACTACAACTACCCAGTATTGAATCATTTCACAGTAAATTGACAAACAGAAATATAACAACGGACGACTACAAACATGCCCAGACAGTGTGGGCACATTTCAATATAAAAAACTTGGGCGAATATTCCGATTTATACCTTAAATGCGACGTGCTATTACTCGCTGATATATTCGAAAATTTTAGAACTGTATGCACTAACTCATACGGTTTAGATCCTTGCCAATATTATACTGCACCAGGGTTATCGTGGGATGCGATGCTTAAGTTAACTGAAATTAAACTTGAGTTGTTAACCGACATAAGCATGATTCGTTTTGTGCAGAAAGGTATCCGCGGTGGTATTTCTCAATGTTCCCATCGGCATTCGAAGGCAAACAATAAGTATATGGATGACTACGATTCTAGTCAAGAATCAAAATATATCCTATACCTTGATGCCAACAATTTATACGGTTGGGCTATGTCCCAGCACATTCCGTATGCCAAGTTTCGTTGGTTAACCGAAACCGAAATGGAAACATTTGATGTATCCACCGTTGATGACCAATCTGATATTGGTTATATATTACAGGTTGATATACAGTATCCCGAGCATTTGCATGATGCTCATAATGATCTCCCATTCTGTGCAGAATCAATGATTCCACCAAACGCTACCAATGCTAAATTAATTCCAAATTTAAACGATAAATACAAATACATAATTCACTATAGAAACTTAAAACAATGTTTAACTCATGGACTTGTACTGACACGTATCCATAGAGTTTTGGAATTCAGACAATCTCCATGGCTTACTAAATATATAGATTTAAATACGGAACTGCGAAAAAAGGCCACATCAACGTTTGATGCGGATTTTTTTAAGTTAATGAATAATTGTATATATGGGAAAACTATGGAGAATGTTGATAAAAGAACAGACATAAGATTAGTAACGCATTGGAAGAATATTGGTAAACGTTATGGTGCTGAAACGTTGATCGCAAAACCAAACTTTAATAGTTCATCAATTTTTACGGAGAATATGAGTGCCATACAAATGAATCGGCTGCAAGTTAAATATAACAAACCCATATATTTAGGCCTAGTTGTTTTAGAACTTTCGAAAACTTTAATTTACGATTTTCATTATTCATTTATGAAACAAAAATATAACGACAAATTGAAATTACTATACACTGACACAGACTCACTGACGTACGAAATAATAACTGACGACATATACCGAGACATAAAACTTAATATTAATAAATTCGACACATCTAACTATCAACCTGGAAATATATACAATATACCACATGTCAATAAAAAAATTGTCGGTTTAATGAAAGATGAAAATGCCGGATCAGTATTCAGAGAATTTGTGGGATTGAGATCAAAAATGTATGCAATGGATGTTGGCGACAAAACTATTAAAAAATCAAAAGGTATTAAAAAGAATGTTGTCGACAACTTAACTTTACAAAATTATATCCAATGCATGGATGTTGCCAATGTTTTGTACAGGAGCATGGTTACATTTAAATCAATAAAGCATACTATATTTACTCAAAATATTAATAAAATTTCACTTAGCGGAAAAGATGATAAAAGATTTTTACAACAAGATTCTACTGATACTTTAGCGTGGGGGCATTATAAAATACAAAACATGTAAATTTTTCATTTATTTTACTGTAGAACATTATTTAGAATAAAATATATTAACTATATTATTTATAAACATTACATAGTTAAAACAATGTTAAATATATATTTATAATTTTATATTAACATTACTGTAAAACAGTTTTAGAATAAGATGTACTATACATATAATAAAATATATTTATTATTACTATATTATTTAATTACATAATAATGTTTAAAATATCTAAATTTTATATCTACTTTACTATAGGTATATCATAATTTTAGAATAATATATGTATAGAATAAAACAATGTTTATAATTAAATATATTTACTGTAACTATATATACTTTAATAAAAATTACATAAGTTCAAACAATGTGTTCGTTTTATTATTGTTCAATATCCTCTTTCCACCTAATATCCTAATATTTAACTTTTTTTTTGTAATTCATACTCATAGAAACCACCTTAGATCAGTTGTTCATCTACATTTTCTACATGTTGAAGTAAGTACGTAACTGGATTTGAAAATGATATATTTATTATGCATTAAAAAATCTATAATATAAATAAAACTATCAATTAATATTAGTAGAAACGATTTATTTAAATAGTATTACATTATATTTACAATCAGATATATTTTCACAATTTGTAGATTTTGGCAGCCTCACTTTTGGATTAATAATTGACAGTCCAGTAGAATTGTGCAGATTGGTTGTAGGTTGTAAACTCTTCAGAAGACGGACAAAAAATTAATTTCGCCATGATCCCCGTAGATCCAGTGTTTACAATACATACTTTGCTCATCTCCTCGAGAAATGTTTCCACAACGGTGGTGATTTTTGCGGACAGGAACATACTCTTGTCCGCGAACTCCAATAGAATGCGTTTTTCGTATTTAATTTAAATCCACTTAGCTTCAATGATTTTATATTAACGATCAATTAACATACGAGTATCTCTTACAAACATGGTTTCTTTAACTAGCGAAATTGCGTTGAACGGCTCAAGTATTCCAGTCACTGTTCTGTTCAAAGTAAATTCAGCAACCTTTACCACTTAAATTTACCCCCTCCACAACTTAACTACCTCTTAGGTGCTGGTGTAATAGAGTTTTTTGTCATCCACGTAAATTCTAACTTTATCATGAAATTAATTGAACAGGTATCGCACAACTCCGAATAAGTCCAAACAGGTATCAAACAGGTCCAAACAGGTATTAAATAGGTATCAAACAGGTATCGAACAGGTCCAAACAGGTCCAAACAGGTATCAAACAGGTATCGCACAGGTCCAAACAGGTATCAAACAGGTCCAAACAGGTCCAAACAGGTATTAAACAGGTATCAAACAGGTATCGAACAGGTCCAAACAGGTCCAAACAGGTATCAACCAGGTCCAAACAGGTATTAAACAGGTATCAAACAGGTATCAAACAGGTATCAAACAGGTATCGAACAGGTATCAAACAGGTCCAAACAGGTATCAAACAGATCTTGAATTGATCCAAACAGGTAAACATGGACACATGTTGGTTGGTATATTTTAAAATAGAAAGTGACGTCATGTTCCATTTATATAACATCATGGAATATTTGCACTATGAATTTGTTGGGTTATAAATCGTGTCACGTGATACATGAGGTGATATGTATAGTCCACGACTTTATAGGATCGATTTGCACTATGAATTTGTTGGGTTATAAATCGTGTCACGTGATACATGAGGTGATATGTATAGTCCACGACTTTATAGGATCGATTTGTAGTCTGAATTTGTTGGGTTATAAATCATGTCACGTGATACATGAGGTGATATGTATAGTCCACGACTTTATAGGATCAAGGTCTTGGGTTCAGATTGATACTTTTTCGGATCAGGTAGGGTTTCGGACCCGGGTCCATTACCCTACCTGATCCGAAAAAGTATCAATCTGAACCCAAGACCTTGATCCTATAAAGTCGTGGACTATACATATCACCTCATGTATCACGTGACATGATTTATAACCCAACAAATTCAGACTACGAATCGATCCTATAAAGTCGTGGACTATACATATCACCTCATGTATCACGTGACATGATTTATAACCCAACAAATTCAGACTACAAATCGATCCTATAAAGTCGTGGACTATACATATCACCTCATGTATCACGTGACACGATTTATAACCCAACAAATTCATAGTGCAAATCGATCCTATAAAGTCGTGGACTATACATATCACCTCATGTATCACGTGACACGATTTATAACCCAACAAATTCATAGTGCAAATATTCCATGATGTTATATAAATGGAACATGACGTCACTTTCTATTTTAAAATATACCAACCAACATGTGTCCATGTTTACCTGTTTGGATCAATTCAAGATCTGTTTGATACCTGTTTGGACCTGTTTGATACCTGTTCGATACCTGTTTGATACCTGTTTGATACCTGTTTGATACCTGTTTAATACCTGTTTGGACCTGGTTGATACCTGTTTGGACCTGTTTGGACCTGTTCGATACCTGTTTGATACCTGTTTGGACCTGTTTGATACCTGTTTGATACCTGTTTAATACCTGTTTGGACCTGTTTGGACCTGTTTGATACCTGTTTGGACCTGTGCGATACCTGTTTGATACCTGTTTGGACCTGTTTGGACCTGTTCGATACCTGTTTGATACCTATTTAATACCTGTTTGGACCTGTTTGATACCTGTTTGGACTTATTCGGAGTTGTGCGATACCTGTTCAATTAATTTCATGATAAAGTTAGAATTTACGTGGATGACAAAAAACTCTATTACACCAGCACCTAAGAGGTAGTTAAGTTGTGGAGGGGGTAAATTTAAGTGGTAAAGGTTGCTGAATTTACTTTGAACAGAACAGTGACTGGAATACTTGAGCCGTTCAACGCAATTTCGCTAGTTAAAGAAACCATGTTTGTAAGAGATACTCGTATGTTAATTGATCGTTAATATAAAATCATTGAAGCTAAGTGGATTTAAATTAAATACGAAAAACGCATTCTATTGGAGTTCGCGGACAAGAGTATGTTCCTGTCCGCAAAAATCACCACCGTTGTGGAAACATTTCTCGAGGAGATGAGCAAAGTATGTATTGTAAACACTGGATCTACGGGGATCATGGCGAAATTAATTTTTTGTCCGTCTTCTGAAGAGTTTACAACCTACAACCAATCTGCACAATTCTACTGGACTGTCAATTATTAATCCAAAAGTGAGGCTGCCAAAATCTACAAATTGTGAAAATATATCTGATTGTAAATATAATGTAATACTATTTAAATAAATCGTTTCTACTAATATTAATTGATAGTTTTATTTATATTATAGATTTTTTAATGCATAATAAATATATCATTTTCAAATCCAGTTACGTACTTACTTCAACATGTAGAAAATGTAGATGAACAACTGATCTAAGGTGGTTTCTATGAGTATGAATTACAAAAAAAAAAGTTAAATATTAGGATATTAGGTGGAAAGAGGATATTGAACAATAATAAAACGAACACATTGTTTGAACTTATGTAATTTTTATTAAAGTATATATAGTTACAGTAAATATATTTAATTATAAACATTGTTTTATTCTATACATATATTATTCTAAAATTATGATATACCTATAGTAAAGTAGATATAAAATTTAGATATTTTAAACATTATTATGTAATTAAATAATATAGTAATAATAAATATATTTTATTATATGTATAGTACATCTTATTCTAAAACTGTTTTACAGTAATGTTAATATAAAATTATAAATATATATTTAACATTGTTTTAACTATGTAATGTTTATAAATAATATAGTTAATATATTTTATTCTAAATAATGTTCTACAGTAAAATAAATGAAAAATTTACATGTTTTGTATTTTATAATGCCCCCACGCTAAAGTATCAGTAGAATCTTGTTGTAAAAATCTTTTATCATCTTTTCCGCTAAGTGAAATTTTATTAATATTTTGAGTAAATATAGTATGCTTTATTGATTTAAATGTAACCATGCTCCTGTACAAAACATTGGCAACATCCATGCATTGGATATAATTTTGTAAAGTTAAGTTGTCGACAACATTCTTTTTAATACCTTTTGATTTTTTAATAGTTTTGTCGCCAACATCCATTGCATACATTTTTGATCTCAATCCCACAAATTCTCTGAATACTGATCCGGCATTTTCATCTTTCATTAAACCGACAATTTTTTTATTGACATGTGGTATATTGTATATATTTCCAGGTTGATAGTTAGATGTGTCGAATTTATTAATATTAAGTTTTATGTCTCGGTATATGTCGTCAGTTATTATTTCGTACGTCAGTGAGTCTGTGTCAGTGTATAGTAATTTCAATTTGTCGTTATATTTTTGTTTCATAAATGAATAATGAAAATCGTAAATTAAAGTTTTCGAAAGTTCTAAAACAACTAGGCCTAAATATATGGGTTTGTTATATTTAACTTGCAGCCGATTCATTTGTATGGCACTCATATTCTCCGTAAAAATTGATGAACTATTAAAGTTTGGTTTTGCGATCAACGTTTCAGCACCATAACGTTTACCAATATTCTTCCAATGCGTTACTAATCTTATGTCTGTTCTTTTATCAACATTCTCCATAGTTTTCCCATATATACAATTATTCATTAACTTAAAAAAATCCGCATCAAACGTTGATGTGGCCTTTTTTCGCAGTTCCGTATTTAAATCTATATATTTAGTAAGCCATGGAGATTGTCTGAATTCCAAAACTCTATGGATACGTGTCAGTACAAGTCCATGAGTTAAACATTGTTTTAAGTTTCTATAGTGAATTATGTATTTGTATTTATCGTTTAAATTTGGAATTAATTTAGCATTGGTAGCGTTTGGTGGAATCATTGATTCTGCACAGAATGGGAGATCATTATGAGCATCATGCAAATGCTCGGGATACTGTATATCAACCTGTAATATATAACCAATATCAGATTGGTCATCAACGGTGGATACATCAAATGTTTCCATTTCGGTTTCGGTTAACCAACGAAACTTGGCATACGGAATGTGCTGGGACATAGCCCAACCGTATAAATTGTTGGCATCAAGGTATAGGATATATTTTGATTCTTGACTAGAATCGTAGTCATCCATATACTTATTGTTTGCCTTCGAATGCCGATGGGAACATTGAGAAATACCACCGCGGATACCTTTCTGCACAAAACGAATCATGCTTATGTCGGTTAACAACTCAAGTTTAATTTCAGTTAACTTAAGCATCGCATCCCACGATAACCCTGGTGCAGTATAATATTGGCAAGGATCTAAACCGTATGAGTTAGTGCATACAGTTCTAAAATTTTCGAATATATCAGCGAGTAATAGCACGTCGCATTTAAGGTATAAATCGGAATATTCGCCCAAGTTTTTTATATTGAAATGTGCCCACACTGTCTGGGCATGTTTGTAGTCGTCCGTTGTTATATTTCTGTTTGTCAATTTACTGTGAAATGATTCAATACTGGGTAGTTGTAGTGTCTCGGTAAATTTCGTCCAACAGTCAGTAAAATCATAGGGATATACACCCTTACGAGTCATTAGCTTAAAGCTAGTCTGATTTGTAAAAAAATTTCTCATTTCACTAAATTCAGTTGTTGTTGTTGTCAATTGGTCTAAGGAAGCCCCCATAAATCTGAATGAATCTAAAAATCTTATTTTAAAATGTACGTTACGAATTTTACCCCTCCAGTAGTATGAGTCTACCAAAATATTTTGACTAAATGAAATATAGGACTCCTTATTTTTTGCAATTACGTCAAGTGTGTCGTCATAATTTGAAAACTCTTTAATAAACAAATGGGCATCGTATCCTGTCAAATTGTGAAACATTATGGGCACAAATTTAAGAATAGCAAATCTGATGTTGCATTTACTATGCGCAGCCCCCCTATAGTTACCGGTCAAATGACAATGATCGCGAACTTTATCTGTAGCATCTAACGCCTTGCTGCAAATATGACACTGCATAGCGTTATCGTGTTTGCTTACTTCTATTAATGTCAATGGTATCATAGGCACAACTTTTTTAATAATTTTATAAATGTTCTTGACTTCATCTCGGATTCGCTCAACAAATACCGCAGCACAGTCTGGATTTCTGTAGGCTACGTATTTGGACAGAGATGAGTCATAGCTGCATTTTATATAATAACCAAAGCTATGCGGCTCATGTATTTGTATCGATGTTGTTGATGATGTTGATGGATTCGGTGAACAGGTGCTGATCGGCTTCAACAGACTTTCGAAATCCGCATATATAACAAACGGCACTTTCATCTGTCTCTCATTATGTGCATATTCTATGATGTTGTCCTTCTCAGTCGGTAAAAATGTACGTATTTTGTTACAGTCTTGTACCAAATGATCTTGCAACAGAACTTCGCTACCGAAATGTAACAAGCAACCATCACAAATCCATTTCATATTTTTTCTTTTGGATAGTTGGCTCGATACCAACCGAGATATGCTTTTTATCCAGCAGTAATGAGACTTCTCCCCATCATCAATATACAATAAATTAACATGGGTTGTTTGTCTATTTATTGTATGATATAGGGGGCCGACAACATCGTAGTGCACATTGTTGTGTTCCAAACCAAAGACATTCACACTAATATTATTTAATATTTCAAATTTGTGTATGTCTTTTAGTTTCATGGGAAAGGTGAGATCTTTCAGATTGAGCACTGTGTTATAATGCGGATACGACTGGATGCGATCTGCCATTTGTTCGGTAGGAAGAAGGGCTGCTGTTATGCTCCATGCAAAACACATATCGTCATCGTTCTTGATGTTAACGCATGCTCTTTTACTCTCGATTTCTGCTGGTAACTTGATGTACGAAGAGCCGATCACTCCCCGTAATGGATTATAACGATTCACATTGATTTCGATATGCTGTACTTTCACCAGAGCCCAGCCGCTATCTCGTTCCTGGAATTCTTCTGTTTTGATGATGACGTCTTGTATCATTATGTTTAGTGAGTTTTCAATGTCCGATGACTCATTAACAGTATAATTTTTTGTGTTGAACGATTTAACACTGGTGCACTCACTGGCCGCTTGAATGTACGTTGCAAATAATTCAATGTTAAATTTATAGCTGGTATGTTCTTCCAGCTGCGCACTCAATAGTTCCTTCACTATATCAAATATAGAGTGCATGAATGCAGTTGGACAGATCATGGTATCATTGATATTATTTGTAATTTTAAAACTTATTATGCGGCTCTTGAATGCACTGTTTATGATTTCAACATTTTCATTATACAGGGTGATTCAGCACTGTCGTGCTAAACTTAAACAGTAGATTGAGAAAAATATTTTAAGCAAAAAACTTCCAATAAACATGTGTCCGGAAATTTTTCCTTAGGGAACTACAGCCCTCCAAAGATTTTACTAAAAATGAGTTTTAATTTAATATCTAGAGAACCCGTTGTGATAGAATTATGAAATTTAGTATTTGGTTTAGTAATAATATGTGTGATCGATTTCTAATATTAACCAATTATATTTTAGGCTAGGGCTGTATGGGGCCAGTGGGCCCATCGATTTTGATCTAGTAATTGTTTGTTCCTTAATTTTTTTCCTGAGTTGGTACTTTTATAAGATTATATGACACAAAATACACAAAAACATGTTTTGCTTGTTTATCATAGGATAAACCGTTTTCGAGAAATATCGATGGAAAAGAAAGCATGCAGAATTAACCTTAATACGGATGCTTGAAATTATAAAAATTAAATTTATATTCTTATTTCATGATAAAAAATAAGACAAAAAGTTAATATACATATACCTCCGAAAATGCATCCATATCAACAAATAGCCATTTTTAGTTTGTTTTTTAGTCATGTAAATAAAGTTCATATAACAGTAATAGAACTGGCTATAGATCTTACAGGATTCATATTAGGAGGTTTATTTAAATGAACTTTATTCTTACCTTTTATCATAGAAAAAGAATATAAATTTATTTTTTGTAATTTCAAAAATCCGTATTAAGTTAAATTCTGCATGCTTTCTTTTCCATCGATATTTCTCGAAAACGGTTTATCCTATGATAAATAAGCAAAGTATGTTTTTGTGTATTTTGTGTCATATATTCTTATAAAAGTATCAACTCAGGAAAAAAATTAAGTAACAAACAATTACAAGATCAAAATCGATGAGCCCATTGGCCCCATACAGCCCTGGCCTAAAATATAATTGGTTAATATTAGAAATCGATAACACATATTATTACTAAACCAAATACTAAATTTCATAATTCTATCACAAAGGGTTCTCTAGATATTTAATTAAAACTAATTTTTAGTAAAATCTTTGGAAGCCTGTAGTTCCCTAAGAAAAAATTTCCGGACACATATTTATTGGAAGTTTTTTGCTTAAAATATTTTTCTCAATCTACTGTTCAAGTTTGGCACGACAGTGCTGAATCACCCTGTATTTTACACTTGAGTGATGTTTATGGTTTATTGTTCTCAAATGTGCCTGAAAATGAGTCGCCGGAACCCGCACATCGCACACACTGCACAATTTTAATTGTTTCTTAATATCTACAGTTTTTAATTTTTTCACAGCCTGCACTTCTTTCACTGCACATTTGTGTTTTAACACTGTGTTTTGATGAACTTCGAGTAAATGTTTATTTAGATGCTCCACTCTCGTAAATGTTTTCCCGCAAAATTCACAAATGTATTTTATTTCTTCATGAATCTTTTCGTGTCTTCTTAAATTATCAAGTCTTGTGAATCTGGTATTGCACAATGTGCACACAAACAATCCACTTGGCATACTATTCATTGTTAGGCTTATTGTTGTAGCAATTGTAGTAGCGAGCACAAGATGTATCGAAATACTGACTGAATCCGTTTCAAACACTGGCTTATATAGCCTAGTAATACATTTCTTCTAGAATGTTCCGTGATGATGTCATAATATTGCATAACATTACGCAATCCCCAAACGGTTAATGTAAACATTGTGTGTGCAGGAGTTTATTGAATATAGTCATACTCTAAAAATAGAATATTGTAGGTGATGATGTCATACTCTGTTGCGCAACATCATGCAATCGCTTAACGCCCGGTGTTATTGTGTCATATTCTAAAAATAGAATATTACGTTATGGGTGATGTCATACTCGAGGATGTTGCGCAATTGCTTGTGCCTGCTGCAGGCCCCGGCCCAGGTCTAGGGCTGCAAATTTTCCTGGGGGCCTGAATTTGTCTATCGATGCGCACGAACATTGCGGTTCTTTTTTTTTTGCCGGGGGCCTGAATTTTAACTTAATGTCTTTCGATGCGCCCGACCATTTGCAATACTTTTTTTTTTGGGGCCTCAATTTTCACTTAATACCTATCGATGCGCACGAACGTTTGCGCACTTTTTTTATTTTGGGGCCTCAATTTTCACTTAATACCTATCGATGCGCACGAACGTTTGCGCACTTTTTTTATTTTGGGGCCTCAATTTTCACTTAATACCTATCGATGCGCACGAACGTTTGCGCACTTTTTTTATTTTGGGGTCTCAAATTTTCACTTAATACCTATCGATGCGCACGAACGTTTGCGCACTTTTTTTATTTTGGGGTCTCAAATTTTCCTTAATGAATTTTTTTAACTCTCCACCTGAATCAGGTCCTGTTGTCCTGGAGGGTCTATTAATAATTACGATCAGTCGGGTTGCGAACCGAACACGATAGTTCAGCTTCTCGTCAACAGGTGGTGGTGGCAATCTCGACTGAATCGGGAGGGTGTTAGTCTATGATATTAGCCGAGTTTTGAACCAATCAACGCAGTTTCGATGTTTTTAGCAGAGCTGTGAACCTTTTTGAACTTTTCCACTGAAGTGATGAACCACTTTAGCAGAGATATGAACGATTTTGGAGGAATTTTGAACTATTTTCTTTAGCCAGGATACGAACCATTTCTACCCTTTAGTTCAGCTTCTCACCGATAGGTGGCGCTGATGTGGTTCGTAACTTGGATAGGGAGGAGGGAGGTTTTAGAAACCGTCAATATCTACTACTCGATTGCATTGAAAAAATTTAAATCACAATCTTTTAGAACTCTCAATTTGCAATATTTTTGTTATTAGATGCCATTTTACAAAATCTATAGTTTGCGTGTTATAGTCCGCAAAGCATTGCAAAAACACATTTTTTCATTATATTTCAAAAACTATAATAAAACCTACAAAATGTGTAGTAACAAAAGTCAAGATCACAAAATTCTACATTTTTTTTGTTCAGAGAAAAAAATATTTTTTTTGTAAATAAACAAAAAAAAAATTTTTAACGAAAAAAAATTTTTTTCTCATTTAACAAAGAAAGTGTAAAATTTTATTATCTACACTTTTGTCATTACACATTTTGTAGGTTTTATTATAGTTTTTGAAATATAATGAAAAAATGAGTTTTTGCTATGCTTTGCGGGCTATAACACGCAAACTATCGATTTTGTAAAATGGTATCTGATAACAAAAATATTGCAAATTGAGAGTTCTAAAAGATTGTGATTTAATTTTTTTCAATACAATCGCTTCTTTACTAAATAAATGCAAAAAATCATTTTTTGTGAACTTTTTTACGATATATCTCGTCACCAACTGACAATAGAGAATTGAGCCTGTGAATAAAATTGTAGATTCAACCCTGGTGAATAAGAAAGGTTATGACAAATTTTATCGTTGAATGAGCGGTTTACGAGATAATTACGTTTAAAGTTTTCGTGCTTATGGCGGACAACGCTCAAGGTCATAGACCACGCCAACTTAATGTAGTACTCAGAATACACCCCTTAACAATTTGAATTAAAAAAAATGACTCTGTAGAACAATGTCTTACGAACTGCATTTTTTTGATAATTTGATTGGACTATAACTGCAACTCACAATAAAATTTTGTCAAAAGATCTCAAAACTAGAAACTTAAAGCTTCAAAATCTTTTTTTTAAATCTCCATACGACTATTTTTCACAATGTTACAACCATTCAAAAATCACTAAAAAAATTAGGAAATTTTCTTGTTCCTTTAATTTTTTCCAGTAGTTTAGTATAAAGAGAGCGGCATACAGAAATACCCTATATTTTAACAAACTATGTAACATTTCGAGTAAGAAGCTCCATATGCATAATGACATGTGATTACATTCTTAAGCCCGGTCATTTTTCATGATATAAACGATATTAAGGCCCGGTTTCTCAATATGAGTTTAAACTTCAGATTAAATAATCATCATCCTAGGTTTAAACTGGAGATTATGTCCAGTTTAAACCTCACTCTGTTTCTCAATATAAGTTTAAATGGAGGCTTTTTGTTATGTCAAACTAAAAATTAACCTCTAATTATTATATTAAATTTGATAAAAACGGGTTAATTTCAATAAAAGAGAACAGGGTACATTACTAGAATTAATAAAAATATATAGTGCTACTATAGAATGTAAAAGAAGTTGGATAATAAGTTAATATTTAGGCTAGAAAAATAAATTTTTTCATCTGTCAGTTAAAAGTTAATCTTAAGATTAATTATAATTTTTAACTGGACATTGAGAAACAAATTTATAGTTTAATCATAAGTTTAACTGGGACATGTGGTTTAAACTCATATTGAGAAACCAGGCCTAAGACTTTAGGTGGATAGAAAAAAACATTATTTTTTGTCTTTTGGTTTTGTTCAAACGTTAGAATTTTTTCAAATTATTTTGCATAATAATCTAGTACTAGCTGATACCCGCAGCTTCACTCGCGTGGTCTTCGAAACCCACCACCATGATATTTTTCCCGCCGGATTAAATGAAACTAATTACAACTCTTAATATTTAATAATTTTTCTTTTTTTGCCATTTATTCATTATAGAAAATTGCAAAGATCTCGACTCCTATGTGAAATAGATGGCTGTTTTTCCCCATAAAATCCCCACCAACGTGGTATTTTTTCTGTCGGATCGAATGAAACCAAGTACAACCCTTCATGTGTGACAGGGGGTGAAATATTATTTTTTTCTCTTTATTCATTATACAAAATCGCAAATATATCGGATCTTTGTTAAAAATTGCAAAATCCCAACCCCTGTCTATCACCACCATTAGGTTGAATGTCCAAATTTTTATTTTTATTGAAGATTATTTTTTTCCGAATTCACGGCTATGTAGATAAACATATCAAAAAATACCTTATTTTCCTTCCACGCTATCAATTAGGGGTTGAATAGTGATGAGCAAATACAAGACCAAGACCAATATCATAACAGTTTTGGTTGTTTTAGTGTTGGTTTTAGTGTTGGGTATTGGTCTTGGTTTTTTAGATGTCTTGGTATTGGTCTTGTAGACGATGTCTTGGTCTTAGTCTTGTAGAAAATATCTTGGTCTTGGTCTTGCAATACGTGCTATTTTTAATTAGGAATAAAAAAAAATACCGAGTCATTTGATGAAATAAAAAATCAAATCAAATAAATTACTGTGCCACAAAAATCCTAAAAAACAAAATTACCTTTAGTTTTTTTCCTACCCAAAAATTGATACACAATAACCATCGAGCAGATTCATTGTTTAATCTATATTGATGCTCTTGAAAAAAGCTTTTCAGACAGGAGTGGCTGGAATAGATAAAAAGTCGCGTGCCGTTTTTGCAAATATTCATTTTTTTTTAAATTTATTATCCAGTCCTGCTTATTTAGTCTTGGGTTTTAGTCTTAATCTCGTGCTCTTAGTCTTGGTTTTAGTCTTGGTCTCACACTCTTAGTCTTGGTCTTGGTTTTGCGCTCTTAGTTTTGATCTTGTAAAATGTACAAGACCAAGAATCCAAGACTGATTTTGCTCATCACTAGGGTTGAATGTAATTTTTTGTTGTTGAATTTATTTTGTCCAAAACCTTAATATCATAAACAGTTATGTAAAGAAATATATATTTTTTTTTCTAATTTAACATACTTTTGTATTCCAGGGGTATCAGCTCGGCGATGATGAATCAGTCAGACACTTAGAACATGTATAACGATTAAACTGGCCTCTGTTCTTATTATTTCATTATTGTTTTATTAGTTGCAAAAGCGAGAAAAACAGCGCGAACCGCGAACGCGCCACGCAAATATTAGGAACTTCGAGTGTGGTTTGTTGTGCGAAAAATCAACCAATCGGGATGTTTTTTTTAAATACTGGCTATTGAGTCTACTTCAAATAGTAAACCGTCGGGAGTCTCAGATACACTGGAAAAGAGTTACGTGCGGAGAAAGCGGGCGAAAGTACTTTTGAGAAAGTTCTTCCAACTTTGGACGCTAATAATTTTTTTCCAGGACATCGGCGAGTTTGATTTGATATAAATTATTAGTCTGACGAGTGCAACAACTCTGGTTTCATCGCTGTGGGATAATTAGAACGTGAGTTTTGAGTGATTCAAAAAAAAGTATTCAAAGAAGGTGGTGGAAGGGGCAATTTGAGTAGTGCACAAACTCAGGTTTAAGGTGTCCATTGAAGCCCATTTCGAACGAGCCACAAAGGAAAAAAATGTATACGAAATAATTGGGTCACACCCAGAATATCATAAAATATTCTTAAATAAATATTCTTAAATAATATTTTATTAGATATTTTGTAGGGGGACTCCGCCCCCTGCCCCCTTTATTAGAAATATATAGTCGGCCGCGGCGAGTTGTCCCATTACGGTATAAAATAGGTAGTTTATTATTATTTTCCCCGAATTTTTTTACGTCTTTTGAACCCTCTAGAAAGTGCTTTTTCGTTGTCAAATTCACCTAACTGTCCCAAACAAATATCAAACATAAAAGTATCCTGTCATCGATTTAGATTTTGAGATAATCCTTAATATAGAAGCTGACATAACAAAATCCGTTAATTATGACAGTGTTATTGACGAATTTGTCAACCAATTTGTGCATGGCAAAAAAATGTAAATATTTAATAAATAGTGTTTATAATTTTATATGGTCTTTTTCATTGTTAAAAAATGTTTGCTTCTTTTTCGTTAATTTATGGGGCGGCAAACTTTATAGGCCCGGGGCGCCAAATCTTAAAATACGCCACTGGTCACACCTATAATTTTTTTTACATGCACTGGATTATCATCAGTACAAGTTCATACTCAGTTCATGTTCATAAAACTGTTGTTGGGATCCAAATCTGACGAATTTATAACTTAATCATAAAACAAAATCAATAGAGAAAAATTTAATAAACAAATCCAAACTTAATGGAAAATCCAGAGTAACGAAGTAGGAAAACCAATATCGATATTTAGTGAGATCAAGGAAAATAAACATTATAAATATATTTTATTGTCATACATAATAGTATATTATACCACGAGTCAATAATGATAGCTATTATTACCGAGGAATAATAAAAAAATTCCGAGGTTATAATAGCCATTATTGCGAGTAGTATACTGTACTTTATCTACGACTATTTTAATTACTTTAATAAAATACAACTGAATACAAGGAATGCAAGTTTCAACACAAGCATTTTTGTTCTAATCTCAAATTAATATAAATTAAATAATACCATGGAAACAAAATACACAAACTCTGTGGTGTCCAAACATATTAAAATTAGTAATATTACAGTTAATAAAATGAACAAGTTTTGTACTATCAACAACTTTACTAGAGTTTTTATCCATCTCAGTACAAATACACAAACACTAGGTGTTGTATTTGACAGTCGTAAATAAATTTTTTAGACTTAAAGTTTGTGTATTTTGTTTCCATGGTACTATTTAATTTAAGGAATTTTCTGATTGGTGCATTAGAGGGCAATAATGACCATTATTGCCCTCTAATGCACCAATCAGAAAAGTTCTCTTTCGTCATAGTTCCCTCTGGGATTAATATATCGCATTATATAGTAAAAATTACGTATGTAATGTATGTATTATGTATAAGTCGTGGATAAACAAGTTCACTGTTTAAAAAAAAATTCTGTGGCAATAATATGTTAAAATATTAAAAATACATCACAGTGTTACAGAAATATAAAAAACTTACTAATGCTAGGTTTTATAAAGAATTTGCTCGCAAGCGAAAGCAAACCAAAATATTTTTGTAGGGTACTGAATTCGTCTAGTGCATTTAGGAAATTTATATAGGTGTCACCCAATTATTTTGGGTAGGTACATTTTTTTCATTGTAGCTCGTTCAAAAGGGGCTTCCATCGAGACCTTAACCCTGAGTTTGCGCACTGCCCATTTTTTTTCATTTTCAAAAATGTACTAAAATGAAAACAAAAAAGAAGACTGGAATTTTTTGACACAATGATGACACGACTTGCTGATAAACGTCAGTTTTTCAACTAGGTTTGGTTTTTTCACTTTATAACATTTTTGAAAATGCATTTAACCTAATCTCAATAGAAATGTTCAAATGATCATAACTATTCGGAAAAAGATCGTAGAGACCTCTGCGATCCCACGTTGTTTTTGTCTCGGTAAGCCCTTTCGAACGAAGTCTCACTCAACCCCATGTGCCATTTAAGATTTCTTTGCTCCTCCCTCCCCCGGAGATGTGCAAGTGGGTGTTTTTGTGGTTAAATAATAGATTGGATGATCCCATTGTATCTCTATAATTGAAAGGCACTGTATGTCAAAATGAATTATATCTTTACCATATTTCATTATCATTATTGCAACTTTTGCTAATAACCAGTGGTGGATTTATACTAGGGGCAGTCGGGGCTAGTGCCCAGGGCGGCAAATTTTTTGGGGCGGCAAAATTTGAAAAGTAAAAAAAAAATTTCGTCTTATCAAGATTACTCTATATAATTAATTCATTCCTTTGATTAATCATATTTCATTTAATTGATAATTCAAGAATTTTAATTCATGAATTATTTGTAAATTATAATTTTATAAGTTTGCCATAGGTACCATTAAAGAGTGCAGCGTTGTGGCGCTTTCTCTCTCTCCGCACGGCGGATGGAAAAGCTGCCTATTGTAGGTATTTGCTCTAAGATCCTATACATAATGTAAAATATAAAAATATTTCTATAGTTTATATCCCATTCATTTTAATCTATCTTTTATTAGTTTGTCAGAAATATCCTTCAATAAAATTAAAATCACGTACACTGTTCACTGTCATTATTATGTATAAGAAAGTCCCGTGGCACACGGCAGATTATTTAGTATTAATGTTATTGCTATCCGTGTTTCCATTTTAGAGTCGTTCATTGTAATACTAAATTTTGTAAAATAGTCAGTAGTATAACCTGCCATAGTGAAGTTAATACTTTGTTTGTTTGCTTATTTATAATTGATAAATAAACAGACAACATGTAAACACTTGTTTTAGCACCTCATGTAATTTTGTCGTGTTCAGTAAATTTGAATCGACCCTTTTTAGGGTCAAATGATGTGCAAAATCCGATCGGCAACCTCCTTGTGGTGCACGTCGGGTAATGCTAATGCCGACAGTAACACAGCGCCACAAAAAAGTGTCGTGATCAAGAAACTAAACCACACCTATCCTATGATAGTCCCACCAAAGCCCCATTACCATTTTTGATTGTTTATTTTGATCTAATAAGACATGAAGAATTATTTTTAAAAATTTTAAAACTTTTTCAATTCATTTCATCTAAGCAAAAAAAGAAAAAATTGTTAAAAAAAATTTTAATAATACTTTAAATTTTATTAGACCAAAATAAACATTTTTTGTATTTTATACTTTTTCCCTAAACCTGATGGTTTGTGAGTAAAAAATATTTAAAGTTCAAAATCTCGAATTATTTTGTTAGATATCTTGGAAAGGTTTAAGTTTTTCAAAAAAAGTTTTCAATGAAAGATACGTGTTTTTTCACGCAAAATAAAATTACTTGATAAAAACTATAGGTTCCTATTTAAAAAAATGATGTTGACCATCATATCACCCTGAAAACACCACCTAAAAAAATTTCATCCGAGTACGTCCCCCTCCAAACCGTGTAACTTTTATCTGAAAAGTTTTTTGATAACATTTCACCATAAAAAGTTATTAGAGGTGTGCACTTAAAATGGGTCACCCTGTATACTAAAATTTATTCAATAGAAATAAAAATTATAAATAATTAATGGGGTCCGGGTTAACGGTTTCGTTTTTTCGTATTTCGACTATAATCATTGGAAAGAGTTTAAAAATTCAAGAAAATATTGTACTAAACATTTATTTATATCTTTATTAGTTTCGAAGAAAATTCAAAATTAATTCATATTTGAAGCTGGATTGAATTCATATAAAGTAAATCGGACTAATACAAGAAACAAACGTATAACTAATAACGATTTTAACCGGCCGTTTTCTAGACTAACATTCGCTAAAAAAAATTTTACTGGATTCTAGGGGTCCTGAAATGTAAATATCCTTCTAAATTGGTAACTTTTCAACACTTTTTCAATACTTTTCTTATCGCTAACGTATTAAAAATATTAAATTAATATTTTTCGAAATACACTCATCAAAAAAATTAAAGGATAATTTTTAACAAGCAAATTTTTTACCAATTTTCAAACAGTTATATTTCCGCGAAAAATGATTGGATTTGCATGATCCAAAGCTCATTCGAAAGCTTGTACTTTCTAGTTTTTGAATTAGGAGCCCAATTATTTTTATCATCCCTTGCCGCTCTGGGCCAAGGGTTCAAACAGTTCAAAAAATTATCCCTTAATTTTTTATAAACTTTGAAAGCGTAACATTTTTGCAAAAAATTTTTTACAAGAAAATCAATAAAATCTTTCGAAAGCTTGTTTCTTTCTCTTGAAAATTTGTTTTTTATCATCCCCGTACGATTTTTTTTGACCGCGTTATTCACTGTCAAAGTAAAAATGACACTTTTGACTTTAAACTCCTGTATATCCTGAAATAATCACCGCACAATGATCGGTTGGATATCATTAGAAATCTGAAAGTATTCTCTTTAAAATCGTTGCATACGATTTTGTAAAGAATTTTTTTTTCCTCCCATGATTTTCGTTTTAAAAACATGTAAAAAAACGGTATTTTCTCATTTTTTACTTATCTGGCTTACTTATTTGTCAAAAATGATGAAACCTAAAATGCAAACATGTTTTTTTTAAGTTAATAGTGCCCCAAAAAGTTATCCAGAATAGCAAGTTGCTGCGATTTTTTTTCTTAATGTTCACAGTTGTCAAATGTTCATGATTTAATTAAAAGGTATTTTTTCCATCTTCTCTAACGTTGAAAAACAATAAGAAATGGAACATTTTCAAACTACTGTAAATCCGCCAAAAATGATTCAATTTTATTGAACTAGGGCTTTTTTTTGAAGCTGATACTTTCTAGTTTTTGAATAATAAACCAAATTTTTTTTATCATACCCTACTCTTCCGCGCCAAGCATTAAAAAAATTTTTTTTTAATGATTTACGGACTTTGATTATGAGTCTGTATAGAGTACAAAAACAACTATTGGAAAAATACTTCGATGATGTTGAACCATTTTTTAAGCAAAAAAGCGATTTTTACATTGTAAATTTTACGCAGTAGCAATAAAATCAATACTGCAAAATTTGAATGAACAAAATTGAGTGTAATGTTAAACTCGTTAATACCGACAAAATAAGGATAAGCGGAATTCAGAAATAAAAGATTTGACACCCTAAAAATGTTTTTTTCAAATAAAAATAAATAAAATAAATAAAATTTTTGTACCCTACAGTCACTTTCAAAGCTCATTTAAGATTGAGAGATAACTTTTCTAGCTCTTTAGAACGATAAAGATTTTGATTTTTTTAAGTTAAATTCTTAAGAATTAAAACAACCTTAACAAGGTTAAAACCCATTAAATTTTAATAATTTTTCGCATAGTAATGCGATTAGTAATTTGAATTTTTATTGTTTTAAATTAATAAAAAATTACCATTTAATTAATTCCAACAATCGACTACTTATAACGCAGTCAAAAAAATCTGAGAGCTTAAAAAATGAATTTTTGAAGGAAAAATAACACTTTTCAAATTAAAGTCCGTAAATCATTAAAAAAAATTTTTTTTAATGCTTGGCGCGGAAGAGTAGGGTATGATAAAAAAATTTTGGTTTATTATTCAAAAACTAGAAAGTATCAGCTTCAAAAAAAAGCCCTAGTTCAATAAAATTGAAACATTTTTGGCGGATTTACAGTAGTTGGAAAATGTTCTATTTCTTATTGTTTTTCAACGTTAGAGAAGATGGAAAAAATTACCTTTTAATTAAATCATGAACATTTGACAACTGTGAACATTAAGAAAAAAAATCGCAGCAACTTGCTATTCTGGATTAGGTACTTTTTGGGGCACTATTAACTTAAAAAAAACATGTTTGCATTTTAGGTTTCATCATTTTTGACAAAATGGCGACCAGATAAGTAAAAAATGAGAAAATACCGTTTTTTTACATGTTTTTAAAACGAAAATCATGGGAGGAAAAAAAAATTCTTTACAAAATCGTATGCAACGATTTTAAAGAGAATACTTTTAGCTTTCTAATGATATCTATCCGATCATTGTGCGGTGATTATTTCAGGATATACAGGAGTTTAAAGTCAAAAGTGTCATTTTTACTTTGACAGTGAATAACGCGGTCAAAAAAAATCGTACGGGGATGATAAAAAACAAATTTTCAAGAGAAAGAAACAAGCTTTCGAAAGATTTTATTGATTTTCTTGTAAAAAAATTTTTGCAAAAATGTTACGCTTTCAAAGTTTATAAAAAATTAAGGGATAATTTTTTGAACTGTTTGAACCCTTGGCCCAGAGCGGCAAGGGATGATAAAAATAATTGGGCTCCTAATTCAAAAACTAGAAAGTACAAGCTTTCGAATGAGCTTTGGATCATGCAAATCCAATCATTTTTCGCGGAAATATAACTGTTTGAAAATTGGTAAAAAATTTGCTTGTTAAAAATTATCCTTTAATTTTTTTGATGAGTGTATGATAATGTGACGATGAAAGGGTTAAACAATTTTTTTGTGAAATATGTCTTATATATTTGGATTACTATTGAATACTACTATTAATTTTAGTTAACAGAAAAAAAAATCTGTAATAAATAATGGGGTGGGTGGGGGATGGGGGTTAACGGTTTTATTTTTTTTAATTTTGACTATCGCCATTCGAAAGAGCATAAAAAATCATGAAAAGTTGGCATTATAGGTTTTTTAAAATCTTCATTAGTTTCAGAGTTATTTAAAAAATATGATTATTTTGCACATTTTCATAGGGGTGTTTCATCCCCTTAAACCGTTTTACCGCAGCTACGATAATTTTTTTCTTACTTACCTTAACCTCCTCTAACTATATATATACATAATTTAAACTCGATACGAATTTTCGACCTGAAAAGGTTTCCTTGTGAGATATTTTAGTTTTTGTAAACCCTTCATAGTACAAAATATGTTGATCTCTGAAAAAAAATTTGGCTGCCACGCGAAAACAAAAAGCAATAAAATTAAAATTATGGTCTTTATAAACTATCAACATGTTTGGGTAAATGCACACAAAAAAATTAACCCTCCGTTAGGGGCGCGAATTTCATACGCAAGCCATTCTTTTAAATATTGTATTTGATTCGTTATAATTCACGATATCGCACTAGACCACTTCAACTAACTAACTAAGAAAATACAAGGCATTATTTTTAACAACTACTCAAAAGAGCGCTAGTATAAATAGGGTATAAGTATTAGTTGTAACAAAAAAGAGCAATTTACGTATGATTTCCGCGCGCCTAACGTAGGGTTAAGTAGTCGAGCAACCAGTACTGGACCACTTGATATGGATTGACCCAAAACAACTAAAGAAACAAAGATCGGTAAGTTCTAATTAATCAATATTTTAGTATTTGGTCTCAGCAATACAATGTAATAAAACGGACAAGTGCGTGTTGGGCACGCACATGATAGGGTTCCGTAGTCATTCTCACTACAATTTATAAAAAGTATTTTTCAAAATTTTCGTGACTGAAGGGTTAAAATCAAAAAGTGATTTTACTTTTATTATTGCATTTTAGGAGACCTATCAAATGACACCCCACTCAATGGGGTAAATGAAAAAAATGTGAGTTCACTTTTCAATCTATGAAAAGGGGGTCCAAAATATTTTTGACAATGTCCGTTATAATTTTCAGTGAAAGTACTAATTAAAAGCTACATTCTGAATTTTTTTCAGATTTTTTGAATCGATAGTTTAGAAAATAGAGGGGGGGACGCTCTGACAGCGACATTAAAAAGCAAATATATCGCGACAAGGGTTAAAATCAAAAAGATATTTGACGTTTTTTATTGCATTTTAGGAGACCTATTAAATGACACCCCACTCAATAGGGTAAGTGGGGAAAAATGTAAGTTCAATTTTCAGTCTATGAAAGGGGGGTCCAAAATATTTTTGACAATGTTCGTTATAATTTTCAGTGAAAGTACTAAATAAAATCTACGTTCTGGAATTTTTTCAGATTTTTTTAATTGATAGTTTAGAAAATAGAGGGGGGGGACGCTTTTTTAATGACTTTGGAGAGAAAATACATCGTGATCGAAGGGTTAAAATTAAAAATTTCTGTTATATTTTTTGTTGCATTTTAGGAGACCTTTCTAACGACACCCCACTCAATGGTGTAAGTGAATTTTTTTTTTTAAAACACTTTTCATTTTATGAAAAGGGGGTCTAAAAAATTTTTATTTTCAAAAACCTTATCATTTCTGTTTTTGGGTCATCAATCTACGACCGTATACTAAATTTCATCATATAATGACAAAATTTTTCAGGACGGACGGACGGACGGACGGACGGACTGACATGGAAAAACTATAAGGGTTCCTAGTTTTCTACGGAACCCTAAAAAATGGAATGAACATTTATTTACTGTTGATCTCGTCCGAAGTTTTTAATTTTTTACGTTTAACGGCACTCAAAAAAGACAAACATAAAAATAAAAACAAATAATAATCAAAATATTTATATTTTTATACAAATATCATTGTACAAATAAGTACAACATAGGTAATATAAAGGAACTTAAATTGAAAAAAAATATTTATGCACAAATACACTTACAATTCCACCAGATAAAATCAATCCACTCCTAAAAATAATGAAAACAAAATTAGTATCTACAAAAATCTATAACAAACATTTACCAAATAGTGAAACACTTTTTGGATCTTATGCGGTGTTTACACCGAGAAAGCAAAACAAAAACACGGTGTTTTCATAACCAAAAAACAATAAACCCTATACATTTTTAAATACAAAGTATTTTAAATACACGTGTTTCTGTTTTGTTTTTTCGGTGTAAACACCGCATTACAGAAAAAGGGTAAACCAAATTGCATCCAATTTTTTTTCAACAAATACATTTTTCTAGAATATTATATAAAATTTAAAACAAAATGCTATAATATATTGCTTTAATGTTTTCGTATACATATACAAAAAAGAATGTACTTATTTAATTTTATTAATAATAATATGTGATAAGAACAGGCACGTATTAAGTAAAAGATTAATTAAATTAATATTTTCTAATAAAATATATAAAAATTGAAAAAAAAAACATTTAGTAATTGAGTAGTCCAGATGCAAAACCTGCTATGTGTGTTTGAACAGATTTCTAACAAAATTACATAAACTGTTTTTGCAGCTTCTAGGTAAAATATCCTTACGCCTTTTTCATGAGTATGGATGCAAAACTTCTCATGGTTTTTTCTTGTCTCAATTCGATACAAAATTTATTACTTTTTTAAAAATAATTTTTATGTTAGTTCACCAAAAATATAGCTATTTCTGCAACCGACTTAATCTTTCAAATTTAATTTTAAGAGATTTTTGCCGGGTTTGCAGCCCAATTTAGTATAATACTTGTAACCTGAGACGAGTAGAATCCAAATATACAAAAATCTCAAAATCTTAAAATATGTGGATAGCAGGTTTTGCATCTGGACGACTCAATTGCTAGGTAAACAATAATTAAACCAACACCTACTAATTAAAATAAGTAAAAGAAATCCAAAGGTAACGGCTTGATATCGGTCATTACATAAATATCTTCACACTTTTTTGGTTCTCACCAATTTTTTTTACATATTATGTTTTAGTACTGTTTAGAAAAAAAAATTAAAATGACCGATATATGTAATTATAAATAATAATATTTTAAATAATTATAACAGGCCCTTAAAAAAATTACAATTTATATTTTTAGTAGGTAAATACCGGGTGTCCCAGATAACTTTTCCAGCATGGGGATCTCAGTATCTATAAGAGATACAGGTTTGGTTAAATGAGATGAATTTTTTGTATGAAAGAGGTGAGTATTATTACACAAAAAAATATTCATAATTATATGTGGTTTAGACGGTATACCCAAAAAACTGAAAATTCGGAATTTCTTTAAATGGCTATAACTTTTTTGTTAAAGTAGATAGGTACCTTTTGTTTGCGGTTTCTTAAAGCACTTTTTTGTGGAGAATTGATTGGTGTATTTAGAATTTTTATATCACTTTTAGTTTCCGAGATACAAGCTCTAACTTTAGTTTTTCTTATGGGCCACTTAGTTGAATATATCATATTTGAACGTGTTTTTTACTCTACTTTACAACGATATGTCACTTGCCATATTTATTATCGAAAAAAAGTCGAAATACTAAATATCAGTGATATTTATGAAGTATTTTATTACTAACTTTTAAGTGAGCCATGAAAAACAAAAATTGTAAACAAAAATCACAATAACAACAATCAAAATAACAAATGAATATTTGAAACAATGAACTATTTGAAAAAAATATATTATAGTTTTTTTTTCGATAATAAATATGGCAAGTGACACATCGTTGTAAAGTAGAGTAAAAAACACGTTCAAATATGCCATAGCCAACTTAGCGGCCCATAAGAAAAACTGAAGTTAGGGCTTGTATCTCGGAAACTAAAAGTGATATAAAAAATCTAAATACACCAATAAATTCTACACAAAAAAGTGCTTTAAGAAACCGCAAACAAAAAGTACCTATCTACTTTAACAAAAAAGTTATAGCCATTTAAAGAAATTCCGAATTTTCAGTTTTTTGGGTATACCGCCTAAGCCACATAGAATTATGAATATTTTTTGGTGTAATAATACTCACCCCTTTCATACATATAATTCATCTCATTTAACCAAACCTGTATCTCTTATAGATACTGAGATCCCCATGCTGGAAAAGTTATCTGAGACACCCGGTATACCTACACATAAAAATATAAAGAAAGATCCAAATCTTCATCAGCTATAAATAGTATCGATTAATTAGGTCAGGTACGTATTAAGAAAAAGTGACAACTGATATTTACGATAAATAATAAGTATACAGGGTGATTCAGCACTGTCGTGCCAAACTTGAACAGTAGATTGAGAAAAATATTTTAAGCAAAAAACTTCCAATAAACATGTGTCCGGAAATTATTCCTTAGGGAACTACAGGCATCCAAAGTTTTTACTAAAAATGAGTTTTAATTTAATATCTAGAGAACCCTTTGTGGTAGAATTATGAAATTTAGTATTTGGTTTAGTAATAATAAGTGTTATCGATTTCTAATATTAACCAATTATATTTTAGACCAGGGCTGTATGGGGCCAGTGGGCCCATCAATTTTTATCTAGTATTGGTTTGTTCGTTAATTTTTTTCCTGAGTTGGTACATCAATAAGATTATAAGACACAAAATACACAAAAACATACTTTGCTTGTTTATCATAGGATAAACCGTTTTCGAGAAATATCGATGGAAAAGAAAGCATGCAGAATTTAACTTAATACGGATGCTTGAAATTACAAAAAATAAATTTATATTCTTTCTCCATGATTAAAAATAAGACAAAAAGTTAATATAAATATACCTCCGAAAATGCATCCATATCAACAAATAGCCATTTATTTTGTTTTTTTTAGTCATGTTAATAAAGTTAATAAAGTACATGTAACAATAATAGAAAAGGCTATAGATCTTACGGGATTCGTATTAGGGGGTTTATTTATATGAACTTTATTCTTACTTTTAATCACTGAAAAAGAATATAAATTTATTTTTTGCAATTTCAAGCATCCGTATTAAGTTAAATTCTGCATGCTTTCTTTTCCATCGATATTTCTCGAAAACGGTTTATCCTATGATAAACAAGCAAAGTATGTTTTTGTGTATTTTGTGTCATATAATCTTATTGATGTACCAACTCAGGAAAAAAATTAACGAACAAACAAATACTAGATAAAAATCGATGGGCCCACTGGCCCCATACAGCCCTGGTCTAAAATATAATTGGTTAATATTAGAAATCGATAACACTTATTATTACTAAACCAAATACTAAATTTCATAATTCTATCACAAAGGGTTCTCTAGATATTAAATTAAAACTCATTTTTAGTAAAATCTTTGGAGGCCTGTAGTTCCCTAAGGAATAATTTCCGGACACATGTTTATTGGAAGTTTTTTGCTTAAAATATTTTTTTCAATCTACTGTTCAAGTTTGGCACGACAGTACTGAATCACCCTGTATAGTAGAGTATCAACTTGAGACTTGAACAGAATATTTCATTTAAATTACAAGGTTTATTTGAAGGGTTTGCAGCAACAACGAGTCAACTCCATTTTTAGGCCAAACAGAGTTAACAACCGTTTCTTGGGGAAAAAAATCATTCTTTCGTTTGGTTCAACAAAGAGTTACCTACCGTTGATAATAATAGTTTTGATAGTTTTGCATTCTTATTTTTTCTTTGAAGCTTCATTTTTCATGTACTATAAAGAGTGTTTTTGGGTTTAGAATTTAGTTAGTACACTCGTTACTGTGTTCTTTCTTTAAATTAACCAATTTTCTTGAAAATTGTTCTTATTCAATGCTTCCTTACTTTAAAAAGAAAATTATTTTCAACTATTTGGGCCAAAAAGGAGGTAACTCCAGAATAAAATTGACTCTAGAATTGCGAATTTGACGAATTTCTCAATGGAATTTGGCCAAAACATGAAGTGGTAGGTGACAAATAATAATTGGACGGAGACAAAGGCGATTTAAATACATTCTTCATTTTTTTAACAGTTTTTTCTATTTCCCCACAAATTATAAAAACTAGAGTTAACTCCTTGTTGCTGCAAACCTTTCATTTGTAATGTAAAAAATATTATCATTGCTATATTTACGCCGAGGCTAACACGGCTACGGTCTACGGTTGCAAATTTGTAGGCACCGAAAAATTTCAAAGTGTGGATATAAAATCATGTAGTAGGTCTACACCAATACAGTATTTTTTTAATTAATACTAATTATTTAAAAACCATTAAACATTTATTTATGAAATTTGCTTACCAAAAAATAACCTTTGAAATTGGAGAATGTCGTAAAATACTGTACTTCGTTATTTTGTAGTCATCAAAGCGTTTCTTTTTTAACATATCTCGTGCCCTACAACATAGAAATGGATACAATAATAATTGATTAAAAATTAATACATGGACAGTAAAATGGATCCTGGCGGTTTTCCACCCAAGCAACAAAACAGAAACTCACAACGAAAACACAATTTTCCAACTAGTGTATTTTCAAGACCAATTGGAATACTTCAAAAGTTTAAGGACTTTTTTCCACATACCGGCCTATGGCTCTTTATTCACACGCCGGCATTATCAGTGTCGCGCCGGTACAATTGAGTTCTAGCTATAGTGATAGAACCATGTATGTAGTGCTCAACAAGCGTTTCCGTCTTTGGGTATTATACTTCAGAAGGAAGTAATTTAAATCGCAAGTATAAAATACAGTATTGGGTACATCCTTTGTAAGGTACTTAAAAGGAAGTTTCTATACACTGTTCGCGAAATTTAGAGCAGATGATACCGTCATCTACATTCGCATGACTATCAATATTTTTGATTTCCTGGTTGAACAGTACAATATCAAGCATCAAAATACCATAATGAGAGTACTATATGTTTAGCCCCGCATTCGAATTGTCGAGTTCAACGCCGGCTGCATTTGATGGTGCCGACTGTGTGGAAAAATGCTCTAAAGAGATGAGTAATGTAAATATTGTTAAATGAGCGTTTTAGTCCAGTTAGCAAAATCTTCTGATGATTGGACAATTAAAAACTTATTTGTAAATAGTTTTTAAACTTAATTAATATTTGAAATATTAAGCTTAATATCTTCTAATTAATCTTAATATTTTAGTACACTTTATTGGAGAAATTAATGCATTTATGAAATCCATTTCACTGTCCATTATTAATTTATTTGAAAATATTTACATTTTATGATTTGAAACAGCAATTATAACACTGTTATGTGATAACGGCTTGATATCTACTGAACCATGTTTTCCAAATACACTGGTTACCTAAAATTAAAAACTGGATTGATTTTTTTGTGCATTTTTTAGAGTCTAATGTCCGGTAAAGGGGCTAGCAAATTGAGATATCAAACATATGTATATGACAATTCTCTTGGAGTTTTCTGATAACTTTGACAGATTTTGCGCACGCGTTGTAAGTAAACACCAACGGTATTAAAACAGTGGTACACGCATCTCTCGATTTAGTAACCTTCGATTTAATCACCGCTTGATTTAGTAACGGGACAAACGCATGATTAAGTAACCTTCCCCTATCCCCACCAGAATACTACCGTGATTGCTAATTGCTATATTTCTGTACGAAATTTAAATTTACCAATTAACGTTGAGGTCGGCACGGTGGTGGGGGCCCCTCTCGACGTTCTTAAATCAAGCGGTTGAATTACCAGCAATGTGATTAAATCGAGCGATGAGTGTACTATTATGAATATTATATTATACGGTCAGTATAATACGGCCAAGTAAAACGAAACGGGCGCGCTTTTGGTCATTTAAAATAAGATTTTGAAAAAAAGCTCGAACACGTCGATTTTGCTTTCGAGAAGGACATCTTTTGCCATAAAATTTTTGCAAGAATCTTTTCAACCCTAAGCGTTATTAGCGCAACCCTTAAAATTTTAAATAGCATGATAGGGCAAGTGATACCTCATTTGAAAGGTTTTTTCATTCTGAATACGGTGCTATTTGATTTTTTCGAATCTGTTTAGTTTTAGTCAAGTTATTGACATTAATTCAATAAATGTCCAAATTGGATGTTTTTGAACTATTTGATAATAAAATAAACCTACTTTGTTTTGAATTTTAGTTGTAAATATTTGTTTTTTGATCAGAAAATCATTGCATTTATGGAATTCAAAATGTTCACGTTTTTATGCTGGACATATTTATAACGGCTTCAAAAAAAAAAATTTAAGGTTGTTGTATATAGGTTACGCGCACTATACATTGACTTGTCGTAATGAATTCGGGTGAAAATGTTTAAATCAATGTTGTTTGTGTGTAATCTATGGAATTAATAAATTGATTTCGAAATAAAGTGATCATACAGGGTGTTTAAAACTGTTTGTTTTATGTACTCATGAAGATATATATGTTTAGTATAAATGTGCATTTCTACTTATTTTTTAATAAGAAAATTAATAATTATTGTGTAATTTCTCAATAATATAGTCGTTATAATCTCATATCTCATATATATGTCCAGCATAAAATTTGCAGGGATGATAGAGAATACTATAAGCAATATTTATGATTTTTTTCAGATTTTTAAAAAGCTGACCTCAGCTTCAAATTTCAAAAAAAAAATTTTATTGTACAAAAAATAATCAAAAAATTTTTTTTACTTAAAAACGGACAAAATGTCCAAAAAGATCGTTCTTTTGTGAACAAAACTAAAAAAAATCAATTCGCTACGATAAGTAGATCCGGAGATAAAAATTATTGTTTAAATTCATATGCGTCATTTCTGCAAAACTTAAAATACGCGTCATTTTCAAAAAACTGAAAATTTTGCGAAATGATGAATGAAAGTTATATTATTTGAGCAAGTTTAACAACATATGTGAAAATTATGAAAATCCGTAAAAGTAGCGTTTTTCTCTGATAGAGTTGACTAAGAATGACCCTATAAGTAAATTGAGTCTTATTTTTCACCCTCTTTAAAATTTTAGAACAGTATATCCCGACCACGGTGGACTACCAGAATTGACTTTTCTTTTTCCGCAGGTATATAAGATTTTGTACCTAAATTTTCACGACTTTTGAAATGATCTCTCGAAATATGTCGGTGCTTCTCCGTCTACGAGCGAGACAGCCTCGCTATAGGCGATGATTTAAACTCTTTCCCATTACTCAATTTATATCGAATAATCATTTTGGTCTAAAATAATATACCGAAATACCTACTAAAGATAGAATTTTGCCAGCGTCCTTTGCCATATACATAGTTGTCGGAGCGACAGCTCCGTTTACTCCCCCCTTCTTCGGGCGGGCCTGATTAAATGGTTAATGATACGCATACCATAACTAATTATCATTATTATAAATGTATATTTACCTGTGCTATATCTATTCTTGAGCTTTTGACTGTTTCAACATATAACCATTCCGGTCTTTCTGAAATAGGATCTGAACCATCTAATCTCTGAAAGAATGATACAATTGTAAGTACGTTTAATTTCATTTTTATTAACACTTATATCTATATCTATATAGTTTATACATAATAATTAGTAAAAATAACAAATATATATCATGGTTCACGATCTGGTATATGTACATACAATAACTTTTTCTGTATAGCGATTAAAGCGTCAATTATAATTTAGTGTAATAAAATGTAGTTCAGAAAGCATCGATTGTAATTCAGGATAGTAAATTGTAATTCAGAATGCGTCAATTGAATTCAGAATAGTAAATTGTAGTTCAGTAAGCATCAATTGTAATTGATTACTAATAAAGCTGTAATTTAGAAAGTGTCATTTGTAATTCAGATTAGTAAATTGTAGTTCAAAGAGCATCAATTATAATTCAAAAAGCGTCAAATTTTTAGGCAGCGAATCTGAATTATAATTGATCGATTCTAAATTAGATAAGTGGGGAGAAATGACTGAAGGAATCGGTGGGATTCTCACTGATTCAGAGTGTACTATCAATTTTCTAGATAAAATTAGTAGGTATCCTAATCGTAATAAAAAAACTTTTCATTTCATATACTATAAATACAGCCATGGCCATGTGTATTAGGCACTTGTTACTATGATGAATAATTTTGGAAATAGGTAATTTTGAAAAAAAAAACTAATGTATATCAGTTATAGTATGTCATTTTAATATAAAATTAATAGTCACAATTAATATTTTATGAACTCCCCTCCTGATTTTATTAATAATTTAATCTACCGTGGTATACTATACACTAATATCTTGTGTAATGGTGTGCCATTCTTTTATAATATTTTGTTTAAACAAATTTTTTGAACTGAATTTATGTTTTGCAACCTTTTTTTTAAATGTGCCACAAAATTTTAATTGGTGGCGGACCAGGAGACCAGGGCGGCCACGATTACAGTTCAAGGCTGTTTTCTTCAAACAATTGCATTATTTCGCAGGATTTGTGGCATCTTGTTGAAATAAATAATCCACTGGATCGGTTTCAACTAATTTTTATACAGAAGGCTCCAAAACTGCTTCAAGTATGTATAAAAACCGTCTAAAATTCATGCGCCCTCCGCATAAAAAAGACTTCGCCGACGCCACTGGCAGAAATACAATCCCAAATCATGATACTACCTCCTCCAAATTTAACAGTAAATATAAGACATTCTTGCCAAAAAACTTCACATCTTCTTCTTTGAACATAGCGAGCCCCAGGTCGGCCGAAAAACAAATGAAATGAAAAAAAAAAATCAAAAACGATGTTTTGTTGATTTTTTAAGAAGGATGCTGAATTTTTTGAATATAACGGTATTTATAATTAGTAAAACATTAGCTTAACTATTCCTTTACGTTGGATTTATCCGTCTATATCACTTTAGTTAATTTCTCTTTAGTCCAATCATTGTATTTTTTCGCCCAAGAAACACAAAATTTTGTCTGTCTGTCTGTCAGAAGTGACTTTCTTCACACCTTTCTCCCATGCAAATTGTGTTCCACAAGTCTTCTCCTAACACTACTTCCTGCCTATTTTATTCCATGAACCTGTATCACTTCAGAAGAGAATTTTTTAAAGGTTTTTTTCCCTATTTTATAGAGATTCGCTCCAAATTAGATCCTGTCTCGCATTGGTTTTTCAATTTTGGCCACTTTTGATTCAATTTATCTTCCCAAAAGTCATTAAGGCATCTAATAAAAATACCTATAATTCCTAATTCCCCTGAAATCTGTTAATTTAAGCAGTGTCTAAAATCACTAGGTGCCTAATACATATGGCCATGGCTGTATGTATAAATAAAAATTCATGATAATGTTCAACATACTATAAATGACACGTTTCCTCGAATCACGTTCACACAGTTTTTAAAATCAGATAATACTCTCATGTGCTCAGCACTTGTTAATTCTCTTCCCAAAGAGTCATACTTTTTACTAGCAAATATATGTGCCATTCGAATAAGACAATATCCAGTACAGTATGAATCAAATCCTGCATTATGAAACATATCTTCCTTCAGGTTTTCATCTAATAATTCAATCAATGGTGAATTTAAAACAACATGGCGTCCTTTTCCATTTTCAAAATAATAATATAGTTGATCCAAAATATTGCTTTCCCATATATGAGTTTTTGGTACAATATCTCTCATTCTAAAACTTATATGTTTTGTATCATATATCACTGGAAATAAACTGATTATTTGTTTCTTGAAATCTGTATATGTATTTGGAAGAGATTTTTCAAACTGATTATAAATTAAGAGTAAATCCAAAAATAAATTATGACCGACAATAGGTTTTTTTACTTGGCACAGTAAACGAAATACTTTTGTAAAACCAAGCATAGATTGGAGGAAATCGTTTTCAAGAGAGCTTTTATCACCAGATAAAAATTTGTATTTTTCCTTGGTTACTTTTTGTATTTTTATCTAAAATAAAATCATCATTTTAATACAAAATTTAATAAAAATATGATTTCTTACTTACAATATTATTATCAAATTCAGTCCATACTCTACTTTCTAGAATATTTCTTATATTTTTTTGAAGAATATATATTAAGTCATAACGATATATTTTTTCAAATGGTAATGTAAATATTTCATTTTCGTTAGCTGATTGTAAAAATGTTGAAGCTTCTAAATAAAGTTTGAGAAGTAATTTATCTTCTGTATGAGATATCGAACTCTGCAGAAATTGATACAAAGTGTTACTATTTATTTCATCAATAATTTTAGATTCTTGTTGTCGATTTAAATAAGGTAATCCTTCATACACAAACTAAAAATTAATCGATATTATTATTATTTTTATTTTTTGTTTCCTTATTAACAAAGATACCTTATTAAAATCAAAATTATAATCACACAGAAATTGGAACGATGAAGCTTGACACAAAAACTTTGAATCAATAGAACCCACTGAACGAGGGAAAATATAAAATGCATAACAGTGTCCGTTATACCGATTCTTCTGTCGTTCAAATTCAAATGTTGTTATACCAATTTGAATAGGTATAAAATTTTCAACTATCTGACGAGACTTTATGTAACGTTCTTCTTGAGTATCAAAAAGGCTAAAATAAAAACATTTATTAAGCATTTAATTCATATCCGGAAAGTTGTTTCAAAGCAATTTGTTCGAATGGATAGTTCTAAAGTAATTTGTTCATTTTTTTAATGATGTTAGATGTTTATTAAAGAAAATTAACAATTGCAGAAATTCATTGTTTATTAACTCTTTGAGGCACGGAATTTTAGCAAATAAAAAAACCCATGTTGCACAGAATTTTTTTTTTTAATTTTTTAACAAATTTGGTTTATTTTAATTAGTAAAAAAATACAATAACAAGAAAAAAATAAAAAATAAACAAAAAGTCATTAAGCCACTTTCAACGGCTGGCGAGCCTGTACTGACAAGTTTAACGGTCAATCAATCAAGCAAATACCAGTGAGACTTTTTTTGAACAACTTAACCTTTCCAAGATATCCAACAAATAATTTGAAATTTTGAATATACATATGTATGTATGGGATCCGGTCAATTTATCGTAAACAGTTTATCGTATAACAATTTATCGTAAACAGTTCATCGTAAAACAGTTTACCGTAAGAACAATTTATCGTATGGACAATTTATCGTAAGAACAATTTAACAACGTAAAACAATTTACCGTAAGAACAATTTATCGTAAAACAATTTATCGTAAGAACAATTTATCGTTTGGACAATTTATCGTAAGAACAATTTATCGTAAAACAATTGATCGTAAAACAATTGATCGTATATCAATTTATCGTAAAACAATTTATCGTAAAACAATTGATCGTAAAACAATTTATCGTAAAACAATTGATCGTAAAACAATTTATCGTAAAACAAATGATTAATATTGTCACAGATTTCATTGGATTTTATTATATACGTATTAAGGTCGGTTTAGAGCCCGTAATATCAAAATAGTATTCTATTAGGCCTATTTAAAACTTACTTAAAATTATCAGAAACAAAATCCATACTAATATTATAACTGCGAAAGTATGTATGTATGTATGTGTTACCTTTTCACGGCTAAACCGCTGAACCGATCTTGATGATATTTGGCAGGGAGATAGCTTGCATCGTGAGAATGGACATAGACTACTTCGAATCTTAAAAATTAATCCCTTAAGGAATTGTAAGGGGGTAGAAATGTTTGTATGGGAAATATTTCACCTCCTGTCACATATTAAGGGTTGTTTTTATTTCCATTCGATCCAGCGGGAAAAATACTATGGGGGTGGGTATTTTAGGGGAAAAACAACCCCCTATTTCCCATAGGAACCGAGATATTTACGGTTTTGTATAATAAATGAGAACCAAAACAAAAGAAAAAATATATATTTCACCCCCTTTCACATATGAAGGGTTGTATAATGTTTCATTCGATCTAGCGGGAAAAATACCATGTGGGTGGGGGTTATAGGGGAGAAACAACAAACTATCTTACTTAGGAACCGAAATATTTATGATTTTAATATTATAAATGCGAATGTGAATCTGTCTCTCTGTCTGTTTGTTATTTTTTCACGGCTAAACCGCTGAACCGATCTTGATGAAATTTTGCAGGGAGATGGCTTACATCCTGAGAAAGGACACACGCTACTTTGAATCCCAAAAAATCACGTGTGTGTATTTCGAATCTCCACCGCAACGATCTACTAATTTTTTAAAATTATTTTTCCTAATTTATTAATAATTATACAAGATAGGGGAATGTTTTCCCCCTAAAATCCCTACGTAGTATTTTTCTCGCCGGATCGAATGAACATAATTAAAACCCTTAATATGTGACAGGGGGTGAAATATTTATCATACAAACATTTCGACCCCCTTACAATTTCTTGGGGGATAAATTTTTGCGATTCGAAGTAGCTTGTTTCCTTTCTCAGGATGTAAGCTATCTCCCTGCCAAATTTCATCAAGATCAGTTAAGCGGTTTAGCCGTAAAAAGGTAACAAACAGACATACATACTTTCGCAGTTATAATATTGGTATGGATTTTGTTTCTGATAATTTAAGTAAGTTTTAAATAGGCCTATCAGAATGCTATTTTAATATTACGGGCTCCAAACCGAACTTAATACGTATATAATAATGTCCAGTGAAATCTGTGACAATATTAATAATTTGTTTTACGATAAATTGTTTTACGATCAATTGTTTTACGGTAAATTGTTTTACGATAAATTGTCCATACGATAAATTGTTCTTACGATAAATTGTTTTACGATAAATTGTTCTTACGGTAAATTGTCCATACGATAAATTGTTCTTACGATAAATTGTTTTACGATAAATTGTTCTTACGGTAAATTGTCCATACGATAAATTGTTCTTACGATAAATTGTTTTACGATGAACTGTTGTACGATAAACTGTTTACGATAAACTGTTTACGATAAATTGACCGCAAATCGTATGTATTTATAATATGAAATATTTTTTTACTCAGAAAACATCAGACTAAGAGAAAATTTATAAAATACAAAAAAATGTTTATTTTGGTCTAATAAAACATAAAAAAATATTCTAGATTTTATCGTTTGTTGTTTTTTTTTGCTTAAATAAAATAAATAGAAAGTTTTAAAATTTTATAAATAATTCTCTAGGTCTTAGGCCTGGTTTCTCAATATGAGTTTAAACCACATGTCCCAGTTAAACTTAAGATTAAACTATGTCCAGTTAAAAATTATAATTAATCTTAAGATTAACTTTTAACTGACAGATGAAAAAAATTATTTTTCTAGCCTAAATATTAACTTATTATCCAACTTCTTTTACATTCTATAGTAGCACTATATTCTTTTATTAATTCTAGTAATGTACCCTGTTCTCTTTTATTGAAAATAACCCGTTTTTATCACATTTAATATAATAATTAGAGGTTAATTTTTAGTTTGACATAAAAATGCCTCCATTTAAACTTATATTGAGAAGCAGAGTGAGGTTTAAACTGGACATAATCTCCACTTTACACCTAGGATGAAGATTATTTAATCTGAAGTTTAAACTCATATTGAGAAACCGGGCCTTATTAAATCAAAATAAACATTTTTTGTACTTTGTACTTTTACTCAAAATCTGATGGTTCAAAATCTTGTAATATTTTGTTAGATATCTAGAAAAGGTTAAATTGTTCAAAAAAAGTTTTCAAAGAAAGATTCATATTTTTTTCACATATAATAAAATTACTAAATAAAAACTATAGGTTCCTATTTAAAAAATAATGTTGATCTTCATATAGCCTTGAAAACACTACCTAAATAATTCATCCGAGTACATCTATGTCCCCCACCAAACCATGCAACTTTTATCTGAAAAGTGTTTTGATAACATTTCACCATAAAAAGTTATCGGAGGTATGCACTAGGGCTTGCAAACCGGTTTAAACTGGTTAACATGTTTTTTGTTAAAATTTACCAAAACCGTAAAGCCGCGTTTTTTTTTTGAAAAACCGAAAGACAATTATAGGTATATATATTTTTTTTGTTTCTTCAAGTGATGAATTTATTTTATTTATCTACAGTTATTTATTATGTTGAGAATTTATTTAAATTTAAATAAAAAGAAAAGGGGTGACATCCATGAACGAACGCGCAATATTTTAATAAATATATTATAGCGGAGTTAGCCTTGTTTCACACATACGCGGTTCCATTCGGTTCGGTTCGTTTTCGGTTTCAGCCGAATACGAATCAAACCCTTTCACACATACACGGTTCTCATACGGTTCAGATTAGGTTTTATTTTTTTCCGTTAACTCAGTAGTTATCATGGAGAGAAAGCAAGTTGTTGCCATGTTGTTTCTCTATAAAAAAATTAAAAAATGAAGGAGGAATACTAGAATTCATTGCGAGCACCCTCTCATCATTTTACAGCAGGAATTTGGAGCATTCTACACTATTTCCCGAAGCTAAAGAGTATGATGACGATCCACATCACCATCGAGAAAACAGTTCATTTTATTAGAAAATCCGCGACAAAACTTAAAAAAAAATAACACTCGCTATCAGGTTAAAACCGAAACTAAACCGCGTATGTGTGAACGCGTTGATTGCTTTGTGTTCCCTGGACACGAATTGAAACCTGATGAAATCTGTCCGTGTGGAGGGAGTATTCAGTTCTGTACGGTTTCTATTAGGTACCGAATACAAACTGAATCATCGTTTCACACTTGTCGGCAGCGACCGAAAACGAACCGAACCGAATGAAACCGTATATGTGTGAAATAGGCCTTAATAGAATTTGAGTCAGACTGGAATAGTTAGCGGACTTCCTAATAATTTTTTTCTAGAACAGGTTATTTTTTGGTCTTTCAATAAGAAAAACAATTTCATAGGTAAGTTTGAATTACTTTTTTCGGCCATTCAATAAAAAAAATTAAATACGTAAATATAGACTAAGATACCGTGGCAGTTTATCACCCGTTATCGAACACCCTCAAAATAAGAACCGAATTTGCAATTAAACTTACTAGAGAACAACAATCTGTCGGTCTCTCTAATCAAATCCTGTGCATAATTAACATAATTAAACTAATAAACGCTAATTTTCGAAACATTTTCCCGTCACCTCAATGAAATTTATAAGGAAATAGTGGCGTAGTTAGGGGAGGATTAAGGGGATCAATCCCCCCCCATGAGTCTACGAAATAATAATAATAAGATGATTATAATATACGAGTATTTTTTCAAGTGAAGAATATAACCAATTTTTGTACTTTGCATCTGCACATAAAAGATGATTTTGTAATGAAAAATATAACTTTATGAGATTTAATACTGACATACTCCCCCCCTCATTGCAAAAAGCTATCTACGCCACTGTAAGGAAATATACATAAATATACCGGGTGATTCATTTAACCTGGAATTTTGTATATCTCGAGACTAAGCAAAATAATGAAAAATGGTTCAGACAAAAGTTATAAGGTATCGAGAGAGTCAAATATTGGTGACCTTGAATTTCACCTTGATATCTATTTTCAAGGACAAATGAAGGTCAACTTTGATTTTTTAAATGAAAAACTATATTTTTTATTGCATATTCGCATTATGCGGAAAAAATATGTAACCTTTGTACGAAAAGTTTTTTTTTAATGTAAATTTTTTGTTTCTAACAAAATTTCTCTGCACTTGCAATTTACTAAATAATTTTACTTTTTATACGGTCGATTAATAAACTACTTTTGGCGTTACCTTAAAATAGTAAAATTATTATTTAGTAATTTCAAATTTACGAAACAAATAGCAAGTGCATAGAAATTTCATTAGAAACAAAAAATTACATTTAAAAAAAAACTTTTTGTACAAAAGTTACATGTTTTTTTCCGTATATTACAAATATGCAATAAAAAATATAAGTAGGTTCTTATTTAAAAAATCAAAGTTGACCTTCATTAGACATTGAAAATAAATATCAAGGTCACCAATATTTGACCCACTCGATACCTTCTAACTTTTGTCTGAACCATTTTTCATTATTTAACGTAGCTCTCGACATATACATATATACAAAATTCCAGGTTAAATGAATCACCCGGTATATAGTTTTAAAATATATCGGTCTCCCTTACCCGGCGGTCGGCAGACCGCGGCTCGCAAACCGCATGCGACTCTTTGCCCTTTGCACAGGCGTTTTCGGCTCTTCAGTAACTTTAACTATTTATTCAATTCTA
Organism: Sialis lutaria; assembly: GCA_949319165.1. Taxonomy (NCBI): domain Eukaryota; kingdom Metazoa; phylum Arthropoda; class Insecta; order Megaloptera; family Sialidae; genus Sialis; species Sialis lutaria. The sequence goes on along the minus strand of OX439232.1, from coordinate 10,251,309 downwards.
ATTTATTTTTTATTCACAAAAAAAACATAAAGTAGCAAGACTGCGAAACACATTTTTGAGGCACTATTATAAAACAGGTGCGCGCCGCGGATTGAAACTAATTAAACTTAACAGCTAGCTCGAACGCATATCACTACAAACTTGGAATCTTTTTTTATATAGGTACTCAGCTCTTTTATATAAATAAGAAAATCTAGGTAGCAAGACCGCGAAACACATTTTTTTGGCAATTTTATTATACAGGATGAGTCATATCAGGTGGAAGTTGGAACAAACTTAAACAGTATACAGGTATTAAGAAAAATATTTTAAGAAAAAAAGTTAATATTAACATGTCTCCAGAGATTCTTTGTAAGGGAGCTACAGAACCCCAAAGATTTAACCTGAAACAGAAAGATTGAGTGAAATTTTAAAAATTGGAAAAAAATTATCCATTAAAATATGATCGCAAAACATTTCGTATCTTCGATAATAAAACAACTCAACAAAGATACAATGCATTTTATTCATTATTGAATCAAAATCACAATTGCCATGGAAAACTAAAATATGTTTATTTTCATATCACATGCATAGAAACAACTAGTTTTGAACCCTGTTTTGACAGTCGAAACAAGACAATTTCAGACCAATGCGATTGTACCGAGCAGAAACAAAGAAACAACGTTGTTTCTGCCCTAGGACAGAAACAACGTTGTTTCTGACTAGCAAATTCATTAATTTTAAATCTGTCAGAATCGCATTTGTAATAAACAAAAGCGAATCTTATTTCTGAATAATTATATTATTAAAATAGTATAAGATATTACTGCGCTATTTGTCTGAAATAGTCTTACTTCGACTGGCTACAGAAATCAAAACTCGTTGTTTCAATGCATGTGATATGAAAAATAGCGTGTGTGGCACGGGATGAAACAATGACGATTTCAGACCAGGGCGATGACAGCCCTCGCTTCGCTCGGGCAGTCAACTCTCGCCCTAGTCAGAAATCGTCTTGTTTCAACCCTTGCTACACAATATACTATTATAGTCGAGACGTCAGCGAAAACATTCACTCTTGTGCAATATTAAATTCAAATCAAGTAAGCTTTGGAAAAAAGAATGGTTGATGTTTGAAATTTTATATTTGTTAAAATTCGTTGTTTATTTAATAATAACAGTAATGCTGGTTTTAGGGAGAGAGACTGGACGACCGCCTGGGATGCCAGTTCAGAAGTGGCGGCGGACGGTGACATGGAGAAAAACTTAGCTTAAATTGTAGTATAATTTTTTTTATCTTTAAAAAACGATCATTATTAAGTCATATTCTGTATCACAATAGGATCTCAAAATATTAAATAAAAATTAATTTTAGGCAAAATCTTTGAGAGTCTGTAGTTCCCTCACGAACATGTTCATATGAACTTTCTTGCTTGAAATATTTTTCTCAATCAACTGTTCAAGTTTGTTTCACCTGATATGACTCAGCCTGTATAACTGAATTTTAAATAAAAATATTGGAGTTATCACGTTTTTTTAATTTTTTTTTAAAACCTCTGATACTATTGCAATCCTGTTTCCTTAACAACTTGGCTCTTCTAACTTAAAAGACTGCCAACCCCTAGGTTAGTGGTATGTGCAAATAGCCAATTGCATGCACAGTATGACTTAAATATAAATCGAATAAAAAAAATAGATCAAATTATTAGTTAGGAAATGTTCTACAAAAATACTATGAAGCATCTTTTTGTAGGACTGGAAACACAAGAATTATCTCGCCTCAGTTTTTCATCCCCTATTTTTTCATCGTTTTTTGCTTATAACTTTTTTATTATTAATGAAATATCAATCCCACTATAATATAAACCCTGTGTATATATATATAAATATATATTTGTGTGTCTGACCGGTGACTATAAATTTATGGATTCATAAACGTTTCACTAGATTTTTTTCATTTTTTCACAATACTTAGATTCATCTTTGATACAGTGCTTAGGCTATTTATTTTATTCAAAATTATAATAGTTTTTGGGATATGATTTTTTTCGTGTGACGAAACGTGAAAAATTCACTAAAATTTATCCGTCAGACTGAATTTACGATTTAGAACCATTGTGTTTTGTTTCGAAATTTGTAGCATTTCGGCGTGCTCTGGTTGATTAAAATGACGTTAGACCTGTCATTTTTCTTAAAAACACGTGCTTTTTGACGTCTGAGCTGTCATATTTTTTGTGACGTTTATAAAAATATTACATTTTTATTGAAATTGTTCAAAAAGTTTCAAATTTGTTCAAAAAAAGTTGTAGAATTAATTTAGTCTATCTAAAAGTTTATAATTTATAATAATTAAGCCAGGGACGGCGTTTTAAAAGTATTTAAATTTGCATTTTCTAATAAAATTGTATTAAATATAATTTTTAATCGTTTTGTTGTAGGGGGATTAAGTCAGGGGCTGATGTCGTTTTAAATATATGCATTTTTTGGGAACTATCACATTTCGTAACGTTTGTAAAAATATTAGTTTTTTTTTTAAATTGTTCAAAAATTATAAATTTCAGAAAATATGAAAATTATCAAATAGATCAGTAGCGCCTGAAAAAAAATTATTGAATGATTTTTTTCTTAAGTTTTGAGATTGATATAAATTTATCTAAAAAAAGTATAATAATTAAGTCAGGGGCGTAGCATAATTTTTTTTTAATTGTTATTTTTTTAAAAGTGGCTTAAAAAATTAATTTTGATTGAAATTGAATAAAAATTAAAAACTTCAGGAATATATAAAAATAAAAAGTCAAAAAGTTTACATTAACTATTTTCTTATTTGTGTATAAAAATATGACGTCAAAGGGGGTTGGGGCGCGAAGCGCCCAGGGGCACAGCCCCTAGTAAGTTACTAAAAACAGTTACAGCAAATTCGCTACACTCATCGCTTGAATTACCGACGTAGTTGTAAACTAGTAGATTAATATATGGTAGGTAGTATGTATATAGTACCTATATGTATCGTGTATAATCGTAAAGCTACATTGAAACTCTTTTTGCTAATGGTGCAAAGTAACACCCACTGGCGCAAAGTAACCCCGGTTTAATTACGGTAGTTTAGAAAATAGAGACGAACGTTTTTATAATGAATTTGAAGAGTAAATACATCGTGATTGAAGGGTTAAAATCAAAAGGCTCTGTTACATTTTTTGTTGCATTTTAGGAGACCTTTCTAATGATACCCCACTCAATGGGGTAGGTGAAAAACATTTTTTAAACACTTCATTTTATTGAAAGGGAGTCTAAAAATGTTTTGTTTTCAAACATCTTAGCATTTCTGTTTTTGGGGCATCAATCTACTACCGTATACATCAGTGTTTCCCAACGTGTGGCCCACACCCCACAGGGGGGCAATTCGATTGTTAAAGGGGGCAATTCGAAAATGGACTCATCCAGAATTTAAGTTAACCGTATTACAAATCGGGGAGACTTGAGACTGAAGTTAACTAAATTGGAACCTGACATAAAATCTCTTTACAGCAAGCATCAAGCGCAAGGATATCACTAAATTCAAATAATAAATAATTACTAATAATTAAAATAATATAAAAAAACAATGAGTGTGTACTTATGTACAAACGTTAGAAGTTATACTTCTTTGGGATGATTGAAAAATAACTACGAATAATCTTAATAACAATAATCTGCCGTTTGCTTAACCCGTCTTTGCCCGGTGTTCCAATATTGGAACAATAGACATGTATGTATTGTTTATAGCAGTGGTTCCCAAAGTGGTCCCTACGGACCCCAAGGGGTCCCTGGCATCGTTCAGGGGGTCCGTGGAAAATTAAAATCGATTTAGAGGTCCTTGAACAACGTCAGGGGGTCCGCGCACATTTTTATTAATATGGAAGTAAAAATAAATAACAATGAATAAATTACACTGGCCGACAGCCATTTTGCTGCAGGGCATACAACAACTTTTTAAGGGTAAGGGTAAATTGGACACGCTGAATCCAAAAATGACCACCATTTTGCTTAATCAGCTCGTGTTTTTGCAATATTGCAAAAATATGTTTTTTTCGATATGCAAACATTCAAATTCGTATATATATTTTTTGAATCAATGACTTCAACCAAAGATCATTCGGAATGAATCTATAGGTCCTAATTGAACTAAAAAGCCTTAAATTATATACATTCATAAAGTTATACACTTCGAAAATAATTTTTTAAACGAAAAAAAATCTATTTTTATGTTATTCACTAAATTAGTAGCTTTATCTATCTTCTTCATTGTGTTAAAATTTCAACGTAATCGAATAAAAATTGGCGAAGTGGTACAAAAATCAACTGCGCGTGTCAAAATTTAGTAGTTTTTCACCCAGGGTCCGTGGGAAAGTTTTGACTATGAAAAGGGGTCCGTGGGCCAAAGGAGTTTGGGAACAACTGGTTTATAGGAATGTCTAAAATAAAAACTATATATTTTTTATTCGTATTACCACTATATCAACTAAAAATCATGGATAAAAAGTTTTTTTTTCATTTTTAATTAATTCGGGCAAAAACGGGTTAAAATATAAGTAAAAATTTAATTTAATTAATATTTAATTAATATAGGCAATACTCTTTACAGTTGTGTTATTTAAATCAGTGGTTCCCAACCTTTTTTGACCAAGGACCACTTTGATTTCATTATTATTAGCAGGGACCACACATGGACATAGGAATATATTCCTATGTCCATGGGACCACAAGGTTAAAAATAAACTGTATAAATCTAAAAATAAACTTTAATCGAAATGTTAAATTAACATAAGTAATCGTAAAATTCAAAAGTAACATTAATTAACAGTGTTATAATTGAAAACATTTCATTTTTAGTTGATAATTCAGTTTGCATCAATGAGATTTTTGAGCTTGCATCTTTTGTACAAGTTCTTGAATTTTTGGGGTAATATTTTTGTTCAAAACTACACGCATATCATCACTTACCTTCAATCGATTTCTGGACTTCGCATAAATAAGTTGTGGAGAAAAACATAAGATAGCACAAAGCGATATCTCGAATTTTAGTGTATGAAATTTCTTCATTCAAAGTTTGAAATCCTTTGCGGACCATATTTTAGCTCTTGCGGACCACTGGTTGGGAACCACTGGTCTATATCTATGATTACGCTATCATTTTTTTGATATAGGCAATACTCTTTACAGTTGTGTTATTTATTCTGTATTTTCAGTCCCGGGCTAAATATTTCACCGCATAAAATTTCGTTACAATTTCGTTACATTTTCGTTACATTACTAATTTCATTTCCGTTACATCACTGATTTCATTTCCGTTACATTACTCAATTTTTACCCTCAACGTCTCTAAAGAAGTATAACTTCAAAAATCTTGAATTTCAGTTCTCCATTACAGTGGCGTAGATAGCTTTTTGCGATGGGGGGGGGGATTTCGACTGAAGGGGGGGGATATGACAGTATTAAATCATCTTTTATATGGTGAAAAGTATAAAAATTGGACTCATGGGGGGGATTGATCCCCTTAATCCCCCCCCCTATCTACGCCACTGCTCCATTATGTTTAGAAAATTTACTTACTGTGTATGCTCAATAATTTCCTAGTGATTTCTTCCTAAAACCTATCATTCAAGTTTCTTTAGTGAACATTTCAATTTTTGAATATTAAAATTTATATGTTGAGGGGGGGGGGGGTAATAAGAATTTTAGAAAGACTTAGGTGGGGCATAGTACAAAAAAGGTTGGGAAACACTGGTATACATAATTTTATCTTATTATGTCAAAATTTTTCAAGACAGACGGATGGACGCACATGGAGAAACTATAAGGGTTCCTAGTTTTTTACTGAATCCTAATAAACACTAATTTAAAAGAAAATCTTTGAAAGGCTGTAACTCCATCACGAAAAATTTCCGGACATGCACTACTGATAAAAAATGTTCCGTTTATATAAACAATATAAATTATAAATGATAGTTTAATCAATTGATTGAATTAGTATATCACTGGTATCAATATGTTGTATATTTGAGGAATATTAAATGTATTTTTAATAATATTCTTGCAATATTGCTTGATTTGTGTTTACGGTTACAAAAATTCACATATTGTTAAGTAGTGTTAAATCGCAATTTTTAATTATTTTTGAAGTTTTTTTTAAACAATGGCTCCAGTTTTAAGCGGCTAGCATTAATTTCATTTTTTTTTCATATAATTCAACCAATTTTCAAAATGTTTTTATCATGAATTAAATAAAAAAAAAAAAAAAACATATTAATCCATTGTAAAAGATTGTAGAGTGACTTTAAACATATTTTACAAAGTAAAATCAACTATTTTGAAATTAAATTAACATAATGTTAGTCCAGTTAAGTTAATATTCGCGAGAATAATTTTAGTGCCGATCGATGGGTAATGATGTCGTTAATAAAATATTAAATTTACAAGATTGTGGGCCCCCGGGAAATACAAAAAATAAAATTAAAACAGAAAAACTTATGCTTATGTTTAAATCATCAATGCAACGAAAACGATGTGAGGTAAAGCAAGAGTGAACAGACCCCGTTTGGAGAGAATTAAATTTCCTATAAAAAACAACAGAATTCATATTTCTAAAGTTAATAGTTTTTGTGTGATGGTCGTCAAAAATCACATGACTAAAATTAATGATTAATAAAAAATTTCAAAAAATTCACTGTTTAACTAGATACCATAAGTAAGTTATTTCTGGATTCAAAAATGGTTTTCACTTTGAATTGTATTCATAGGGACAACATCAAGAAATTTTTTTTTGTAATTTTTCACCTTTTTTGGTATTATGTATTTTAAAATCTATCCAATGTAGAAAATACAATGCAATGCGTTTTATATGTGATTTTATTCCTTTGCAAATTTAATATTTTATTAACGACATCATTACCCATCGATCGGCACTAAAATTATTCTGGCGAATATTAATTCCATTTAAATATCTAATTTGATTGGTCTAAGTTGAATAATCCATTTTTCATGCAATATATTTGTTATTAGTTAAGGTGATCAATCGTACTCCTTTAGGGAGGACAGTCCTTCTTTTGTAGGTTCTGTCCTCCCTCGAAAAGTGTCCTCCTACATGTCCTCCTTTTTGATATTTTAAAACTAATATGTTAATCTCTGTACGTAAAATTTACGTGAATAATGATTATTAATCATATTTTAATATATTTAATTTAAATTTATAAAAATTATTTATAATTCTGTTTTTGTATATTGTACAATACCTAATAGTCCAGGAAAAATAGACGTACAACAAGGAAAAAATTTGTAACAGGCTAAATTTTTGCATACACCATAGTATAAAGGTACTTAATAATGTGTGAAAGTTCCTCATCGATTTGAAGTGTGCAAGTGTCAATTTTGTGGGGTCAAAGTTTACAAAAACAGTATTTTTCCAATATCACGAAAACGGTGACCTTTTCGAAAAAAAATGTATCTTACTAATTTGTAGCTGAGACAATTTACTACAAAAACGAACCTACGGGTTTTTATGTAGAAGAAACCGTTCATGAATTATAAAGAGTTATTAATAACTCGGCGCACTTTTCCATAGCATATACGATATCGCTCTATGTAAAATGTAATATAGAGCTGCGGTTAAACATATCTATTCCACATAACCAGCAAGGTCGAGATAACTCTTTCTGTTTCATAGGAATCGAAAGTACATTAGTTGACAATGCTTTGAAAAAAAATTAGTCAAAATTACTACGTCGGGACAGAGCAAAATGAGGTCTTCAAGGTACGCGACCCTCGTGCGATGTTTTAAGCACATTTTACACTTATCTATTTTTTAAAATCGAAATCTATTGCAATACAATCATTTGGCAGACATCCGTCTATAAGAATATATACATTTATACATGAAAAATATAATTACAAATGAAGAAAACGGCACTTAAAGGATGATTTATGGAGATTCTATTTTTATTTTTTTGTTTTACGGTTGAGTGTATTTACTCTAGGTGCAATAGTTTTTATCTTATGATTGTGTGCTATCACTCATTTTTTTCGAAAATTTGTATTTTACAAATTTTACTTTAAGTATTTTTTTAAAAGGTTCACATTTTTCACACAATATTAATTAATAACAAAAATTTTCTTTAAAAAATCTCCAGAAATCATCCTTTAAGTTCCGTTTTCTTCCTTTGTAATTATATTTTTCATGTATAAGTGTATATATTCTTATAGACGGATGTCTGCCAAATGATTGAATTGCAATAGATTTCGATTTTAAAAAATAGATAAGTGTAAAATGTGCTTAAAACATCGCGCGAGGGTCGCGTACCTTGAAGACCTCATTTAGCTCTGTTCCGACGTAGTAATTTCGGTTAATTTTTTTTTCAAAGCATTGTCAACTAATGTACTTTCGATTCCTATGAAACAGAAAAAGTTATCTCGACCTTGCTGGTTATGTGGAATAGATATGTTTAACCGCAGCTCTATATTACATTTTACATAGAACGATATCGTATATGCTGTGGAAAAGTGCGCCGAGTTATTAATAACTCTTTATAATTCATGAATGGTTTCTCCTACATAAAAACCCGTAGGTTCGTTTTTGTAGTGAATTATCTCAGCTACAAATTAGTAAAATACATTTTTGTTCGAAAAGGTCACCGTTTTCGTGATATTTGAAAAATACTGTTTTTGTGAACTTTGACCCCACAAAATTGACACTTGCACATGTCAAATCGATGAGGAACTTTCACACATTATTAAGTACCTTTATACTAAGGTGTATGCAAAAATTTAGCCTGTTACAAATTTTTTCCTATCTTCTATATTTTTATGTCTATTTTTCCTGGACTACTAAATACAAATACATATTTGCAAGAAAAATGTATTAATTCAGTTTAAATAAAATTAAAAATAATTTTTTATAAAATTTTAAAGTCCAATAATAAAATGACCTTTTTCTGAGGATTTTCTGAATGGTAGGCAGGGCCGGATTTAAAAATTTGCCGCCCATAGGCAGTTACGAAAATTTGCCGCCCTTTCGATTGAAGTGTTTTTTTTTTTTATTTTTTTTTTATAATTTTATCAATCAAAATCTGAATCCCTTTTTTTTAGCTTTTTTAGTAAAAAAATGTTACTAATAATTCTGAAGAGCTTTTTTTTAGCTCTTTTAGTTCAAAAATGCTCTTAATAATTCTGAAGACCATTATTTTTAGCTCTTCCAAGTAGAATTTCTGTCTATTTTCTTTTCCATACCAAAATTTGCCGCCCCTAAAAATTTGCCGCTATAGGCAGCTGCCTACATTGCCTGCATGATAAATCCGGACTTGATGGTAGGGAGGGTACCCTTATTTTGAAATTTTGTCCTCCTTTTTATTTTTATAATATTGGTCACCTTATATTAGTGAAAAAAATTAAATAAAAAGTGTTTATTAAAAAAAAAAAACTATTTAATAGCTAAAGGCGGATTACAAATGTTCTGAAAAAAGTTTATACATTACATAACTATTAAAGTTATTTATTGTACAAAACGTTTATATAGTGCACGTAATCAAGTGTTAAATACACATTATTCATATATTTTTTTAATAAAACAGTAATTTACCTTCTTTTAGATTCTTTCTTATGTAAAATTCCACTGAATTCGCAATCAATTGCAATAAAAGCACTATTTTTAATATGTTTTTCAATATTTGAATAAATTTCATTAAAATTAACCTGTGTAACTTCACACATTTTAAGGTTATTTTTTAAAACTGACATTTACAATAAATATGAAGATAGGCATAAATAAATGATTATTGTATGACATAAATGAATCGCGCAGATGAATTTCGTAATATGTAATTTAAATAAACGATATAATGCACGTATAATGTATGTATAAGAAAAAATATAAACGCAACAAATTTTATTATAAAATATATTAAACAATACTAAAGTCAAAAGTATCTATTAACGTTTATATCGTAACACCATATTTGATCAATTATAATTGGTAAGTATTGAAACATCTGTAATTGTTGTATCTTCCAAATCTTTTCTATCTTCATATATTTGTACCGATTTTGAATTTCCTTGACATTGTGGCTTAAAAATAAATTAAAAGTTTGTGAAATGTCTTCATTAAATTTATATTTTACTTACCAGAACAAATATATACTGAGGCAATGATTTATTCAGTTCATTTATGTCTTCTTGTGTAATTTGTGTTAATTGATCATTTTCATTTGGTAAACTCAACTGTAATTTTGGTAATGGAAGATTTCCAGGCATCAGTGGATATAATATATAATTTAAAATATATTTTGATTCTGGTAAAATTGATATTTGTTTCTAAAACATAAACACATTAATTTCAGATCATGAATTTGTTTAATGATCAACTATGTGATAAAATACATGATTTACAATACTTAAGTCAACCAAAACATTTTAAAATATCCCCTATCCATTTTAACAATGAGGAGACAGTGGAAGAAAATGAACAGAAAAAAATGAAATTTAATTCGATTGTGTGTTTCGATAAAATAAAACCATCGACATCTAAACAAACCACTAATTTTAATTTAATTTGTGACCATAATAAAAAAAATGAAATAAATACAAAATACAGTAACATAAACATTTCCATCCAAAAAAATATTTCTTTAAAATCATATTATGAGGCACAAAATGACATTGGTGATTATTTAAACGATTGGCTTTATGAAACAATGAAATCAAATTACAAAAAATCAATAATATTAGCACCATGGGCAGTTAAACAAACTAAATGTTTATTGGTATCTTTTAAGTTTTTTTGTGATTTATTATATTTAGAAATGCGACATTGTTTTATGGGTTTTGAAATACTTGATTTATACCTTATTAATTTACATGATAACTTATTCAAAAACAATCAGCTGGAATCAATAACCCATCAATTATTAAGTAAAATAACAAAGTTGACAATAGCTACTATTCTGAAAATATCTACTAAAATCGAAGGTTCTCCATCATATAAGGAATCATCTTGGAATAAAGTATTTCCTCATTTTACGATAGAATTATTCAAAAAAGAAGAACAAGACATTTTAAATACTATCAAATTTAAAATACCACATTTTTCAAGATTAAACGACATTTATTTAATGATAAATTTATTAAAATATAAATTTAAGATAGAGTTTGGTGATTACAATCAAATAAATAATTTATTATTATTTGTTTTGTTAAATTTTTCTGAGGTATTAAGCCAAATGAATACTTCAAAACATTTAAATAAAATTAAAAAGGCAAGTGAAAACCGTTTATTTTTAGCTAGTGGTATTATTATGAGAGCTTTGTGCAAATTTAACATGGATCTATCAAAATTAACAAAAGTTTCTTTAATTAAATATGTAGCTGTTGTGTCGCAAGTGAAACATCCAGACATTGTACTGTTGGTATACATCATTGATGACATGTTAAAGATTAATAAATGATTGTTATTAATATATTTTTTGTAATTGATAAAGTACTTTCGTATTTATTTACTGCCGTGAATAAAAAGTAAAAATTGGTCATTAAAGCCCTAAAATATGCACGAAAAAAAATATATATGGTGTAAAATAGCAAGAATATGTTTCCTGAAATTATTAAATTTTGTGACTTGTGGTAACCAATAAAATTTTGTTAATAAAGTTGAAATATGTTGTTACATAAAATAATAAGTTTTTCAAAAATTTGTATAATCTTGAATATATACTTAACATATTTCAAAAGTGATTACTGCAAAAACTGATCCGTTATTTATGGTAAGTAGCGAATTTAAAAATAGAGATGAAAGTATGTAATTTTCGGATATTTATTTACCAAACAGTTAAGAAAAACAAAGAAGACAATGATCAAAATATGCAAAATCATAAATTTGCCGAAATATGCAAATGCATATGAAAATATGCATTTGCATATAAATAAATGAAAAAGCAATTTAAAAAAAACAAGCTTTTATTTAATAAATATACCTATAGGTACACTAAAAAGTTAAAAATATTTTTTTAAGCTATGACAATGTTCTTCCAGTTGCCAAAGTATTTTCCAGATTTCCAGCTAATTGTTAGAAAGCCAGGTAATATACAAATATATTTTTATAATTTTTTATAACATTTATTAATTTTATAAATAAATTGCCTTGGTAGGCACGAGAGTTTTTTATACATCATGACACCGAAGTATTAAATATCGGTATGGAGAACCATACATGACTTCCATGTTCTATAATATCTTTTACAATAATTTTTGCGCTTGTTTCCATGGCAACATGAATTTATTAGTATTTAAAATTAAAATTTTGAGGGTGGTTTTCACCCCTTCAGTGGCTATCTAAGCACGTTTATGAAATAAGTGCCCCTTAGATTGGATTGAACTACAAGTGTACCAAGTCATATCAAAATTGGTGAGATAATACTCACTTTTCAGACGATAATAGGTACAAAATTTCGAATATTTCGGAAACCCCTAATCCGATTAGCACCAAAATCAATAGGTCTGGAGTACTCATTGAGACAAACATTTTCCCCAAAAATAATTCAAATCGGTGCATATTTACAGTAGTTATCGTACACGGAAGAAAATTCTACATCCAGACAGACAGACACACACACAGACACACGCACAGCCGCCATGCGGAAATTAACTTTTCTTTACGTTTTGATGTTAGTACAATCAGAATCTGCTCTTATCTCGGACACGATTTTTTGACGGTATTACAATACTTCCATTTCTTCGAACATGGAAGTAAAAAGAATAGAACATAAATTATAGAAAATAATATTCTCTACAACTTGGATCTCAAACATTTTTTTCTAATACCTACCGTTTAAAAAATAAATCAAAAAATTTAAATTTTTTAGAAAATCGATTATTTCCTAAAACAAATTTTGGGGGGAAAATGAATAGAACATAAATTATAGATAAGTACCTTCTACAACTTTAAATTAAAACATTTTTTCTACTGCGCACCGTTTCAAAAATAATTCGAAAAGTTCAAAAATTGACACGAGTAAACATCCGTTTGTGGTTTAGTGATGGTTTTCAAAAATAGGAGGTGCACATCTAGAGTATACAAGAACCTTAAGTTTAAAATTTCATGTCTGTAAGTCTTACAGTTTTGGCTGTAGAGCGTTCACAGACACACACACACACAGCCGTCATTGAGATAATGGTTGTATATGATTCAGGGGCCCTCAAAACGTGTAATTCCGTTAAAATCTCAAGTTCGAATTTTTTCGTGATCACTATACTTTATTTATACATTACATTTCATGTATGTATAAAAAAATTAAAAACTGCCAAAAATTAAACAATTCTTTATATTTATTGACTAACTCGAAGCATTTTTTATTCATTCCTTTAGAACGTTCAGGCGTTCAGGAGATAAAAATAAGATATAAACATAAAATCATGCATTAACAAAAAATGTTTTGATTAGCACACTTTGAACTATCAATTCCACAAAAAATTTCAACCAAAAGGCAAAATTCATTGTGTTTATTCAGGGTCTTTTCTTTCTCCACTGCTAAAACATGGGTTTATTTAAAAAAAAGTGATTGTATCTATTAGCCCAGTGCCAAAGCCTTTTAGGAGAATAAAAAGGAGGAACGATTCCCACTATCACTATCCTGTAGAGAATTTTTCGGGTTTTTGGTATCAAAAAGTCGGATTGGCACTGGACTATATGTCCTTGACAACTTCTGAAAGTTTGTCGGTAATGTAGTTAAGTTGGACTGTGATAGCTTAAAAATTTATTTTTTACTTTTTAGTAAAGCTTGTTTTTAAAATTGTTTTTTATTAACTTTTTTAACTGTTTTGTGTATAAATAAGAATTACTTTATATAATATTCCGTAAGGCAACCATTAGATTTTTATGCTCATAACTTAAAAATATAAATGTTTTATAAACAATGACAAAGTAAAGCTCGTTGGGTGCCAGACCACAACCTGCCGCAACACCCAGGTACATAATATGACATTTCCGGTACGATTTTTTAGTGTCTACTAGTCTCATCACTTGAAGATTAAAATTATTGCCAAATTGTAAAGTAATGAGTAGCATCAAAATCAGTTTGGGTGCCTAATTAAATGCTGTTATAACCTCTTTTAAATTTAACACTTTTTATCTCATAAAATATGCATCTCACTAAAGAGATATGGGAATAAAATGTTAAGATTTTAATTTCCAACAGAAAAGTTTTGATTGACTTTTTTCGAAAATCTATAGTTTTTGAATAGTTGGCCTTATTGAGAATCTGAGTGATTTTTTCAAGAAACAAAAAATAATATTATACATTTAAAAATAGCACCCAAAATACAGATTTTACAAACTGCCTTGGTCAGCACAAGACTTTTTTATATTTCATTATGTATATTATAATTGTACTGTTAACACTTTTTGTAAAGAAAATGAATATAAATTAAAATAAATTAAAAATTGATAATTTTTAATTCAATAAAATAATTCATAAACGTGAATAAAATAAAATATATACAGGGTGAGTCATATCAGGTGGAAAAAACCTAAAGAGTTGATCGAAAAAAATATTTCAAGCAAAAAAGTTCATATGAACATGTGTCTGGAAACTCGTGAGGGAGCTACACACCTTCAAAGATTTTGCCTAAAATAAGATGTTAAATATTTCATGAACTATTAACTAACCCCAGAATAACTATTTTAAATTTTTTTAAATACATATGAGGTCAAAATATTGTAAAATATATAATCTGCACAGTAAATACTTTTTAAAAAGACAATAGAAATAAAAATAGAAAAAAAATGGCACAGAGATGGAGAACCATACATGAGTTCCATATGCCATAATCATATTACATAATATAGTTAAATTTATTAGATTTTGAGCGGAATTCTTTGGAAAAAATGTATGCATAATGTAGAGTATACATTGTACTCACTAGCTAATGACTGACCCTTAAGCTAACTCGGGAACTCCATCAAAATTTAATTTTAATTTTTGGACATTGAACACACGCACAGTCATGCGAAAATCAACTTTTCTTTACGTCTTGAAGGTAGTACAATCACAATCTGTTCTAATCTCAGAGGCACTCAAACTTCTTTTGATGCTACTCGTTATCGTTTGACGATAATTTTAAGCATTAAGTGGTGAGACTAGTAAACACTTAAAAAATCGTAGAGGAAATGGCATGTTATCCAGGTGTTGCAGCAGATTGCAGTCCGGCACCCAACATACTTTTACTTTGTCACTGTTTACACTATCGTTTTTAAGTTATGAGTATATTAATGTTACGATCGCCTCCACCTATAATATTTAAACACTCAAGTTATAAATAAATAATGATTGATTTTACTAACTTGTTTATGTCCAGCATACATGAAAGAATCATCACTACCTTCCATGTTCATATTTAATTGTAATAATTCTGATGAATGGTTGTTGATATGATACATAACTGAAATAGGTGTTTTTACTATTCCATGTGGCGGTAAAACTAGTCCAAAACTCATAACTGCTATTTCTATTGGTATTACTGGTAAAATGAATTTTTTTTTAGTTGCAAGTGTTTTGCTACCTTTCCTAAAAACAATTTTTAAACATAAATAAAAAATTTAATGTTAACGATTTTTGTATAATTTTGTATAGGCCTACACAAGGGACAAAACCAGAGCACTCTCAATCTTATGCTTTATTTTTAAATTAATATTGTGCTGTGACACTATTTTTTAACAATTAGGAGTTTAATTAAGTAACATTATTTCAAAACAATTTTTTATTGTATGCCACTACACGATTGTAAACTGCACAAGTAGGGGAGTTTAAGCGAACACAGTAAATAAAATTAAATACTCTCGCAGAAATAGATCAACAAGTTTATTTTTTGATTAACCATAGAAATTGCAGTATAAATTATACATATACCTCTTCCAACTGACTGTAAAAGTTCCAATAGAAGTTTGAAAATTTATGAGTTTATTTATCAGAGAGATATATAATTCCGATCCTTCGCTGCCTGCTGATAACTCAACGCCATTTAACTGTCCAGCATTATTATCATTAACTATATTAACACTGGAATCCTATTAAAGTAAAATATAAAAGGTTATAGTAATTTAAAGAATTAGCAAAAGTTTAGATTACATTGTACTCTCAGGTTTCATAGTTTTGTTTGTTGGTAACAGATTACTTGGGTAATGTGAACGCGTGAATTTATGTCAGTGATTGAACGGTACTCAAACAGTGGAATATATGCAAGCACCAATACATTGTAATAATATCAATCAATCATTAATAATAACTTTAGTAGTTATATTTCAAAATTTATTTATTAAGCGTGTGTACCTACTATATTGTTATAGTGTATTATTTTAAAAAACATTTTATGTTTATCAACATATAACTGACTAGCTGTGCCTGCGGCTTCACTTGGAATTATTGTTTAAGATTTTTGAAATATATACTTAGTTGAAAATTTATAGATCTTTTTATTCTACACACTTTACTACATTATATTGTTCAATATTTAACAATTTAGGCAGTGTATTGCAAAGAACACGCTAACGGCAAACTTTTTCCCAACTTAATTTACTATTATCGTCACTGTTTATTACTACCTTCTTATTACCTAACGTAACAAAATAAAAACACTTAAATTGGATAAGTGGTTCTCGAGTGACAAGCACACTAACAAATTGACAGACAGATATGTAAGGATTATTTTCATTCATTTTGAATTTTTTATCACAGCAGAATAATAACCTTTTGGTGTTTGGTAATTTTTTATCAAAATCTGTCAAAGCGTATTTGGTATAGCATTTACGTAAAAGAGTTGCAACCCTTGATGACAATAATCTCGAGTTTAAAATGGTCGATCTCTTTAAAATTATCCCGTGAATTTTTTTAAAAATTCTGTCGAAATGATGTGTTCACAAGAACTACCTTAAAAAAAGTCGCGCCCTGAGGATTCCGTATTGTTATACAAAACTTAATAATTATTGATTTAATATTTAATTATGCAGACAATTAACTCGATTCTCCAGGCATCTTTGTGTGTAGGCATTTTTACGTAAACGCTGTATAAAGGAAACCGCAAAAATAAGTTTGTCACATAGAGTAAAGTCAGTATATATGGACCAGGCGGGTAATATGGACACCTCCTTTTCTTGCTCCATTTTACATTTTATTTTATTACACCTCTAAATAACTGCGTCAGTTGACATGGCAGTGTTTGGAGTACCGGTATGTCATTGAGGGCAATTTAATGAAATTTGTCATTTTTGTTAAGAAAATTTAGTTAAAATTTTTATTGTATTAAATTGTTTAAATTCATTATATTAGTTTAAACCTGGAGGTATAGGTGTTGGCCATATGTACAGTGTTTTTAATCCACGTAATAATTATGGACTATGGGGTATTATACGGCTATGAAGTGTAATAATTAGTAATTAACCAGAATCGTGGTAAGGCAAATATTGTGAAACTTATATTAATCATTCAGTGATTCACAACTATTCAGATACGCAAAAATCCTTTTTTAGTACAAATCTTCATGATAGTGCCCACTAAATAGGGTGCCTATTACGGAGGTTCTGTCCATATACTCCTTGCTACACCACTGCTATTTTTTTACAGTGACAACATATTAATTTGAAATAAAAACAACAAAATAATTTTTTTTTAAATGTTTCAACCACCTATTATCATAGACATAGGAATACATATAGGAATATTCCTATGTCCATGCCTAATATAGGTAATCCTGTATTAAAGTAACAAACATGTAATATGGACCACTCTGGTCCATATTACACACACATTTTTTTTTGAGGTTGATTTTCGACTGTTTCAGTTTTTTATTTTTATTTTGTTTTCATTTATGAATTCTATTTTTGCCTGCTCGATCTCGTTAAAAGATTAAATTCTCTGACCAATGAAATGATAAGGACTGATTTTAAATAATATTATCATAGTTTTCTTACCGAAAACATGAATGGTGTTCCATATATACGAGACTTTACTCTAATAATTCCACGTAGAATAAGAAAATAAGTATTTTCTAATTTTTTCCTTTACTTGTGCTATGAGACCTCCCTTCGTACCAAATTTCAAGATTCTAGGTCAATAAGCAGTACCCTATAGGTTTTGATGATGTCAATGAGTCAGCATCAAAATACGTTTTGAAAGGCCGTATCTTTTTAATGCATTGAGTTAGAAATTTGAATTTTTTAGAGAACTAAGCAGCTGTAGACTATACCTTTTCAAATTCAAATTGAGACTAATCAATTTCAAATTGGGAATAAACAATTTCAAATTGAGACTAAACAATTTCAAATTGGGAATTATCAATTTTATATTGGTTAAATTTAAAAACTAATAGTATTTGCATAGGTGGGCATTAACTCGTTAATCCGTTAATCGTTAATTAACGAAGTTAACAAAATGGTTAACGGATTAACTTTTAACTTAACTCAAAAAAATGTTAACGCTTTTGTTAACTTCCGTTAACTTAAGTCCGTTACATTGGTTATTTGATGAAAAGTACATAAGAAAGTTGTCGAAATAGCAAAAAAAGGTCTTCACACATTTTGGATGGTTAACTTTTTAACGATTAACTTTAACTTTCGTTAAATTTTCGGTTAACTTTAACTTCCGTTACATTTTCGGAATTTTAACGCTTTAACGGTTAACGAAGTTAACTTTTTTATTAACGGATTAACGATTAACGAAGTTAACTTTTCGATTAACTGTGCCCACCTATGAGTATTTGATATTAATTTCAACTTCACACCTCTAATCGTTCCTGAGAAAAAGGGTTTTGACGTACAGACAGACGAAAAACAAGTGATCCTATAAGGGTTCCTTTTTTTCATTTTGAGGTATGGAACTCTAAAGAGCAGATTTGTAATATTATCAACAGTTACAAAAATAATATCTAGTCCTATAATAATAATACTGCAGTCTATATTATAATTAATCAATTTAAAATTAGCAAAATATGATATAATAAACACAAAGGTGCTGTCAGAAAAAGATACTATCTACATAGCCAACTGTAATATTGTCTGTATAAAATCTGAATGTAGAACGCAATCTAAAGTTTCGCCAAAGAATTAAAAGGTATTTTAGTAATTTTCATTTCAATTAGTTATTAGAATAAAAACTCTACAGTGGACATTCCTTAATGTAAATGTTCATACTGTAAAACCCCTCTGTTTCATATTGTTTACCACCTACCTATCATAAGATGTTCGCGACACGGTGCCGGCACAATCAATTCTGTTATAATTAAAGTGATAGTTGTATATAGATGTGTGGGAACAAAGGAAGGTACCGTGCCCATAACGGCTTACAATAAGGAATGTCTATTGTTGTATTTTTAATAAAAAACAATCATAGTTAGAAAGCTAGTAGCCGGCAGATTTACGGTATTTCGACAAACCCTATATTTTGATAATTTACTCTCTTATACCTGCCGAACATGAAATGGGGACTCGTTATTCCGAGCGGTGGTTCTTATAGAGTCACTCAGGTATCAAAACTGTAAAAATTTGACCAATTTCAACATCATACCGACAAGGCTGAACCTTGGATATTTTAACATGCTCAGTTATTGTTATTGAAAAACACAATGGCAGACAGCTAGGCCAGTTCGAAGATCATAGCAGACACTTCTGAAAGTCCCAAAAAAACAACAATTTAAGGTATTTCGACAAAGCTGAAATTTATATAGGATGTTAATAATAATATTTTAAGCCTATATTTAGCACGGCAGACAATTCCAGTAGTTCTAACATCCCGGCAGACAACGGAAAGTTATCTCTGGCGCGAGCATACGCACAGATAATACTGCCTCACTCACTTCAATACCCATTCAATCTGTTTTAGATATTTTTAAATAGATGGATCTCTACGAAACATGGTCATAGAAGAGTTAAAAAAAAACACAGTTTTAAAGCTTGAATGTCCTAGTTTTTTTAAACGAGTCCCCATTTCATGTTCGGAAGGTATAAGAAAGTAAATTATAATAATAAGGTTTGTTGAAATACCGTAAATCTGCTGGTTAGTGGTTCTCTCACTAGCACTTACCAGTTCCAAAGTAGTATTATCAATAGTAATAGGCCATGGAGAGTTATTTGCAATTTTAGGCATAATTATAAACTCTTTATTTAACTGTAACTTTGAAATAGGCTCAAATAATGATGAAAAAAACAGACAATCAAATTCAAATGGTTCCACTATTTCGACAGTCAATGTTACATCATTTGTACAAGGATAATCCAATCCATTTTCCGACATAATTAAATATGTAATCCGTAATGATATGTTATAGATTTGTATTTGACTAGCATGTAAATAAAACTGCATTGATATCGATGAGTCCTTGGCAATTTCCATAATGTTAAATGTCAAATTAACTTTCTCGGTTTTATTTCTTAATGTTTTACAAAATTCAACTAAAATAAATATTTTGAAAATATATTTAAGTAAAAAATAAATTCTCATTTTAAATAAACTTACTACTTTTTTCAGAGTTAGTAGATTCATCAACAATCAAATTGACTTCTAGCTGAAAATGTTTTATATTTTTTCCTTCGTTATTGTGTATACACAATCTAATAGGGTAATATTCTCCTAGAAGCACTGATGCTGTTTGATCAATATCAACTATCACATTTGAAGGATGTGAAACAACCTGTGTCACTGTTCTAGGCTTGATTGTATAAAAATCTAGCATATCTTTACCAATCAATTGGAAGTTTTGAAACTCATTATATGTTGCATCTATTGTAGTTACTTCACTCCCATTACCAGTAAACTTTAAGACAGCTGCTCTCTCATTTAGTAAACCTAGATAAAGTAACACTCCACTAATCTAAAAAAAATAAAATATGATTACCTACATTTTTGCCCTCCTTCACGATCTTTACACACAAGAATTTTTTGTATTTATACGTATGTGTATACAGGGTGATTCAGCACTGTCGTGTCAAACTTAAACAGTAGATTGAGAAACATATTTTAAGCAAAAAACATCCAATAAACATGTGTCCGGAAATTTTTCGTTAGGGAACTACAGCCCTCCAAAGATTTTGCTCAAAATGAGTTTTTATTTAATATCTAGAGAACCCTTTGTGATAAAATTATGAAATTTGGTGTTAGGTTTAGTAAAAATAAGTGTTATCGATTTATCATATTAACTAGTTATAATTTAGACTAGGGGTGTATGGGGCCAGTGGGCCCATCGATTTTTATCTAGTATTTTTTGGTCTTTAATTTTTTAATGAAGTTAGGCAATTATTTAAGATTATATGACACAAAATACTCAAAAACATACTTTGCTTATTTGTCATAGGATAAACCGTTTTTGAGAAATATCGATAGAAAAGAAAGTATGCAGAATTTAACTTAATACGGATGCTTCAAATTACAAATAATAAATTTATATTCTTATTTTATGGTAAAAAAGAAGACAAAAAGTTAACATAAATATACCTCAAAAATGCATCCTTATCAACAAATAGCCATTTTAAGTTTTGTTTTTTAGTCAAGTTAGTAAAGTACGTGTAACAGTAATAGAACTGGCTATAGATCTTAGAGGATTCATATTAGGAAGTTTCTTTTTATGAACTTTTTTCTTACCTTTAATCATAGAACAAGAATATAAATTTATTATTTGTAATTCAAAGCATCCGTGTTAAGTTAAATTCTGCATTTTTTCTTTTCTATCGATATTTCTCGAAAATGTTTTATCTTATCACAAATAATCAAAGTATGTTTTTACGTATTTTGTGTCATATAATCTAAAATAAGCGTCCAACTTCATAAAAAAATTAAGGAACAAAAAACACTAGATAAAAATCGATGGGCCCACTGGCCCCATACACCCCTAGTCTAAATTATAACTAGTTAATATGATAAATCGATAACACTTATTTTTACTAAACCTAACACCAAATTTCATAATTTTATCACAAAGGGTTCTCTAGATATTAAATAAAAACTCATTTTGAGCAAAATCTTTGGAGGGCTGTAGTTCCCTAACAAAAAATTTCCGGACACATGTTTATTGGAAGTTTTTTGCTTAAAATATTTTTCTCAATCTACTGTTTAAGTTTGGCACGACAGTGCTGAATCATCCTGTATGTAGTAGTAGGAAAATACACAAATTGAAATTTAATAATAGACTTATTATGAAAAATAATTTTCAACAGCTGAAATTGGTTCAATTAATTAGAAAAAAAGTCTTGAGTAAACAACATTTTTTTTGAGAAGTTGGTTGATTTTGATGCATATTAAAACACAGCGGTTTAGATTTCCAAACTCGATGCGGCTACGTGATAATTAAAAACGCCATTTGTTAGAAATTTTATGAGCTTTAACATTATTTATAATTACCTATTTTACCCTAAAACTGAGAGTCACATAGACACATTCTGTATTAACATAATGGAGTAAAATTTCTTCAAAACAAGTGAGATTTTGTCCAGAGGGGGGAAATGTTTTTTTTAAACCGATTTAGTTGACGTGTTTTGACTAGAACCCCGAGATAAAAGGGAGGGTGGGAGGTTTCAAACAGACGGTAGTTAAACTTTTTGGGCGTCGAAGAGCAAAAAAAAAAACTCTCGCATTACTATGGTAACCTAACCTAAGACGTTTTATTAATCTTCTTTGTTTGATAAAAAATCATAAATGGGCCCCAAGTTTTTGGCGTCTCGGGTCCACTCATTATCCCCGGGTGTCGAAGTTGGAACTATTTTTCCCATAATGTACAACACATGAACAAGTATTTTCCGTAAGTCTGCCTAGTGCTCAGATGGGGTAGAAAAATATGTTATCAGCTCTTGAACTAACAGAGGAATGTGAAAAGACACATATAAGCACTAATAAGTTTTCTTTAAATATTTCTTGTCGGCAATACATCTCAATTTCTCTACAAATAAGTCAATAAAGTGAATAAGAACATATCAAAACACAAAACCTTAAATTTCAAGAAAACTATATGTGAATACATCTATGCTACTTTCAAAAATAATAGCTCATTTATTTTGAAATATAATATAGGTACAATGCTTAACCTACCTGTATTTCTTTTCCAACATCCATAACATTAGGTTTAAATTGAATCAAAAATTTCTTTACATCATTACTTTGAAACCAAAGAGTCGGATTACTAATTCCATTTACTGTTGCTCCTTCTGACACAGTCAATTCTGAACTATAATTCGGACTATTGATAACTACACAGAGACGAGAAAACTGCAATGCTTGGGAACTGCAGCTTCTAAAAAGTATACAAGTTATTTTATAAAAATATTAAAAATTAAAATTTAAACTTACTTAATGTATATTTCAATAGTTATGTTCTCGTGAACTGAAAAAGTTTTTTGTGTAAATCGAGTTTTCATTTGCATGCATGGGGAAACTTTGTTCATTTCAATTGATATTATTTCTGGATCCTTTTTTATATTTACAGTATTCCACAACTGTTCAACATTTTGAATAATCGGAGATGCAATTAAAGAATCAGATTCTGGAGTGAACTTCTAAAAATAAATACATTAATAAATATGAAATTAAGGTAATTCGATCAGTGCCATAGAATATACTACGCTAATGGAAAATAAAACTATTTTTTATGCAACATATAGAAAATATATGAATATCTAAAAATGTATTTTTTATTTACTCGTATCATAAGATTATTCGTCATTTGATTTTTAAACAATTATACTATTAAATATTTAAAAAGTTCATTATTTGACTCTACTTGTTTTCAACTCAAAATAAATCTGGCAACATTGTACCGTTAGTTTTAAAAACAAAGAATCGCTGTCGTCGCTGTCAGTTTAAATCATAGACATATAGTACTGGATAGCGTGATCCGCATTTACAAATGTACGATACAGATCGCGCTGTCTAGTACTATATGTCTATGGTTTACATAGAATTATGAGAATTATATTTAATAAACATACATAAGTACATGAAAAATGTACTTTCTTCGTTTTTCAATAGTAAAAATACGTTATAAATTAAAAATATGTCATTTTATTATATAGCATTTTAAATATGCGGACATAGAATATGTAAATCATTTTGTAAGTGTTGTTATTTGTCTTTTCTTTATCTACGGTTTTGAATGCAATGTTGTCAGATTGTGATGTTAATTAAAATCAAATATGAATGATAATGACATATACAATTTGTCTGATTTTTAAATCAATATTTATCACGAACTAAACGGTAAAAGTACTTTTTTTTATTTTTTACATAATCTGTTATATTCAATAAATCTATTATTTAGTTTTTTAAACTGTTGTCTAATTTATTTAATCCGATATATGCAAATACATGCAGTTGCCGGTATGATTCGCCATATCTCCCATGTTAAAATTACTAACTTTGATAATTAATTTCTTTTAAACTGTACGGTAGATCTTTTTCAAATTGCAAATATCAACGCAATGAATGTTGTTTTATGACATACATTAAATTCACATTTATATCTAATAACTCGTCTAGTGATCGAATGACCTTAAGGGAATCCCTGTTTACACAATAAAAATTAATGTAATACAATGTTCTGTCAGTTTTGTGTTTGCCTCTTCTCTAAGGTGATTCAACCAAGCAGTTAAAAAATATATATTTTTTAAATGGATAAACAAAAGTATGATGCAGGCTTCAAAAGTTATAGAAATTGCCAAGCAATCAAATATTTATGCCACTGCATGAATATTTCATATAATGGAAAAAATGGTACAGGACTGGAGACAAAATGAAAAATGTTTAAGCATCTTGTCCTTGTACCTGACGTATAAGACGATTTACAAGTGTATTTTATGAATTTTAAGGGTCGTCATGCGCCGGCATATACAGTAATTAAAAAGAGAAAACTGCTAAGATATACTGAATTAGTGTTACATTCAAAGAGTTAATCACAAAATGTATTTTATTTAAAATTTACCTTAAGAACTTTAAGTAAGTTTTCATGTATTTTGGATTTTTCTTCAATAGAAAATAATATACTGTCTGAAAGAGCTTCCACTGAAAGAATTATAAAATCTTGTACACTAGCTGTCAATTGAGCACAACATAAGGCTCTCCTTAATAAAGTTGCTAAAATAGTAAACCATTTTTCTAATCTATAATCCCATATCATGTGGGTTAGTAACCTGAAACACATATTTATATATGAGTGGCTTCATATCAAAGACGGACATCTGTCACAAACATCGAAATTGAGTTAGCAGTGGATTGTTATAGAATTTTTTGCGCTCTTTCCAATAGTGTAATTGGTTTCTATCAAAAATGGATGTAATTGCGTTATTTTCAGCTTCAAAGTTGAAGATTCGTTTCATAATTAAATGTATGCTCTACACCAAAAATTGCATTTTTCTCAACTTTACGGAAATGACAAATATCCGTCTTTGATATAAAGCCACTCATATATTTACTGTAGAAATATTATAATATGCCGAATATGAAATTATACTTACGTCAAAGCTTTTCCAAAATTACTATCACTAAAATATTCATCAGCCATTTGAACAACTAAGTGTCGTCTCATTCTAGGGCATTTGTAAGTTTTGAACTGAGTAATTGCAGAACCATATAGTGTTATAATAATAATCTGTAAATATGATATAAAATAATCATTACTATACAACAGCAGTAAGTATATTATCATAAATATAATAATCTACGAGATTAATATATGATATTATATACAGGGTGGGGGAATAGTGCTCGGAAGTTCGATTAATTGTACACCGTAACAGATAAAAAAATATTTCTAATGCAGATGTAAACTGTTGGTAAATGCGCATAAGTAGAAATAATTTTCAATTATACAGGGTGTTACAAAAAAGTGTGGCACGCTTAAGTTAATTTTTTTTAAATGGAATGCCCTGAATATTTTTGCATATTTAATATTTCTCTTGGGATGTTTATTCATATCTAAAATATTAGTCCCATCTAAAGTCCGGTTTAGAAGTAATAATATATATATTTTTTAAATATATGTATACTTTTAATAATATACTAGTAGTGACGTTAAAATATAATAAATAAAACAACTAATTGTCTAAACGTCAAAAATTTAATAAGCAAGGAAACGTAGCGAGCTTTCGATTCACAGAATCATCGTCAGACTATTTAAAGAAATATTGTTGAGATAACGACACCGTTCTCGCATTATCCTCTTTAAATAGCCTGACGATGATTCTATGAATCGAAAGCTCGCTACATTTCCTTGCTTATTAAATTTTTGACGTTTAGACAATTAGTTGTTTTATGTATACTTTTATATTACTACACATAACAATTCACCACTTCCGTGGTAACAAATAGTCATGAGAATGTTCATACAAAAAATGTTTGTTATACTTATACAGGAGTGTAACTATTTCATTTTTGGCTTATTTAAATGACAAAAAATAATTAACGTTACAAAATATTTTATTTATTAAAAAATGATTACTGATTTTTAAATAATATCAGTTTGGTATTTTTTTGCCTAATTCTAATTTCTTGTTCATCTTTTTTTTTAGTGCTTCATAGTATAACCTAATATCGAAAAAATATTTAAAATCTTATTAATTAAATCTTGTTTGTGATTGTTAGTGCACAATCTGTTTATTCTGTGGTAATGTGTAAAATTTTTAATTATGTCTATAGATGTCATGATGTCATCATATGAATTTTCTATACAATATTGAATATACCATGTCCACCGCGTAACGCTCGTTACACGCACTTCGTTACATAGCTTTTCATTTTCGTTACATTACTAAATTTCATTTCCGTTACTTTACTAAATTTTTACCCTCAACGCGCCTAGAGAAGTATAACTTCAATAACAAAAAAAATTGAAATATTTGGGTGGTCCCTCAATTTGGAACCCAAGTGTACTTTTAATATTTTGTATATATACTTTCCATGACCACAAGAAGTATATATAAAAATTTATATTTAAAAAATAATTATTTAATAGAAAGCGACTCACAGTTTAGAAAATACTGCTATAAAGCAATAAAAGTAATGTATTTAGAATCATACACACCCTTAAAATCTCAAATAAATCTAGAGATAAATATCATACTGTATATAATAATAATAATAATAATAAATAATAATAAACTTACAGAATGATTGACTGTATTTTTTTCACGCCATTGCAAAGCTTGTATAGCTGCTTGTTCTAAAGCAGGATCGGGTGGTTCTGCACTAAGTCGCCCAGGTCTCCAAGGTCTTTGTCCATAGTATTCTAGACGATTAATACCTTCCAATGGATCAACTGAAGGATAATTTGTGACATTCTAAATAAATAAATATTTTATTATAAAAATATCTTGCATTGCAAACATTTGTGTTAAAATGTATTAGGAATGTTTCGATTCCGGCCGAAACCGGATAGTTTTTTAAATTCTATTTTAATTAATAATATAATTAAAATAAAATACAGGATGAGCCAAAAGTCACAAAGGGATCTGAAGTTTAAATAATTTTGTTTTAAATTAATTTAATAATGAAGACCTCAGAAATTCACCATGAAAAAATTCATAATTGAACAGCGAAATTATTCTGATCCAATGAGCATACTTAAAATTTTCTAGTAAAAAGTAGAAATAAAATATAGAAATTCCGTCCAAACCCGGAATTGAGTCAAAATTCCGACCGGAAGTCTGATACATTCCCACAACGTGTTCGATTAATTGATAATCTTAAAACAGTGGTGTCAGATATACAGGCCGGCTCTTAAAATGAAACCTGTGACCCACAAATTGCAGTTGATTTTATTAAAATAATAAATTGAAATTCAAAACCTTTTATTTTAGTGTTATAAAACGTATCAAATTCCATTAAAATTTCTGTTATTGAGAAAAATTATTTATTTTTGAAGTGGGTGAAGTTCTGTTTCCGTTCGTCATGATTTGTAAAACCTGATAATAAGATTAATACTTTCAGAAATTAAATAAAAATAATATCTTACTTTACATAATTCAACACAAGCTTGTTTACGAAGGACAGCATTATAAGCAGCTTGTTGATAATAAAAACCAGGGTGTTGGGTCTGAACTGCAGGCAAATTTGATCTTATAGCTTCATCAAATAAATCTCCAAAAACACTATACCTAATTTAAAAAAATGTATTAATGCTTCAGGTAAATTGATATACCTATATACAGCGAGACCCATATTGTGCACACCTCGAATTACTTTTTATGGTGAAATGTTATCAAAAAAACTTTTCAAATAAATGTTATACGGTTTAGAGGGAGACTTAGACGTACTCAGATGAATTTTTTTAGGTGTTAGGGTTAGAGAAAAAGTACAAGATACATAAATTCAAAATCTTGAACTATTTTGTTAGATATCTTGGAAAGGTTAAATTTTTCAAAAAAGTTTTCAATAAAAGATTCGTGGTTTTTTACGTAGAATAAAATTACTAAATAAAAACTATAGGTTCCTATTTAAAAAAATGATGTTGACCTTCATATCATCACCTCGGAGCAAGAGGCACAACTAAAAAAATCTTGTTTTGAGAAATCACGTTTTTAAACTTATATATACATAAATGAATGCTACTTTATTTTGATGATTCAGAAAAGCGCTAGTGAATCCAACTTTTACACGTTTAATAGTAGAGTAAAGTTGGTATATATGGACCAGGCGGGTAATATAGACACCTCCTTTTGTTGCTCCATTTTACATTTTATAAACACAAAATTAATATGTATCTAAGCTTACAACTCTAAATAACTGCATCAGTTGACATGGCAATGTTTGCAGTACCGGTATGTCATTGAGGGCAATTTAATGAAAGGACCCCGCAGAATTCTTATGGGAAAGGGGTTTCGGTCAAACTCTTTGAAACTTTGGATTCTGATAGTCCTTGATGAGTAGATTAAAAGTGTCAATGGGCACTAAGTCTTAAAAACTCAAACTTTTAAGATATAGCCCTCTAAAGTTGGGGATCTACATTTGATTTATATTATTGTGAAATTATTCATCAATTTTGAAAATAAAAAAATGATTGCAAAAGGTTAAAGCAATTCTGATGGAGTTGGAGTTTGTAGAAAGGTACCAACTTCAACTATGTGAACTAAATAAAGAAATAATTAATTATCTTAGGTATAGGACATATTGTACAAAAGTTGAAGAGTTTTGAGTGTTAAATACGTTAAAATACAAAAATATGTAGATTGTCCCATTTCAAAAATTTAGTTTTATAACTGAATTTACAATATAAAACAATTAAATTCTATATGAACTGTTGTGGTGTATGTTTAACCTATTGCCATAGCAAAACACAAGAATAGATCTGCTAAATTAAGCCTAAAATGTTTTTTTAAATAACACCTAAAAACGCCAATTTTATCAGAAAATAATTGTTATATCATTAACTTCTCAACATACAGTAAAATAGTCAGACTTTTGAAAAATAGGTATCAGTCATAGATTTTTGTTATTGTAAATAAATATAAAAAAATGAACCTACTGTTTTGACATCCAAGCATGATGTTCAAACGTCAATTCTCTAAATCCAGATCGTGTTTTATATCGCTCTATATGTGCACAAAATTGAGATATTGCATCTCTGGCAAGATTTAATAAAAACAGAATTCGACACAGTTTGTAATTGATAAAACCAGCAACTGTTTTAATTTCCATTGCATTTGTGTCTACCATACGAAGTTCTTGTAAATTATTATAGGCATGTTGATAATGTCTAAAAAAAAAAAATTCATTATGAATACCTATCCTAAGATGTATAAAATTTTCCTTCTATGGACGGATGGAGATATATGTATCTTTGATTGGTCATAATTTGAATAATAATTGAAATAAACAAAATTCCAAAGATTCTCATAAAGCACATAGCATATCCTTTGGATTCATCACTAGAATTTGTTTTTATCTCAACTCGAAGGTTGTCAAAATTAAATGTGACTTTTTCATAAATACTGTTTTTTGTTTACCTCTAAACCGTTAATAATAACATAGTTATTTTCTCCAAAGTTATGCTATGAGAACAATAACTAATTTTCTTTGTCTAGCGAGTGAGCAAAGGTATATGAAAATTGATGCCAACTTCCTTTTCACATGAAAATTTTGGAAATACAGTAGAAATCGGTTATAATGACATCGAAGGGACTGGTTATATTGGTCATAAAAAGCGAATAGTTGTAATAACTGGTAAAAATGCAATTATATGGGATTCAGTAGAACTTTTATTTTGAGTCGTTAAAACCAATACAATATTAACCAATTAACCGATGTTGTTATAACTGGTTTCTACTGTAGTTCTTGTTTGATATAAAAGTATAATCAATAGTTACTGAAATAACCCTGTACACTGTTGTGCACTAGTGTATTAACCTACATAGAGCTCATTTTGAGATATCTATGTTTTTGGTGCGCCAAAGAAAAATACATCTGTGATTTTGTTACATTTATTTTTATTGGAAAAAGGTAGTTTGGTTAACCCTTTGAGTCCTGACTTTTTAAAATAGATGCTAGGAAATAATTTATAAATAGATGGTTCCAGTGCGAAGCTACTAGGACTCAAAGGGTTAATTAGCATAGGTGGGCATTAACTCGTTAATCCATTAATCGTTAATTAACGAAGTTATCAAAATGATTAACTTTTAAGTTAACTAAAAAAAATGTTGACGCTTTTGTTAACTTCCGTTAAATTTAACGTCCGTTAACTTTAGTCCGTTACA
The DNA here is from genome assembly GCA_949319165.1 of Sialis lutaria. NCBI lineage: Eukaryota > Metazoa > Arthropoda > Insecta > Megaloptera > Sialidae > Sialis > Sialis lutaria. Next base: position 10,220,603 of record OX439232.1, on the reverse strand, counting down.
TTGGTTGTTTGATGACAAGTACATAAGAAATTTGTCGAAAGAGCAAAAAAAAATGTCTTCAAACATTTTGGATGGTTAACTTTTAACGGTTTACTGTTAACTTTCGTTAAAATTTCAAAATTTTAGTTAACTTTAACTTCCGTTAAATTTTCGGAATTTTAACGATTAACGAAGTAAACTTTTTTATTAACGATTAACGAAGTTAACTTTTCGATTAACTGTGCCCACCTATGTATGTTAATTATATACATCTTCCAATAAAATCTGAAAAATATGGTTTTTTTATAATAATACTCTCTTTAATCAACCCACAAAAAGTATTTTGCAATAAGTGTTTTTATTTAATTATAAAATAAATAACATTTTTGTAGCAATGCACAATTTTTTGTAATGTTAGAAACTTTATTTTGAATGAAACTGCATTCAAAACTCAGAAATTATATTTTTGTGAGTTGATACATTGGTGCATAACAGTGCCCACTTATAACAACTATAAATATTCATACTTGTTTGCAGTGTGATAATCTTGCTTTAATTCATTAAGAAATCCCATTTTAAATTGATGTCGAACATAAAGATATTGATGTGTTGTTTTGTTCAAATGATCCCTATGAGCTTTTATATTACGAGCCTCAAGTTGGTAATATCCTTGAGCAAGATCGTAGAATGCATTTTCTAAGCGTGCTGTATAACTAAAAAATAATAATTATATAAATCACAGGCTCTTTTAACTTTTTTACCCATAAGACAATTTTTTTTGTGACTCCCTGGTTACGCAAGGTAATTTTTGTAAGGGGTATATTTATAAAAAAAAGCGTATTGGGAACCTTCACTCACATGTATCAACATTTTATTTTTGGCAGACTGTTTAATATCTATAAAATATAATAATATATGATGAATAAAAAGTAACGAATATTAACTTTACCGAAAATTATTTGTTACGGAAATTTTTGGCTAATTAGTTGTCACGCTTTTCCAATTTTCAATTTTTATGTGACTTACTTCAAAGATATGATATCATTAAAATGTTTTTAGGATTCACTACCCCAAAATATAAAAACCGAACCGTTGCTTTATAGGATCACTTTATTGTCGGTTTGTCTCAAGACCCGTTTTCTCAAGAACAACTAAAGGTATCAAGTTGAAATTAATATCAAATACTAAGGTCTACAGCCTCATAGTCTTGGTTAGGATGATATGGCCTTTCAAAGCATATTTTGACAAACTTGTTCATTGACATCAAAATTATAAGGTACCTAGAATCTTGAAATTTGATATGAAAGAAAGTCTCACAGCAAAAGTAAAGGAAAAAATTTGAAAATCATTAATTTCTAAGTCAGTGTTGAATTATTACGCAAAAACTATATTTAATGTTCTTTGTACACCTTATTTTAAAGCTATTAACAAACGCATGCCGTAGCCCGTAGCCCAGTGGTAAGATACCAGATCAAGTTAGTGGTAATACAACTGACTATAGGATTTGTATTAGGAGGTAAATTTACATGATCCTTTTTTCTTGTTTTTAATCATAGAATAAGAATATAAAGCTTAGTTTGTGTAATTTAAAACATCTGCATTAAATAAAATTCTGCAGTCCTTTCTTTTTATCAATATTTCTTGTAAACAGTTGATCCTATGACAAATGAGCAATAGTCTATATGTGTTCAAAGCAAGAAAAATAAGAAAACCAAAAATACCCATTGGTCCCATGCACCCCTGGTCTAAATAATTGTTGATTAGAAATCAATAACAATTATGTCCGGTATTGTAAACAAGCAGACAAAATTTGCTAACTTGCAAACACTTTCAAATGGGGTATCAAACCTATCTAACAGTTCCTTTGAAATTTCATGAAGTGTTTGACAAGTTTTACACATACGTGGTATGTAAACATTAACGGTAATAAAGAATGGTGATATTATGAAAATAATTTTGTACAGTCAAAGTCACCAACTGTGTTATAATAAACTGAAGTATCACTGCTCTAAATTCGAAAACAAATCCATAGATACTATCACCGAATTAATACCACATTTCAAAGTGCTTGTAAGCTAGCAAATTTTCTTAGCTCCTTTATAATATCGGACATTTTTATTTAATTGTATTAAGTACAATGGGTTCTCAGGATATGGAATAAAAACTACTTTTAGGAAAAATCTTTGGAGCACTGTAGTTTCCACACAAAAGACTTCCTAACACATGTTTATATGAACTTTTCTTCTTCAAATAATCCAAAGAATTGCCCTCTTGAGTTTGGCTGGGTACTTAAAGAACACCCTATATAATAAGATTTATAATAATAATTGAAAAATCACCCATGTAAATGATCGCCATGAGGCAAAACAAATAAATGTTTTGCATTTAATTCACATGTTGCACAAAGTGCAGTAGCACGTTCAGCTGCCAGCACATCTTCACCCGCAGGTAAAGGTACCATGTGTTGAATTAGCACCACAACTATACGCGTACTTCGACCTTCAATAGCAGCACTGAAATACATGTAAAAATTATTTCAGTATTAGGAATATTATATTATCAATTTGCAATTATATTTAAAACTGAATTAAAACCTCGGGTTTGGAGAAGAATGTAATGTTTAATATAGAACTAGCAATATTAATCACATGTTATCTGCCACTAAATGTAATTTTTAATGTGTGTCTGTTAGCCCAGTCAATAAGAAATATTGGGTAACATTAAATTAAAAAGGTAATAAAATCTTCTATTTAAAAATTTTAAAAATATAATTTTGGCTAATATCTGAAAAACTACCAGATTTTTGGAAATTGAAAAAATATTAAATAGGCAATACTAAACCCTGCATTATTTATTTCAACTTATTTTAATTTCGAGTCATTTAAGAAATACTTTGCAGCAGAAAATTTCGGACTATAATGGATTTTGGCTATCTAGTAGGGGTGTAGGCTATGAAAATTTTGTGGGATGTAAAAGGATTAAAAAATTGACGAGAGTAATTATTAGTATCTGACCGAAGGTCAGTTTTTGGCCAAAGTCGAAGCTGAACTTCGGCTTTTCTTGTTTTTTTTCGTCTTTAAGTATAAAATTATTTCACAAATTGTTTTTAAATTAATAATGAATGATCTTTTTTTACTCTTCACTTCTCAAAATATAAATATCTATATAGGAATACCAGTATACAGTCGAGTCTCTTTTAAAGCGTATCTTTTTATGCGATATATTTTATCCAAATTCGAGTGGGGTATCAAATAAAAACTGTCAATTAAAGGAATCAAATATGTAAACGTTTTGTCCCTGCCAATATCATTGAAAGTAATATTGAATTATTTTTTAAAATTGGGAATATATGTATATAAATGAATTTTCAGAAACTTTTTATGCGATTTTTGGTTTATTTGACCTCATTGTTTTGGTTTTACGCGATTTTAAAAAATTACAGAACGCTATTAATTCTAAGGCCAGAATAAAGAAATGTATCTATTTATGTATCTATCTCTAACTTTACAATGTGCGCTATGTCTTTTTTGGCCGAAGACGAATGTTCGTTCGAAAACTAGTAAATATCCATTTCCGGTTGATTGATTAAAAAAATGTAATTAGATAAAAAAAATACATTAGATAAGTAAGATAGTAGTTTGCCAGAGTTTTTTCTATAAAATTAAAAACATGCTGGTCACCTAGAGGAAGAAAAAAAAAGAGGTTGACCAGTGGTCAAATGGAGGATATAAGTCCAAACAATAATGGCAGAGAAATGGTTAAATGAAGAAGATTGGGAAAATAGACAATATTGGAGATTGAGGACGGCAAACCTATAATGAGAAAAAAAGCCAAGAAAAACACATACTGTTCACTGACAGTATTAAGTATAAGAAAGACCTGTGGCACAAATGGCAGATATTTTTTGAATGAAGAGACACAATGGCATATATCACAGGATGGCCAGTATTTCTCTGGAACAAATTTCCCTGACGTTTCCCGGTTTTCCAGGAGAATTTTTACCGTTTTTCCCTGTTTTTTATAATTAAAATTTAGATCAAAAAAGCTAAAAAAAAGAGGTCCCATACATAAAATTTTGATATTTTTGCAGAATTTGCATTTTTCCCTGACTTTTCCTGGTTTTCCAGAAACTGGCCACCCTGTATCAATACTCAACCGCATATGCTGAGATAACTTGTAGTAAATCATTCTGTATAGATATTAAGTATTACATCTACACTATATCAAAAATTACAATTAAACATACCGCATAGACTGAACACGAGATGAACATTCAATGAGTTTTTCATTCCAGTGAATATCATTCCAATCCAAATCGTAAAATAATACAATTACTGCTGGAATTTCATTTAAATGCTTATACATCCAATTACGTTTAAGAATCCCTTTAGGAATGTACCATTCATATGAATTTCGTTTCGGTTTCAACACAGGAAATTCATGAGCATTATTAAGAAGTTTAAATTGTAAAGGAGCACGATCTGATCGTCTGTTATTACTAAGGGCATCCCATATAGTTTTATGTACAGCGTTATTGACATTGTCAAGTCCTGAAGTTCCAATAAGCGCTAATGGTTTTACACACAACTCTGCAGGTAAATCAAAATTATCGCTTTGATAAGGTTGCATTGTTACTTTCGCTTGAATTATTCTGTAAATTTTGACAGATCACAGAATATGTATGAATATAATAATATATACATATGCAAAGACTGACATAAAATTACTTATATATGTGATTAACGTCCACTTGTCAGTGTTTCTTCAATTGACGTATTGACCACGGACGTTCACTTGACGTTTCTACCATAGGCATGTGGAACTGGACAGCGCGATCAGTATCGTCTGAGCAAGGGGTGTGTTCCGTATATGTAGCATTTATATTGTCTAATAAGGTTGGTAGAAGCGCGCGCACGATTTTTTACTTTTCTCACATGATTCTGACAGTTTTTAATGATTTTGCAATGTCGAATTTGTACTTCTTTGATTGTATGTGTTGTTAAAATATCAAAAAATACGAAAACATGAATAAATAAAGGAATTTTTGGAAAATTGATATTCTATTATACATTAAATTTATAACATTTGAATATGTCTTCATAGTGACGTCAATTCCCGCGCCAACGTTGATTGGTCAAGGAACTGATGAGGCTACCTTGTCTGTATATACCTTGCCTTGGTCCAACCTTGGTCCCATGGTCCAGTCTTACATGTCTATGGTCTGTGGTCAACGCTGTCATTCCTATGTCCATGTGTCATTTGCGCTGTCAACAAAATTATATTAATAAGGTTATATTCAGTTACGCTGTTTCAGACGTTGAATTAATTATATGTTATAAATATTTTATAATTAATAAGTGTTTAGTTAATGTTTCTTTACAATATATACACAAATTTATAATTTTACTCTTCAAAACTATATATATTTTTTAAGTTTCAAACAAATTGTAACTGTGCAAGTGAACTGTAAATTTTAATAATGAACATTTTACCGATATTACGATATGTTGCGATATTCCACTAAAAAAGTATTCATAATTGGATTCTTTATTGGCTTTTCAATTGCTTTATTTTTCAAGAAAGATAAATCTAGACAGTCTAAATCCTACGCTGTAAATGATCCATATGAAAAATGGTTTATTTCAAAAAATGTATACAGATTACATAGAGATATAGATGAATTAAGATATGGATCAAAGGAAAATTTAACAGAAGCTGAATTTTTATACAATAATATAAACGTTATTTGTGCTGTGCTAGTACATAATATAAAAAATATTAATGCAATTACAAACACATGGGGCATGAAGTGCAATGAATTAATATTTTATAGCCTTCCAAATATCAAAAATGAGGAAAAGAAAACAACGAAACTTATCAACTATAATGCAAACTCATCTTGGCATTTATTATGTCAATTATTAAGATCTCTAAATCATAATGTCTTTAACTGGATAATATTTGTTAACGATGATATGTTTGTTATTGTTGATAATTTACGCAAGCTTGTTGCTCCATTAAACTATAATAATAGTTATTATTTAGGACATGCAATGATGTTTTGGGGCACTGTTTATAATGCAGCTGAAGCCGGTTATGTATTAAGTTATGGTGCTATTAAAAATTTATTAAAAAAATTTTATTCAAATGAAAGATGTAAAGGAGTCCGTTTCTGGAAAAAAGAAGACTATTATTTAGGTATTAATTAATTTATATTTATAGCAATTATTTCTATATGTTATGCATAAAATATTTCTTATAATTTTTTTTCTGTGGTTGTGGAGAAAAAATAAATAATCGAAACCAGTTATAACGACATCGGTCAATACAACGTATCGGTTTTAACAACTCAAAATAAAAGTCTGACTGAATCCATATAATTGCTTTTTTATCAGTTTTTTAGACTATTGGCTATTACAACCTAATTTGCCTGAGCCCCTCAATGTCATTATAACCAATTTCTACTGTAGTTACAATTGTGTTGGGAAGGATATGTCATATCCTCCCTAGTAGACTATGTACACGGTGTATTTTTAACTAATTTGAACTATTACACCAAAGACCAAAGATACTCTGACCTAAAATTACTGCCACACAATTACACCCTGAACACATTATAAGAATTTATTGTTTCTACTCTGCATTTACACCAACTTTACACTCATACCCTGCTTACATTATGTGGAATATTTATACTGTTTCTAGTGCAAAAAACTACAATATAGTGTCATTTTGCCTGATTTTGACCATTTGACGAATTATTTAAAAAAAATAACATAAAATAGCAATATAGGATATATACATATAGAAAAAAATGTATTCCTAGAAGATTTTGAATGTCTTAGCAGCACACATACACACAAACACACACGAAACCTTGATGTTATGTTGAAAATGGCAAAATTGTTTTTTTCCAGCTTTTTATCACATTAAAAAAAATCAGTAAACTGAATACCAAAACCGTTAGAGCGAATTAAAATAGAGTAATTTAAACTATAATCTAATTATATTTTTTGTCCAAAATTATTACAAAAAACAATTTTTTTTTGCTTCACAAAAATAACTTTTTAACAATACTGAAAAATATTACCTATGAAACTGACTAATTGTGGTTGTTTTAGTTACATTCTTTTTGAAGATATGAGATGATCTTTGTTTGTAAATAGGTATTACTCTGGAGGAACTGTAGCTCAGAAGGTGTAGAAGGTAGACCCCCCCCCCCCCTTCCCGTACAATTTTTTGCTCACAATGAGCCAGGAAATCAGTTCCTAAAATATCTGTATCCCAAACTGGATCATTCTGTATAATTTATTACAATTAATTATTTAACTATTTATTTTTTAATTATAATTTTTATTATTTTAGCTAAACATTTAGCATCAATGAATATTTCAGCATCTGATACTCGAGATATATATACGTTGTCTACATTTCATGGATATAATTTAAATCAATTACTGTTCCCTGGTTCACTCACTGAACTTGCGAATTATTATAAATATGCTGTGTATCCATTTAAATGTTGCAGTGATCATTCTATTACATTCCAGGTAAAAACGCTATAAAATTTTTTAAATGTTTAAAATCTAATTTACTTTAAAAGTAAATTAGCATAAGTGCTATTAATATAATGATGCTTATTCCATTTTGTTTTACACAAATGTTTTACATGATATGTATATTAGGTTGTGCCAAAAAATAGATATTTTTTTCCTCGCTCTGTAGTTAATTTTTAAGAGATGCAGCAGGGAGGGTCCCGTTTCCATTTAAATAACATGGGAAAATGATTCTGTAGTATTAAAATTGGTTAATACTGATTCATGATAACTGATAGAAAAAAATTAAGGATGTCATTTTGTAGAGAATTAAATAATGTTCTATTAATGCTAGTTATCGAATTAGTCATTCCTTTTCAAATAGCTCAGTAGTAGAGTAATCATATTGACATTTAATTGATTTTTATAGCAAATTAACATTCAAATGTTGATTTTTGTAAAAAATAAATATTTTAAACGCTTATAAGTTTTAACTCATTGCTTTTACACGTAGGGGAGCAGTGGGGGTTTTCGTACACTTAAGGTTGAACTCTAATGCCGGCAGTACACACTCGCCGAGCATAGACGAGACTACCTGAACGCGAGTGTGTACTGGCAATGCTCGGCTCGCCCTGTAGTGATTGCCTCGTCACCGCTCAACATAAAGTCGGTTTTTTGACCAACAGAGTGATTAGAGCGAGCGCAGAGTAGTTTCGCCGAGTGTGTACATCCACGTGCTCGCACACATTCGCCTTACCAAATGCCTCGGCGAGATCTATGGCGAGTGTGTACTGCCGGCATAATAATTGATAACTAAAATAATTACCGGTTAATCTTACATATCGTCATAATCGGAATATAGTTGGGTAATATATTTTTGTAAATGAAACAAATCAGATAACTGCAAACTACTTTATTTTGAACCTTTTTTTAAAATACAAAAGTACGGAATCTTCCGGTGATTCCGTACAGTATGAGTCAAATATTTTAAACATGAAGATACAATAAGGAGGTTAAACATGAGTGGAAGGGGTAGGCCAAAAAACGGAGCCTAGAGGAGGCGGTCCGCATTTTTCGGATATTCTACGCAGAACTTTGTACGCAGCAATGTATTCCCGCGCGGCCGCTGATTGGTCAAATGTTATGTGGCGAGGTACGCACACAGCTATACACAGTTGCGCAGTCAACTACTGCGCACTTACTCGAACACCAGAGACCGCCCAACTCGGGGAGGTCATATTTTGACTCTGTCATAGACATACAGTTTGTCGACAACATTCCTATTGAGTATTCCACCAAAGTAAATCTTATCATAGGCGCTAAAATATTTGGTTGGAAAAAAATTTAGAAAATTTTAATATTTATTTTCACCGCAAAGGCACAATTTCTAACTTCCATCCTCAAATTTTATACCCCCCCCCCCTCCTTGCGACAACTCTTAAAATTGAACTACATAGTAATCCTTCGTCGAAGATTTATTTTAGGTCAATCAGTTAGTAGTCAATTAGTTATTTTAAAACTAATTAAGTAGGACTGCATATTTTTATTATTATATGAAAATTAATTTTAGTCCATCGAAGCTGACAAAATGTACACATATAACTATTTTTTATACCATTTACAAATTTTTTCCTATGGGAATAAAGGAAACATTCCAGCTCCGACACCAATGCCTGAAAAGGAGGTAAATTATATATTTTTCAATTATTTACATTTTTTTTATATTTACATTGTAAATAATAGGTTTGGAGATCTTTCTTACGACAACGCGGAATATATGGAAATGTATCATCTGAGCAGTACTTTGATTTGTGGAAGACGATAGTGTCAGATCCAGAATCCTTTAACCAAATGTTACGTACTCAATACTATGGAAATGTTTAAACAATCAATGTGTTTTTTAACGTAGCCACAAACTCATTCTAGTAAACGTCAACACATATAAGCAGCTTAAGACCACAGATGTTGGTCGAAACGTCAATTGATATTAAAGTGTGATGCGGGATAAAACCCAATAATCAAAAGTTTATAAATATGTACAATCATAATGTGATTCATAAAAGTTGTGAGAATAATAATAGCTACTGATACATATCATATACAAATGTAAACCTAACTTACAATTAGTTAACATTTTTATTGAGTTATTGTAGATTCTTAGGAAAAAATCATATATTTTGTATGTCATTAGGAAACCAAAATGACTAAATCAGTATTATAAGAGATACTTTATGTGCAGGGCCAATCCATATCAAGTGGTCCAGCACTTGTTGCTTGACTATTCTCAAAAAAATTAATTTTTTGTGTGCAGTTACCCTAAAATGTTGGTAGTTTAAAGTGACCATAAATAATAATAAGCAATTTATTAAGAGGAAAACGGGCTACAAGATTCCTTCTACATATTTTCACCTAAATTCAATTCTAAAGAGTGAAATATCGGCCTAATTTCTTAGTTCTTTTTAAAAATCCCATTGCCAAGGGGATGTTTTTGCTAAAAGGGGTAGAATCAACAAATAAAAAAAAATTAAAAATTACAAAGAAATTCAAAATACGGTCACATGACAGTCACAGTAGTGCTATAACATGTATAGTCAAGAAGCTTCATCTCTTCCATATGGAGTTACCATAGCCTGATAGGTATAGTAAATAGTAGTTGGGTTTCACCGTGCAAGACTTACAATTAGCCACTTCTTTCGCATTGTTTTCTTATTTGGAACGTAAATAAATAATTTTCCAGGAGATTTTATTGATGAGTTTTTACACTGAGGGACTGTACATCATTTATACACTTTGAAATTCATATTTAACTCAAAATAATTAAATTATTGTTTAATTCTGAATGCTTTACTATTGCTGTCAAAGAGTCTTTATGCAGTCGTGACCAGGCCCGGATTTACCATGCAGGCAATGTATACAATGTATAGGCACGTGCCTATAGCGGCAAAATTTTAGGGGCGGCAAATTTTAGCGCAAAAAAAAAGATTGATAAAATTTATACTTGAATTCCTAAAAAAAAATAAGGTCTTCAGATTTTTACTGGTAAATTTTTTACTTGAAAATCTAAAAAAAAGGTCTTCAGATTTTTATTGGTCAAAAACTTCACTTTTTTATTTTTATTCAATCAAAAAGGGCGGCACTTTCGCAACTGCCTACGGGCGGCAAATTTATAAATCCGGCCCTGGTCGTGACGCCACAAGCATACGTCATGACACCTGCCAGCGTTTTAGCGTAAATTCAAAATTAGTTTGAAATGGGTTATTTTTTTGCGATTAAACCTTTATTTGCAGAAACAAGTATTTTTTTGGAAATAGGAGACACGTAAGATCATTATAGAATAGTTTTTTTTTTTAATTAGTCATCATGCCTATTCTGGACCACTTGAAATAGATTGACCCTGCAGTTAAATGGGATATAATAAATAAAAAATATGTACTTACTCTAATACAAAAAATGGCAATCGACAAAATTAGTCACATTAGAAACTGTTTGACTCATACAATGCATTGTGTTTTTAAGTAGATGTAATTAAACCTAACTATCAAGCCTTGCAAATTAAAAATATATATTTTTTTATGGTTAAATATAAAAATGGATTTTATAATAAAATAAATAAAATTAGATGTATACAGGGTCCTTCAATAGTGCGTCCGGCATTCCTAGCGCACTTCCCGTAGGAGATAGAAAAAAAAGTTTGGTACATAATATTATTGGTTTGAAAAGATCAACGTTGTTAAATTATTTTCAATAATACAGGGTGTCCCATTTTTGCGCTGTAATAAAAACAAACATTTTTTTAAATGGAACCCCCTATAAATTTTTCAGTATTCCGATGTAATGTTTTAACCTCCACATTATCATCTATTCATTTTTTGATTTAGTGACAGTGTTGCCAAATTATAAATTTTTTTCCGAAAAATAATCCATAAACAAGGTCAACTTTAAAAAATCGTAGCGACCTCGTTTTTTTTAAGTGATTGATTTTTTTAATAATAATATTAGTCCAAGTAAAGAGTAACATTTTGATAATAACCAATTTGAATTTAGTTATACAGGGTGTCCATAAAAAAATGTCAAAATTTGCAAATTTAAAAATGATAAAACTCATTTTTTTCAAATGTGACTACTCTTTTTTTATTTCGCTATTCGATGGGTTTTTTTCTCCTTTTCAATTTGTATAGGGGATGTCCTATGTCTAAACCCCATAGTTTCTCAAATATTCAATACTTTTAATAAAATAACTTTTTTATTACACTTTTATGCACCGAAGTAAGCCGTGCTAATGAAAAACACATGCCGGCGAATCGATTTGAGCCTGGATGAAAATAAAAGACATTTACAACATTTATTTTGGTCTTTTATATTTTATGTTTTTTCAATTTTGTAACTTTTAATATTTTATTTAAATAAAAGAAATAATTTTTTTTACATAAGTATTATCCGTTTTAACTATTAATTTTAATCAAATATTTCATTGCTACTTAAGTACTACATTTTGTCATTTGTTTTTCATCAGCACGGCCTACTTTAGTGCATAAAAGTGTAATAAATATGTTAATTTTATTAAAAGTATTGAATATTTGAGAAACTATGGGGTTTAGACATAGGACATCCCCTATACAAATTGAAAAGGAGAAAAAACCCCATCGAATAGCGAAATAAAAAAAGAGTAGTCACATTTGAAAAAAATGAGTTTTATCATTTTTAAGTTTCCAAATTTTGACATTTTTTTATGGACATCCTGTATAACTAAACTCAAATTGGTTATTATCAAAATGTTACTCTTTATTAGGACTAATATTATTATTAAAAAAATCAATCACTTCAAAAAAAAACGAGGTCGCTACGATTTTTTAAAGTTGACCTTGTTTATGGATTATTTTTCGGAAAAAAAATTATAATTTGGCAACACTGTCATTAAATAAAAAAATGAATAGATGATAATGTGGAGGTTAAAACATTACATCGGAATACTGAAAAATTTATAGGAAGTTCCATTTAAAAAAATGTTTATTTTTATTACAGCGCAAAAATGGGACACCCTGTATTATTGAAAATAATTTTATGACGTTGATCTTTTCAAACCAATAATATTATGTACCAAACTTTTTTTTCTATCTCCTACGGGAAGTGCGCTAGGAATGCCGGACGCACTATTGAAGGACCCTGTATATATAATGTAAAGAATTTGAACATTTGACAGACTTTTCACTGGAATATTACTTGATTTTAAGCCCTCTCACTAGAATAACAATGTAATTATATGGACTATACCTATGCTGCCGTGCTAAGCACAAAAGCGGTATCTCAAAAAAAATTATAAAGTTGATTTTTATGGCATCGAATAGCTTAAAAAAATACGAATCCAATGACGAAATTCAAATAGCGATATCTTATTTAAAACATATGAAAAAACCCTTGAAAAAGTTTTTCCTATTTCAGGTTTACCTTAAATTACTAAGAGAATTAGAGGTATATCAATAATACGTAGGCGAATAACTGTATATTTTGATAACGCCAAAATTCCCAACATAATGTATAAATTCCATTTAATAAATCAAAAAGACAATCTGTAAAGTAAAAATAAAACTATTTTAACAAAACGTTGATTTTCTCGAAACTCGCCTTTACTGAGATACCGCTTTTGTGCTTAGCACGGCAGTATGAGTCTATTAAAAAAAATTGTAATTACTACTTTACATCTCATGTACTTATTAATTAATTTAGTAATAAATATTTTTAAAAAATATATATATTTTTTTAATATTTATAACAACTGGTATGAATGCTTAGAAAATTTAACAATATAGGACAGAACACCATTGGGAAAAATAGGCTTGGTCACAAATTGCTCTTTGAAGATTTTTAAGCTATCATACATCTATAAAGTGACCAGATTTCTAAAAGCTTGTTGCGGGACAACCCCCTCCCCCCCCAAACATTTTTTATAAATAATTTAAAAAATATATAATAATAAAACTATACCGGGTGTCCCAGATAACTTTTCCAGCATGGGGATCTCAGTATCTATAAGAGATACGTACAGGTTTGGTTAAATGAGATGAATTATTTGTAAGAAAGAGGTGAATATTACTACACAAAAAAATATTAATAATTCTATGTGGTTTAGGCGGTATGTATACCCAAAAAAAATCGGAATTTCTTTAAATGGCTATAACTTTTTTGTCAAACCAGATAGGTATTTTTTGTAGACGGTTTCTCAAAGCACTTATTTGTGTAGAATCGATTGGTGTATTAAGATTTTTTATATCGCTTTTAGTTTCCGAGTTATGAGCCCTAACATTAGTTTTTCTTATGGGCCGCTAAGTTGGCTATGGCATATTTGAACGTGTTTTTTACTCTACTTTACAACGATGTGTCACTTGCTATACTTATTATCGAAAAGAGTAAAAAACACGTTCAAATATGCCATAGCCAACTTAGCGGCCCATAAGAAAAACTAATGTTAGGGCCGATAACTCGGAAACTAAAAGCGATATAAAAAATCTAAATACACCAATCGATTCTACACAAATAAGTGCTTTGAGAAACCGTCTACAAAAAATACCTATCTAGTTTGACAAAAAAGTTATAGCCATTTAAAAAAATTTCGAATTTTTTTGGGTATACCGCCTAAACCATATAGAATTATTAATATTTTTTTGTGTAGTAATACTCACCCCTTTCTTACAAATAATTGATCTCATTTAACCAAACCTGTATCTCTGATACTGAGATCCCCATGCTGCAAAAGTTATCTGGGACACCCGGTATGATTAGATATGCATAAGTACTTGTTTGCAAAACGGCAAACGTTTATTATTTTACAAGCGCTCAAGGGGATACGAAATTTCGGAGCAAAACTTGTAAAATCAAAATTAATGCACGTAATGTGCTCTAAAATTTAATAATAATAATGCTATTAAATAAGGGTATTTTGATCAATTTTGCAAAATGTCATCAATATATTCAATAAAATCTAAATGTGTAGGTAGATATGTATATTAATTTATAATTTTTGCGTTAAAATGTTAATTATTAAACAAATTATCTAACTAAATAATTGAAAACTTATGTTTTTCAAGGAAAATAAAATATATATTTTGCTCATTTTCTCAAATATTATTAATTCAACTATATGAAAAAAATCATTTTACTGTAGAAACCGGTTATAATGACATCGTTTAATTCAACGCTTATAACAACTTAAAATAAAGCTCCATGAACTGATTCCCATATAATAGCTTTTTTACCGGTTATTACGACTATCCGCTTTTACCAAGGTATGTAAAGTACATATAAGGCATATATAAGGTAGCCTCATTACTCGACGCCAAAATCAAGGGATGGAGAATTATGGTCCAATCATAACAAATGTAGTCTCGTAAGTCGTCATCTGGGGTGCCCAAGCTCATTGGTCAAAAGCTAATGAGGCACCTGTGTATTTACGGTCATATTAGGGACGGCTGGAATGTTTCTGATTTCAAATAGTAGGTAGGTACCTATGATATAATGACATCAAAATCGGTGCTGTTTCTGAGGGTTTCGAAGTGAAAACGTTCATTGACACGACTATATTAGAAAGTTTTTTTCTAAAAAATTTTCTATTTTCTTTTTGTATGATACCCCCCCCCCCAATTAAGCTGTAAACACACCTGTCTAGGACTTAGAGCTAGGAAAAAAAGGTAACGTTGGATAATTTTTTATTCAAAAATTATTTACTACATCTTAAAGAAAACACTCTTGTTTTATGGTGAAATTTTGATTGAAAAATTGGCCATGTAAATACAATTTCCTAGAAGCCGTTCGGCGATGTAATCCTCTACGCCAGCGGTTCTTAAACTTATGTGGGCTAGGGACCCCTTTTTTGAACAATTATTTTTCGGGGACCCCCATCCCTGATAGAAAAACAAAAAAGATCGTTATAAACTAATTATTCACTGATAAATAGAAATATAAAAGTACTTTATGTAAATTAAATTTTGCCAAAAATGTTTCACGGCCCCCCGTAAAAGTTTGGCGGCCCCCCGGGGGTCCGCGGACCCCAGTTTAAGAACCGCTGCTCTACGCATGTAGTCATGGGCGTACCCAGCATTTTGTTAAGGGGGGGGCAGATTTTTTTTTTTATAAACCGATTTAGTCAGTGTGTTTCGCCTAGGAACCCATGATAAGAGGGGTTAGAACAAATGGGTTATTAACCTTTTTAGGTATTGAAGTGCAAAAAAATGTTGTGTACCTACTGTCCTTATAAATGGGCATTATTGTAAATAAACATTGGGTAATTTTTCCTTTTTTTCTTAAATATTTTATCTTTTCTGTGCTACGCTGTTGCAACTTTGAATTTTGACAAACTTTTTTTCAATCGTTTTATTTTTATCATAAAGAAGACAAAATATCTACAAAAATGTACTCTACCTATACATACATGTACCTATTAGCTGTCGATTTTAGTGGGTTTTATTCATTTTTTTTCTATTTTAGGTAAAAAATCAATATGATTTGACTGGTCTATAACTCAATAAATATATAAATAGTTTAAATGTACAAAAATAAAATTAACATTTTTTTGCCTAATATAAAAAGGAAAATGACAACAGTTTTAACAAGAGATTGTAATTTTAAAAATGATGTTTTTCTGGATCAAAAATATAAATTAAAAATCAAATGTACATCAAATAATAATAATACAATAACTACCTAACTCGCTATCGCGCTTAGCGCGATTTTTTTTTTAAATTAACTCATAACGTGGCTCAAACGTGAGTTTTCAGAATGAAAATTTTGAAATACCTATAAATTTTACTCTATCTATACTTATATGTATTAGCTGTTGATTTTATTGGGTTTTATTCATTCTATTTTTGGTAAAAAAATCGATTTGATTTGACTGCTCTATAACTTGGTAAATACAGGTTGGCCCAAGTAAAACGAAACGAGCGCGCTTTTGGTCATTTAAAATAAGATTTTGAGAAAAATCTCGAACAAGTCGATTTTGCTTTCAAGGGGGATTAAAAAATTTAAAAAAATAACTAAAAAAAATTACCAACATCCAAAACTTTAATTAATTCAATAAATGTCCAAATTGGATATTATTGAATTATTTGATAATAAAATAAATCTACTTTGTTTTGAATTTTAGTTGTAAATATTTGTTTTTTGATCAGAAAATCATTGCATTTATGGAATTCAAAATGTAAATAACTTGACTAAAACTAAACAGATTTGAAAAAATCAAAAAACACCGTATTCAGAATGAAAAAACCTTTCAAATGAGGTATCACTTGCCCTATCATGCTATTTAAAATTTTAAGGGTTACGCTCATAGCGCTGAGGGTTGAAAAGATTCTTGCAAAAATTTTATAGCAAAAGATGTCACCCTTGAAAGCAAAATCGACTTGTTCGAGCTTTTTCTCAAAATCTTATTTTTAATGACCAAAAGCGCGCCCGTTTCTTTTTACTTGGGCCACCCTGTATATAAATATGATAGTTTAAATGTAAAAAAATAAAATTAACATATTTTTGCCTAATATAAAAAGGAAAATGACAACAGTTTTAACAAGAGATTGTAATTTTAAAAATGATGTTTTTTCTGGATCAAAAATATAAATTAAAAATCAAATGCACATCAAATAATAATACTATAATAACTACCTAACTCTTTATCGCGCGTAGCGCGATTATTTTTTTAAATTAACTCATAACGTCACTCAAACATGAGTTTTCAGAATGAAAATTTTGAAATACCTGTAAATTTTACTTCTTCAATTTCATAAATACAATAGAACTTAGGCATAGGCAAATAATTAACCAGCTAAATGTATAGTAAGACAGGTCCAGGGGGGGGGCAGCTGCCCCCCCTGCCCCCCCTTCGGTACGCCCATGCATGTAGTAGTACCTGGAGATGACAGTAAAGTTGAGTGGTATGTCGAAAAACGGAATATGACGTAGGCAATCCGCATTTTATTACCTAGTGCGCAAAGTTTTTTGCGCATTCACCCCTCTGTACCCCGCGGTAATCACACAATCCGACCATCTTTGTGCCATGCATGAAGATGCGCAGTCAACTAATGCGCACTCGTCGATGAACGAAATACCCAAGGTTAGTAAATAAACAGGTTGTACCATCGCTTTTGACCAATCAGCACCCGCGCGAGATTACGTCACACCGGGTGACATTCAAATGTAATAGAATAAAGTGGCTTGCAAATTTGTTATGATTGGGCACCCGAAATAACGTAGTCCCTCTCTCCTTTCTTGATTTTGACAAGCTGATGGTACAACCTGTATATTTACTAACCTTGCGAAATACCGTCCACCACTGTATTCATATTGTGAGTATTGTAACACATAAAATTGTATAATGATTAATGCCGGCAGTACACACTCGCCGAGACATTTGGTAAGGCGAATGTGTACAAGCGCATGGATGTACACACTCGGCGAAACTATCCAGTTCAATTTAAATTGAAGTTAATTCAAGCGAGAGAGGTATACTGAAAGCGCTCGCTCTAGCCACTCGCTTCCTTTGAATCGTGGTCAAAAACCGACTTTATGTGGAGCGAACACGAGGCGAGGCGAGGCATGGCGAATCAGCACAGGGCGAGGTGAGCGTTGCCAGTACACACTCGCGTTCGGGTAGTCTCGCCTAGGCTCGGCGAGTGTGTACTGCCGGCATTACAGATATACAGAGCAAAGGCGCCGACTTTTCATTTCGCCTGGGGGGGGGCGAGATTTTCATTTTTTTGGGGGGGGAGGGGAGGCTGTAAAAAATGTCTTTCAAAAATGTGCAATATCCAACTTTCGTTATAACGAACAAATGACCTTTAATGTTTTTTTGTGCCAAAAATGTTCAGAAATACAACTAATAGTACGTTGAGTGTAAAAAAAATATTTTTTTTCATGAAATTATTGGAGATAGCAACTAAAATCATCGTAGAACGGACCATGCAACATCCACTTGGATAACGCTGCCGACGATACAACATTCATTATTTGTAGTGTAGTTTCGGTAAAAATCGATCAAACTTTAATTATTTTAAATAATTGAAAACTAGACATTTGTATCTTTGAAATCTTTTTTTTTTTTCATTTGTACATTAGTTTTTTTTTATTTATAGAGGCTCACGATACGAAAACGACGATTTTAGCTGAAAACTTCAGTAACTTGTCAATTTTTCAGATTTTTTAATAAAATTTTCAGATAAAAATTGATTTAAAACTTCTAAAAAAAATTTCAAAATATCACATAAAAAATATTGAAAAATTAAATTTTTATAAAAAAATAATGTTTTGATGTACAGTATATGTACAGTATATGTATATTTTTCTAGGATGCAGTTTTCACGTAATAGAGAAAAAACGAAAAAATTCGTAAAATTTTGCGGATGGCTTTCATTTCTTAAATGGCCGTATAAAAAAACCTGTCCCTTAATTGATTGTTGAACTATACCGGGTGTCCCAGATAACTTATCCAGCATGGGGATCTCAGTATCTATAAGAGATACGTACAGGTTTGGTTAAATGAGATGAATTATTTGTAAGAAAGGGGTGAGTATTACTACACAAAAAAATATTCATAATATTCTATGTGGCTTAGGCAGTATACCCAAAAAACTGAAAATTCGGAATTTGTTTAAATGGCTATAACTTTTTTATTAAAGTAGATAGGTATTTTTTGTAGACGGCTTCTCAAAGCACTTTTTTGTGTAAAATCGATTGGTGTATTTAGATTTTTTATATCACTTTTAGTTTCCGAGTTATGAGCCGCTAACTTTAGTTTTTCTTGACTCGACTAATAATGACTATATGAAATAATCTGCCGTGTGCCACGGGACTTTCTTATACATAATAATGACAGTGAACAGTATACGTGATTTTTATTTTATTGAAGGATATTTCTGACAAACTAATAAAAGATAGAAAAAAATGAATGGGACATAAACTATCGATATATTATTATAAACATTATGTATAGAACGAATTTTGTTTAACGTAATTACTGACGAAAACGGATGTTTTTTATTCTTATCATTTTTTTAAATTTTGGATTTATTTTTGAAATAAGACAAAAATGTCGAGTATGTTATTATCTATAACTTATTCCCCATACATTTTTTTCCAACAGTTATGATTTAGCCAGAAATAATTTTTTGAAATAATTATTTAGAATAATCTATAGGTACTGGTTGTCGGGTGATTTGACCGTACGGATCACGACTCATACCGTCAAGTCACCCGGCGACCACTGCAAACTAAATGAAATAGAGTGTAGTGTTTATTACTGTTTATTCTCAATATTATGTATAAGAAAGCCCCATGGTACCTATAGCAAACACGTACAGTCCCTGTAATACGTATAAGAAAGTCCCATGACACTCATGGCAGATATTTCTTCTATGTTAACTTATGAACCATTTGAAATGTACTTAAAAACGAAAAAAAAATGTTTTTTCGAAAAAATGAATAGAACATAAATTATAGATACTAATATTACCTACAATTTTCAACTTGGATATTTTTCTCTAATTCGCACTGTTCCAATGTAATTCGAAAAATTCAAAAATCGATGTAGGTAATTATCCGTTTCCGATTGAAAGATCGTTTTCAAAAATAGGAGGTTTTCATCCCATGAAAAAATTAATCTTAAGTATAAAGTTTCTTCTAAAGTTTCTTTCTACGATTTGTCGTATTTGAGTTACAGCGCCCACAGACAGACAGACAGACATCATGGCGAAAATAGTCAGAATGGATTCAGGGAAGGTCAAAATTGATAATTCCATCAAAATCCGGATTTCGAAAAAAATCGCGTTTACAATACTTACTTATACTATATGTATATTTCATATACATGAGAATAAGAAAGTAATATCTGCCATGTGTGTCATGGGACTTTCTTATACGTATTACAGAGACTGTACGTGTTTGCTATTGGGCTTTCTTATACATAATATTGAGAATAAACACTGTACACTCTATTTCATTTAGTTTGCAGTGGTCGCCGGGTGACTTGACGGCATGAGTCGTGATCCGTACGGTCAAATCACCCTCAACCAGTATAGATTATTCTAAATAATTATTTTAAAAAATTATTTCTGGCTAAATCATAACTGTTGGAAAAAATTTATGGGGAATAAATTATAGATAATAACTAGAGATTGGAAAAATAGTTTTTCAACTATTGCGAAACATATAACTATTGTAATTTTTATTACATATCTCCATCGATTTCAGAAAACTGATTTGATTGAACCTTATTTGAAATCAACTATTTGCAACTATTTAACCTTTTCAGCTATTTGACTTTTTTATCCAACGTTAAAAATTTTGTATTGAAAAAAAATCATAGAGACAAACTTTGAAATAATTCTAATTATTAATATTGATTTTTAATTATATTGATTAGTATAAGTTATAGGCCGTTAGAATTTACAAGTATACGTTCACAAAATTTAATGTAAATTGTATTATTTTTACGTGAGAAAAAAAACGAAATATCGATTTTCCGCCATTTTCCCGGAAAATTTGAGGTTATATTGTAAAATGCTTTGTACGAAATTTTAGATTTTTTTATTGTCTACAACTTTTGTGCTGTATATTTTTGGCTAGATCACGTTTCGCCGAAAATCGCGAAAACTTAGTTTCAAAAAATCACCCCCATTTCACAATTTTACTTTATCTCGAGTATAATTTTTGTTTTTTCTTTTAATTATAACCTTAACTAAATTTTTCAACTTACTTTCAACCCCTAAAAATCACCCCCATTTCACAATTTTACTTTATCTCAAGTATAATTTTTGTTTTTCTCTTAATTATAACCTTAACTAAATTTTCCGGCTGGTCCTTGCTTGTTATTAATTTTTTTTCAAAAAGGTACCTATAGCCTGATTGTCGAGTTGTATTATAGAATGTTTTTTTTGTCTTTTTTGTAGTAATAGTAAATTTCAAAAATTATTATCGTAAAAAATTTTGTAACTATTTCGCTAACTATTTTGATTAAAATCAACTATTTACTAATTATTTTACGAGAAAAAAATCCACTATATAGTAACTATTTCGTATAAAATAACAACTATTTTTCCAATCTCTAATAATAACATACTCGACATTTTTTATCTAAAACATTTTTGTCTTATTTCAAATAATCTGCCGTGTGCCACAGGACTTTCTTATACATAATAATGACAGTAAACAGTGTACGTGATAAAATTATAGATAATAATATTACCTACAATTTTCAACTTGGCCATTTTTCTCTAATTCGCACTGTTTCAGTGTAATTCGAAAAATTCAAAAATCGATGTAGGTAAACATCCGTTTCCGGTTGAATGATCGTTTTCAAAAATAGGAGGTTTTCTTCCCAGGCAAAAATCAATCTTAAGTATAAAATTCCACCTTTCTACGATTTGTCGTATTTGAGTTACAGCGTCTACAGACAGACAGACAGACCGACAGACAGACCGACAGACACACAGACATCATGGCGAAAATAGTCAGTATGGATTCACGGAAGGTCAAAATTGATAATTCCATCAAAAACCGGATTTCGAAAAAAATCGCGTTTACTATACTTACTTATACTATATGTATATTTCATATACATTGGTATAAGAAAGTAAAAATTACAAGAGTAACCATTCGTTTCCGGGTTAGTGATCATTTAAAAAATAAGGTGGTTGTCTTCCCAGATGAAAGATTATTATAAATATAAAATTACACCCTTCCATCATCAGTTGTTTAGGAGTTATGGGTACTTTTACTTTCTTATACTCATGTATATGAAATATAGGTACATCTAGTATAAAAGTAAGTAGGTATTGTAAACGCGATTTTTTTCGAAATCCGGATTTTGATGGAATTATCAATTTTGACCTTCCCTGAATCCATTTTGACTATTTTTGCCATGATGTCTGTGTGTCTGTCTGTCTGTCTGTGGGCGCTGTAACTCAAATACGACAAATCGTAGAAGGGTGAAACTTTATACTTAAGATTAATTTTTTCATGGGATGAAAACCTCCTATTTTTGAAAACGATCTTTCAACCGGAAACGGATGTTTACCTACATCGATTTTTGAATTTTTCGAATTACATTGAAACAGTGCGAATTAGAGAAAAATATCCAAGTTGAAAATTGTAGGTAATATTATTATCTATAATTTATGTTCTATTCATTTTTTCGAAAAAACAATTTTTTTTTTACCAAGTATTCGTTTTTAAATACATTTCAAATGGTTCATAAAAGAGAAGAAATATCTGCCATGAGTGTCATGGGACTTTCTTATACGTATTACAGAGACTGTACGTGTTTGCTATAGGTACCATGGGGCTTTCTTATACATAATATTGAGAATAAACACTGTACACTAGGGTGGTCCTTATTTTTGAACATTTGAATTTTGAACTCCGTACCCCCCAAATTTGTTCGTTATCATGAGACTTGAATTCCTGTTAAATTTGGTCATGATCAACCAACCCCTTCCCGTGCCGACTTAGGGTTGAAAAAAGTCCAAATAGGGTAGTTTTATTGTTTTTTGCGTTTAATTAAAAAAATAAAGCAATTAGCATAAATATGTATAAAACATTTATTGTAGAGCGTAAAATTGTCTATAAAAAATGTTCTCATAGTATACCACGAATATCTATTATTTTCCATGAAAAATAATAAATTTTATTTGAAAAAAGTTATTTGTTTACGATAACGTAAATATATGATATGAATGGTAGTCCAGTTAAAGAAGCATTTTGACAAGAAATTTTAAGGGACAAGCAATTTTATTGTTGATTATTATAGATTTTGGTGCGGAGAATTCGAAAAAAATAACCTGGACTAGAAAAAAGGGATGCAACACCCTTAAAAATGGGGTTGAAGGGTGAAATCCCATTTCCATGTGTATTTTCAATTTATTTCAAAATCTAAAGAGACAATAAGGTATTTTTATGGTTGACATTTGTTGGGGACACTAAGATGAATCGATTGAGACCACATGTACTGAATTTGACCCAAAATTACCCCTTCTAAAATGTTTAATATAGGTAAAAATGCTTATTTTTGGTGAAAATAGTTTAAAAATTAATAACTTCTGTTAAATTCATCCAAATAACTCGAAATTGGTCTCAAATTGTTCCTAAAATTCCAAAGAATAATGAGAAACTATAATTAAAAAAAATATTAATAGTTTAAACAATGAAAATTGTTAATATTAGGGTAAGTGACGTAAATTTTTTAAAAATTGTCATTTTACTAACATTTAATTAAAAACATAATTGTTAAATATTTTCTTTTGTAAAACTAACGTGAATATCTTCGATTTGTATATACAAACAAAATGAGCCCCTCCCAAAAAATATTTAATCACTTGAACGGATACAATTCCACACAAAAATTCACCGAATTTTTTTGTTTTATTGAAATAATATATTTTTATGCACCTTCGCATACATTATTGTGCACTCATATGAGCCTTTATTAATGCATAAACTTGTAATTTACGTTAAAGCATACATAAAAGTATGTTTTAATCATAATTTACAGTTTTATTTAAAAAAATTTATTTTATTTAAATTGTATACAACAAATGCGCTGCATTTTAGTGTGGAATTACATCGGTTCAAGTGATTAAATATTTTTTTGGGGAGGGGGGGGGGGTGTCTCATTTTGTTTGTAATTACAAATCGAAGATACGTTGATTTTACAAAAAAATATTTAACCCTTATGTTTTTAATTAAATTTTAGTAAAATGACAATAATTTAAAAAATTACGTCACTTACACATAAATATTAACAATTTTCATTGTTTAAACTATAATTTTTTTTTAAATTATAGTTGATCATTATTATTTGGAATTTCAGGAACAATTTGAGACCAATTTCGAGTTATTTGGATGAATTTAACAGAAGTTATTAATTTTTAAACTATTTTCACCAAAAATAAACATTTTTACCTATATTAAACATTTTAGAAGGGGTAATTTTGGGTCAAATTCAGTACATGTGGTCTCAATCGATTCATCTTAGTGTCCCCAACAAATGTCAACCATAAAAATACCTTATTGTCTCTTTAGATTTTGAAATAAATTGAAAATACACATGGAAATGGGATTTCACCCTTCAACCCCATTTTTAAGGGTGTTGCATCCCTTTTTTCTAGTCCAGGTTATTTTTTTCGAATTCTCCGCACCAAAATCTATAATAATCAACAATAAAATTGCTTGTCCCTTAAAATTTCTTGTCAAAATGCTTCTTTAACTGGACTACCATTCATATCATATATTTACGTTACCGTAAACAAATAACTTTTTTCAAATAAAATTTATTATTTTTCATGGAAAATAATAGATATTCGTGGTATACTATGAGAACATTTTTTATAGACAATTTTACGCTCTACAATAAATGTTATATACATATTTATGCTAATTGCTTTATTTTTTTAATTAAACGCAAAAAACAATAAAACTACCCTATTTGGACTTTTTTCAACCCTAAGTCGGCACGGGAAGGGGTTGGTTGATCATGACCAAATTTAACAGGAATTCAAGTCTCATGATAACGAACAAATTTGGGGGGTACGGAGTTTAAAATATCTAAAAAAATTTCCTTCACCTATAAATAAGGACCACCCTACTGTACACTCTATTTCATTTAGTTTGCAGTGGTCGCCGGGTGACTTGACGGCATGAGTCGTGATCCGTACGGTCAAATCACCCTCATAGTACAGTAAAAATAGATAATTTGAACACAAAAATTCCTTCACAACGAAATTTGGTACATACGTTGTTTTATACATAAACTTTAAGAAACCGTTGAACGTAGTCGACTAAGGGGTGCAGGGGTAGTTTGGTAGGGGGTGAAAGGGGTAAAAATGTGTTTTTTTATAAATAACATCAAGATGGCTTATTTTATTGAAAAATATTTCAGATGTTTTTTGTAGCTCTGCGTTAGACCTTTAATTTGTTTTTTATTTTATTCCAATACAATAAAAATTGACCGAGATACGGCCGTTACAATCCGACCTGTTTATGTGCGAAGCGTGATAACTCAATTTTGTCTCGTTCCCGTTTATAATTCACGCTGCTATTGCACTGATCCATCAATTTTAAAGGATATTTATATTTTTGTATCTAAATTAAATTATCTTTACGTTGGTATCAGTAAAATCACGCTTCGCACATAAACCGGTCGGATTGTAACGGCCGTATCTCGGTCAATTTTTATTGTATTGGAATAAAATAAAAAACAAATTAAAGGTCTAACGCAGAGCTACAAAAAACATCTGAACTTTTTTTCAATAAAATAAGCCATCTTGATGTTATTTATAAGAAAACACATTTTTACCCCTTTCACCCCCTACCAAACTACCCCTGCACCCCTTAGTCGACTACGTTCAACGGTTTCTTAAAGTTTATGTATAAAACTACGTATGTACCAAATTTCGTTGATGAAGGAATTTTTGTGTTTATTTTGGAAATTTTTGACTATTTTTACTGTACTATTAGTCCAGTAACTTTAGGTTTTCACTAGGAATAAATTCGCATAGAGCTGAATTTTTGTATACATCTTCGTTTTGCCTTTATAAAACAGTAACCGAAAGTCCCCATCGATCCCCTGTGAGCATACTTTTTTACAGCCCACACAAGGTTTTAACAATTAGTTTTAGCTCTGTATATATTGTCTCTATGACTAAAATAGTTATTATCAAATAGAAAGATTAGAAAATTATCTACAACAAAGATCTGATACCTTTTTTCGTACAAGTAATTGTTTTCACGTAGTATGTGGGCAGTGGCAGATTACCCATTAGGCCGGACTAGGCCGTGGCCTGGGGCCCCCGACGAACAAGGGCCCCCATGAAAATTTGAAAATTTTGAAATTTTTGAAATTTTTTTATTAATTCAATTTTTTATTCTATCGAATTTTTATTGTAGTTTTAACGAAAAAAGCCTTTGAACAATCGATCGACCAATTTTGTCGATCAATTTATTTATCATATGCAATTGTTTATAAAATCTATTTTTAAACAAATTATTTTGAAATTTATATTAATTTATCATTTAGATTGTTATTTTATTGACTATTCAAATTTCGAATCGCCCGCTAAAAAGTTTGAACAGTGCTTGAAAACTCAGGCTTGTTTATATAAACAAAGACGATTCCTTTCAGTGTTTTTACCAAAACAAAATCATTCAGTGCTGAATGTTGAGGAACCTTAAAATGATATTTAAAGACTGTTAAATTTCTATGCATGTTTGAATAACACTTAATTTTACAGCTTTTCAAAAAAAGGGGGGGGGGGGCAAATTTTGAATGGCCTAAGGCCCCCGGTGGGCTTAATCCGGCACTGTATGGGGGTATTCTAGTCTGACAATGTAAAATATCGATTTTATTTTTTTGCATTTTTTTAATAAATAGGTGTTCAAAAAAGATATGTTCAAACCCTATACCCAAATTCCCAAAATTGACGAAGTTATAGTGGATTGAAAGAGATACGTAACATTGAATAGCCAACTATACGTAAACTTTGAACGCGGTTTTCTCGAAACTGAAAACTGAAATTGAATGCCATAATAACTCAAGATCTACTGAACCGATTGACTTCAAATTTTCTGTGTAAACAAGCTATTACTATCTGTAACAGAATTGAGTAAATCAAATATTTTTGTTTTACGGGCAATGAAAGATTGAAAAAAATAGTAACGAAAATTCTATAAACACTTTTCTAAACACCGTCATTTTTTTAATTTTCAATTTTTTTTTAATTTTTTGCCACCCGCTATAGCCACATTTATACAGATAAAGAAATTTATTGGTTTTGTTTTTTCGGATGAACAGAAAAGCTATAATCATGGCAATCATTTGGAGACGTTTTTTTCACGTTGTACGTGGTTCCTGTACAAGCGTAATAATTACTTATTATTATTATTTTTAACTTCCCAATAGGAAGTTATTGTAATTGGTCCGAAAATCGAAATCAAAAATTTTAACATATTTTCATGTTTCAAGGGCATTAGAGTATATTGACACTATTTTCAGAAAAATGTCTCTGTGTGTGTGTGTGTGTGTGTATGTACGTACGTACGTATGTACGTACGGATGTACGTACGTGTCATTTTTTTCCGGGATGAAATCTCGCGAATAAAAAATGCTATTGACTTCGTTGGGGTGCTAATCGAAGCGTCTTGACGTGAATATGATCAGAAAGAAAGGATTTTTCGAAATTCAACCCCTAGGGGGGTAAAAAGGGTGTTTTTTTCATTTTTATTTTTTTTCTTGATCGAATTTAGTCGGAACTTAGAATAAATACTATACAATACAAATAATGAAACGTGTATTTCAGTATTTATTTTTTATATGGGTTCAAACAGCCATTAAAGGGATGAAAACCACCATCAAAATTTGAATTTCATACTAATAAATACATCTAATAATTCATGTTGCCTTGGAAACAACACAATTCAAAATTCAAACTGTCAGATTAGTTTTTCTAAAAATGTGCATTATATTATTGACATTATTAGGATATTAGAAAACTAATATTCATAATACAAAGGGTGAGTTTTATTTCTGATAAATTCCATTAAAATTTTTCATAGACATATTAAAAAAAATATGTACAAACTATAACATAGTAATATTAATTATGGAAACAATAAGTAATCAGTATTCAAGTATTGTTAGTCATACCATGTTGGGAAGTTGATTGTGTGGACCTAAAGGATCGCACCCCACAGCATTATACGTTATATAGTTTAATTTTATATCCCCGGGTAAAATTGGATCCGACAGCTAGTTTTTAATTTGTATAGCTTGTCTAAACTTATATAAAAGTAAATACAAAAAATTTATAGTAAAAAGTTTTATAATTTTTTGTCAAAAAATTCCCAAAAAAATCCTTATCAAAATTCATTCCTATATTATATTAATATTATATATATTTTTTGACTATTGTAATTATTATGACAAATGTGTGAGGTGCCAAATTTTGTCAGTAGTTAGAACATACAAAGATGTATATTTTCTGCAAACTCCCTATTAAAGTAGGCCCCGGAACACCCTCATCGAATAACCCAAAATATTGTTGTATAAGGATTTTATAAACAGACTGTATCTAATAAACGGAATGTCCGGTCAACATCGTCTTTCACATACAGTATGTTGATAAAGTAAGGAACAAAATTCATAACTGTGTCATTTAATGTTTTCAAGCAAAACGCTCGGACACGTCGATTAGTATTTTTAGTTGCGGATTTTTTGACATAAGAAAATTGTATACAGGCTGTCTCAAGAAGAACATACGCAGTCATAATTGATTTTTTTAAATGGAACAACCTATATATTATACCATTTTTGAATTATACGATAAATTCTGAACACTTTTGGTACAGCATACCATACCTCTAAAATCAACGGTTTATGGAATAATGACGTTTGAAATGTGTCTCAATATGAATATATGCAGTCATCATTGATTTTTTTTAATGGAACATCCTGTATATTTTACCATTTTTGAATTGTACAGTAAATTCTGAACACTTTTTGTAAAACTTACCACAGCTCTAAAATCAGTGGTTTTTGAAATAATTTTATTTCTTTTGTATATTTTATTATTAAAGTTCATTAATTTTTTTTTAACATTTTTAACGTCATTATTCCAAAAACCACTGGTTTTAGAGCTGTGGTATGCTGTACAAAAAGTGAAAACATTAAATGACGCAGTTATGAATTTTGTTCCTTACTTTATCAACACACTGTATAAGACAGTTAATTATTTTTACAAACATTTTGATAGTATTTTAACTAAAAATTAACGAATTGTTTTCAAAATGGCGGCCAAACTTTAAATTTTTCTTAAAAAAAAATATTTTTTTAGTTTCACCGCAATTTTGAAAGGCATACAATTTAATTTGGATAAAAAATTAATAAAAAGGTTGTATAAGATTAAATTATCTGTCTAAAATGTGAAAAAAGATGTTGATCGGACATTCTGTTCACTAGATACAGCTGTTCTCAAAATCCGTATATAACGAAAATTTGGGGCCTTCGATGGGGATGTTCCGGGGCCTACTTTGCTAGGAAGTTTTCAGAAAATACACATGTCGGTATACTCTAACTATTGGCAAAATTTGGAACCTTGCACATTCGGCATAATATTTACATTAGTCAAAAATTCTACATTTCTTGTGTTAGTAGTATTTGCTTAAGTCGTCACATTTGCATCCAGTTTCCGTGAAAATTATAGTTCGTATGAAAAACTATAAATAACCTTTTTTGTAGAGAATTTTCTAGTCTTCCCATTGTTGTATAACTTTCATTATCGTAAAATCTATAAATACAAGGCTATTTACATAAAACTAATTATTAGCACCTTTAGAGGGCTATAAAAAAGTATGCTCACAAGGGATCGATGGGGACTTTTGGCATCTTATGTATAAAGACAAAAAGAAAGTGTATACAAAAATTCAGCTCTATGCGAATTTTTTCCTAGATACAGCTATTTTTCGTCTAAATGCTCTGAACTATATCAACCAGTATAGATTATTCTAAATAATTATTTTAAAAAATTATTTCTGGCCATGGGCGTAGCCAGGGTGGGGCAGGGGGGGGGGGGGGGGGGCGCTTGCCACCCCCCCTAGCTTGTGGACAAAAAGTACCTAATAAGTAAATCAGTACATTGTCTAAACAGGGATATTTCTAGATTTCTATGATGTCCATTGGATTTTTGAACGTAATTTTATATTTTGGATCCAGAAAATCTTATATCAAAGTTTTTTTTAATCACAATCTTTTGTTTTTACATGTAAACTAGAATTTCAGGGAAAATTAAAAATAAAATAAAAACATCTATAATAAAGACCATACCGGGTGTTTTTTTTAAAGACTTTCCAGCGGATTATTTCCAAAATAACGAATTTTCAGAGAAAATTTGTCAGACAAAAGTTTCATGGATTTGAGGGGGCTAAATATTGACAACATGTGTTGACCTTGAAAAGGTCACTATTATGGGCTTTTTAGGTTCAACTTTTCTTTTTCAAATGTAAACCCATATTTTTGTTACAGATTCGTAATTAACTAGAAAAAATAAGTAACTTTTTTCTGAAAATGTCAATTTTGTATGATTTGGAGCAAAACAAACAGTAATTTCTGGATTTTAAATAATTTTTTACTCGAGCACTATTGTTTTTTTAAATAATCGCAAGAAGCAAAAAGTGCTTAGTTTTCAACAAGAATTATCGGAGAATTTTTACTTATTTTTAATTCGTTTTTTTTTTATTTCGAAAAATTTCTTTAAAAACAATTTTTTTTAATTAATAATTACTTTAAAAAAAATTCTGAAAATCCTTGCCGAAATCTAAACATTTCTTTTCTCTTGTAATATTTTTTTATAAATTGGTAGTTTTCGAGTAAAAAATTATTTAAAATCCAGAAATTACTGTTTGTTTTGCTCCATATCATACAAAATTGACATTTTCAGAAAAAATATTTCAAGAAAAGTTACTTATTTTCCCTAGTTAATTACGAATCTGTAACAAAAAATATGGGTTTACATTTGAAAAAGAACCTAAAAAAACCCATAATGGTGACCTTTTCAAGGTCAACACATGTTGTCAATATATAGCCCCCTCAAAGCCATGAAACTTTTGTCTGACAAATTTTCTCTGAAAATTCGTTATTTTGGAAATAATCCGCTGGAAAGTCTTTAAAAAATTGTTTTGTTAAAGTGCTGTGAATATAAAAAGATTCACGGAAATTAATTTTGACCTGATTTTTTTAAACTAAAATATGTTACATAAAAAAAAATTTGCCCCCCCCTAAATACAATTCTGGCTACGCCCATGTTTCTGGCTAACAATAAATCATAACTGTTGGAAAAAAATGTATGGGGAATAAATTATAGATAATAACTAGTGTCCGACCGAACAATCGGCTTCGGCTTCGGCCACCTTCGGCCAAAATTTCACCTTCGGCTGAATAATCGGCTTCGGCCAAATTTGGACCGAAGGTTTGGCCGAAGCCGAAGGTTGAACTATATAGTATAATATTGTACAGTAAAGTATTTTTATATGCGGCAGGTACGTTCCACAAAAAACCGTATATTAAAAATTACACAAAAAAGACATAGCGCACATTATAAAATTAGAGATAGATACATAAATACACTAAAATGCAAAATTAACGGATCAATACATTTTTCAAATATTTTTGGTGATTTTAAATAGTTGGATCTCCGTGAAAAATGGTCGTAGAAGAGTTTTATAAAACCTGTTTTAAAGCTTGAACGTTCTAGTTTTTTAATCATTTATTGAAAATTTTATTATTCTTCAGGATAACCACCTTTTTAAGATGAAACGCCAAAAAAATATTTTTTTCAAAAAATTACATTAATTTTGAGAGGCTCTACAGGACATGCAAATTTTTTTTAGTCAAATCAATTAAAGGACTATAATTGTAAATCAGACTTTTTTCTTTTCTTTAATTTTTTTATTGCTGTACGATTTGTTTTGACCAAGTTATGAGCAATCAAAACAACAACCATATGTTTGACTTTGAGCGCTTATAACTAGAGAACGAATAATCATAAAAAAAAATTTAAGAGCAGATTTGGAAAGCTGAAAATATTTTTCTTTAATGCTCTTTAGTTATTCATGTGATAATAATCTGCCGTGTGCCACAGGACTTTCTTATACGTAATAATGACAGTGAACAGTGTACGTGATTTTTATTTTAGTGAAGGATATTTCTAACAAACTAATAAAAGATAGAGTAAAATGAATGAGACATAAACTATAGAAATATTATTTTATACATTATGTATCGAACGAATTTTGTTTAACATAATTACTAACAATAAAATGGAAACGGATGGTTACTCTTGTAATTTTTTGAATTTTTTGAAATAAGACAAAAATGTTTTAGATAAAAAATGTCGAGTATGTTATTATCTATAATTTATTCCCCATACATTTTTTTCCAACACTTATGATTTAGCCAGAAATATTTTTTTTAAAATCATTATTTAGAATAATCTATACTGGTTGCTGGGTGCTTTGACCGTACGGATCACGACTAATACCGTCAAGTCGCACGACGACCACTGCAAACTAAATGAATTAGAGTATACAGTGTTTATTCTCAGTATTACGTATAAGAAAGGCCCATGGTACCTATGGCAAACACGTACAGTCTCTGTAATACGTATAAGAAAGTCCCATGACACTCATGGCAGATATTTCTTCTCTGTTATGAACCATTTGAAATGTACTTAAAATCGAATACTTAGTAAAAAAAAAAAAATTAAATTTGTTTTTTTCGAAAAAATGAATAGAACATAAATTATAGATAATAATATTACCTACAATTTTCAACTTGGCCATTTTTCGAAAAAAATCGCGATTACAATACTTACTTATACTATATGTATATTTCATATACATTGGTATAAGAAAGTAAAAAAATATTTTAATAATGTAAAATTCATTTGAAAGTGACCTAAAAAATAGCATATTTTTCATAAAACATGAGGTAACTGTGGGGAGAATCACGAGATGGCATGTTTGATGGCTTGGGGTTCAAACAAAACAAAATCTGGGTGATTCGGGGTTTCAAAAATATTTTAGGTATACTTTGAACTAATAAAAAACATAGAAACTTAAATGATCTCGTGATTCCCCCCACAGTTACCTCATGTTTTATGAAAAATGAAAAAAATACTATATTTTAGGTCACTTTCAAATAAATTTTACATTATTAAAATATTTTTACTTTCTTATACCAATGTATATGAAATATACATAATTATAGTATAAGTAAGTATAGTAAACGCGATTTTTTTCGAAATCCGGATTTTGATGGAATTATTAATTTTGACCTTCCCTGAATCCATTCTGACTATTTTCGCCATGATGTCTGTGTGTCTGTCTGTCTGTCTGTCGGTCTGTCTGTAGACGCTGTAACTCAAATACGACAAATCGTAGAAAGGTGGAATTTTATACTTAAGATTGATTTTTGCCTGGGAAGAAAACCTCCTATTTTTGAAAACGATCATTCAACCGGAAACGGATGTTTACCTACATCGATTTTTGAATTTTTCGAATTACACTGAAACAGTGCGAATTAGAGAAAAATGGCCAAGTTGAAAATTGTAGGTAATATTATTATCTATAATTTATGTTCTATTCATTTTTTCGAAAAAAACAAATTTAATTTTTTTTTTTTTACTAAGTATTCGATTTTAAGTACATTTCAAATGGTTCATAACAGAGAAGAAATATCTGCCATGAGTGTCATGGGACTTTCTTATACGTATTACAGAGACTGTACGTGTTTGCCATAGGTACCATGGGCCTTTCTTATACGTAATACTGAGAATAAACACTGTATACTCTAATTCATTTAGTTTGCAGTAGTCGTCGTGCGACTTGACGGTATTAGTCGTGATCCGTACGGTCAAAGCACCCAGCAACCAGTATAGATTATTCTAAATAATGATTTTAAAAAAAATATTTCTGGCTAAATCATAAGTGTTGGAAAAAAATGTATGGGGAATAAATTATAGATAATAACATACTCGACATTTTTTATCTAAAACATTTTTGTCTTATTTCAAAAAATTACATGAGTAAACATCCGTTTCCATTTTATTGTTAGTAATTATGTTAAACAAAATTCGTTCGATACATAATGTATAAAATAATATTTCTATAGTTTATGTCTCATTCATTTTACTCTATCTTTTATTAGTTTGTCAGAAATATCCTTCACTAAAATAAAAATCACGTACACTGTTCACTGTCATTATTACGTATAAGAAAGTCCTGTGGCACACGGCAGATTATTTATCACATGAACAACTAACTCGACTGTATACTCATATTCCTACATAGATATTTATGTTTTTGAGAAGTGAAGTGAAAAAAAAATCATTCATTTAAAAACATTTCCTGAAAAAAATTATAATTAAAGACGAAAAAAAAACCTTCGGCTTCGGTTTCGGCTTCGGCCGAAGTTTACAAGAAAAACCGAAGTTCGGCTTCGGCTTCGGCTTCGGCCAAAAACCGACCTTCGGTCGGACACTACTTATGGCATATACTCAGGCCCGGATTTACCATGCAGGTAGTGTAGGCACGTGCCTATAGCGGCAAAAATTTAGGGGCGGCAGAAAAAAAAATATTAACTTTTTTTATCTTTATTCAATGAAAAAGGCGGCAATTTTCACAACTGCCTAGGGGCGGCAAATTTGTAAATCCGGCCCTGCATACACTGGTGTATGTCTTGACAATTTTTTGTAATTTCCAACACTTATTTAAGTCTATTGTCTGGACTACCAGGTGGCAGGTGGCGCTCAAAATAAAAAAAAAGTCGATGTCAAATTCGAAATTCTCGTACCAAAAAACCCTTGGGTTGGTGATTTGACTGATTTGCTTAAAAAATCAATGAATAATTATAACTTTTCATGTATAATTAACATGCATAGGTACATATTGAATTCAAGGGACTCAAACATAAAATGTTCAATCAAAAATGTGGCGAACTAAAGTTAAATGTAGAGATATTATAGTTCCATCTGGGCGTTTTTTTTTCACATAGGGGGGTAGCCGAGGTCGGTTAGAAAATTGGCCCACCCTAATACATACAAATAAAAACAGAACGTTAGCTGGACGATTAACTCATATTTATTTAAATGCTTATTTATGTAATTGATGAAAACCTTTTTTTTTTATTTTTGTAATTTTTTTGAGGCAATAATTTATTTTGGTCATTTTATGAGCTAGACATTCTAAAAATAATATAATTACACAAATTTTATTTATAATTTCATCACATTAATTAAAAACTAAAAAGCAGGAAAATACGATTTTTTTAATTTTTGAGAATGGCGCACCAAATCAAAAATCCTGAAAAAATCAAGATGTTAGTTTTTGATAAATACAAATGTATGTAATTGCAGTATGTAGGTTACATGGGCCCTGAGAGCCGAGATATGGCCCATTTAAATTTTATTGTTACGATAAAAATTCAAATTTCGCGTCAAAAATAATTTTAAAAATATGTGGTTTTTTGTCTTTATAAAATCTATTACCAGCCCAAATTTCAAGTGATTCGGTTAAAAACTCGCAGAGAAAAAAAATATATAAATGATAAAACATTTTTTGAGGTTATGGACGATAGAGGGCGCTTCAGGTCTTGTAACTCAGTAAAAATTATTTTTTTATAATGACAATTAAGTGTACCAAATTTCAGCAAAATCTGTTGAGGGGGGATTTTTACTATCTTAATGGGCCTTTGATTACTTTTCTATTACTGAGCAAGGTATGTAAAGTATAGGTAGCCTCATTAGTCGACGTAAGAGAGGGAAATACGTCATCTGGGGTACCCAAGCTTACGTCAAAACGTAATGAGGCAACCTGTGTATTTATTAACCTTGATTACTGGGTTAATTGTTGAAACAAAATGTGAAGTCTGTTATCTGGTTATCTGAAACCTCAGTATGGAGCACAGAATATAATAAATATGTATGGAGGAGAAATGATATGTGAATAAGATCAAAATTGGAAAATATTAGCAGCACAGGTTTCAGAATAAAAATGCAGGTATAGTTCTTTATTTGTTGTAATATTTTCTTATTAATAGGTAAAATGGGCACCTCGGAACCATATATTTATTACATTAAATTATTTAAATTGTCATATTTTATTTAACATTCAAAATACATTATATTAAATTGAACTATAATATTATTTGTAATTTTTTTTATGAGCAAGTATATGATTAAATCTATATGTCATATTGCACAACTCTCAAAATGAATTTATCTGATATGTCCTTGAAACATATTTGTGTTTTAATTTTCAACAGACACAGGAAAGCAGATAACGTGACATTACTTATTTCTCAAAAAAGTTTTATCTTGTTTTGCATATAGACTAAAATATTACAACTAACATTTCCGTAAATGATATAGGTATATTTAGAACAGTATCATTAAATAGTTTATATTTATCAATAGCCCAGTCAAATAATATATTATTTTTACATTTAACTAGAAAAAATTATAAGTCAGTTTTGGTAGACTGGTAGGGGGACCAGATTTCAGATTATGTAAACCCTGATTTTAGTTCACGCCAACCCTGAGAAAAAAAATTGTCAGCATTAATACATGAAGGCCGTCTTTTTTTAATGTACCTATCAAATTTTTGGTTGTGCGAGATGAAAATAAAGACCTTTTTTCGCAAACATTACTGTTGTGCTTTTTTTTTAGTTCTCATCATTTTTACCAAACCCGGAGAAATAGTAACGAAACCCAGAGCCCGGAGAAACAATATACAAACCCTGAGACTCCGGGTCAAAACCGGAGACCTGGTCACCCTATAGACTGGTAGACATGCATTTAGGAAAATATTATTATTAGGTATTTTTTTATAATTTTCAAATGATAAATTGTGAATGAAAATAATCAAGGATAGAATTCATGTGTATCTATTTATTTTATGTAGCTTACATGCGATATATAGTTATACACTAAATCATTAAAAAATACAAAATGATGATTTGATGACATATTTTCAATTCAGAAAATTCTGTATGTATTGTTTCATTAACATCAGTTAATACTGCATGGGTTTTTCATTTGTAATGAATAATTTTGTTATACTCCACAATTATGGTCACATCCTTACTTATTTTGTAACATTCATCATCTTCCCAAATTTTAACCTTCTTTTTAAACACTGATAAAATACTGGTTATTAAAAAAATCTTAATGTGTTGCTTGATAAGTTTTCAGCGTTTATTTCAGACATAAGATTGATCTTAAACATTAAAAAAATTATTTAAGTCCTTTGTTATTTAATGCGATAACCATTTTTTTTTTGTAGTTTTGACGGAAACTTCATTGTCAAAATATGGCCATAAGCTCTTTTGACAAATGCCATAAATGATCTAAGAAATTCTTCTTGGCATCTTTGAACTATGTTTGTTTATGTTCTCGAATATCTTTAAATCATTCAAGAGCTACAAATCATTTTTAAGCATAGAACATCCCCCAAAATTTTATGTACACTGCAATAATAAAAAATGCAGATTTCTCTTATAACTTTATCTCTTTTCTTGGTTATCTTAAATGGATTTCTAAACAGAACAATTTTTAAGAAATATATCGCTTTAGAATTTAGAAATAGCACCTACAACAATGATGTCTAAAATATTTATTATTTTTAGAATTGAAGCCTTTGTCAAACAAGTTTGCAGCAATATATAAAACCAGCTATTTTTACACCAGAATTCAGATGTTTTGGAGCCAATTGCAAATGGTAGAGTTAAAAATTTCGTTCACATTCTCCAAGCATCTTGATAGCAAATTATTCCAAGATAGGTCCTCGCAAATAGGAAGAATGTGGTTTTGAACATCTGGATGCAGTGGTACAGAATGGTCCCAAATCCCAGGATCTACACCAATAACTGCATCTTTCTGCTACTTGCACCAGTTGTCAGCTCCCAGTGGGCATAACTTGTATTCAGATTTTCATCCGCAGAGCACAATTGATAATAAGCGGCCATAATATATCTTTTCATACATTCTACGCTTTCTATATTCCTTCGGATAGCCAAGCTATAACAAGTTGTTAGTTCTTCTGTCAATTCTCTTTTGTCACCAAGTTTATGAGTTTTCACAACTTTTGTCTAAAATAATTTTTAGTGTGACTTAATTTTTTTTTTTACATTTGAGATTTTAGGAAACCGTCAGCTTTAGAGGATAGGTGCAAAAGACAAAAAAAGTTTATTTTGACCTGATTTCAGATTTTTTTATATTTTTTTTTTGCTATAATATTTTGAAAAGCAAAAGTTTAAAAAAATCCTAAAAAAATTTCCTAGTTATGTCAGATTTTGCACTTTTCCTTTAAAATTGATGGTTTCTGGGTAAAAAATTAGTGAAAGTCTCAAATTATTTTGTTAGATATAAAAATTATTTGACTTGAAGACATCCACCATATCAAAAATTAATAGTGCCATTCTGGTCCCCCCTCAAAACCAAACAACGTTTTTTGATTTAATTGATAAAAAAAATAAGAAAGCGGTCGGTTAAAATGGGACACCCGGTATAGGATTTGAAATAAATGATTACTTTTATTTTAACTAGGTCATGATAATTCTGCTTCCTAAAATACAAAAAAATATAGGTTTTTATCTTCATTAAATATACAATAATAGTTTTATCACTCCCCACCTATTTAATAATATTATAGGGTTTTTGGAAATACATATATTGATTATAAAACTACTAATTTCGTATTGTACTTAACACCATTGTAGGTGCATTTAATAAAACTGTTTACATGTGTATAATGCATTGTTGTTTATAGACTCTGTTGCAACAATGCAACGTTTACTGAGATTAAGCATTTTTTTGATTTTTGTGATTATTGTTACTTTAAGTAGCAATGTGTACGTAC
Source organism: Sialis lutaria (assembly GCA_949319165.1). NCBI lineage: Eukaryota > Metazoa > Arthropoda > Insecta > Megaloptera > Sialidae > Sialis > Sialis lutaria. Next base: position 10,181,652 of record OX439232.1, on the reverse strand, counting down.
AAAAATGTTTTATTTTATAATTAAATTATTCTAAATAAAATTTTTATTTAGATCGTCAGATGCTGCTGTCCCTTCGTATATTCCTTCATTTTTAAAATCAGGCGGCGGAGTAAAAACGTAAGATTTAACAATTCATAGCGATTACTTACTAACTATTTTTAATTCATTATATAATAATGAATTTGTTTTAAGTGTATTAAATTAAATATTTTTCATATTTAAGTGATAATAAAATTTTAGTGCCAGAAAAGGAGGTTACAGCAGTTATAGAGGCTCGAGTAAAGATCTAATAAGCGCTGAGCATGGTGTTTCATACAAGAAAGGTATGTATATATTTATGTACTTGTTTTCTTTTAATTGTTTAGATATATTGTCAAACTAATTAATTTTATTAGAAATATTAATACAAAAATTCAATTATTTTCAAATTCGTCATTTACATTATTTTTTGTGATTACTAATTGCATTTCTAAACTTTTCATAATATTTTTTTTTTCACTTTGAATATTTTCATTTTCGGTAATTAATATATTTTCATTAGCTTCATTGTTTAAAATAAACTCTTCTGGATGAATATATTTATTTCCATTATTTTCTTGAATACCAGTATTATTAACATCAATAAAAATATTTTTTGATTCATTAACGAGAACATTTATTTCACATTCATTTACGTGTTTTATAGAATTTTGTATATTTTCAACCAACATATTATTAATTATTTTGTCTGATATTGAACTCTTATTCATTTCAACAATATCTGATGTGGTACATACTTCTGTATAATTTTTTATTGATAGATCAGTAGTATTATTTATTTCTGAATTATTACTTATTTTAATAGCATCTGCAGTTTCTTTAATTTTTTCGGGTATTTCATTTATTGTTATAATTATTTTCGATTGCATTTCTTCATCACGATATAATTTTCTTACATTTACTGTATTTTCATATGATTCAATCGATTCGACATTGATGTTATTTAACAACATTTTGCCTATAACAGTTTCATTTAAAATTATAATTTCTTCATTATTTCCTTTAAAAATTTCAGTTGATTTATAATATTTCAATAGTTTTCCTATTTTTGTATCACACAAATTTACAACTTTAGGATGAATTAATGCAGATTTTTTTATTTCAAAATATTTCAATAAATTTCCTATCATGGTATTTGTTAATGTAATATCGATATCATGTTCTTTATTTAATGGAAATTTCTTAAAAAAATTATTTAATGATTCTCTGAAACTTTTCAGATCATTTCGCATACTTTTTATTGAATCTACCATCACTTGACTTTTTACTTTTTCAATTCCATCTACATCAATGTAACTATCTTGAATAAAAGTAGGCTTATACAATTCTGAATTAATTTTTTGACCCGTTGAAATTGTCTCTTTTTCTTGAATTATTTCATTAAAGTAATCTTTTTCTACTTTCATTGTTATACAAGAATTTTCTGTTTGAATGTCATCAATATTATTTTGAAATAATGTATTAGTATTATAATTTGTAATTGAGAATTCAGTGTTATTTGTGACTTCATTAAATAATGAAACTGGACTGTTTTCATTTTGAACTTCTGAAGAAATATTCTTTTGATGTGAAACATTCTTCTTTTCAGAATTTTTTACTTCTTTAATAGATTTATCTACCAATGTATCAGTTGTGATTGTATCATTTAATTGTATTACATTTTCAATATTATCAACAACAAAATTTTCTGTATTAACATCTGAAATAGTATTATTGATATCTATTATTTCTGAATTACTCTTACTACAAATATCTATTGTCTCAATTTTATTTACACTTTCTAGATTAATTGTTTGTCTTTCTAAATCAACATGATTCTCATATGATGATGTTTTATTTTCATTTAATTCATCAGTAAGATCTGGAATCGAATTATCAATTTCTTCTATTAAAACTTTTTTTTCCTTTATATAAGGATTTGTTTTTTTCCATGGTAATAATAAATCTTTTACTTTCTCATGTTCGTCTTCTATTATGATATGATCATTGCTCTGTTGAACATAATCATTATAATCAATAATTTCTCTTCTGTTCCCATCTTCATCATCTGAATTATCAATTGAAGAACTTGTATTTGAACTTGAAGAACTTGCTATGTCACTGTTCACTGTACTGATACCACTATCGCAAATTGATGTATCATTATTAACACGACGTTGGTCTCTGAGACGTAACAGTGCATTCACACTGTCAGTTATCACTTGTTGTTCACGTTCGATCCAAAGTCTACGTTCAGCATTTTCTTCTTCTATTCCTCCACGTTGCCAAGCTTCTGCACATGCACGGTCTTTAGGAAATACTGGACGATCGTCTAGATAATGTAGTTGCTTACAAGTCAGTGTTAGTGTTTTTCTATAAGCTGGTATATTTCTGATTACAGGATTTCCCGTTAATGTCAAAACTCGCAATCCTTTCATATCTCCTAAAATCTCGACTATCAGAGGATTTGATATGTGGTTATATGATATATCTAGAACGCTTATTTCATCAAGTAAACGTAAATGTTCTAGATCAGCCATTTCTTCTAAATAATTGTGTGAAAGATTGAGAGTATGCAGAATTTTGAGTGAATCAAGATTTTCGATTTTACATATTTGGTTATGACTTAAATTCAATGTATCAAGCTGATCACATGGTTCAAGGTTTTCTATTTTTTTAATTAGATTGTTATGTAAAAATAAGCACCTTAATTTTTTTTGATTGTTTAATCCACTTATTCTCAAGAGACCATTATTCTCCAGCCAGAGACATTTCAAACCTGTATATTCATCAAGATTGTCTATCTCACTGAATCCTTTATAATGTAAATATAGTACGTCGTTAAGGTATGGTGTTGAATATAATTTTTGATCTCTACAGTGTTTCAAGAGGTATTGTTTTGTCATTTTTGGATAGTTTGCTAGCTCCTTTTCTAAAAATGTTACTCTTTTCTGCACTACACTTGTATTTGCCATTATTTTAACTATATTTGTATTGATATTTTAAATTATTTTATTATCAATAACAATGACACAAGCTCAAAAAATATTTATTGATCAAACAATATGTGTATGTAGTCATAGTGATATAAATTTCTGTTTAATGTTTATAAAATATTTTTTGCATTGGTATGCTGTTCTGGAGTTTGGAGATTTAATTAATTATAATAATAATTAACTGATAACAACCTAAATTGAAATTTTCAAACTTTTAACTATTACTATTTAGAAAAAAATAGAATATTTTTTATAATTTAAATAACTATACTAATCTTTTTCTGAGTAGTGATATTATTATTTCAGATAATTTTTTATATTTTATTAAAAATTAATTACATACATTTTTTAAATTTTTTTCCATACCGATTAATAATTAATTTATCAAATTTTGCAATATACAATATCCTGTATTTTGAAAAATACATATTCCTATCATTATCACATGCAATTAATGATATGTTTATCATTTTAAATACTAATATTCTAGAAATAATATTAATTTTGTGGTTTACTCAATCATATTTCCTGTTTATATACGTGAAGTATAATGATCGGAATATGATTTTCACTAAATTCAGTTGATAGATAAAATAATATCACTATTTATATTTCATTTTTATTATAAAAAGTTATTTTATATCTAGGTCAACATTAGATTTTATATTAATGATATATTTGAAAAATAAAACTAATATGAGTATGAATCTTGGCTTCTGGCAGTGACGTAACCAGCGGAAGACCTGTTCCCGCTCACATTTTCTAAATGGTTATTTCATGTAATATACAGGGTGGGGCATTTAAAGTGTTACAGATTTGTATCTCAGAACCTTCGCATATTTGAAAAAAATGTTTTAACCAAAAAATGTTTGGTTGTGAGGGGGTCATCGAATATTAATGTTTATGTGTTATTTTAGCGTGGCCTTCAAGGATATTTGAAGGTCAACATCATTTTTTTAAATGGGAACCTATAGTTTTTATTAAATAATTTTGTTCTTCGTGAAAACTCACGAATCTTTCATTGAAAACTTTTTTTTGAACAACCTTAATTTTCCAAGATATCTAACAAAAATATTTTCAGATTTTGAACTTTCAAGATTTTTTTACTCAGAAACCATTAATCTTAGGGAAAAAATACAAGGTTCAAAAAATGTTTATTTTGATCTAGTAAAACTTATTCTAGATTCAAAAAAAAATTTTTAAAAATTAATTTATTCTAGATTCAAAAAAGAATAAGTTTTACTAGATCAAAATAAACATTGTTTGTGCCTCGTATTTTTTCCCTAAGATTAATGTTTTCTGAGTAAAAAAATCTTGAAAGTTCAAAATCTGAAAATATTTTTGTTAGATATCTTGGAAAATTAAGGTTGTTCAAAAAAAAGTTTTCAATGAAAGATTCGTGAGTTTTCACGAAGAACAAAATTATTTAATAAAAACTATAGGTTCCCATTTAAAAAAATGATGTTGACCTTCAAATATCCTTGAAAGCCACGCTAAAATAACACATAAACATTAGTATTCGATGACCCCCTCACAACCAAACATTTTTTGGTTAAAACATTTTTTTCAAATATGCGAAAGTTCTGAGATACAAATCTGTAACACTTTAAATGCCCCACCCTGTATATGTAAAATTCTAAATGTCAAATATAAAAAATTTTGGCTCTCTTAAAATAAATCCTGGTTATGCTACTGCCATCAGGGTATAAATTGCATTGTTAATTGCAATCATGTTATCGACTAACATTTTGTTATACATACAATGGACATCTCTTGGGCTCTTATATAACCAAATTGGCTTATACTAAGAAGTCAAGATTCATATCAAGATCACCGCAGAAGCTTTAAAGCCACAACTACAAGCACATACATATATTTTACCAATCTAACGAAATAAATAACAATATTTTTAAATAATAGAGTTATTGAAGGCAATGAAATAAAACATACACTTATCAAAAAAATTAAAGGATACTTTTTCTGACCCTTTTAACCCTTAGCACATAGAGGGGATGATAAAAATGATCAAACTCTTGGCTCAAAAACAAGAAATTACAACTTTACAAATGAGCTTTGGATCATGCAAATCCAATCATTTTTGCGGGAATATAACTGAAAATTTGTAAAAATTTTACTTTTTTAAAATTATCCTATAATATTTTTGATAAGTGTATTTTACGAATTCTTTAAAAATGTACACTATCATATTGTTAAAATAGATTGTACCGAACAACCACCACTAATTCCAAATGCTCTTCTACAATGCTCTTCGTATAGTGGATGTCGTGTCAAATGTATGGAAAATTATGAATTTCTTAATGGTGAAACACAACTATTTTTATCATGTAAGAATGGAGAATGGGTGATTGATGGAACAGACTGGGGTACTACACCATCCTGTCTACGTAAGTTATAGAATTCATATTTTGAAATTAGATGTCGACTTAACTTCATTTTTATTACAGCTAAATGTTATCCGTCTTGTCAAAACAATGGAATTTGCATCAGTCCAAATAAATGCAACTGCCCAGACAATTATTCAGGACCTCACTGCCAGTATGAAAATAAACCATGTCTTAACTTTCCTCAATTACCAGCGAATTCTCGTCGAAGTTGCAGTCCCTCGTAAGAATATAAATATTAAAATTATGTTATCAAAGCCAAGGCCAAAAATTGTATGGATGAAAATTATATTTTTTAAGCTTAAATTGTAGCTTATGTAGAGAGCTTTCGAATGCTGATGGGCAATTTTTATAATTATTAATTATTTTATTTTTTATAAAACTCAACATTATTTTTTTAAATATGAACCTATAGTTTTTATTTAGTAATCTTATTTTACGTGAAAAACACAAATCTTTCATTAAAAACTTTTTTTTGAACAACCTAAGCTTTCCAAGATATTTAACAAAATAATTTGAGATTTTGGACTTTCAAAAATTTTTGACTCATAAACCATAAACTTTAGAAAAAAGTACAAAATACAAAAAATGTTTTTTTTTATATAATAAAACCTGGAGAATTATTGTAAAAACTTAAACTTTTATTTATTTATTTTCTTTAAGTAAAACAAAAAAAAATTACAAAGTGTTATATGTAAAAAAATCTAGAATAATAAAAAGTTTTATTAGATCAAAATAAACATTTTTTGTATCTTGTACTTTTTCTCTGAAGTTGATGAAATATCTTGGAAAGCTTAGGTTTGTCAAAAAATTGTCTAATAAAAGATTCGTGTTTTTTTACGTAGATTAAATGTAAATAAAAACTATAGGTTCCTTTTTTTTTAATGTTGACCTTCAAATAACCTTCAAGGCCACACTAAAATAACAAATGAATATTACTATTCGATTACTCTCTTACTACCAAACATTTTTTCAAATATGCGATGGTTCTGAGATAAAAATTAGTAACACTTTAAATGCCTCACATATTATTTAAAACTTAAAACTATATCTATTATTATAGGGTTTGTACAATTACATGTATAAATGGACATCAGTTCCCAGATGGAACAGCTGTAGCAAATATTTTCTGTAAAAATGGAATTTGGGTACCGTATAAAATGGCATCTATACCAGACTGCGAAGGTATTATATTTGTTTATACATTTTTTACTCAGTATGTGTTATTAGTATTGTTTTCTCGCAATATCAAAGACACAAGAAGCTTTGTGATCATTTTAAAATGAGAAAAAATAATGTTCTCTGGACAAACACTTTTCGTTCTATATCTGTGTCCTGAATTCTTATCACACACATAACTCATGAACTACTGAACCGATTTTACTGAAACTTTGTTGTTTGGTTGAGTCTGATTTGAGGACAATCTCATAAATCATTAAAATCGTGTGTAGTAGTTTTTGAAGATATCTCAAAAAAGAGTTAAGTGAAAATTTTATAGAACCAAATTTATGTGATCATAATTCATAACTAAAATTTGTGGCATTTTCACTTATGAATAATTTTTTTAGGTGTGTGAATTATTATTGTTTGTTCAAAGATTTTTCCATCATACATTAAATAGAATAATATTGATAAATATTTAAAAATATTTTAGCTACCTGTACACCACCTTGTCAAAACGGAGGAAATTGTCTATCGTTTAATGTATGCCAATGTCCGCAAGAATTTCGTGGACCTCAATGTCAATATTGTAAGTGGATATACATATTATACTGGCATGCCAAACTTTATATACAGGTTGTTCCGTTATAATCTATCACCCCCTTAATTTGTTTATCTATCAGTTAAATCAAAAAATGTTTCAAATAAAAATTGTTTGATTTTGAGGGGGAACCAAAATGGCGTTATTAATTTTTAATTTGGTGTACGTCTTCAGGGTCAAATAGAATTGAATTAACATTTTTTTTCTCAAATGGAATCCTATATTTTTTATTATGGTATCTTATTTTATGGAAAAAATAAGCAGCTTTTGTTTTAAATAATTTTTTATGTGACTTAATTTAACAAAATAATATGAGATTTTAGATTTTCATGAATTTTTTACTCAGAAACCGTCAAAAGTGCAAAAAAAAATGTTTATTTTGACCTAACAGAACTAGGAAAATAATTTCAGGTTTATTATATCTTCTTAAGATAATATTTTGTAAAGCAAAAGTTAAAAAAAAATCTGAAATAATTTTCCTAGCTATATCAGATTAAAATAAACATTTTTTGTTTTTTTTCCACTTTTCTTCTAAAGTGAATGGTTTTTCAGTAAAAAATTAGCGAAAATCTAAAATTATTTTGTGAAATATTAAAAAAATGTCATACTAAAAATTATTTAAAACAAAAACTGTTAGTTTTTTTCGATAAAATAAGTTACCGTAATAAAAAATATAGGTTTCCGTTTGAAAATAAAATGTCAGACTTAATATATGAAATCAGTAAATTATACAAATTTTCAAAATTTGGGGGGGGGGGGTAAATCCGACGACTGGAATGTTTCTGAGTTTAAATAGTATGGTATAACGAATATTTAAAAAAAAATTCCATCAAATTCGGTGATGTTTCTGAAGGTTTCGAAGTTTTGGCCATTTTCGAGCTTCATTGACTCAACTAACCGTGTATCAATTTACATTCCTATATGGATCATTCTTAGTCAACTCTATCAGAGAAAAACGCTACTTTTACGGATTTTCATAATTTTCACATATGTTGTTAAACTTTCTCAAATAATGTAACTTTCATTCATCATTTCGCAAAATTTTCAGTTTTTTGAAAATGACGCGTATTTTAAGTTTTGCAGACATGACGCATATGCATTTAAACAATAATTTTTATCTCCGGATGTACTCATCGTAGCGAATTGATTTTTTTTTAGTTTTGTTCATAAAAGAACGATCTTTTTGGACATTTTGTGCGTTTTTAAGTAAAAAAAAAATTTTGATTATTTTTTGTACAATTAATTTTTTTTTTTGAAATTTGAACCTGAGGTCAGCTTTTTAAAAATCTGAAAAAAATCAGAAATATTGCTTATAGTATTCTCTCTCATCCCTGCAAATTTTATGCTGGACATATTTATAACGGCTTCAAATTTTTTTTTTTAAGGTTGTTGTATATAGGTTACGCGCAGTATACATTGATTTGTCGTAATGAATTCGGGTGAAAATGTTTAAATCAATGTTGTTTGTGTGTAATCTATGGAATTAATAAATTGATTTCGAAATAAAGTGATCATACAGGGTGTTTAAAACTGTTTGTTTTATGTACTCATTAAAATATATATGTTTAGTATAAATGTACATTTCTACTTATTTTTTGATAAGAAAATTAATAATTCTTGTGTAATTTCTCACTAATATAGTCGTTAAAATCTCATATATTACCTCTATATATTACTATATATTAATTATATTATATGTGGTCACTAGAAAAGCTGCTTTAATTGTAGTTAATAAAAAATAGAATCCTTAATTTTATTAAAAATTATTTCACCATTAAATATATTGGAATGATACCTACAAAAAACTATCATTTAATCATCTACCAATACCTTTTGGTATTATAAATTTAGTATTAATAATTTCTATATTCTTATTAAGAATATATAGAATATTTTTTATAATTGATTTTAATGTGACTAATATATAATATTGAGTGCTAATATAAAACCTTAGAGATGTTTTTCTTTGATTTTAGAAACTTCGTCCAAAATCTAATTAAAAATTAGGGTATTCATATTTTTTAATTAAAATAATTATAAAAGTCGTTTTTATAGTAACCATCTTACAGTATTATATGTAATAAACAATACTAGAGGTAATATATGAGATTTTAAAGAATTTATTTTTGAGAAATTACACAAGAATTATTAATTTTCTTATCAAAAAATAAGTAGAAATGTACATTTATACTAAACATATATATCTTAATGAGTACATAAAACAAACAGTTTTAAACACCCTGTTTGATCACTTTATTTCGAAATCAATTTATTAATTCCATAGATTACACTCAAACAACATTGATTTAAACATTTTTACCCGAATTCATTACGACAAGTCAATGTATAGTGCGCGTAACCTATATACAACAACCTTAATTTTTTTTTTTAAGCCGTTATAAATATGTCCAGCATAAAATTTGCAGGGATGAGAGAGAATACTATAAGCAATATTTCTGATTTTTTTCAGATTTTTAAAAAGCTGACCTCAGGTTCAAATTTCAAAAAAAAAATTTATTGTACAAAAAATAATCAAAAATTGTTTTTTACTTAAAAACGGACGAAATGTCCAAAAAGATCGTTCTTTTATGAATAAAACTAAAAAAAAATCAATTCGCTACGATGAGTACATCCGGAGATAAAAATTATTGTTTAAATGCATATGCGTCATGTCTGCAAAACTTAAAATACGCGTCATTTTCAAAAAACTGAAAATTTTGCGAAATGATGAATGAAAGTTACATTATTTGAGAAAGTTTAACAACATATGTGAAAATTATGAAAATCCGTAAAAGTAACGTTTTTCTCTGATAGAGTTGACTAAGAATGACCCATATCACAATGTTCTTCAGATTTCAAATAATAATTTTAGGCAAAATCTTTGGGGGTCTATAGTTCCCTCACGAAAAATTTCCGGACACATGTTCATATGAATTTTTTTGCTTGAAATAGTTTTCTCGATCGATTGTTCGTGTATGTTCCACCTGATATGACTCACCCTGTATAACGATGGAATCTTCACATTATATAAAATTTACAGAACAAAGTTACTTTCATGTTGTATAATGATGTGATGTTTAAATTAAAAATTTTAAACTAATGATTCGAAAACTAGAATATTCATGCTTTAAATCTCGTTTTTTTTTTAACAATTCTGCAACCGTTTTCCGCGGAGATATAGTGATTTGATTTACATCACTTCTAAGAAATTAATTTAAATTATTTTTTATCTATTTAAATTAACATAAAGGGTTAACCCATTCACTTCAATTAAATTTTACAATGATTTTCTAAATATTTTCTATTTTATAATCGGTGAAATATATTGAATGAAAAAATTTTCATCAAAATACCTATGAACAATTGTAAAAAACAATGAGTGTGTACTTATGTACACGCGTTAGAAGTTATACTTCTTTGGGATGATTGAAAAACAACTACGAATAATCTTAATAACAATAATCTGTCGTTTGCTTTAAATATAATTAAAAATTTAATTTAATTATAATATTTAATTAATATAGGCAATACTCTTTACAGTTGTGTTATTTAAGTAAAAATCTTTATTGCTAATTTTGTCAATACGCTATAATTTTTTTGAGTTGTGTTATTTATTCTGTATTTTCAGTCCCGGGCTATATATTTCACCGCATAAAATTTCGTTACAATTTCGTTACATTTTCGTTACATTACTAATTTCATTTCCGTTACATTACTGATTTCATTTCCGTTACATTACTCAATTTTTACAAAGAAGTATAACCAAAAAAAATCAATGGAATAACGCTTTTAATTAATTACTATCACAAATGCAGATTTTTTCTGCTTTTTGTTGGACACATTGAATAACAATGACCACGAGTTTCACTCAGGGGTGTATACAGCTTAACCTCTCGGGGGTGGTCATACAGAAATTTTTTTTAAGAATTTTTTTTCTAATATAGTTGTGTCAATGAACGTTCTTACTTTGGAACTCTCAGAAACAGCACTGATTTTGATTGTTTTTTGTTTTTTTACTGTTCGTTATATCAAAAATGATTGTTTTCATAATTAAGTTTAATTAATAATATTTTTTAATATTGTTTAATAAATTAACGATGCTATTTTAACGCAAAAAATTATAAATTAATATACATACGACCTACATATACTTACATATATACATATTTAGATTTTAATGAATATTGATGAAATTTTGCTAAATTGATCGAAATACTCTTATTTAAGAGTTGAAAATTTTAGATCACAATACGGGCACTAATTTTGATTTTACACATTTTGCTCCGAAATTTCGTATCCACTTGCGCGCTTATAAAATAATAAATGTTTGCCGTTTTGCAAATAATTATTCAATTTTGACAAAAAAAAATATGCATTTCCGTGAAAATTTTGGAAAATTTCAGGATAATTTCCGAAAAATCCTTATTTTGATAACGAACGTATTCTTAATCAGCGACCCCCAAAACCCCATGTAAAATTTTCTCGTTGAAAATCGGACATAATATAAAATATGTAATATGAAATCGGTAAATTATACAAATTTCTAAAATTTGTATAAATTGTTTTTGATTTCAAATAGTATGATATAATGAACATTAAAATAACGGTGCTAATATCGACTAATAGCAACATACATACTACATACATATATGTATATTTTAAGGGGTTACATACAGTTAGAATTTTCAAAAAATCGATTTTTTTTTAAATTTCATTTTCGTAATGTACATATATTTAAGTACACACACAGAAAAAATAGTATGTCAATCTTAATTTCTACGAGTTAAGTAGGTAATTATCATAATAATACAAAATTAATTTACAATTTTTATTCAGTGATATTGTAGTTAAAAATTAATTAATAAATAGTGATTTATTTAAAGTTTCAGATTTCTTCATAATATTTAGTGTATCTTTTTCATTCTTGGGGGTGGTCATGACCACTTGACCACCCCCTTGTATACGCCATTGGTTTCACTTATTAAAATGGCAAAAGGTTAATTTAATATTATATTAACGTTTTAGCTGTTGAAGCATGCTCAGCAAAGAAGCTTAAATTCAATGGAGCTTATAACTGTTCAGGAATGGGTGATACATTTGCATGTTCTTTAACATGTCCGGAAGGAGTCAAATTTGATTTCCCACCAGTCAGTACCTATACTTGTGATTATGCTACAGGACTATTCTCACCTTCTCCTATACCCCAATGCAAATTTGGTAAATGGTTTATTTTTTATTTTATTTTTTAATTTATTAAAAACATTTTATTACTTTTATTTTAGATACTGATATGGAAATTATATCTCTTGGTGGATCAAAACAAATGTTTTATAAGAAAACTGATCATTCACCAATGAGTGAGCTTTTAGCAAATGTAAAAGGTGGAAAATATGGACCAGGTGCTGGTACTTATTTTGATAATATGGATGTCAAAGGTTATAATAAAGCTACCTATGGAAAATCCGAAAATCAGATTTTAGAAATGAAACGACCAAAACCAGGATCTTGTTTTACTTGGGGTGGATCTCATTATAAAACATTTGATGGCAAAGTTTTCAGGTAAGATATAAATGTTATTTTACATCAGTAAGGCCAATTCAGCTGCCTAAAATGTGTCCTTGCTTTAACACTAGAAAGACGGGAGCAGTCATTTGACGGTAATTTCAATTTCAATATTGAATAATTCAAAAACTATTTGACTTACCGTAATGAGACTTTGTGGCTTTTATTAATACTAGTAGTTAAATGAAACTATGTATCAAAATAATTCACATATATTTTCTTTATTGTTTGAAATGTTGATATACCAACAAAGACGGCGGCGGTCTTTTGACGGCTATGATCTGATAAATATATTTTTAATTGTTGTATGAGAGGGTACAACAATAAATACGTATATAAATTGTCAGTGAAATAAGCCTGTAATTGTGTATCGATAGTATTGTGAGTAATTTGTGAAAAAAGCCCAGGAAATTCGAATAAGGCAAGAATGTCTTATTCAGAAATGTAAAAATAAAACTAATAAAGTATGCGATATTTATATTTGTAAAAAACCGCTTTGAGGCTCTTGTAACATGTAAAAATTGTGTATAAATATTAAAATTAAACATACATTACATCTACTTTTATTTCTTTACTTGACATTTATTAATTACTCATAAAAAAAATATTTAGTAATTTTGTAGTCATTTGACCGGTCGCCGTCTTTGTAGGTAGGTAGATTTTCCCGTCTTTCTAGTGTTAAAACACCAGACAATTAATAAAAAAATAATAATTAAGAACTGAAACAAAGGCCATTTTTCTTGCTCTACTAATTGATTAACTATATGAATTTTTTTGTTTTTATATGAATATAATAGTGCCAATAGCAGGATTAACATATCATTTTAAGTTGAACTCTAATATAAATGAAAAAAATAACTTTTCATTTTTAATTTCCTTAAAATATGTATATTGTATATTGTATCGGATCCAATTTACAGAAGTTATACAACTGTTTTACAATTAACAAATATATTTTTACAAATTATGTTGTTTCTAGCTTTGGTTCGAAATGTTCACACACATTATTAAGAGATTCTGTTGATAGCTCGTTTAGTGTTATAGTTCAAAATAGTGAAGGATGCAGTAAAAGCAGTAACTGTTACAGAATTATCAAACTGTTTCTTCAAGATAAAGAATATGTGTTTAAATTAACAGGTAAATATTCTGTATTACTATTATTATTACTAGTATTACCTCCGGAGGAAATTCGACCTTTATTTTACCAGCTTTAATGGCAACATACACACATGTTTTTAGGGTTCCGTAGAAAACTAGGAACCCTTTTTAGTTTCTCCATGTCCGTCCTCCGTCCATCTTCAAAAATTTTGAGATAATAAGATGAAATTTGGTATACGGTCGTAGATTAATGACCCAAAAACAGAAATGATAAGATTTTTGTAAAAAAAATAATTTAAGGCCCCCTTTCCATAAAATGAAAAGTGTTTTCAAAAAAAAAAATTCACCTACCCCATTGAGTGGGGTGTCATTAGAAAGGTCTCCTAAAATGCAACAAAAAATGTATCAGAACTTTTTGATTTTAACCCTTTAATCACGATGTATTTGCTCTCCAAAGTCATTAAAAAAGCGCCCCCCCCCCTCTATTTTCTAAACCATCAATTTAAAACATCTGAAAAAATTCCAGAATGTAGCTTTTAATTAGTACTTTCACTGAAAATTATAACGAACATTGTCAAAAATATTTTGGACCCCCGTCTATAGACTGAAAAGTGAACTCTCATTTTTTTCCCCACTTACCCCATTGAGTGGGGTGTCATTTAATAGGTCTCCTAAAATGCAATAAAAAATGTCAGATAACTTTTTGATTTCAACCCTTCAGTCACGAAATATTTGCTTTTTATGTCGCTGTCAGAGCGTCCTCCCCACTCTATTTTCTAAACTATCGATTCAAAAAATCTGAAAAAAATTCAGAATGTAGCTTTTAATTAGTACTTTCACTGAAAATTATAACGAACATTGTCAAAATATTTTGGACCCCCCTATCAGATTGAAAAGTGAAGTCACATTTTTTTCATTTACCCCATTGAGTGGGGTGTCATTTGGTAGGTCTCTTAAAATTCAATAATAAAAGACAAATGACTTTTTGATTTTAACCCTTCGGTCACGAAAATTTTGAAAAAACTCTTTTTTTATAAATCGTAGTGAGAATGACTACGGAACCCTATCATGTGCGTGCCCAACAAGCACTTGCCCGTTTTATTTATTTTTAATTTCCTCCCTTTATAATGAATACTGAAAAAAAGGTACAACAATTATTGATGTTCACATATTAATATATAGATTAATTATATGTAAACCAAAAGTGGATTGGCATTTTATTTTCAAAGGCTAGGTGCTAGGAAATAATAAAATATATAAAAAAAAAATTATGCGTAATGATAATGTTGCAAAGGGGTACACTCTTACTTAAAATCAATCTTAAGTTTAATTCAGCTATTTCCAAACTGGGAGGTGTGGACTAGTGCAAAGAGAGGCATGAAAAGTTTAACAGAAATATAATTTTTATATCATCACATTAAGTGATTAAGGTATACAGGGTGTCCAAGATAAGCGTGATATGCATAGAGATATCCTAAATGGTAAGAGATACAGATGTGGTTAAATGAGATGAATTGTTTGTAAAAAAGTATTATTACTACATCAAAAAATATGAATAATTTTATATGGTTTAGACCATGAGTCAGATTTATTAGGACAATGAAAAACTAAATATCCTCTTATTTGATTGCATACCTAAAGTGAACTTAAGAAATGAAATTGTACGTTTCTATTGGTCAAATCAAATATAGAATGATTGAGAACAGAAGCAGATAAGTGTTAAGAATGTGCTGGCCCAAAATTTAATTTTTTTTAAATTAGGTAGTAACATTGAGTAAAGAATAACAAGAGAATCAACGTAATGCATTTTGTTGAAGCGAGGACGCGGTTCCAGACACCAGGTGGCAGCACTAAAGCCATCTAGCGGCCGGAACCTGAAGTACTCACTTAGCCGGGATACAAAATTATGTGTCCCGCACCCCGCACTTGACAACTGTCATTGCATAAGCCCCGCCCTTACCCAAACCAACATTATAATTTATTGTTATTTTCTACTCGTTCGACGCACGGTTTTTGTACTAAGTATTTCACACGTTGTGATTTGTACTAAAATTTTATTTTTTAATAAGTAAGTAAATGGTTGATACACGCATATTAATTAATTATCTAAAATATAAGAAATAATTCGACGATCGTGGAAACTTTTAAAAGTTACATACATATACAATATACATTATTAGGGCAATAATTACAATTTATTATGGGTACCTACATATAAACAACAAAATCCAATGATATAATACTAATAATAATCTTTAGGTTTTTTAACAGCTGATCAAAACAAAAAAGTTTTAACCAATAACAATATACCAACTTTATACCCGCGGGGTATATTTTTAATTAAATGTATACAGGATGTCCCATTTTAATCTATCACCCCCCTAATTTTTTTATCTATTAATGAAATCAAAAAATTCTTCAAATAAAAGATGTTTGGTTTGGAGGGGGACCTAAAATGGCATTATTAATTTTTGATTTTTTGGACGTCTTCATGGTCAAATAGGCCCAACTTTTTTTTTCAAATGGAAACCTATATTTTTTATTACGGTATCTTATTGTTTGGAAAAAAACAAGTAGCTTTTGTTTCAAAAAAATTTTGTATGACTTCATTTTTTAAATATTAAACAAAATAATTTTAGATTTTAGATATTTACTAATTTTTTACTCGAAACCCATTAACTTTAGAGGAAAAATGTAAAAAAACAAAAAATATTTATTTTAATCTGATATTACTAGGAAAATTATATCAGGATTTTTTGTTAACTTTTGCTCTTCAAAATATTAAAGCAAATAAAACATAAAATAAAAAACTCTTAAATAATAAAATGGGAAACCCTGTATACATTTAATTAAAAATATACCCCGCGGGCAGGCCCGAATTTACCATGCAGGCAATGTAGGCACGTGCCTATAGCGGCAAAAATTTAGGGGCGGCAGATTTGAGCGTTTTGGTAAATTTTGTATGAAATAACCTAAAAAAAAATATTTGACAACGAAAAAAAAAACTCATTAATATGAAAAATATTCACTTTTTTGAATTTTATTCAATGAAAAGGGCGGCAATTTTCGCAACTGCCTACGGGCGGCGAATTTGTAAATCCGGCCCTGCCCGCGGGTATAAAGTTGGTATATTGTTATTGGTTAAAACTTTTTTAGGGTTCCGTAGAAAACTAGGAACCCTTATAGTTTCTCCATGTCCGTCCGTCCGTCTTCAAAAATTTTGAGATAATAAGATGAAATTTGGTATACAGTCGTAGATTAATGACCCAAAAATAGAAATGATAAGATTTTTGAAAACAAAAAATTTTTTGACCCCCCTTTCATAAAATGAAAAGTGTTTTAAAAAAAAAAATTTCACGTACCCCGTTGAGCGAGGTGTCGTTAGAAAGGTCTCCTAAAATGCAACAAAAAATGTAACAGAACCTTTTGATTTTAACCCTTCAATCACAATGTATTTTCCCTCCAAAGTCGTTAGAAAAGCGTCCCCCCCTCTATTTTCTAAACTATCAATTCGAAAAATCTGAAAAAATTCAAGAATGTAGATTTTAATTAGTACTTTTACTGAAAATTATAACGAACATTGTCAAAAATATTTTGGGGCCCCCTTTCATAGACTGAAAAGTGAACTCACATTTTTTCCCCACTTACCCCATTGAGTGGGATGTCATTTGATAGGTCTCCTAAAATGCAATGAAAAATGTCAAATAACTTTTTGATTTTAACCCTTCAGTCACGATATATTTGCTTTTTAATGTCGTTGTCAGAGCGTCCCCCCCCCCTCTATTTTCTAAACTATTGATTCAAAAAATCTGAAAAAAATTCAGAATGTAGCTTTTAATTAGTACTTTCACTGAAAATTATAACGAACATTGTCAAAAATATTTTGGGCCCCTGAAAAGTGAAAAAATTTTGTTTTCATTTACCCCATTGAGTGGGGTGTCATTTGATAGGTCTCCTAAAATCTTATAATAAAAGTCCAATGACTTTATGATTTTAACCCTTCAGTCTCGAAAATTTTGAAATAACTCTTTTTTATAAATCGTAGTGAGAATGACTACGGAACCCTATCATGTGCGTGCCCAACATGCACTTGCCTGTTTTATTTTAATACAATGATATTACAAATTAAAAATTTCCGTACAAATTTTGGAAAATTTCCCGAAAATTTTTGTATAACTCAACTTTTTTGTGATATTTATTAAAAAAAAAAAAACATCTCGAATACACATTTTTAGCAAAAATTTCAATTTTACAAAAAAACTTAAAAAATTTGTAAAATTTCAGGAAAATTCTCGAAAAATCCTTATTTTGATAACGTATTCTAAATCAGCGGCCTCCAAAACCCCATCTAAAATTTTCTTGTCGAAAATCAGAATTAATGTAGGTATATGAAATCGGTAAATTATACAAATTTCCATTTGAATAATTTATTTCTGATTTCAAATAGTATGATATAACGAACGAAAAAAAACATCAAAATCGGTGATAATATCGACTAATAGCAACATACATACATAATGTATATTTTAAATAAACGTACAATCTCAAAATATTTCATCGTTTAGTATTTGCGAAAAAAATATAATATACAGACTGTTCCAGAACATGATTTCACTTATTAAAAAAATTCGCTGACTTAATAATCTGTAAATCAAAATTTATTTAAAGCTGTTGTTTGCAAGATATTAGTTAACAAACAATAATTTAAATTTTAATAATCAGTAATGAAAGTAAAAAAAAAACATTAATAACTTAAAAATTAGAATTTTTCAATAATTTACCATGCAGGCAATGTAGGCAGCTGCCTATAGCGGCAAATTTTTAGGGGCGGCAAATTTTGGTATGGAAAAAAAAGTCAGAAATTGTACCTGGGAGAGCTGAAAAAAAGAAAACAAAAAAAAGCTCTTCAGGATTAGTACTAACATTTTTTACTAAAAAAGCTAAAAAAATAAGGTCTTCAGATTTTGATTGGTAAAATTCCTAAAAAAAATTCACTTTTCAATCGAAAAGGGCGGCAAATTTTTAAATCCGGCCCTGAGTGAAAGATACACAATATGGCAGTGGTCCCCAACCCTATGCCCGCGGGCACCATTGTGCCCGCCGACTGTTTTACGAGTGCCCGCCGCTGATTGAACGATAAAAAAAATTAAGTTTTCAAATTTTCAATAACTTGTTATGTAACTTATTTTTTATTTTTAGTAATTAATTAGAAAAATATAAGCGTATTTATTTGAAAAAAATATTTGTTTATAAATATATTATATCATTTTATATTCATTCTCTCAAAAACGTATACCGTAAAGTACAGCCAGAAAATATGTAACCTTAATCTTTTTCTGGCTGTACGCAATTACAAAAATCACTTACTCTAAAGATAAATAAAAAATATTTTGTTGATGCAGATTTGTTAATAAAAAACATTTGTGCATACATCAAATATTACTTAAATTCGTTCAACAATACATATATAAACAATGCTCAAAGTTTTAAGAATAGCATTTTTTACCAGTCACGATTTACGTAGGAACTAAGAAATATATGAAAAAATGCCTTTTGTAGATTACAAAATTTTCCATAAAAAAGTCAGCAAGACAAATGTCTCACTTTTTTAATTTAGGCGATTGTTTAGTTATCGCGATTTTGATTCAGGCACCTTGAAAAAATAAATGGTGCCCGCCTCCCGACCGGTATTCTAGAATGTGCTCTTAGGTACAAAAAGGTTGGGGACCACTGCAATATGGTAACACAATTTTTATTCAAATGATATTGTAGTTGAAAATTTATTAATAGATAGTGATTTAAACTCATAATAAACCTGTCCATCTAACTGCTTTAAATACCTAAGTTTCATATTTCTTCATAATATCTAGTGTATCTTTTTTATTCTTGGGGGGGGGGGGGTTATGACCCCGTGACCCCCCCCCTTGTATACGCCACTGACAATATACATAATTTTATCTGTGTGGGAATGAAAATACCTTAAAATTTAGATATTTATTTTATTAGGGCAATAATTACAATTTATTATAGGTACCTACATATAAACAACAAAATCCAATGATATAATACTAATAATAATCTTTAGGTTTTTTCACAGCTGATCAAAACAATAAAACAGGCAAGTGCATGTTGGGCACGCACATGATAGGGTTCCGTAGTCATTCTCACTACGATTTATAAAAAAGATTTATTTCAAAATTTTCGAGACTGAAGGGTTAAAATCATAAAGTCATTGGACTTTTATTATAAGATTTTAGGAGACCTATCAAATGACACCCCACTCAATGGGGTAAATGAAAACAAAATTTTTTCACAAAATATTTTTGACAATGTTCGTTATAATTTTCAGTGAAAGTACTAATTAAAAGCTACATTCTGAATTTTTTTCAGATTTTTTGAATCAATAGTTTAGAAAATAGAGAGGGGGGGACGCTCTGACAACGACATTAAAAAGCAAATATATCGTGACTGAAGGGTTAAAATCAAAAAGTTATTTGACATTTTTCATTGCATTTTAGGAGACCTATCAAATGACATCCCACTCAATGGGGTAAGTGGGGAAAAAAATGTGAGTTCACTTTTCAGTCTATGAAAGGGGGCCCCAAAATATTTTTGACAATGTTCGTTATAATTTTCAGTAAAAGTACTAATTAAAATCTACATTCTTGAATTTTTTCAGATTTTTCGAATTGATAGTTTAGAAAATAGAGGGGGGGGACGCTTTTCTAACGACTTTGGAGGGAAAATACATCGTGATTGAAGGGTTAAAATCAAAAGGTTCTGTTACATTTTTTGTTGCATTTTAGGAGACCTTTCTAACGACACCTCGCTCAACGGGGTACGTGAATTTTTTTTTTTTAAAACACTTTTCATTTTATGAAAGGGGGGTCAAAAAATTGTTTGTTTTCAAAAATCTTATCATTTTTATTTTGGGTCATTAATCTACGATTGTATACCAAATTTCATCTTATTATCTCAAAATTTTTGAAGACGGACGGACGGACATGGAGAAACTATAAGGGTTCCTAGTTTTCTACGGAACCCTAAAAAAGAACCTTGAGGGTGAAAATATAAAATATATTTTATATAAAAATATGAAATATATTTTATATAAAAATATGAAATATATTTTATATAAAAATATAAAATATATTTTATATAAAAATATGAAATATATTTTATATAAAAATATGAAAGCATATTTTTTTGTCAAAATTGAATAATTATTTGCAAAACGGCAAACGTTTATTAATTTATAAGCGCGCGCGCAAGCGGATACGAAATTTCGGAGCAAAACGTGTAAAATCAAAATTAGTGCACGTAATGTGCTCTAAAATTTTCTACCCTTAAATAAAGGTATTTCGATCAATTTTGCAAAATTTTATCAATATACAATAAAATCTAAATATGTACATATGTATGTATATTAATTTATAATTTTTTCCGTTAAAATAGCATCGTTGATTTATTAAACAATATTAAAAACTATTATTAATTAATGTAATCATTTTTGATACAACGAAGTTAAAAAAAAAAAAAAACATTAAAATCAGTGCTGTTTCTGAGAGTAAAAACGTGCATTGAAAAAAAAATTCTGTATGACCCCCCCGAGAGGTTAAGCTGTATACGCCCCTGAATAATAATAATATGTACCTATAATAGGTAATTGTACGATCTAATTTTTAAAACAAAATTATTTTGTATAATATGTATGTATAATGACTTAATTTTTATTTAATATTAACTTCATATCTATACCTAATCAAATTAAAATCGTAAAAATTTCAAACTTAATTAACATACCAATTTTAAAACAAGATCATGAAATAATAAATGCAACAATATAATTGTATTTGCCGTTCATCATTATAAGAAAAGAGATAATACATAACGAATAGAATATGCCGTCGATGCCGTTTTTTGATTTAGTTTAGCGGCTTAACAAAAAACGACCTTGAGACACTAGTGTGTTTAAAACACTCATAAATTATTTCAGATAAGGCGGGGCTTAAATTTTAAGAATCTTCATTTAGCGGTGTTAAAAACAAAAAAAAAAATTATGTAAGAATTAATCTTTTCTCCAATAGGTACCAGCACTTCCTGGTGTCCAAAAAGTGCATGGTTCATATACCTACTGCGTTTCAAGTCTCCCATATACGTTGTTTCTCTTGTTATTCTTTACTCAATGGTAGTAATTACTAAATAACGTTATCTGCTATTGTACTATCAATGACGATACATAGAAAGTTAAATAATAAAAATAAATCAAATTTTGCTTGAGGGAAATTTTTTACATCATACTCTTTTCATATGCACATAAACATGACTTTTCTGTATACATGTAAAAAGAAAGAAAACCAATTTTATTTATTTATCTACAGATGAAGGAGTACCAATGATATTATCTATGAGTTCAAAACGCAAACTTCCAATTCCAATTCAACTTCCAGGAATGAGAGTAGAAATGGCGGCACATTATGTTTTGATCTTAGTAGATGTTATTGGTGTTACTTTAAAATGGGATACTCAGGTACGTATGTATATACACTCTGCATATGTACATGTTTTCATATCATTTGTTTAATAATAACAGTTTAAGGTAGTTCTCGTGCAAATGCCATTTCAATAGAATTTAAAAAAAATTCACAGGATAAAAAGAACAATAATATGTATTCGAACATGAAATTCTAAAGAGATGTACTGTTTTAAACTCGAGATAATTGTCATCAAAGTTTGCGATTATTGTATGTATCCGCTATATCAAATGCGTTCTATTAATTTTCATGACTAAACGCTTTGATAGATTTTGATAAAAAGCTACCAAACAACAAAGAGTTATTATTCTGATATGTGATGAAAAATTCAAAATACAACTTGTATTTCAAAATGAAAATGATGGACTGTTTTGTTTTTGAAATACAATTGTATGTCAAAAACAAAACGGTCAATCATTTTGAATTTTTTGTCACAAATCAGAATAATAACCCTTTGCTGTTTTTTATCAAAATCTGTCGAAGCGTTTAGTCATAAAATTAAGAAAACGGCTCTAATACATAATACAACCGTGGAAAGTATTAAATTTTAATAAAGAATTGACATGTCGACGTATTGAATAAAATAAATCTGGCAACATCGTGTGGAACTAGATGTGTGTACAGAAGAAAAAGAGTTTTCTTGAATTTTTATAACATTTGTTTGAAGGTGCGCGCTATTGGCTCTATTTGTTGATGTGTTTGTAATTTAAGAAAATATATTCATAGTGTGTATTTGTAATAGTCAATATTAGGCTATTGATTATAGGTTTTTGAAAGGAACAATTGCGTTAAAGGGTTTTTATTGTTTAATATGTTTGTTTGACACCCACAGATGATAAAAACACAAAGTGCTACTAAATTCACCCTTGCGTTTTTTAGGGAGGGGTTAAACTAGTCACTTTTCAATGTTTTAAGTATAACTCGAAAACTAAGCAGACATTGAAAATTTTACAAGAATGATTTTTTATAGAAAATTAAATTTTCCATCAAAATAGATGATTTAAAAAATTTTAAAAAAAATTATGCAAGAAATATTTAAAAACCAAATCGAAAAAATATCAAAAAATCACAATTTTTTCAATTTTTTATTAAATTACTCATCAATTTTTTCTAAGTAAAGATAGGTATAGGACATGCTTTGGAGAAAAAAAAGTAGAGGTCGCGCCCGTTACAATGTTGAGTCGAAAAGTTTTTTTTTTATGAAAATTGGCTGAGTTATAGTAATTCAAAGTTTACCATTTTTTGTCATTTTTTCTCAAATCGTAACTTAATGGCAATTGATTAGAGGTTTTTGAAAGGAACAATTACGTTAAACGGTTTTTATTGTTTTATATGTTTGTTTGACACCTACAGATGATAAAATCACAAAGTGCTACCGAATTTACCCTTGCTTTTTTTAGGGGGGTTCAACTAATCACTTTTCAATGTTTTAAGTATAACTCGAAAACTAAGCGGATTTTGACAATTTTACAAGGATAATTTTTTATACAGAATTAAATTTCGCATCAAAATAGATGATTTAAAAAATTAAAAAAAAAAAAAAATTTTTTTAAATATTTCTTGCATAAATTTTTTTTTTTTAAATTTTTTAAATCATCTATTTTGATGCGAAATTTAATTCTGTATAAAAAATTATCCTTGTAAAATTGTCAAAATCCGCTTAGTTTTCGAGTTATACTTAAAACATTGAAAAGTGATTAGTTGAACCCCCCTAAAAAAAGCAAGGGTAAATTCGGTAGCACTTTGTGATTTTATCATCTGTAGGTGTCAAACAAACATATAAAACAATAAAAACCGTTTAACGTAATTGTTCCTTTCAAAAACCTCTAATCAATTGCCATTAAGTTACGATTTGAGAAAAAATGACAAAAAATGGTAAACTTTGAATTACTATAGCTCAGCCAATTTTCATAAAAAAAAACTTTTCAACTCAACATTGTAACGGGCGCGACCTCTACTTTTTTTTCTCCAAAGCATGTTCTATACCTATCTTTATTTAGAAAAAATTGATGAGTAATTTAATAAAAAATTGTGATTTTTTGATATTTTTTCGATTTGTTTTTTAAATATTTCTTGCATAATTTTTTTTAAAATTTTTTAAATCATCTATTTTGATGGAAAATTTAATTTTCTATAAAAAATCATTCTTGTAAAATTTTCAATGTCTGCTTAGTTTTCGAGTTATACTTAAAACATTGAAAAGTGACTAGTTTAACCCCTCCCTAAAAAACGCAAGGGTGAATTCAGTAGCACTTTGTGTTTTTATCATCTGTGGGTGTCAAACAAACATATTAAACAATAAAAACCCTTTAACGCAATTGTTCCTTTCTACCTATTATTTTCCGGTATAATCAATAGCCTATATAGATAGCTTTGAGTATAGACTTGATCAAAAATTTGCAATGCAAATTTTTTTGACATTTTACCATGATATTATGAGCGTAACTTTTTGATAGTACTGTAGAACGAAAATTACCTTAATGATCATTTAATAATAATTTCCAATTTTTCATAGCAATTAGTCCAAGTTGAAATATCAGAGAGCTTATGGAATCGAACAGTAGGTTTATGTGGAATTCATGATGGAAATATTGAAAATGATATGTTAACAAAGGATGGTGTTAAACCTCATACTGTAAACACTCTTGCAACTTCATGGCAGGTCAAAGGATTAGATGGTATTTTATTTCACAATTGTATTAAAACTAATCATTTTAATTAAAACTTTGTAATATTTTCAGATTATTGTGATTCAGTTCCAACAGATAAATTTTCATGTACCGATAAGATTAATTCAGAAGCAAGAGATTTTTGTAAAAAACTTTTATTAGATTATCGTTTCAAGGCTTGTCATAAGGTACACATAAAAAAAGTTATATATAATACATATTTATGTGCTTCTATGTATAACTGAAATTAAAATCATATACCATTAGATATATGTATAATTTTGTCAATTTAATGAAATTAAATGTTTAGATTTTTTTTGAAATAAATATAATTATTTTTAATAGGTAATGGATGTATCAGTACTTTTGGAAGCTTGTTATTGGGATTATTGCACATGTTTATCAACTGATCGTCATGAATGTGCTTGCCAAACAATGAGTGTATACATTCGAGAATGTACTCACAAAGGTCTTAAAGATTTAATTAATTGGCGTGATTCAAAAATGTGCCGTAAGTAAAAATTTATATAAATAATAAATCAATGATATCGGTGTTAAATTAAAATTAATTTATTTCAGCCATGCAATGTACTGGTGGACGTATATACAAAGCATGCGGACCTTCTATTACAAATACTTGTGGATCACCAAAACGTTTAAATGTCGAAAATATAAACGGCGATCCAGGAAAATGTGAAGAAGGATGCTATTGTCCAGAAGGAACTTTACTCCATGAAAATCATTGTGTAACTGAAGAACAATGTCCTTGTAGATTAAGAGGGAAAATTTTTGAACCAGGAACGAAGATTCCAAAAGACTGTAACACTTGGTATATATTTATACTTATTATTTTTTAATGTTGTGGTTGAGTTAACAACTTTATCTCAATAAATACACTGTATTCCAACACTCACATAAACATTTATACATAATTTATGCAAAAATATCAAATAACTTGAAGATAAAATTTAATCTAAAAATAGTATTTTGAAGGTGAAATTATTAATTTTTAATTTGCATCTGCAAATTTTATCAATTTTTTTTTTACCTTATTCACCCTCACAAAGATTTAAAAAACATTTCCAATTTTTTGTTTGCTTTATAATCCCACAATTTTATGAAAAATTAATAAAAATTCAATCTGCAAAAAGCACTAAAAAATACTTTTTTATTTATTTATATACAACCATTTTTAATAAAAACAGTCATGTTCTGAATATTGCTCATTTTTTCATTATAAATATTTTGGTCTATTTTTTTTATGTGTGTATATCATTTTTAGTACATGCATTAAAGGACAGTGGCAATGTACACAAATATCTTGCGGTGCTCGTTGTGGTGCCGTTGGAGATCCTCATTATGTAACATTTGATGGACGTAGATATGATTTCATGGGCTCCTGTTCATATTATTTAATAAAAACTGACAACTATACTGTCGAAGCTGAAAATGTTCCTTGCACTGGAGCAATCTCAGAAGTATGTTGTGATTAAAATTTAAAACTTCATTACCCTTGTTTTTGAAAAATTAATTTTTAATTTAAGGCTATGAATTTTGCTGCAAATAGTGTTGATATAATGCCATCATGTACAAAAAGCACTACAATAAAAATTGAAGGAAATATAATTAAACTCAAACAAAATCGTGAAATTACAATAAATGGTAGAGAAATCACTTCTTTACCCTATAAAATAGGAGGTGTACGAATTCGAACAGCTTCATCTATATTTGTTGTTGGTAAGTGATTTTCTTTAATATTAATACATATCTGTGTATATATATTTGTTAAAGAAAATCGGTATATTATGTCAAAATATAGATAATTATAATTACATTATCTTTTAATAGTAACATTACGAAACGGACTTGAAATTTGGTGGGATGGTATGACAAGAGTCTATTTAGATGCTCCAGCTGACCTCAAAGGACAAACTCAAGTAAATACAAAAAATTATATTATTTAATATAAAATCAATACATTTTTTATTATTATAAGGGACTTTGTGGCACGTTCAACTATAATCAAAAAGATGACTTCCTTACACCTGAAGGAGATGTTGAAACAGCCATTATTCCATTTGCAAATAAATGGAAAACAACAGAACGTTGTAATGATTTACCAAATAAAGATTTATCACACCCATGCGAAATAAATATGCATAGAAAGATGACTGCAGAACAACATTGTAAAAAAATTAAAAAAGAACTTTTTGCAAGTAAGTAAATCACTCAATTCTTATAACTAGTATAAGAAAATAATACATACTTTTGTAGGCTGTCTATGGTTTGTCGATCCGGAGCCATTTTATCAAGATTGCTTGTATGATATGTGTTCTTGTGAACTAAAAGTAATACTTTTATATAATTTGAAAGATATTGAAATAAAAAATAACTGTATACATATACTTAATGTTATTATCATTTTTAGATATCACAATGTCTTTGCCCTATAATAGCAGCCTATGCTAAGGAATGTGCACATCAAGGAGTTAAAATAGAATGGAGAAATGATGTTCGAGAATGCGGTATGTGTAATCATTTGCAATAATATAATTATTAAAATTTCGTAGATTTATATAAAAAATGCAATATATACTAACAAATATTCTTTGGTACAGGGATTCAATGTCCCACGGGACAAATATATCAAATCTGTGGAGATTCTTGTACACATACTTGTTTGGATATTTCAAGTAGTGTTGAACATCCATGTAAAACTCAATGTGTAGAAGGGTGTAATTGTCCACCTGGAAAAACACTAGATGAAAATGGTGAATGTATTCCTACAGGCCAATGTAAATGTCAACATAATGGTATTGAATTTGAAGCTGGGTTTAAAGAAATTAGGCCAGGAAAACGATCTCAGGATACATGGTACGTATATATAACATACTAGCATAAATGCTTACTTTATTTTACTCATGGGGACAAAAAAGCGGGAGGGGGGGGGTACATTGTTTTACATTTTTTTCAACCACCCCAAGGATAGTGTGATGTTAGATGTCATACGGAATACTTTGTCTATTCATTATATTAGAATAAAAGTGTAAAGAACATTTTTAGAGTTCTCAAACCTTGGCACAGTTTCTTTAAAAATAAATTTTTCAAGATTATATCATACGACAGTAAAAAAGTACTGCAGAATTTTATTTAATATGGATACTTCAGATTACAAGAAATAAGCTTATTGTTCTATAATTTTTAGTCAGCAAGTTAGTAAAGTACCTGTAAGGCCCCCCATACACCTACAATATAACTGTGCAATATTATTGTTGCACAATTGTATTGAAATATACCTTACGCCTACACGTTCAATAATATTGAATCTTGAATTATTCGCGTCAATATTTTCGTCGGAGCAACATGTGTGATGATGAAGATTTGGCTGCAGCTATGCTGTTGATTTTGCTGGCAAAACAAAATAAAAATGAAAGAAGGCCAGTGTACACTCATGAACGTCTTTTAAAATAAATTTATAAATATTCGTGCGTGCGTACGGGACCGCTCCGAACAGTAGACTAAAAAATATTGTACAATAAGCCCTACAGACGACACAATGAAAAAATATGGCGCAATAAAATTTAAACTCGCTCAAACTTTTCTAAAAGCATTGTGCAATCTTCAATATGATTCCTAAACGGTCAATAATATTGGACAATCCGTGATATTGCACAATAAAATTGATCGTCTATGGGCCGCCTAACAGTAATAGAACTGGCTATAGCTAGATATACTACTATATCTTCATAGACCTATAGTCTATAGTTCTTATAGTAATAATTTGTCATAGGATCAACCATTTACATTAAATACAATAATAAAGATAGTACTGATGATTACATCATTAAATAGTAATATTCTGCAGTACTTTAATGAGAAAAAAAGTTTATGTCAATATACCCTTAAGACCTATATAATATGCTATGTAGTATCACAAATATGCTATGTCACTCGACACGTGTTTTAAATTCACAAGTTGTCCTCATCAAAAGCCTAATAATTCCAGATTGATACAGTTTTGGCAGAATCTATATTAAAAGGGCTTATCACGCTTCAGTGATTCAGAGTTTTCAGACCAATCAACTGCAAGGTCTAGAAGGACTGAAGCTGGAATAAATGCAATTGTATAAATTGCATAAATACAATTTTATAAAATCAATTGTATAAATTGCGATAAAAGTTACATTGGACAAACTAGGAGATCGATAAATATCAGATTTAAAGAACACATGGCTCACCTTAAATACAATCGCGTGGATAAATCCAGCGTAGCTCATCACATGACTACATTAAATCATACTACAGACATTAATAATTAAAACATGTAATAATAATAATCAGATACAGCAGAAAGCTTACAAATCTTGAGGGACAGCATAGAATTTTTAATGGAGGTACCGGACCTATCCCAGCTACAGTCCTTCTAGACCTTGCAGTTGATTGGTCTGAATCATTGAAGTGTGATAAACCCATTAGTATAAATATAGGTTCGGCCAAAACTGTATCAGTCTGGAATCGTTAGGCTACTGATGAGGACTTCTTGTGAAGTCGAAACACGTGTCGAGTGACAGCATATTTGTGGTAAAGGTGCAATTTTAGTTTAAGTTCCTATAGGTACTAAGAGGTATATTTACATAAACTTTTTTCTCATCTGTAATCATCATTAAATGTAATATTCTGCAGTACTTTCTTCACTATTGTATTTATTGTAAATGGTTGATCCTATGAAAAATTACTGTATATTTTTGTATATTTAGTGTTATAACATCATATGAAATTAACTCACTCAGTAAAAATTTGGGAACAAAAAAATACTAGGTAAAAATCAAATGATCAAATCATTGGCCACATATACCCTTGGTTTAAATAATTATTAGTTGATACTGGAAATTTGGTAACACTTATTAATACTAAATCTTATATTAAAAATTTTATAATTGTATCATATCATCATCAAAATAAAGAATTTGCATAAACATGTTCACATAAACTTTTATTTTTTTAAATATTTATCTCGTTCAACTGTTCAAAATTCCACCTTATATGACATCCTGTATTTGTAACTATTCTTATGAGCTTTATAAAATATGGTATTCACATATTTTAGTTATATAATCAAAATCGGTTACAACTATATCAATTTTAAGGACTCAAAATATAATTGCCATTTTACCGATTTGTACGACTATCGACTTTTACAACCTAATATGATTGGTTCCCTTGATGTCATTATAACCGATTTCCCATATAATTGCTTTTTTACCGGTTTATATGACTATCAGCTTTTACAACCTAATATGATTGATTCCCTTGCTGTCGTTATAACCGATTTCGATTGTATTTGTAAATGAAAATTTTTCAGCACATGTATAGGCGGTCTTTGGGACTGTAAGCCAGCAACACCTGAAGAAATATTAAGTTTTCCTAAAGCAAATAGCATTAAAAATATGTGCAGTGAAAGTAATCATGAAGAATTTACATCTTGTGAACCAGTAGAACCTATAACTTGCAAGGTAAAATGAACAGAAAGTTTTAAGTAATATAATAGGAACAACTAATGTAAATTCAATTATTATTTTAAGAATATGCATGCACCACCAGAAATAAGCAATGCAGTCTGCAAAGCTGGTTGTCAATGTCAAAAAGGATATGTGTTAGATTCATTTGCAAAACAATGTATTCTACCAGAATCTTGTCCATGCCATCATGGTGGGAAAAGTTACACCGAGAAGGAAACTATTGAAGAAGACTGCAATACATGGTATTTTGTTTTGTTACTTTTAGATATACATAATTTGTATCTTTCAAAATACGAGTATGTAGTTTAATATTTAAATTTTTTTGATACACATTTACTCACTTTATCATCTTGTAACAGTGGCGTAACTTTTTTTTGGAGGGGAGCAGATATTTTTTTCTCTACAGAATAGTGTTTATTCTGTCCCGTGTAGGGCTTGCAGAAAAACGATGAAACAGAAACCGTTTTTCGTTTTTTTCATAAAGTGAAAACCAGTTAACTGGTTTTTAGTCGTTGTTTTTTTAATTTATTTAAATAAATAATTTAAAATTGGGAATTATCATTTTTAAATTGGTTAAGTTTAAAAGCAAGTGTTAAAAGTGATTTAGGCATTGAAGTACCGCGTCTGGTGAAGACAGAAAAATGCCTGAAACTGAGTTTCGATTAGGTACAGTAGCTAAAAAACACAAGAAAATATCATTGTTGCTAATTGTATCTATGTCACTCATGTTCAAAAATTCAAATCTGATGCATTAATTATGCTTTTTGATCTGAGTAATAGTAAATAATTGGGAGCCTGATTTTAAATAAAATTAAAAATAATTAATATATCTTATCTCAAGTAACTAATATTCCTAATAAGAAGTTAAATAATAATTGAAACAGCGGCTCCTACATAAGCAGGAGGGGGGGGGGGAACAAGGCTCTAACCTGGGGTCTTGGATTAAGGAGGACTCGGCGCAGCGAGGAAAAATAAAATTCAGAGAATGGTATATTTACGTATTTGAATTTTTAATTGAATGGTCGAAAAAAGTCATTCAACCTATGAAATTTTTGTTATTAAAAACCGAAAAATAACTTGGTCAAGAAAAAATGTATTGCATTTTGTATTATAATACATTATATTATAATAAAATAATTTGTTTATTTATTTTCATCTCAAATGTGGAATTTGCAATTCTCAAATTGAAATTGATTAGTCTCTATTTGAACTCTAAATAGTATAAATTCAAATTGGATCTCCTTTATTATTATTGTACACTTCACAAATGAAACTCAAATTCTATTTACTCCACTATAATATTTTTATTTACATATTGTGCGTTCGTTCATAGATGTCACCCTTTCCCTTTTTATTTGAATTTAAATAATTTTACAACATAAATACTTCATGAATGACAGTAGAAACATAAAATTGTTTATCAATTGAAGAAAAAAAAAATATATTATCGAATTTCGGTTTTTAATGAAAACCCCGGTTTTACGGTTTTGGTTTTTAACAAAAAACAGGTTTCGGTTTAAACCAGTTTGCAAGCTCTAGTTCCATGGCTAATTATTGCAAAAAAACAAAATCTGATATCTAGAAATAATTCATGTATTTCTTTTTCGTAACTCACCTCAAAATATTATTTAAAAAAATCGAAATTTCGAATTTAAATTGTATCATACAATAACATGTGCTATTTCTTTGAGTAGATTCTTGCATTGATTTTGTGCAAAAATAATTCTATTTTTTTCTAAGAAATATATGCCAAAATAATGCAAATTTTAACAATAGGATCCTGTTCATCTTTGTAGACTTAATTATTTTGCATAAGTCTACAATTAAGAAAAGGTTCATTTCTATTTAATTTAATCACTTTTATTTTGCAAATGAGTCTTGTAAAAAAATTGTTTAAATATTAACTAAAAGATAAGACCATAATATTATGTTTAATTACAGTACTTGTTCGCACGGTAAATGGAAATGTACAGACCGTGTTTGTAATGGACAGTGTGTAGCATGGGGTGATTCACATTACAAGACGTTTGATGGTCGTTTGTTTGATTTCCAAGGATCTTGTGATTATGTTTTTGTAAAAGGAGTATTAGATCCATCAGAAAGTTTTGATGTTACAATACAAAATGTTCCATGCGGATCTACTGGTGTTACTTGTTCTAAATCTGTTACTTTTGTTGTTGGATCTGGCGATAATGAAGAAATTATTACTTTTACTCGAGATAAACAGTTACCAAAGATATCTGATTTGAAACATATTAATGTAAGAACTGCAGGTTTGTTTATAATTGCTGAAGTGCCTGATATTGGAGTAACATTGCAATGGGATCAAGGAACAAGAGTTTATGTTAAAGTAACTCCAAAATGGAAAGGACGGGTAAAAGCAGTTTTTGTTTAACTTTAATAATATTGATATTATGCTTAAGAATAAATACCCCTTTTTAACCGACATCAAAATAAGAAAAGTTCTCTGTCTGGTACCTATTTGAAATATAACCATAGATAACAGATAACTAGATGTATTTTCTGAAAGTTACTGCATATAGTACATAGTAAAATTTAAAACGTAAACATTTTTATTGATATTTATGTGTTAATTTTTAGCTCAAAGGTTTATGTGGAAATTATGATGATAATGAACTTAACGATTTTCAAACACCTTCAGGAGGTGTCAGTGAAGTATCTGCCCTATTGTTTGGTGATTCTTGGAGACTGCAACCATATTGTCCAGAATCTATGGAAATTACTGTGAGCATTTGTACATTTAAACTGAAAGTTCTTAAATTAATCCACTAAAATAGATAATAAAAACTATATATAAATATATACAAGTTATACTTACAATCAGTATAATTCTAGGACAGCACACTTAAATGTATTGAAGTATTTTATTTGAATATGCAACTAGTGCTAATTATGTAGTAAAGACTTTTATATCCCTCCTTTAATATATGTTGATCAATAATTAATAATCTTTTTAAATAAATGTTTACTTATCAATCGGGAGAATATTTAATCCTGAAGACTGCAAATTGTCGAGTATATTGCAACTCTTATACATTACTAACAGCTAATATATAGTTATTTTTTTTAAGTTTTTATACCTATCATAGCTTAATTGTAGCCATGAAGAAGAAAAACAAATAACTCCTTAGAAATATCTGCTGCTAGTTCAATAAATAAAATGACAACAAATCATTAAAAATCAACTGATTTTTGATCAAAAAAATCCTATTTTACTTCGTAGATGATATTATAAAGAAGATATTATGTAAATTTGAATAAAGTCAGTTAGTAGTTTTCAGGATATTAGTTTTACGAGTTACAAAAAAATTGTTTAGAGAAAAATGCAAAAGAAAAAAATATCAACGAATTTCTTTAATAATATCTATTGAGTCATTATCCAGTGGTCAGTATTCACAGCACAGGTCTATTCCCTACTACATTAAGTAATTGCTATAACGTTTTTTGGTTACTGTTAAAATTTGGCATGTCAGTCCTGAATCATATTTTATGTAGATTGAATTCATTTTTTCCTGGGATATTTTTAAATATAATTAATAGTTGCGCAGTAAAACGGTTTTCTTACTTTTGACTAATCCTGTATAATAAGCGAAGTGTTTATAGGTCATGTACCATCAACGCCACAAGTCCTCAATCATTTTCAAATCAAATTCGCAAAGCAGTAACTGAGTAGCCACGCCCATTTGATTTTAATAATATTTAAATCCTTTCTCCATGTACCAAACAAAGATAGATAATTTGAAACTCATTTGCTAGATAAAGAAGTACTCTTCGTTCATAGTACTCATATATATTTGTGTTTTTACATTGTCATGTAATCTATTAAAAATTGTATAACTAAATTTAAATATTTGGTATTCCGAATATTAGTATTTAACCCTTTCACTGCGCAATACTTTTAGAGATTTCGTTATCGCTGTGTGCACGTATTTCGATGATTGCAAGTTTATTCGTGAAGAGCGGTTAATAGTTTTCGGTCACGTGTATATTTAGTTTATTTTATATTAATAAAATCTATAACCTATGAATTAAAAGACTGCTTTTGTTACCATATTTATACGCAATCAACATAAATAAGTAGATATATTATACTAATGTAACGTGTGACAACGTAACTCGAAAGTACTTGACTTATACTTAAACACAGCGCAAATAGTCGTGTTGAGCGTATGGGACACATTTTAATTTTACGAGTATATACGGTTTGCAAGCAACGAAAGGGTTAAATATGTTAAACTTGATGTAAAATTAATTAATGTGTATTTTTATTTAAAATCATGTAACTACATAAGCTCCGCGCCAGAAAAAGATAACCGATGATGCTTGTTTTAATAGTACAACTTTGTTGTAAGCGAATTTGGCCTTTCGTGTGGCAGACCAATTGTGAGGGTGATAGTACCTACCATAGTTTAAGATTTTAATTTAAATAAAATATAATATTTTCATTAATTGTAGAACACTTGTGAGTTCCATCCACAAAGGCGATTATGGGCAACAAAAAAATGCGGTTTACTGAAAACTGAACTGTTCCGTCCATGTCATACAGAAATACCTGTTGAACCATTCCTGGAACGGTGTATATTTGATGCATGCGCTTGCGATCAGGGTGGAGATTGTGAATGTTTATGTACAGCACTTGCGGCATATGCACACGAGTGCAATAACAAAGGTGTTCCTATCAAATGGCGGTCACAACGTCTTTGCCGTAAGTAAATCATGATAATAAATTAACTCATCTGATATTATAAATTGTATTATTATTTTTAGCAATACAATGCGACAAGCGATGTTCAGTTTATTCACCATGCATTAGTACATGTCCTATTGAAACATGTGATAACAGTTTAATATTGAGTAAACTTAGTGAAACATGCACTGATGATAGTTGTGTTGAAGGTATTTTTGTTATACTCATTACTTACATTTTAATTTTATTTCTTTAAATCATAACTTTTACAAAAAAAATATAAAAATCTTACTTATTGTTTTCAATATTTTTTTGTCACATAATATATAGTATATATAATTAATCAATGAGAGTATATTTATTATTTAGATGTTTATTCTTTTAAAAATATGACTATATTTCAAATTGTTAAAAATTAATTAATTGTTTATTACTTATTTAGGCTGTTTACCAAAGGAATGTCCTCCAGGACAAATTTATTTCAATTCAAGTACTTTAGAATGTGTACCTCGTACTATATGTAAAACAGTTTGTATGGAATTAGAAGGAGTAACTTATTATGAAGGTGATCTTATAGAAATGGATGATTGCCATACATGTCATTGTTCTCATGGATCTAAAGTATGCAAAGGAAAGCCATGTTCTTCATCCGAGGTATATTTGATTAATGTTTTAAAGAATATTTTTAATTCATGTACTTTTTAATTTTTAAGAAAATGATGCCCACTACACTAGTGACTCCTATAAGAATGCATGAACAAAAAACATTGTGCCGGTCAGGTTGGACAAGCTGGGTTAATAGTGATTCACCACAAGTTGAAAATGTCAAAGGAAAACCAAAGAAACAAAAACTTATCGATATTGAACCATTACCAACATTTTTACAATTGGTATATAGTTTTTATTTGTAAAAAATATAAATAATCAATAAAGAATATAATTTTTGTTTGCAGAATAATATTCCTGGTTCAGCTGTTTGCTCGATGCATCAAATGACTGATATCCGTTGTCGTACAGTGAATAAACATATTGAAAGCAAAGCAACAGGTCTTGATGTCGAATGTAGCTTAGAAAAAGGATTGCTTTGTCAGTCGTATCTTGGAGAGAGGCCTTGTGAAGATTTTGAAATAAGCGTGTATTGTGAATGTGGTAAATATATTTTTGTTTTTCTATTAAATCATATGTTTTATATTGATTTATATAATTTATATAATAGTTATCATATTTTCATGCTTTCCTTTGATATATATATTTATAGTAATTATAATTAACTAGCGAACCCTTTATAAAATAATTTAGGCATACATACGAGGGTCGCAGCCGAAGGCTGACACCCGAGTACGTTTGAGGTTGGGTAGTTTGTACCTAAATGTAATATTACTGAAAATTGTAATAATGATAACGGATTGTCACTGCCAATTTAAAAACAAATTGAGTATCAGCGAAAAGAATGGTAGGTTATCTTAATATACACATACGAGGGTCGCACCCAAAAGCTGAGACCCGAGTAAGTTTGTTATTTGGTAATTTATAGACATAACATTACTAAAAAAATGTTATAATGATTATCACCACCAAATAAAAAAAAATAACTAACAACAAATAATGATATGGGTATGATATATACACATACGAGGGTAGCAGACCCGAGTAAATTTGTGTTTCAAAATATGGCGTGAATGAACATATAGCTTCAGAACAGTAGTTTTTCAGACCTAGGTTCCATTGACTTTTTTGATCTACACATTGAGAACTATCATTCAGCAAAGTTTCGTAACATTTCCATAAGGATAGTTGTGGGGCCCTTTGTAATATCATATTATAGATTATAGATAAAGTACAGATGTAACATTTATATTATAATATAATACTTACTGCCCCGGTAAACGTTGTTTTGCCAAAATATAATTTGCATGCTCTTTTTTTCTCATTGTTATGGTGTTAAATTTGTTACGGTTATTTTGTGTATTTTGACTATTTTGAATATTTCGACCGATGTTTAAATGAGTTATATAATTATTCAGTGCATATACGTTGCAATTAATATTTCATATGAAAACCTTTAATTATACGTCAAAAGGCTAAAACAATATTTTATTATTTGTGTTTTGTTTCCTTGTCATATATTTCCTTATTTAAAAACATAGTAACCATAGAATAATGAATTCTATAAATTACGGTTTCACATTTTCGTAAATATCTCGACCCCAGTGTCACCTACCGGGTTTAAAAAAGGGATAAACCTAACGGAGCACTAAACAAACATATAAACATATAAACGAATATGGCTTCGATACGTCCAATAGTTTAGGCCTAATGATCGAACATACAAAAAAAAACATTTTTTGAAATATCTCAACCCAACAGTCACCTACCGGGTTAAAAAAAAACTATAAATCTACTCAAACATCAAACAAATATATGGTGTGAATATGGCTTCGATACGTCCAGTGGTTTAGGCCTGATGATCTAACGTACAAGAGTTTTATATATTAAGATAATTTTTATTCAATTATTTAAATTTTAAAACAAAATTAGAAGTTTCAAAGAAATGCTAAATTTAAGTAAGTATTTTTATACTAAAATAATAAATAGTAAAAATATTATTAAAAAAATGAATTTCCTATATTAAAAATAAAAATAAAAGGATGTTCGATGACGGAAGTGAAACCACCCTTTAAATCGGTCTCCGGGGTAGTTTGCATAGGATAGAGTTAGGGAGACTGATATATTTTAAAAATATATCTAGTTATCTATATTTCCTTATATTTCATTGGGATGTTCTATGACGGGAAAACGTTTAGAAAATTTGCGTTAATTAGCTTAATTATGTTAATTATGCACAGAATTTAATTAGGGGGACCGACGGATCATTGTTCTCTAGTATGTTTACTTGCAAATTCAGTAGTGTTTCAATTTTGAAAAATTCTTTCTTAGTGAATGCTTACGTCATAAAAGGAAGACACCCCTGAAATTTCAGGCTAGGGTTTTCGACTCAGCGATAATGAATCAGTTGGTCAGTCAGGACATGTTAATTAAAATATTAAGATATAAAGACAAAATATAAAAAAATCAACAAAAATTGTTGTATCAAAAGCCACATATCAATAAATATAATAATTCAATTTTACAACTCTAGTCTGTGCGATTAAACTCATAACAATAATGCATACACCTAACGTAGGGTTAATCAAGATAGAATGTCATTTTACATATCAATTTGGATTTAAACTTATTTTATTATTCTTCATAGAAATTCTTTTAGTTAATTATGTACTTTTGTTTGTATTTTTTCTTTATAGAAAACATTTCAAAAGAAGTCACTACTCCATATGTATATGGTGCAAAAACCCCAGGTACGGCAGAAATAAAAGATTTGGATGAAGAATTGGTATTAGGCCCATGCGAATTAGTAGTTCCATACAAGAAACATCCAACTGATTGTCATATTTTTTATCAATGTAGTCCAGGACCAAAAGGACCTGAATATGTAGAAAAAACCTGTGGTCCAGATATGATGTTTAATCCAGTCAGCCAAACTTGCGATTGGCAAGAAAATGTTATTAAAATACGTGGAGAATGTGAAGAAGGTATTAATTGCGTATGAAATTTAATTCTATCTTTTGTTAAAAAATAAATATTATAGGTTTCCGCAAAAAGTTACGGCCAATTCATCTACCAGAAGTCAGTGAAAGTATGTTAATTCAGTTTTATTTACTAATTTAATAATTTATAAATATAATTTTGTATTACTTTGTTTCAGTTTCCTGCCCTCCCGGACAAAAGTTTAGTAAATGTGCAATATCTTGTGATAATGTTTGTTTATATTACTATTATTATTTGGTGGAAAGTGGGCTATGCAATAAGGGAAAAACATGCATAGAAGGATGTGTAGATAAAACTGCTGTTCATAAATGTCCACCAGGATCTATGTGGAGAGATAACTCAACTTGTATCAGTCTTCATGATTGTAGCTGTGTATCGTATAAAGGAGAATTAGTACAGGTAATTCATTATTTGAAATAATTTTAAAAATACTTAACATTTTTATTTTAACAAATTTTTTATTAATTTTTATATATTTTAAGATGTTTTTGCAAACAATAATTAAAATTTGTTTGGTAATAGCCTTTATTTTATTATGTCCTGTTTGATTTAAAATAATTAATTACAGTAGAAACCGGTTATAACGACCTAAAAGAGACCGGTCAAATTAGGTCGTAAAAGCCGATAGTGGGATTCAATTGGACTTTTATTTTGAGTCGTTAAAATCGGTATGTTGTATTCATTGGAGTTGTTATAACCTATTTCTACTGTATT
This sequence comes from Sialis lutaria, assembly GCA_949319165.1. Classification (NCBI taxonomy): domain Eukaryota; kingdom Metazoa; phylum Arthropoda; class Insecta; order Megaloptera; family Sialidae; genus Sialis; species Sialis lutaria. The sequence goes on along the minus strand of OX439232.1, from coordinate 10,142,064 downwards.
ATATTTTAGTGACATTTTTGATTAAATCAGTAGAGGATCCAGTGGCGTCGCTTGGGGTGGGGGGGGGGGGGGCACCTTGGGTGTCACCATTAAAGAGGTGACACTCATCATATATATTTTGTGGGTTACAGTTGCAAAAAATAGAACTTATTGCATTTTTTATCGTTTATTTTAATCTTCAATGGGTGACACCCATTTCATATGCAAAAAATAAATCTTATTGCCCTCTTTATCATTTGCCTTGACCTTCAAGGGGTAATACCCTTCCGGATGACATTCTTCTCATGTTAAAAAATGAAGCCTATAGACCACATTTTTTGAGATATTTTAAGCTTTCATAGGGTAAAATGTGTAAAAAATATGTATTTAATAAATTGACTTCTTTTGGTAATTGAAAGTTTAAGGGCTGATAACCGTCCAATTTATTTAAAAAATATTTTTGTTTCTGTCATTAAAAAATCACAAGGGGTGACACCCGCTTAATGTGCAAAAAAAAGAACTATTAACTTTTTATTGGGGGGGGGGGGGGGGACACCAGGGTCGACAAGAAGGCGATGCAAATAATCGGGGCCGGCAGCACGAAGGGGCCCGGGCCGTATCTATTTAAAAACATATGTACCTAAATAATATTATTGAAAATTATATGAATGACGAAATTTTAAAATAGTTCTGTTGATGATATCAATAAAAATCTTCATCATGATTAAACATTGATGGAAATTTAACAAGACAGACCCCTTGTTAGAAACAAAAGCTTACACAAAAGAAGCGGGAGATATAGATCATTTTCTTAATTTTTTTTAAGCCAAAGTAAATAAATATAAATATAGAAGAACAATCCGTATGTATCTATACAGCCTCTCAAATTTTGAATCAAACTTTTAGTTTTATCTTTTACATTATAAATTCTAGTGACTGAAGGGTTAAAATCAAAAGTTTCTAGTAAATTTTTTGTTGCACACAACGGGGTAAGTTAGAACATTTTTCAGCCTATGGAAGGAGGTTCCAAAAATTTTTTTGACATGTTACATCGGGGTCCAGTTTGGCGTTCCTGGGTGACACTCTCGATTTTTGTCTCGGGTGTTACCCCCACTAGCGACGCCACTGGGAGGATCTAGGATTTTGTATTAACAGGATTTTTCATCAAAAAAATATTTATAAAAAAATTGATGAAATACATTTTTCTGCAGAAATACTTTCTTACTATTATTATTATGTTAGACAAGGTTTAAAACTTAAACTTTTATGTACAAATGCATCAATTAGTTAAAGTTTACATTTGCCCATTAGTCAAATCACGTTTGAAGATTTTAAATAGTAAAACGAGGGTGTTATTTATATTCTCCCTTTCGCTTTACTATTTGCAGCAAACGACCGTGATTCACATATCATGTATGTATGGCAGTAAAATGTCTAATCAGGGACGTCTGGTCACTTTAACCTATGTATATCATATCAGTGATAAAGTGTTATGACACATGTTATAATTTACCCATCACTGGCCTATATCATCATAATAATTATAAAAGCTCTAAAATAGAAAAGTTATTAAATTTCTAGATTTTTTTAAGTTTTAACTCTCACTGCTTTAAGTCACTGAATAACTATAAATTTTATAATGGACAATATTGTAATAAAATAACATCTGCTGAATAAGCAATATTACTCACTGTTATTATTAAAATGTATATTTTCAGCCAGGAACTGTTTTTCACGAATCTGACTGTGAAACTTGTCAGTGCATAGATAATTATTATACTTGTGATAGTTCAGCATGTGCACCAGGATGGACAACACCCAAACACAGATTTGAGACATTTAGACCTGCAACTGACAAGATATTTTACACAACAAAAAAACCTCCTGTAATAATTTTACCAACAACAATCACACCGCCTGCTTTGTGTTTAGATGAAAAGTAAGAAAAATTATAATAAATTATGATATAATACATTACCACTCAAAATTAACAAGATGCTCTTTCAATATTATATAAGTCCAAAGAGTCAGTGGCGTCAAGAGGGTGACATTCGTCTCATATGTTAAAAAATAAAGCCTATTTACCTCCTTTTTTGGTTATTTCGAGCATCTTTCGAGCCAATTTACTTGTTTTTGGTCATTGAAAGTCTATAAGAAGCGATAATCACCCAATTTAAAAAAAAAAATTTGAGGGGAGGGGGTAGGGTTGCATTCTTGATTTCCACCCCGGGTGTCATCCCCTTCTAATAACGTCACTGCAAAGAGTAACAATTATGTTCATTCATCGTTAGGATAAAAACATTTTTTCAAATGGAACACCCTATATATTTTTACATTTTCGAATTGCCTGTTCAATTCTCAACACATTTTACAAACCATGTTCTAAACCTAAATCCAGTCGTTAATATGTTATTAATTTTATATTAAAATCTTAAGATTTTTTAAAAACAATACAACTTTATTATATTCCATAAAATAATTAAATTTTTTTGTCGTTAAAATTTGTAAGCTCTATTAGTTTGTTAGTTGTATTGTTTTTATAAAACATCTTAAGATTTTAAAATAAAATAAATAACTCTTTAACTAGGTTCAGAGTTTTGATACACCCTGTACAAATAATACAATTTTGTAAATGTTTGACATAATATCGCAATAATAAAGAATATGCCAAAACTACTTCAAACAGAGAACACATTTTTTTTGTTGTAATTAGAAAATTACAATGTGTTGGAAATACTTTTATTTTCTTACAAAATTGGTCATAATTTATAAACCACTCTGTATACTTCCATACTTGCTATATCAAAATAACCAGAAAAATGAATGCTTTTAGATTATTAAATAAAAATATATAGTTTGTATTTAAAAAAACATAACTTTGGTTTGTAACGCAGTTATGGGTTATTCTGTATAAATGTAACTATTTTAAAATTATGCCGCTCATCTAGCCTGACAACTTTTGCATTTAAAGTTTTCTTCCAATTCTTATAATTAATGAGATATTGAGCTTTGACACAGTCCTGGGACACCCTGTATACTGTATATGAATAATTATTATTATTACAAGAACAAACTTTTAAATAGTTCTTAAACAATAATATATCAATTGCTCCATTATTTGTTTAGGTAATTACTAGGATCTGACCGAACCTTTGGCTTCGGTCATCTTTAACCAAATAATCGGCTGAAGGTTGAACTATACAGGGTGGGGTAATAGTGCGCGGAAGCTCAATAGCTCATACACCGTAACAGATTAAAAAAATATTTCTAATGCAGGTGTAAACTGTGCAGTGCCGGATTTACCCAATGTGATGCACTAAGCACTAACCATTTGAAAGCCCTCATTTTAATTCTGATAACCTTTTTTTTTTAGTCATCACCTAAATTTTGATGACCTTTTTTTTATTTTTACTTTTTTCCTCTATTACCTGCAATAGTTTACTGGTGCCCTCAGGAATCACTTTTATGGTGCCCTCAAGGATCGGATGCCCTAAGCAGTTGCTTCTTTTGCTTATTGGTAAATCCGGCACTGAAACTGTGCGTAAATGTGCATACATAGAAATTATTTTCAAATATTAATAGTGTTACAAAAAAGTATGGTATGCTTAAGTTAATTTTTTTTAAAGGAATGCCTTAAATTTTTTTGCATATTAAATACTCCTTTTGAAAAAAAATTAATCTCTTGTGCCTCCCTCCCCTTTATTTCATAAAATTATACAGACATATTTTAAAAAGTTATAAAATGTATATTTTTGCATATAAAATTTATTTTTAATGCGATGAATGTGCTTGTTTATTAGCACAAACTTAATTAAATCTAGGTGTTATTAAGAGGAGTGCTTTCACTCTGAATTTTTTTTAGAAGAATCCATGATAATTCTATCTATTTTGCTTTTTCAATAATAGTTGTAGTAACGTCCCTTTTCCTAGTTTGGAAATCGCTGCTGTACAGGTTGTTCATATTGCCCATAAAAACAGCCAGCAATAAGATACCTTTAGTACAAATAAATTAGATATTTTAGAAGAAAAAAATCATAAAGTTTAAATATGTCCACGAACTTAATATAAAATTAAAAATTATAATTTTCAGTTTTCAATTTTAAATTTTCTTAACAAAAGTTGTTTATTTACATATCTTTTTTAAGAAAAAGTACTAATTGATATACCATTGTATTTAGAAATTTTGAATTATCCTTAATTGAACTTTTGAATTTTTGATATGTCGCATATTACACTTTAAACTATCAAAATCTCAAATAATCAAACATCTTTACAATGTTCATTATTTCTACTTTCTAAATAAAAAATAAAAATAAAATTCCATTAATATTTAACGAAATTAGAGTACTTTTAGTAAAACCCTAAAATTTGAGAATAAGTCACCATATTTTTTAAACAATTGGAAGTATGAAAATTTTTGTTTTACGAAAGTTTCGTAACTCTCAAACTACCCTTCAAAAAACGGTTTTAGGGGGTTGAAAATATTTTCCTGAAATTCTTTAGGGTCCATATATGTATAATAAATTTTATATCCTAAAACTCTATCTTCAATAGTTTAGGCATAAAACATAGTGGACGGGTGGTCTGGAACATCCTGTATATTTATTTTTTAATTGATAGACCAAAAATGGTCATTCAAATACACATTGAAATTAAACAAAAAATTTAAATCAAAAGTGAAAAAAATTAAGTTTGGCTTTGGCTAAAAACTGACTTTCAGTTGGACACTAGAATTACCTACTTTTATCAATTTGTCAGTGATCTTTTTGCAATAATTTATAATTAATGTGTAATTTACATAAAAACAAGTAATAAAAAAATATCGTAAATTTAGTAAACTAAGCATATAGAGAGAAGAATTGCATAAATACATTACAATAGTTAAAAAATAATAATTTATTAAACAACTTGATGTATTACTTTTTATTTTAAATTTAAATTCAATGATCAAAATCATATCGTTCTCAGTTACAAATATTTGATAGAAGAAGATGAAATGTTAGCAGATGATGCATTCAGTGCAAGCAGTGAATATAGTTCAGCCTTTTTATCAAAATATGCTCGATTGAATAACAAAATTACTACTGACTCAGGTAATAAATACATATATGATTTTTACAAAATAATATGAAATAACTAATATATTTAATATACAATTCAACCATTAGGAGGAAGTTGGGTTCCAGCTGTAACTAATACTGATCAATATTTACAAATAAAATTGAAGAAACAAGAACCATTATATGGAGTTATTGTTCAAGGAGGCCCATTATATGATGAATATGTTACTAGTTATTTTGTATTGCATAGCGAAGATGGACATGTATTTAGTTATGTTACAGACAATTCAGGAAATCCTAAGGTATGTTGTTTAAAGCATAGGTGTCCAACCTTTGCACCCTCGTGGGCCGCAGAGCGCAAAAAAATAGCGAAAAAATTTGTTAAGGGCCGTAAAAAAATTTTAAGACCTTTTTTTTTTTGACTTGATTAATTTATTTGTATCTCTGTATGTACACTATCTATACTTTCATAAAAAAATCTGAAGACCTTTTTTACCTGATATCGTTAATTATTTTCATATTTTACTTTTTTTATCTTTATATTTTATATTAAATAATTTTAAGCCTGGTTTAAAGCATAGGTTTCCAACCTTTTCAGCTTTGTGGGCCGCAGAGCGCAAAAAAATAGCGAAAAATTATGTTAAGGGCCGCAAAAAATTTCAACGAAGAGTGCTCGGGGGCCGCAGGTTGGACAAGCCTGGTTTAAAGCATTTTGAAAATTTTGATACACTATTATTAAGTTTGAAAGAAACAGTGCAGTTACACGGAAAATTACCGACTACTGTTTTTGTTAATATTAATAGAAAATATCGAAAAATAGTGTACTATGCAGTTATAATAAAATACAAACAAATGATAAAAAAAATTAAAACAGTAATTTCAGGTTTTTATGTAATTTGTTCACAAATTTTTAATGTTTTTGAATTTATTTGATAAAGACAAAAATTATTTATTATAATTAATTATATTTTTTTATGAATAATACTCAAAAATGTTAAATATCTGCGAAATAAGGCACAGATATCTGAAAATATTGTTTTAAAATTTTTTATCATTTGTTTGTATTTTATTAAAACTGCATAGCACACTATTTTTTGATGAAGATTTAATAAAATACAAACAAATGATAAAAAAAAATTAAAACAATAATTCCAGATATTTGTGCCTTATTTCGCAGATTTTTAACATTTTTGAGCATTAATCATAAAAAAATATAATTAAGGTAGTTGGTCCGTAAACACGTTTTCGTCAGATTTTGTTTAAATTGCACAAGAATATTCCCTAGATTAATATCTGAAAAATAGCCCATTTTTATTAAAATTGACCATCTCAAAGTCATGAAAAACGATCTCAAAGTTTATATTTTTAACACAGCTTATATGGACTAACCGTACACTAACGTAACGTTTTATTAGATAAAATTTAAACGTAGCGTCAGTTTTTCATAAAAAACTGACATGTTGTATATTTATATGAAAGAAAACAGTATACAAAAAATTGGAATTATTGACCATCCCGTTATTAAGATCTAACCAGATTTAACTACCAAACCATCACATAAATTACATTATTGCTGACAATGTGGCAAATATTCATTTGATTATAGTAAAAAATACACGAAATAATGAAATAATTTTTTACAAAATAGATAAGTGGATTGAAGGGAATTATAATCGATTTCATTAATTATTAATATATTCTGTGGTAGTTTAGATGATAAAATATAATCATTTGACAAGTAGTTAATAGTAGATAATGTACAGCGTTGCCATGATCATTTCTCTAAATTAAAAAATATGTACTCATGGCCAAATGTGATCACATTATGATGGACCAACTACCTTAATTATAATAAATAATTTTTTTCGTTATCAGTTAAAATCAAAAACATTTAAAATTTGCAAACAAATGACATAAAAATCTTAAACTATTGTTTTAAATGTTTTAATCATTTATTTTGTTTTTTTTTCAAAACTTTATTTTATTTATTAAAACTTCATAGCACACTGATTTTCGATATTTTCTATTAATTTTATACTTGTTATAACTTGTTTTCTATCAATTTTACCATCATACATAGGGCTGCCATCCGTCCGGGTTTCCCCGGATTTGTCCTAGTTTGAAGGGCGTCCGGGGGCCGTCCGGCAGGGGTTTTTAAAAAGTGTCCGGGTAAAACCCGGACACTTTTGTTGTCAGGGGAAACCCATTTTTTTTTAATAAGCGATAAATTGAAATAAATCTTAGTTATACCATACTATTTGAAATCAGAAACATTCCAGCCGTCGGACTCAAAAAATAATTTTAAAAATTCATAAATTAATATACATATTTAGAATTTATTGAATATTGATGAAATTTAGCAAAACTATTTGAAATACCCTTATTTTATAGTAGTAAATTTTAGAGCACGTTACTTGCATTAATAATCATTTTACAGCAAGTTTTGCTCCGAAATTTCGTATCCGCTCGCGCCGCGAATAAAATAATAAACGTTTGCCGTTTTGCAAAGAAACAAACAATTTTTTCCAAAAAAATTGTACTTATTTGAGATGTATTTACCTAATGTTTTTGAAAGTTTTAGCCCTTTTGGTTTATTATTTTTAATTATATAGCAGTATATTCCTCAGATTTTTCGCGCGTCAGCGGCACGTTCGTCGACAAGATCCTTTTACTCTGTTAAAAATATGTACTGAATTTTGATGAAATCTTACATAATTATCAAATACAAATCCCCTAACCATAAAAATTGTAAGAGTTTAGACTTACACGTGTTTCAATAGCAATGCTATCATCATCAGAGTCCTAAAGACAGTGTCTTTAGGACTCTGATGATGATAGCATTGCTATTGAAACACGTGTAAGTCTAAACTCTTACAATTTTTATGGTTAGGGGATTTGTATTTGATAAGTCATAACCATAGTTTTTGTCTGTTGTTTGTTATACTTACATAATTGTTTGAAATACTTTAATTTAGTAGTAAAAAAATTAAGAGCACGTCACTAGCATTATTTTTCATTTTACAACTAGTTAGGCTACGAAATTTACTATCCGCTCGTGCCGCGTATAAAACAATAAACGTTTCCCGTTTTGTAAATAAACAAACAATTTTGATAAAAAAAATTATGCTTATTTAAAATACATCTACCTAATGTTTCTAAAATTTTCAGCCCTCTAGGTTCATTTTTTTAAATGGTACAATGTTATTTATTACAAATTCAAAATTTTTGAGGAAAAATTGGGAAATTTCTGGAAAATTCCTGAAAATTTTTGTATAATTCAATTTTATTTGTGAAAAGAAACACCGCAAATACACATTTCTATCAAAATTTTCAATAAATTTAGACAAAAATTAAAAAAACTTTTTGGAAAATTTCGGGAAAAATCCCGGAAAAACCTTATTTTGACAAGGTAATTTTATTCAGCGACCCTCAAAACCCCTACAGGTAAAAAAATCTCGTCGAAAATCGGACTTAATATATGAAACCAGTCAATTATACAAATTTTCAAAATTTGGGGGGAGGGGTTAAATCCGACGACTAGAATGTTTCTGATTTCAAATATTATGGTATAACGAATATTTAAAAAAAATTCTATCAAAATCGGTGCTGTTTCTGAGGGTTCCGAAGTTTTGGCCATTTTCGAGCTTCATTGATTCGACTATTATTTTTGTTACAAAAAATATTTTTTCAGAGGTGTCCGGGGAAAAAACCATATTTCGCCCAAATGTCCGGGATTTTTGCCGTGTTTATCCGGGGTCGGCAATTTAGGTGATGGCAGCCCTAATCATACATATATTACACTTTTATAAAGAGAACATCCTCAGCTACAAAATTCAATAATAATATACAGGGTATTCCATTAAAAAAAATGTTATATTTCAATATATCTCTGAAATTTGACATTCAATTGTTTTTTTGACACCGCCATTATTCATCCCAGAAAAAATACTGATACTTTGTCCATTTAACCGATCTTCTAGCTCCAATAATAACAAAGTTAGCAATGATCACTCGGTTCCCGCAAACACCCTGTATATTATATATACATTTTTTAAATTTATTAAACTATAAAAAATATAAATACTTTTAGTTGTTCCGAGGACCAGTAGATAAAGTTATTCCAGTAAAACAGATGTTTGATGTTCCTTTTGAAACAAAAATAATTCGTTTTAATCCACAAACATGGCATAGTGGAATAAGTATGAGAGTTGAACTTATTGGATGTGGAGAATATGAAACAACTATTCATGTCGGTTAGTGTAATGTTTGCAATTTTCGCTTTGCATTATATGGAAATCACTTTATTAGATTACTGCATTATAGGAGGGTTCACTATATTAATAAAAAAATTTCCATAAAACAAAATTCCACTAGAGCAAATTAATGTCACTTTTTGGCATTAAATTTTCCAAGATAAATTTTCATTAACACATTCCTGTATTTAAAAATAATTTAAATTACATATGTGATTAATGTATTATATAATATTATATTCAAAATTTATGAATTAAAAAAAAATTAATATATTATTTAGGAACTAAGAAACCTGAGATACCAATGATTAGTGAGAAGGAAGATATAACTATTCGTAGGAAAACAACTGTCCGTCCTAAAATAACTGAGTTTATTAAATCAATAACGCCTAAAGTACCAGAAATAAGTAAAGAATATCCAGAAGTAATTCCAGAATATGAGGGAACACCTGAAGAGGAAGTGGAATGGATGAAATTTATTTCAAAAACACCAATAAAAACAACAACTGTTTTAAGTGTTGATGAAATATATAAATTTAAACCAACTACTGTAAAACCAAAACTATCGACAATGTACAAGGTATACTTGAGTTTTGTCCATTAAATTATTTTTTAATGTTTAATATAATGCTTAATTGTTTTTTATTTTATAAATAGATGTCTACTAAACAAACAATAATGTATGTTGAACCTACAACAATCAAACCAATTTGTGATGAACCAATGGGTTTAGATGAGGGTGAAATGTCTATTCAACAAATCTCAGTTAGTTCGGAAAAACCTGGGTTTGGTAAAAAGTATTTACGGCTTGGACAACCGATGGCATGGGAACCGCTTACTAATTCACCAACTGAATGGATTTTGGTATTGATGATTGACATTAATAAATATTTAAATATCATAAAATTGTTTTTGCTTTTAGTTTGATTTCTTGAGCCCTAGAAAATTAACTGGTATTGTTACAAAAGGGGGACCAAAAGGATGGGTAACTTCATATAAAATACAATATTCAAATGATAAAATAAATTGGAATCCAGTGCTTGATGAATTATTAAATGAAAAAGTATTTTTGGCTAATTTTGATCGTAATTGGCCTAAGAAAGTTATATTTGACCGACCAATATTTGCTAAATACTTAAAAGTAATACCATTAAAATGGCATGATAATATTCAAATCAGATTAGAAATACATGGTTGCTTTGAACCTTACCGTAAGTGTATATAAATATAATTTTATTTTGGGTATAGATATATTTAAAAATAATTTTTTTTTACATTTCAGCTGAAATAGTAGAAACAGCTACTGTTCGTGCACCAACGAAGATTCCATCTGTATCACATATAGATTGTAATATATGTCCTGATGTAGAATTTGGCAGTTTTGAAGAAAAATGTAAATGTAAAAAAGATAAATGGTGGAATGGTGAAAACTGTGTTAATCGTGCTGAGTGCTCATGTGTTGTCGGACATTTATCGTATGGTTTTTCTTATATATATCTTATATAGAAACCGGTTATAACGACATCGGTTAATACGATGTATTGGTTTTAACGACTCAAAATAAAAGTCCAACTGAATCCCATACAATTGCCGGTTATTACGACTATCCGCTTTTTACGACCAATATGACTGGTCCCTTCGACGTTGTTATAACCAGTTTCTACTGTATATATAAATTAAAACTACTTGATTGTCTAAACCAGGCTTGTCCAACCCGCGGCCCGCGGGCCGCATGCGGCCCCCGAGCACATTTCGTGCGGCCCGCATAAGATTTTATATAAAATATAAAGATAAAAAAAAGTAAAATATGAAAATAATTAACGATATCAAGTAAAAAAAGGTCTTCAGATTTGTTGTGTTATAAAGTAGTATAGATAGTGTACATACTACAGAGATATAAATAAATTAATCAAGTTAAAAAAAAAAAGGTCTTAAAATTATTTTGCGGCCCTTAACAAATTTGTTCGCTATTTTTTTGCGCTCTGCGGCCCACGAGGGTCAAAAGGTTGGACACCTATGGTCTAAACATCAAAAATAAGAAAAATAATATCGCAAATTTTCGATTCACAGAATCATCTTCAGGCTATTAATAAGGAATAATGTGAGAACGATGTCGTTATCTTAATAATATTTGTTTAGACAATCAAGTTGTTTATATTTATTATATTTAATGTCACTACTAGTATATTTTATATGTGTGTATAATTAGGGTGGGCCAAATTGTATTGAAAAAATTTAACGGACCTCGGCTACCTCCCTATGTGAAAGTACTCTCAATTCTAAGAAAAAATACCCATGGAACTATACCTCTACATTTAACTTTAGTTCGCCGCATTTTTGATTGAAAATTTTCCCTTGAAAAGTCCCTTGAATTCAAAGTGGTTAAAGTAAGAAAAAATTCCCACCAAGCTGAATTTTGGTGGAGATTTTTATTTTGATTTTCTAAACATACCCTAAAAAGTACCCTTAGTTTGGACCATGGGTTTATGTTTTCCGGGGGTAAAGTGGGGCAAATTCTATTTTTTTGCAAATATCTCAAAAATTATCAATTTTTCGAGGACAAAAATTATTATGAAGAAAATTGTAGCTTATAAAATTCTATGCAAAATAGGTATGTATACTTTTTTTCGTATAATCAATACTTTTTTTATATAATCAATACTTTTTAAGTAAACTTAAACTTTTTAAGTGCCCAGTCAAAGATTTTGTGAAAAGTGCCAAAATCCGAACTTTTAGGGGCAATCAATTTTATAGTTGATTATTATAGATTTTTAGGCGTTGAATTGGAAAAAAATAACCCAGACTGGCAAAAAGTGGTGCAACACCCTTAAAAAGGGGTTGAAGGATGAAACCCCGTTTTCAAACTTTTCACTTGAAAAGTATTCATTGTACGAAAAAAGTATAGATACCTTTTTTATGTACAATTTTATTTTATAAGCTACAATTTTCTTCATCACTATTGTCCTCGAAAAATGGATCATATATGTGTATACATATATGTGTTTTTAATAGGAAGAAGGTAAATAATTGAAATATTTCTTATTCAGATATCCAGTTGGAACTACTTATACAGCTGACGGTTGCATGCAGTGTATTTGTAAACTTAATGGTGTTCCAGAATGTAAATTAAAAGAATGTCATACATGTTCAGAAGTAAGTATTTTTTAATATTAATAATTAATTATAAAAAATTATAATTTATTTATCGCAAAACACGTCACATTTAATTAGGGTTTACAAAGAGTTTTACTTCCATCATGTCAATGTACTTGTAAACCGTGTCCATCAGAACAAATCTTATGCCCAACAAGCAATATTTGTATAAATGAAACTTCATGGTGTGATGGCGTAGAAGATTGTTCAGACGATGAAATAAATTGTTATACAACAGAACCAACTATTCCTACAACAATCGCAACTAAAGGTATTCACTAATTTAGAATGTGTAATTTTTAATACCACTGAGTTATTATATAAAAATACATGCACTGTGATGCACACATACATTAATCCATACCTATAAATTTCCAGTGATTACCAAAAAACCTTGTGCAGTACCATCATGTCCAGTTGGTTATAAAATTATTAAAAAGAATTTACCACAATCAAAATATTTACAAGAAACTGAATTATCTCCTATGTTCCAAGGAGGATATAAATCTTATAATTCTAAAGGTGGTAGAAAAGTATTTGGAGGCACCAAAGGAGGTTTGTAATAAATGTATGTACAAAAAAGCTAATTAAAAATATTTACTTTACTATTTTTTAAAGGTGTTAAGGGTGGTTATAGATCTTCTTATAAACCACTACCGAAGCCCATAAAAATATCTGAAGAAATTGATTGTCCACAATTTAAATGCGTCTCTACAAAACCCTTACCTGCTTTTGGTAAACCAAAAGATTATTCTTGTCCACCAGCTAAATGTCCACCTGACTACAAAGTTTTCTATGAAACTGATGATGACTACTTTGAGTTGTGTCCAAGGTTAGTTATTTCAAAATATTTATAATGAGCAAAAAAAAACATCTAGCAAGTGAATGCTCAGTGCTTCCTCGTGCTAAATTCATTAAAGGTAATTCATTATTGAACAATTTAAATAAAAACCGATAAAGTATTCAGATGAACTGTCTGTCATTGGTTAACCATTTAATTTTTATACAATTTTAATAAAAAATATTGCATGATCATGCAAGACTGACGATAAAACTGACACAAATCGTGCGTCTACTCTACACTATTCAAACTTTTGTTCAGTTTTTCGTTGAAATCTACAAATAAAAATAAATACAGTCGCCGGTAATAACCTTGAAATTGAAGTATAACATATTGTTAACATTCCTTTAAAGATTATAGAAAATATATGGGTCAGTCCGCGGTAATCGATACCAAATAGTTAAAAAAATATTTTACGAAAATGAATACTAAAATATAAAATTAACATCAATTTTCATAAACCAAAAGAAAATTAAAAAAATTTTAATTAATTTTCAAAATATTACAAAAAATTTTAATTTTTTTTCGAAAAAGACTATAATGTGAAATCGCAATAACTTACTTGACAATAAGTGACGCTCGTGGCAAACTATTCAAAGTCTTTGACAATTACATATCAAACGTGACGTTTGACCGAATTAAAAAAAAATTACCCTCACCAACAATAATGACTAAGGGTAACCGCATTTATTATAAATTTAATAAGTCTATTGATGTATTTGATAAATAATTGTTAGAACTATTAGTTCATAATATCAATAAACAATTTAACACACAAATAGTACTCTTATTGTATCCTTTTATTCAACGTGTCACGACCGTCACAATTTTCTGTCACAACCGTCACAATGTTTATTGGGTAATAACCAGTTAAATAAATTACGTATTTACCTGATGCTCTTGTGTAACTAAAAAATAATTTATTCGTAACATATTAAAGTATGATTATTATAAAGTAACTTCAATATTTTTGCTAAACTTTCGGGTTTTTGGATAGAGGTTGCAAAACTTGCAATAGTTGGCGTCACAACCGTCACAGAGCTTTGAACGCTGACAATTTTTTGTAAAATAACTGTAGACTTTTTATTCTTTCAATATACATGTATTGCATTAAGATCTACAGAAAAAAGGTAAAACCATGTTATTTACTAGTATTATTTAGAAATTATGAACTCCAATCCGAGTTGAAATGTCACAACCGTCACAGCGGACTGACCCATATATAAAGTATGATAACATTAATTTTAAAAGTATACATTTTCATGATTGAAAATACCTAAATTCAAGGTTTCATGAATTTAAAAAAAATTATAACAAATAAAGTAGTATAATTAGTTATGAGTGTATATAAGGACCTTTTTATTGGAAAAGATCTAAATATGATATAAATATTTCGACTGGCACCTTGCTCTTTTATAATCGGGCCAACTTCCCTAATAAGATAAAAACTAAAAATTTTATGGGAATAATTTTCCCAACGATTGCGCTAATATGTTCTGGTCTATATGTAATTTACAAAAATAAATAAATAATAAAAAAAATAAATTATTATGTTTTTATATTCATTTAAATTTTTAGAAATATATTTAATCGTAGAATGTTTGTTTTTAGGGTGCATTTATAGATGATGAAGAACGCATTAGTTAATATTGTGCCATTTTGCAATAGTAATTTTGACCTCATTAATTACTTAAACTATTTATTGAAAAATTCATTATTTTCATGCTTTTGATTGAGCATGTGCATTTTACCCCGTTGTCCCCGTACGTAACAACTTTTATTCCCGAAGTAATTTTTAATCTAATAATTATGTTTTGATTAAAATCATTAATTTTACTAATACGTGGATAACATTTTATGACTTTTTGCTTACGTATGTTGAGACTCCTCTAGCTCGGGGGCGTACTATCATTGATGTTGTTTTTTTAGTTCTGATTTTTTACCAAACCCAAAGAAATTGTAACGAAACCTGGAGCTCGGAGAAACAGTATGCAAATCCTGAAACCTGGTTACCCTAGTCACAAAACGTTGCTATTTTCAATTGGGTACAAAACATTATTTAGCGCACTATTCTCTCTATTATAACTTAAAATTTAATTTCAAATTTAATTAAAGACATATTAAACACAGCGGTCGAACGGAACTCTACATTTTATAAATAAAATTAGCCCGAAACTCGATGACGTATGTTATAGGGGTTGACGGCTCACGGACTATTTGTTATTAGAATGATTATATTTCAGATATTCCTGTGCACCAACTCCACCACCTGATTCAGTATGCAACATAACTGGACGTACATTTAATACTTTTGATGGAGTAGAATACAAGTATGATATTTGTAATCATATACTAGCAAGAGACATGCAGAATAATGAATGGGAAATAACAAGTAAATATTTAAGAAACATTTTTAATTAGTTATAGTTAAATAAATTTTTTAATAGTCATACTGCTATTCGATTTACGTTATTTCGCATTTACACACATTTTTAATTATCACCTAATGATTTTTTTTAGTACAAAAAAATTGCACCATTACAAAGATGTGTTCAAATGACCTTTTAATTACACAATCTAGCCATGAAATAAGACTTCATCCAGATTTATCAGTTGAATTTGATGGATATATGTACACAGTTGATCAAACAAAGAAAATTGGTCTTCAAACAAAATCTTTTCTCATGTCACGAGTAGGAGATACATTATTTTATGCATCAAAACTTCACGGTTTTTGGTTAACATGGGACAAACAAGGCAATATTAAGATTGGCGTATCTGGAAAACTTATTGGGAAAGTAAACGGTCTGTGTGGATATTTTAATAATAAAGCAGAAGATGATAAACAAAAATCCGACAGCAGTTTAGCAAGAACAACAGTTGAGTTTGGAGACTCATGGGCACATTTAGATCAACCATTTATTTGCGAGACTAAAACTTGCCCCATTTATGCTCAGAAGAAAGCATTGACTATATGCAATGCTATAAAGTACGCATATAATATTTTGTTATTATTTTCATATTTAATTTATTTTTTATTTTTTATAGACACAAGTCACTTTCAATTTGCGATGAAGTTATGAACACTGATAGGTTTGTATCACAGTGTTTAGAAACAGCATGTGCTTGCTTAGAAAATGGATTTGATGCAGAAAAATGCAAATGTGAAATATTGCAAAGATATGTTGTTGAATGTCAAGCAAAAGATACAAGTATCGATCTTGCAGGATGGAGAATACAACATAGCTGTGGTAAGTTTTCACTAGAATCAAATATTTATTATATCAACTATTTTACTAAGAGTAGAGTACTTATATTTATTTTATATTTTAGCTGTTTCTTGTCCACCACCGCTTGTGCATTATGACTGCTATCGAAGAAGGTGTGAACGTAGTTGCGATGATTTACAAGTGGAGAATCCATGTCCTATAACACCTGATGTATGTTTCCCAGGCTGTTATTGTCCACCCGGCTTAGTTAAAAAGAATAATAAATGTGTACCTCCTGTGGAATGCAGAGATTGTGTCTGTAATTCTCAGAATGGCCAGTATAAAACATATGATAAAAGAAACTTTACATTTAATGGAAACTGTAGCTATATTGTATCAAGAGATGTCGTGAAAGGAGATCATGGATTTGAAGTAAGTAATTTATTTCATTTGAATGATAATTTGAACAAAAAAATACTTTTATTGTTTTATAACCATTTTTTTTAGGTATTTGTTACAAATTATCCATGTAGAGATAACCCCTTAGAAACTTGTACAGAAGCTATAACTATCAAATATAAAGATAATGTAATAAGAGTCAGTCGTGATGAATTTTCTGACAAACTAGTTACTGAAATTAACAGAAAACTTATTAGAAGATATCCTGTTAATTCCACATGGGTTCAAATCGAAGATTTTGGCAACACAGACATTAATATTCTTATTCCTGAAATACAACTTGAGGTATTTATTGGTTGTTTAATTTATTATAATAAATGTTCTTCTAATTACTATTTTAAATCAGGTATCAACATTTCATCATAATCTAGCATTCCTAGTGCAAGTACCATCTCAAACATACAAAGATAATACTGAAGGTCTGTGTGGAAATTGTAACAAAAATCCGAAAGATGATTTGAAAAAATCAGATGGTACTCTAACTGAAGATGTAACAGATTTTGTTTCAAGCTGGTTATCTGATGAACCAATTCTTGGTATTCAAGAAAATTGTGCAAGTACACCTAAAAATGAATGTCTTCCTCTTCCACCAGATAAAGATCCTTGCTTTAATATAATGGATGACACGAAATTTGGACAGGTAAAACTTTAATTAAATAAAAATAATTATCTAATTATATAATAGTATAAAATTGTTTTTGTTAATTATAAATTATATTTATAGTGTCACTTAGTAATCGATCCAATACCATATTTAACTTCGTGTCAGCAAGATGTATGTCAGAAGAATAAAGATGTTGATGTTTGTGCTGCAATTGAAAGTTATGCAAGAGATTGTGTTTCAGCAGGTTTATGTCCTAATTGGAGAACGGCTACATTTTGTTCTCCGGAATGTCCTCCAGGATTAAAATATCAGCCGTGCAATTTTGGTTGTAAAGAAACGTGTGATAACTATGAAAAGTTGCGTAAAGATCCAAAATCTTGTTCGTTAAAAAAAATTGAAGGATGTTTCTGTCCTGAAGGAAAAGTGAGTATTTATAAATTTGCAAAATATATACGTAAGGGTAAATTAAAATAAAGACAACTTCTGTGTAAAACTAACATCCAATGTCATGTTAGAACCTCTACTGTAGTGTTTGACTAATTCTACAAATTGTTACTGTAATCATTCTATAATTTTTTAACATTAACAAAAAACAAATAATCACAACAGATTTTTTGCAGATTGTTGTTACACATTATTTAAAATATTAATTTTAAAATGCATAATGGATACACTTATTATGATAGTAATCTATATCAAATCTTTATTTTTATAGGTACTACATAACAATACATGTATCGAATCAAAATATTGTAAACCTTGTGACAAAGAAGGTCATTATCCAGGTGATATATGGCAACCAAACAAATGTACAGAATGTAAATGTGAATCAAAAGGAATTATACAGTGTGAAAAAAGACAGTGCCCTGCCGTTGGTACAGTTTGTGAAGCATCTTTTATTCCTGTGCCTGTTACTGGAGATGAAGACGAGTGTTGTGCTAAATTTTTATGTGGTAAATATTACATTTTAAATACTTTGAACTGTAACTATTATTATTATTATATTTAATTACATGCATTTAAGTACTTTTTTGTGGTTAGAGTTAATTGTATAAGCAATCATTATGTAGTGTGTAATATACCTCAAATAACTCAAGAACTACTGAATCGATTTTGTTGCGGTTTTCACCAATAGATAAATAATTCTCTAGAGCAGGTTATTGACTATAATTTATTTTGATGTTGTTGGTTCAATGAAACAATGGAATTAGTTTTAAAAAAAAAAACCTTAACGATAAGATTTTAGTGCTACTATTTTCCAAAGAATTGAAGTATTGACTTATTTATGGTAGCAATCGATTTATAAGTCTTTGGGAACACGTACAAACTGTTGTACAAAAATGTTCTACAAAAACTTTTATTGTTAATCAAAAACAAGCATGATTTAAGTATTAACAATTTAATAAAACAAGAACAATTGAAGATGTCGGGTCAAAATTTTTAGTGAATGTTTTATACTACAAAATGTTTATTTTCCAGGGATATCAACTTAATAAATGTTAAACTTTATTAGTTACTAGCTTCGCTCGCGTGATTTTCGGAACTAATTACAACCCCCCGTACATGATAGAAGGTTTTACATTTTTTATATTGATTTTTATTCATTACCTATAAAAAATCATAAATATCTCGGATCTTAGTTAAAAATTGCCAAAACCCATCCCTGTCTACTCCCGCTATTAGAAGTTGAATATCGAAAAAAAATTTATTGCAGATTATTTTGCCCGATTCCATCATTATAACTTAAATAGCTATATGTAGATAAACATATCAAAAACACACCTGTCTACCCCTGCCATTATGGGTTGAATGTTTTTTATTTTAATAGATGACTATTTTTCTTGAATTTACCT
The DNA here is from genome assembly GCA_949319165.1 of Sialis lutaria. Classification (NCBI taxonomy): domain Eukaryota; kingdom Metazoa; phylum Arthropoda; class Insecta; order Megaloptera; family Sialidae; genus Sialis; species Sialis lutaria. The sequence goes on along the minus strand of OX439232.1, from coordinate 10,122,653 downwards.
CTATAACTAAAGCAGGTACCTATGCAGATAAACATATCTAAAATCCATCCTCGTCCCCGTCCCATTCTGTTAGGGGTTGAATGTCGAACTTTAATTTTTTATTGAATATTAATTTGTCTGAATTTACCTTAATATCATGAACAGTTATGAAGATAAATCTATCAAAATTTTACCCTTCCCTTTCAAAATTGCTCGCGCTCACATTGTGATTCAACGTGACCCAATAAATTGAAGATCTGCATTCAGTTTTACTTTATTAAAAGTTTTAATAAACTATTGTTTTGTTTCAGTACCAGAAGCTACAGTTGGACCAACATGTAGTGAACCGTTACAACCTAAATGCGGTAAAGATCAAATTATGAAGCTTATAAAACAGGTTGATGGTTGTTCTCAATTTGTGTGTTGTAAGTAAATACATTTTGTAATACGACCACTCCATGCAACGACTGGCCGACCGTTCTATGTAACGACCTTTCCCCATCCGCACCATAATACTACCGTGACTGCTATATTTTTGCGTGAAATTCAAATTCACCAATTAACGTTAAAGTCATGGTGGGTGCTCCTCTAACTGTTGTTTGGTAGAATGGTTGAATTACCGATGATGTCGTTGTGTAGAGTTGTGAGTGTATATTATTTAATTTATTAATTCATTATCGTAAATTATATGTTTCTGATATCAAATTAAAAATCTTATTTGTGCAACGATCTTGGGAAGCGAATTTTCATAAGAGGCCATCCATAATTTTATGACCCCTAATCAGGATTGGCTCCCCACTGGGTAATCCAAAAAAAAATGCGGGTTTTTTGGACAAAATGACTTTAAAAAAACCCAGGATATATTTAAATGAAATATTTTATTTTGTAAGGATATAATTGCAATACTAGACCTATTCTGCCGTGCTAAGCACAAAAGCGGTATCTCAGTAAAGGCGAGTTTCGAGAAAATCAAAGTTTTGTTAAAATAGTTTTATTTTTACTTCACGGATTGTTTTTTTGATTTATTAAATGGAATTTATTCATTATATTGGGAATTTTGGCGGTATCAAAATATACAGTTATTTACCTACATATTATTGATATACCTCTAATTCTCTTAGTGATTTAAGGTAAACCTGAGATAGGGAAAACTTTTTTAAGGGTTTTTTCATATGTTTTAAATACAATACCGCTATTTGGCTTGGTTCATTGGATTCGTATTTTTTTAAGCTATTCGATGCCATAAAAATCAACTTTACGATTTTTTTTGAGATACCGCTTTTGTGCTTAGCATGGCAGTATTTATGTATTATATTTATAATTATAATAACAGTACCTACATACAAGATCTGTGATTTGAAAAGTTTAAAACCAATTACTTTTTGTCTAGATCTAAAAAAGCTATTAAATATCACTATTTTCGCAATATGAGAGAAGATCTGAAATGACGGCAACTCGGCAACCCCAACAATTTTTTTAAAACTAACCCCATATGCTGCAACTAGAATGAATAATTTTGGATTAATAAAAAAGACTGAAATGATAAATGTTCAAAACAGTTTCTGTTATTTCTCATAAATAGAGTCTGTTTAAAAACTCATGATAAATAAGTATTTTGAATTGTTTCTCTAGAAATAGTCCACATTTAAATATTTTTTACTTTTATGTTCTGAATGAAACGGTGTTGTATTACCATTGAAAAATTGTATAATATTTTATTATTTACTTATTTTATTTATTTAATTGAAACTATATAACTTTAATTTAAAGAAAAGTTATTTTCTGTGTGGCGGCTGTGAGTGTGTCTGTCTGTCTGAGTGAAGAATTTTCTTTCGTTCCCGATAACTATTGTAAAAATGCGGCAATTTGAATTACTTTTGGAGAAAATGTTTGTCTTATGTAAGTAAGTACTTTAGACCAATTTGATTTTGAAAATAATCAGGATTATGGGTTTTGGAAATATTCAAAATTTTGTTCCTATTATCATCTAAAAAGGGAACTTTGCGAGGTGTATCTCTCCAATTCTGCACTGATAGTTCAATAGAACCTAAAGTCATTTATTTATTTGTAAATCCAAAGCAGCCTTTTATTATCTTTTGTCTTCCAGACGCATTTTGAATATTAAATTTAAATTAAATTATTTCAATATTTTTACGTATTTCTTTGCTAAATCTTTTATTCAAAAATACCATGCTTTACCAGATAAACATTTAATTAATTATGTTTGTCGAGTTTCAAAACAGGTCTGAAGAAAAACCAGAAACCATTTTGAACAGATAATTAAAATATTAAAAATAATATTTTTTTGTTTAGTTATTAGGCAATTCAAAAAATACAAATAGAAAAGTATATTTAAAAATTCTAAGGACCTTTTTTGTATATTGAAAACATTGAAGACAATTTTCCTTTTTTAGATGCAATTACATCACTCAACATCATTTGAATACAATTTTTTTTTGTAAAAAATATATATTTTATGCGTATGTCTTTACCTAAAAAAAAAAACAATAAAACCTAAAAAAAATTAGTTTTAAAACCCAATATAACCCGGTGGATTGGGCTTTTTAAAAAAAAAACACAGGTTTTTGCCAACCCTGCCCCTAATTAACGAAATCGTATTTACATCATTCCCTTCCCCTTTGTCACACTACATCATATTTTCTTCAACCCTGCACCTAATAATACGTCACAAAACCTGGACCGTCCCCCAAATTATTTTTACGAATGAAGAAAGTTGTCATTGTTGATCATTAAAAAATAAAATATATAATTTAAAAAAAAAATAGGAATAAAATTGATGCATGTATTTCAAACGTCACATCATGTCACATTTGTTCGGATCCCCTTCCACCTCCCCATCATATATTATCACGCTAGGCAATTGCCCCCTCTATTCCATCTTTTTATTTACATATTTTATGGACGGTTTCTAATAAAAAAATAAAAAATATCTACTTGAACGAACAGAATAGCGAAACGTATGTTGTTGGTAATTAAAATAAAGTTAGTTATCAGTAAGAATCTTGAAATTGAACTATACCGTATTGTTAACATTCATTTGAAGATTATATAAAAAATTATAAAGTATAGTTACTATTAGTTTTAAAGTAAATTTATACATTTTCACGATTTAAAATGTCTAATTTTAAATTGCTTTATTTGTTTTTTAATGTTATTTTTTTTAGCATGCAAACCTTCTGAAGAATGTGAATCGATAGAAATGGCTACGGCAACACCATTAGAACCAGGAATGGAAAGACTTATAAATAGTTCAGGTTGCTGCCCTATTGTTGAAGATATTTGTCAAAAAGACTTATGTCCTAAGCCACCAGCATGTCAAGAACATTATGAACAAATCAAGTCTGAAATTCCTGGAAAATGTTGTCCCAAATATCAATGTGGTATGTTTGCATTCAAACGTTTTTAATTCAAATTGTGATTTTGTCAATTACCTATGCACTCGTTGCTACAGTATTTGAAATAAATACATAATTGTGGTGAATGCTGATAATTTTCATGTGACCTCAGTAGCATATATATTTTTCAATTTTTTTTTTAGATTTTTTCACTATTACTTTTGGAGATATGGGCAAAATATTTAACATTTTTGAAAATTTTAATATTTAAATTCCTTGAATTATTTCATAAATGATATCAAATTTGATATCTCACTCCAATTTGGATAAAATATCGCACAGTATAAAAAATATTAATAAATAAAGACTGTACTCCTTTAATACATTTTAAAGTTAATTAATAATTAATAAATAAATAAATTTCTAATTATTGAACTAATTCATAATTTTTGAAAATATTTTATTATTTACCAATTGAGAATAATCGGAAAAAGAGTTTTACACTTCCAATTAAATATATTTAATATTTTATATAATTTGTATTATGTTTTTTTAAACTTAGAATATGGATAATACACTTTTACGATTTAAATAGCAGACCTGCCCGTGACTTTGCCCGCGTTGTATTTTACAGATGTGCGATGTATATAAATTTAATTTTTTCTAACATTTTTTTTAGAACCACCGAAAGATAAATGTCTGTATAATTTAGAATTTATGGCAGCACCATTAGGAGGTGAACAACCACGATCAAAGAAACAATTGATTGTTAAGAAGGTAATCTTTGTTTAGATAGTATATCTATTATTTAATGCCATATGTATTTTTCTGTTTCACATAAAAAATTTTATATTAAATTTTAATATATTATATTATATTTAATTTTTAACATTATTTTATTAATTATGTTTCTCTTCTTAAAAAATCAGAAATGTGAAGAAAATAGAGAATTAATTAATAATTATTATTTATAAATATAATAATAATTTATAAGAAGAATTAATTTATCTTTCAGCCTGGTGCTACATGGCAGGATGGCCCTTGTAGAGAATGTCGTTGTGTTGGATCTGGTTCTTATAGAGCAGAATGTAGAATTGCACAATGCCCTACAGATAGAGAACACCCAGAATTTAAAGATTATGTATTGAAACCTGTTCCGGTTCCTGGTGAATGTTGTACTAAATATAAACGTGAGGATTGTAAACAAGATGGTAAAGTTTATAAGGTACCTATTTAAAAAAATGTTTTGTAAATTCAGTTATCTTAAAATATATAAAACTCTTGGTGCATATGTATGTGTTCGCATCAGGTTTAAACCAGTGGACGTATCAAAGCTACCGGGGTTGAGATATTTATGAAAATGTGAAAACGTAAATTATAGAATTCATTATTCAATGGCTACTATAAAAAAATCATGAAAATTAAAAATCTCATATTATTTTGAATGTCAAAAAAAAATGAAGTCACACAAAAAGTTATTTAAGACAAAAGCTACTTTTTTTCCATAAAATAAGATGCCGTAATAAAAAATATTGGTTTCCATTTGGAAGAAAAAATGTTGGTCCAATCTGACCATTAAAGACGTCCAAAAAATCAAAAAGTAATAACGCCATTTTGTGTCTCTCTCAAAACCAAACAACTTTAATTTGAATTTTTTTTTGTTTTAATTTATAGATAAAAAAAATTAGGGGGGGTGGTAGATTAAAATGGGACACCCTGTATAATATTATATATAAATATCTCATAATTTGGTAATTTTTATATTTATGTCATTTTTATAACAGATTGGTGATAAATGGCCACCATCGAACAAAGATCGTTGCACAACAGTAACTTGTGTTAAATCTGGTGATGAAGTACAGAAAGAAACAATAATGAGTAGATGTGATACGAAATGTAATTTGGTAAGTAATTTTAATTTTCATTGAATATGAAAGAAATTATGAATCTTGACTTCTGGGTGTAAGCCGCGTCGATTTAGTCACGACTTACACCCAGAAGCCAATATTCATATCAAGATCACCGCAGACACCTTAAGACTTAGGTATGAAAGAAATTAATTTATCATTAACATTTAGGGATCGAAATATATACCATCTCCACCAGATTCATCAATTTGTTGTGGTACTTGTCAGTCAATATCATGTGTTGTTGGAGGAAAGGAATATGAAGTTGGGAAAAAATGGAAATCATCAGATTATTGTACCGAATTCGTCTGTCTTAATTTGAATGGAACTGTAAGATATATATGTACTACATAAATTCCCATTCCTATATTTACTTGTAGTTTAGTAAAAAAAAAACAATCAGTGTGTACTTATGTACACACGTTAGAAGTTATACTTCTTTGGGATGATTGAAAAATAACTACGAAAATAACAATAATCTGCCGTTTGCTTTAAATATAATTAAAAATTTATAGTTGTTTAATATATGATTTAATTATAATATTTAATTAATATAGGCAATACTCTTTACAGTTGTGTTATTTAAGTAAAAATCTTTATTGTCTATGAATGTTAATACGCCAAAAAATTTTTGAAATAGGCAACACTCTTTACAGTTGTGTTATTTATTCTGTATTTTCAGTCCCGGGCTGATATATTTCACCGCATAAAATTTCGTTACATTTTCGTTACATTACTAATTTCATTTCCGTTACATAACTCAATTTTTACCCTCAATGTCCCTAAAGAAGAATAACTTCAAAAAGATTTTTAAACACAAAAACTTCTTCAGCAATAAAAATTGGTAGAGATGTAGTTTTATTCCTTTGCATTAAGAAACCGATGAGCACTATGCACCCAGGGAGTGAAAAAGTATTTTTTTTTCCGAATAACATCAAAAGGGGTAATTTTATTGAAAAATGTTTTAAATATTCTTTGTAACTATTTTCTGTCCTTTAATTACTTATTTATACATAAATTCAAACTCGAGGTTTTAATGGAATTATACGTGTGCGACCATTATATCAATGAATTCTTTGAGTTATGAATATCCTAAGATATATAACATTTTCTTTATTTACGCCGACGGGCATACGTACATACATCTTTGATTGTTCATAATTTGAATAATAATCAATTTCCATGAAATTAGTAAAGAACGTATCGTATCAATGGATTCCTCAATAAATTTTTTTTATCTCAATTAGAAAGTTGTCAATAATTAAAGTAAATTTTTCATAAATATTGTGTTTCTTCTTTACTTTCAAACCTATATAACTTTTGCAAATTTCAAGTTATTGGAATTGTACAGATACTAACGTAAAGAGGATTTAATTTAGATTCGGAAAATATAAATATCCTTTGAAATTGATGAAACAGTACAGTAGAAGCGCCATTTAAACAGGTGCCATGACAAAACATGATTGATTACGCTATGCTTATTGTAATATTGGAATAAAATAAAAAAATAAATAAATTTCTAAAAAAGTGCTATACAAAATTATTGAAACATTTTTCAATAAAATTAGATATTAGTTTTGATGTTATTTGCGAAAAAAAAATTTGAACCCATTTCACCCCCTATCAAACTGCTCCTGTACTCACTCCTTGGTCTACTATGCTTTTGTTTTTTTTAAGTGTAGGTATAAAATAACATTTTGGCATCTGTAGAAATTTTTGTTGATGAATGAATTTTTGTGTTAATTTTGTATTAAAAAAGAATGTGGCTATTTGTACATATACTGTATATGTACCAAATTAAGTTAGGTTGTTAAGTTAAGGTAGGTTAGTGTACGTTAGGTTAGTGGTAAGTCTAAATAGCCATTTGCATGCACAAACGGCATGTGCAAATAGCAAATAGCCAATTAAATGCATATATGGTATGCGCAAATAGCCAATTGCTTGCACATACTGCATGTGCAAATAGTCTCATCCTTAAAAAAATACTTTTACTGTACTATTGATAAACCATATAAATAAAATGAATTATAATTTTACACAAGTTATCAATACAGTACAGTACTACCCACCCTCCCACAACTCCGGGCTTATTGAATTACCTATTGCTGTTAATTTAACTTATAGTATGACTTGTTACAATGTTTTTTAGTTACAAGTGAAAAATACTGTTGAATTTTGTCCCAATCTTACACGTGAACAAAAGGAGAAATATATATGGAAGGAAGAAACAGTACCAGAAAAATGTTGTAAGAAGAATATTGCTCTTGGATGCCAAATGAATGGAAAAAAATATAATGTAAGATTTTTTACATATAAATACATATAAAACTAACATAAAAATGTATACTTCTTATTTATGATACATTTTGTTTTATTTACATTTGTTAATTTTTTCTGAAGTTATTTAAAATGTAAAAAAAACTTAGACAAGCAAGGAAAGATATAAGACTCATACCACACTACCTAGTATTGTTACCATATTGCTCCACAAGTCATCAACGTGTCATTCGGATTTTAAAACATATATCAATGTTTGAAACTATAAAATTAATTAATAATAAACAGTTTCATATACAGACAAGTATTGGTTGTAATAATCCATAATCTTTCCTGATCTAACAATAAGTAAAAAAATCTGGCCTGGTCGGCACAAGACTTTTTGATACATATGATACATTAATTATGTGTACATTAAAATTGTATAAAATACATGTATTTATTTTATAAAATTCTTTTTAATGATATTTTTTAGATTGGAGAAGAATGGGTATCTCCAATAAATAAATGCACAAAACTGAAATGTGAAATAAATGACCAGAATGAAGTAAGACTTTCTGAAACTACTGAAAAATGTAATGAAAAATGTTTAAAAGTAAGTAATAAGTTGTATTTAAAAAATATATATAATGCGGAAAGAGCCCGCTATGGATGTCATGCAATATTTCGCTTCACTCGCACAACACATCCAACTTGTCCACCCAAACTGCCCACCTGCACAATACACCTCATTTAACCTGCCCACCACAGGCACCATTTGTATTATTGCAATAATCAACACAGAAATATAATTATTTTTTTGGAATGACATTTAACCCTTTGCACTCCTATGTCGAGTCCACCTCAATGTAGGTGTGCAAAGGGTTAAATTTTACAAATAATAAATTTTAAAAGGTAGCTTTTTATTTTTCTATAGATTGCTATAGTACGTCTGGTACATAAAAAAAACGCTGCACTTTATATATATGATTTTACATAGAACGACATACGTATGCTGTGGAAAAGTGAGCGGACTTGTAAACAATTCTTCATAATATGTTGCTCCTACACAAAAAATTGCAATTTTATTTTTATAGCAAATTATCTCAGCTACAAATTAGTAAGATAAGTTTTTTTCAAAAAGTTCACTGTTTTCGAGATATTTACAAAATATTGTTTTTGTGAACTTTGACCCTGCATAATTGACCCTTTCAGCGGTCAAATCGATTTTTAATACATTATTAAAAACCTCAATACCAAGGTGTATGCAAAAATTTAGCCTGTTACAAATTTATTCCGATCTTTTATATTTTTATGTCTATTTTTTCTTGACTAAAAGGGTTTCGATACTAATTTAATTTTTAATAGAATGCTGTAGTGCTTTATTATTTCAAAGATATCTAGAATGGACAGATGGAAGTTATAAGTAATTTAGAAGGATTTAAGAATAAGATAGTTTCGTAAGAAAATTAAATGTGCTAGTTTTCATAACAAGCATCAATATGTACTTTGATTTTATTAACGCCATGAAAACTTAATATTTGAAATATTTTCATACCTTCATGTTAAGAAGCAAATCTATCCTAACATACTTTATATAAATAAATGAATAATTACCAGAATACTATTATGTTTTCTCTATACCAGTGTTTTTTTTCTATACCATATGATTTTTTTAGGGTTGGAAGTATATAGCATCTAAAGATTCATCTAAATGTTGTGGAGAATGTATACAATCAGCATGTGTAATAGATGATAAAGTATATGAAGAAAATAGCAAATGGGCTTCAGAAGATGGATGCACACAATTCTCTTGTGACAAACAGCGGACTGGTTTTGTAATTACAAGCAGTTCAGAGAAGTGTCCTTCATTGGAAGATTGCCCAGAAAGTGACATATATAATGATGGCTGTTGTGAAAAATGTAATATAAGTATAGGAGCTTTACGTAAAAGTAAGTAAATTTTACTTCCATGTTCTGAAAGAAATGGAAGTATTGTATGTCAAAAATTCGTGTCCAAATTAAGAACAGATTCTGATTGCACTACCTTCAAAATGTAAAGAACAGTTGATTTCAACATGGCAGCTGTGCGTATGTCTGTGTGTGTCTGGATGTAGAATTTTCATTTATTTATGGTAACTACTGTAAAAATCCACCGATTTATATTGGGGGGGGGGGGGGGGGATCATGCACAACATCAAATTAATACATTAAAAATTTACAAAAGAAATATGTTGGGACCTATGAAATGATCCACATGTCCATCTCCCCCTAATTGAGCTATAGAACCAATAGATAAGGAGATATTTACTTCAAACTAATTGTTAGCATTTTTTAGACGCTGTAAAACATTATACATACACTTAAACAGTGGGGACTTTCTATTATATCATTTATGAACTAAAAAAGCGCCTAAAAAAATGAAGTTATCTTTTTCTTTTATAGACACATCTATTTTTCGTGCATTGGACTACTAGTTCAATGAATTTTAATTAATTTAAATATTTAATAATAATAATAATAATTTTTAATATTTTAGTAAAATGTCAACCAAAAACATTAAAGCCTGAAGCAACTATTGGATTGATTCAGATGACCCATGCTGTATTTGGAAATTGTAGAAATACTAAACCACTCACTGGCTTTACAGAATGCATCGGGCAATGTGATTCTTCAACATTCTTTAACACAAGTGAGACTTTATTAATAGTTATTTTAATTTTTATTATGTATGATAGGTGGGGATATTTTATATTTTTATTAGGAGTGCTCTAGTAAGAGAAATGTATATATGTCATCAGCATGTGTTGACGCCATATTGTTCAGGCCAGTTTAGAATTAAACAAAATTAATCTTTTTAAAGAAATTTAAATGGCATAAAAAAATTAAAATACATTTATAATTATATACATAAGCAACTCGATAACCATATCGACTGATAACTTTCGAAAGCTCGTATCTCGATTTTTTTTAATATTCGGATTTTTAATTTAATTGCATATTTTGACTACTACAATTCAGAATATCTACATATTATATCGAAATTATTTACAAATAAAAAGTTATAGGTGAAATGTTTTCCTCGTATCTTAAAAAATAATTTTAGATAATCTTCGAAAAGTCGTATCTCAGATACGAGGTATTAATAGTTACTAAAAACAAAACGCAATCTCGTATGTGTCAAATTAGACGAATTTATTAATTAAATAAATAATTTAGGAAGGGAATTTCTGTATTTAAAGTAATCAGACGATGACTGGACTGATCTTCCTCAGAAGAAAAAGGTCAATATCATTGCCTAACGTGGCAAACTTTTATACCCGGGAATTTTTTTTAGATCTGCAGTGATCAAATCAGATCTCAATAGATCTGACATAATATTTTTTTACTGGTTTTTGATCTGTTGAGACCTGCAAAGATCTACAACAGTCTACAAAGATCTAAAACGATCTACAAAAATCTACAAAGATCTCTGAAGATCATTGTAACATTGAAAATTCATGATTTTTCAACATTGAAAATTTATGAATTTTTAACATTAAAAATATATGAATTTTCAACGTTTCAATCTCTATTACGATCTATAATGATCTTTAAAGATCTTTATAGGTCGTTGTAGATCTTTACAAGTCTCTAAGGATAAAACCAGTAAAAAACATGTTGTTTCAAAACGCAGATCTATCGAAATCTAATTTGATCACTGCAGATCTAATTTTATCCGGATAGCCAGCCTTTAGCAATTCCAGTAAGGAAATACAATGACCTCCAAACCATTACATATGTCACCCCTATATATTTCCATATGTAGAGAATATAGTCGAGTCAATGAAGCTGGAAAATCACCAAAACTTTGGAATCCCCAGCACCGATTTTGATGAATTTATTTTTTTTAATATTCGTTATACCATACCTACTATTTGAAATCAGAAACATTCCAGCCGTCGGACTCAATCCCTCCCGCCCCTAGTTATGCAAATTTTTATAATATAGTACGTCTGGTTCACAAAAAAACGCTGCATTTTTTGATTGGGGGATGCCACTTTCTGTGGTCATATATAATGCTAAAAGAACGATTTTCAGATACGGATCCATTTTAATATTCGTGTAGAACACATTTATATGGGCAATGAAAGATAACCCCCACCAGTGTTTTAAAATTAACTGTATCTCAGCTCCTAGCCATTCGATTTAAATTTTCTTTAGTCTATTTTAAAGTTCTTATTGTTACATTTTTGTCATTAGGGAGCGTTCAAGTATTACGTAACGCATTTTTTGGAGATTTTTGACCCCCCCCCCTCCCCCCATGTAACGCGCCGTAACGTTTTTCTGTCCCCCCCCTCCCACTAGTTTTTACCTAAAAACTGTTACGTAACGCGTAGTTCAAAAATTGATTTCAAGATAATACTATTTAAATGAACAAATTCTTTGGAAATGGCTAGTTAAACTAAAAAAAATAGAATTTTATTTGAAAAAGTTCATAATAGAATAAAATATTTATTTAAAAAATAATCTTCGGAAGAAGGACTTTAAGGGGTTACATACAGTTAGAATTTTCAAAAAATTTAATTTTTTTTTATTTCATTTTCGTAGTGTACATATATTTAAGTACACACATAGAAAATTTCAAGTCAATACGGCGATTATATTCGAAGTTACACGCATATTTGTAAAGACGTCTCAGAGCGTTTGAATGTAGGTGGTCGGAGCGATAGCGCGTTTTTCTCAAATCTTTGTTTTTAAAGTCGGTGACCACTATTCCTCAGAAACGGTTGAACCGATCAATTTCAAATTTTAACACAAGTTTCTTAAGAATATTTTTTAGTAATTAATCGAAGGTTTTATCTCACCGATAAGTATTTATTTTTTTATAAACAATTTAAGATAAAATTTTTGTCGAAAATCGATATTTTTTTTTTTGAGAAGCCGCCATTTTGTCAAAAAATTTTATTTTGCTTATTCCTTCGATTAAGTACAAGATTATAAATTACTTTAAAGAAATTCGTTTGTGTTTTTTATTTTAAAAGGTGCAATCCAGAGATATCGTGGTCACCGCAAGGCGCCTTTTTTGAGAGGACCTCCTGGAGAACAGCTGTAGCCGCTTTCGAAATTATTATTTTTAGAAATAAAAAATGTTAAAATACAATTAAAAGTTACCATAATATGTGTACAAATTTTTACATTGATAAATTATAAAAGTCTTCTCTTAAAAAATTAATGAAAAAACACTTTTTTTTGGCCTTCTGACTGTATGTAACCCCTTAAAATAAACTAAATTTGAAAGAAAAAATGAAATCGGATAACTAGGGGCTGAGATAAAGCTAATTTTAAAACAATGTTTGATATCAATGAAAAAAATAAAAGGTCTTCATTTTTATATCTAAGGGTTTACAAAACTAAAATCTGGGCATTCGAAATACATACAAGGGTCACAACCGAAGGCTGAGACTCGAGCACATTTAAGGTTGGGTAATTTGTACATGTAATACTACTGAAAATTGTAATAATGATTAGTAACTATTACCGCCAATTTAAAAAAAACGAGTATCAGCAAAAAAATTGTAGATTATTAAAATACCTATACACATACTCGTGTTGCAGCCGATAACACATATTAATACTAACCCGGGTATCAAATTTCATAACTCTATCACAATGGGGTCTACACGTATTAAATAAAAACTTATTTTAGAGAAAATCTTTTGGGGGTCTGTAGCCCCCTCATTAAGAATTTCCGGGCACATATTCATATGAACTTTTTTGCTTTGAATATTTTTCTCGATTAACTATTAAAGTTTGTTCCACCTAATATGACTTAGCCTGTATAAAAACGAAATTAAAATACAAAGCCATGCAAAGCTTGCTTGGGTTAAAATAATAATTTATTACCCAAATAAATAGCAATGTCGTATCTTGTTCTTTTGTTTATAAATTAATGTTTCAAAGTCGTATCTACAAAAAAATTCATTTTTACATCATCTTTACGTGTATGTCTTTAGAATAAACACCAAATAAAACGCTAAAGCTATTTTTAAACTTAAATCACTTCACTTTGCTTTGGTAATAATGCCTCTCCAAAGTATTGTTTATCTACAAAACAGTAATTTGTGCGTCCTGTAAAATGAATGTTTTTGAGATACGAGCTTGCGAAAGTTATCAGTCGATATGTTGGCCTGCTAATTTTTCCTCTTAACCACTTAATGCTAGGGTTTTAAAAACCTCTTTTTATAGAAATACTCGGTTTTTCTATAAAAAGAGGTCATAAAAATTCAGGTTTTGGGTTTTATTATAGATTAATACAGTTTCAATTGAATCAAAATAATATTAGTTAAATAAATTGAAAAGAAATAAAGAAAAATTAAATTTAGTATGATAAATTTTAAAACATGGCATTAAAATATAAAAAAATATAAATATAATAAGTGAAAACACACGGTAATAATGAAAGAAGCAAGAAAAATGCAATCCAATGAATAGAATTTTAAACGAGCAAATACCTATTGCTCGAGATAATAATAGAACACATTATTTATGAGAGGTACTCGGCTTAGCGTAAAACGGAACACATATGTCGAGTGAGAGGGTCTCGTTCATGATGTTTAAGTAGTTAATTACTTCCACACTTGCCTATAAAACAAATTAATGTTCCCTTCATGGTGTAAGTGCTGTGTAGCACATTTGTAGAAACCACAGTATAGATACTAAATCATTAAAATCCATAGAGAACTTAATATTAGGTTACCTAGTAAAATAAAATTTATTTGCTTTTGATCAAAAATACATACTAATATTTTTAAAGAAATTTAAATGCTTTAAAAAATTAAAATATATTTACTGTAAATATATGCATTTTTTAAATGATTTTAGTACTGCAAGACCATGAATCCAAATGTGAGTGTTGTCAAGCAACTAAATTTGGTGTCCAGCCTGTTCAAATAATTTGTGAAAATGGAAAAACTTTAACTGTAACAAAACGAATGCCTATTGAATGTTCATGCCATACTTGTAATAGTGCACCTAGTGGTGCATACAAAACAAAGGGTGGCAGGGGAGTCAAAACTAAACAATATACTTTCACAGACTAATGATATAGCAACATACACATATACATCAGTAACGTTATTTAAGTTTATATAATATATTAAGCATATTTTTATAAAAAAATTGTATATGAATAAAAATAAAGTATTTTTATTAATTAATCTGTTGACTTTTATTAAAACTGATCTTTCATCTCACGCGTGATAAATATTTCATCTAACATGAACAAAAAGTTATTATCAATCTTATAGAGCAAGGCTTCTTGAAGTGGTGGGCAAAGGCTTCCTAGGAAACCATGACCTTCCCATAAAGGGGGCCGTGAAGAGCCGCAAACGTAATAAATATAATATCATTAAATAAGTTTAAAATATACACTTGCTTAATAATTTAATGTGGTATTCCTATGTTCTATTATCATTAAAACTGACTATCATTGTTTGAATTGCTTACATTTCATTCATTCATTAAACAATTTAAGAAAATCAATTTAAATAATTATAAATAAATAATTCAGATCATTAAAATATTTAAAAGTAATTGCTGTTACCAATAACAGATTTTTATAAAACTAGGGGTAAGAATGATAAGTAATAATATTACTATATAGTATGGAAACAATATATTAATTTAATAATACAAAATGTATGTACATTATATAATTTTTTAAATTAACTAGAATAATTTTCATTTATACTTTCTTCTTGATTATCAGCTGAATTTTCTTTTTGTTTCTTTACCAACTCTACAAGGTATTTATAACGAAGTACACATTCTTCCTGCAACACAAAAACATCATGGATATTACACATAGGCAAAGCAAGCGCGGCAGGCGCTTGCTTTGCCTATCCTAGGTACTACGGCAGGTAGTACCTAGGATCAGGTGAATGCAAGTAGCATAGACACCGACTTTTCATTTTACCTGACGTTGGGGAAATTTTCATAAGTTTTGGGAGGGGTAAAAATTTCCTTAAAAAAATGAGTGATATCCAACTTTTGTAATAACAATCCAATGATCACATTGAAATTAAAAAAAAGAAATAAACTTATCGCCCATGCTTATCTTGCCATGCTCTTTATCTTTAATTTAAAACAAACTAGAGTAAAGCTACACTGGGGGTTAAGCCCCTCTGGTATTACAATTAGGGGGGCAATAAATACAACCATTTTTGTCTTTTATCACCGGGCAGAAGAATACAATTCTTTAAAAAAAAAATCGAGAAAATGACCCTTGATTTTGCATTCACAAGATAATTCTACCCCCCCCCCTCTAAATAAAAATAATTTTTAATATCACATTAAAATATTTTTGACTAATTTTAAATTTTAGCTATTCATTTTTGCATTCGTTTTGGCAAAACACTTTCTTATTCTTTCACACTCTTATTTGCTTTTGGTATAAGTACTTTTGTTAAGTTCTAATTAAGACTAAACAACTAACCAAATGCAAAATATTTAAAATTAAGTTAGTACCTTGGTCTTATCAGGAACACATTTTGCTATTTTATCCCATCGATCTACTGTGGCACCTTTTGGATACTTTGCTAACGCATTTTCCAATGCCTTTTGTTGTAACTGACTCCAAGAAATATCTTTTGCCATATCTTGTTTATCTTCCATGTTTAATTTTCCACCTTTGGTTTTTACTTTTTTAGGTGGATCTGCTTGTTGTGATATTTCTGTTTCAACTACCGGCTCAGGTAGACGATAACAATTTTCTTTCATTTTTGCTGCAATATGAGTAACTTCTGGGACTGATCTATAAAAAAAATCAAACTTTATTTAATGATATTGATTGAAGAATTGTGTATAAACAGCAATGTGTAGTGCATATACGGGGTGACCCATTTTAAGTGCACACCTCTGATAACTTTTAACCCCTTACGCACGTTTTTTTCTTTCGATATAACAATGGTGAAATGATATCAAAAAATTTTTCAAATAAAAGTTGCACGGTTTGGAGGAGGACATAGACGTACTTGGATGAAATATTTTTAGGTGGTGTTTTCGAGGTCATATGAAAATCAACATCATTTTTAGGGTTCCGTAGAAAACTAGGAACCCTTATAGTTTCTCCATGTCCGTCCGTCCGTCCGTCTTCAAAAATTTTGAGATAATAAGATGAAATTTGGTATACGGTCGTAGATTAATGACCCAAAAACAGAAATGATAAGATTTTTGTAAAAAAATAATTTAAGGCCCCCTTTCCATAAAATAAAAAGTGTTTTCAAAATAAATTTCACCTACCCCATTGAATGGGGTGTTATTAGAAAGGTCTCCTAAAATGCAACAAAAAATTTATCAGAACTTTTTGATTTTAACCCTTTAATCACGATGTATTTGCTCTCCAAAGTCGATAAAAAAGCGCCCCACCCCCCTCTATTTTCTAAACTATCAATTTAAAAAATCTGAAAAAATTCCAGAATGTAGCTTTTAATTAGTACTTTCACTGAAAATTATAACAAACATTGTCAAAAATATTTTGGACCCCCCTATCATAGATTGAAAAGTGAAGTCGCATTTTTTTCATTTACCCCATTGAGTGGGGTGTCATTTGATAGGTCTCTTAAAATGCAATAATAAAAGCCAGATGACTTTTTGATTTTAACCCTTCGGTCACGAAAATTTTGAAAAAACTCTTTTTATAAATCGTAGTGAGAATGAACCCTATCATGTGCATGCCCAACAAACACTTGCCCGTTTTATTTTAAATAGGAACCTATAGTTTTTATCAAGTAAGTTTATTTTACGTGAAAAAACACGAATCTTTCATTGAAAACTTTTTTTAAGAATTAAACCTTTCCAAGATAATAAAATAATTCAAGATTTTTAACTTCCAATATTTTTTTACTCAGAAACTATCAGGTTTAGAGAAAAAATACAAAAAATATTTATTTTGGTCTCATAAAACTATAATAATTATTCTAAATTTTTTTATCATTTATTAATTTTTTTTTGCTTAAATAAAATAAATCGAATAAGTTTGAAAATTAAAAAAAAAATTTTTCAAGTCTTATTAGATCACATTTATTTTTGAAAATAAGTTAAAGTACTAAATACTAATGATATCTATAAAGTATTTTATTACAAATATTTATGTAGGCAATGAAAAACAAAAATTGTTAAACAAAAATCACAATAACAACAAACAAAATAACAAATGAATATTTAAAAACAATAAACTATTGCAAAAATTGATTTATTAATTTTTTTCGATAATAAATATGACATATGACATATCGTTGTAAAGTAGAGTAAATAACACATTCAAATATGCTATAGCCAACTTAGTGACCCATAAGAAAAACTAAAGTTAGGGCTTGGAACTCGTAAACTAAAAGTGATATAAATATTATAAATACACCAATCAATTTTACATAAAAAGTGTTTTAAGAAACCGCAAACAAAAAGTATGTACCTATTTACTTTGATAGAAAAAGTTATAACCATTTAAAGAAATTCCGAATTTTAAGTTTTTTGGGTGTGCCGCCTAAACCATAAAATTATTAATATTTTTTGATGCAGTAATACTCACCCCTTTCTAACAAATAATTCATCTCATTTAACCACATCTGTATCTCTTACCGTTTAGGATATCCCCATGCATTTCACACTTATCTTGGGCACCCATATATGAAATCTTTATTGTCTATGAATGTCAATACGTCATAATTTTTTTGATATAGGCAATACTCTTTACAGTTGTGTTATTTAAGTAAAAATCTTTATTGCTAATTTTGTCAATAGGCCATAATTTTTTTGATATAGGCAATACTCTTTACAGTTGTGTTATTTATTCTGTATTTTCAGTCCCGGGCTAAATATTTCACCGCATAAAATTTCGTTACATTACTAATTTCATTTCCGTTACATTACTGATTTCATTTCCGTTACATTACTCAATTTTTACCCTCAACGTCCCTAAAGAAGTATAACTTAAAAAAAATAATTAAAAAACAAATGCTTTAACCACTTAATATAGATAATCGTGTATTATAGTAACAAGCGTATAATATAGACGTACATTTTTAAGTGGCTGATTTTCGATTGTTTTAGATTTTTTAATTTGTTTACATGTAAGAATTCTATTTTTGCCTGCCAGATCTTGTTAAATGATTAAATTCTCTGTCCAATGAAATGATTAAGGTTGATTTTAAATAATATTGTCAGAGTTTTCTTACATCAAAACATGAATGATGTACCATATATACCGACTTAACTCTATTTATGTATGTACCTATTCATTATTTCTGCTATCCGTTCCCATCTTTCACTTGTACCTGGTGGATATTTTTTTACTAAATGAACCAGTTCAGCTAAATCATCATCTGTCCAAAGTCCTCCACTTATCAATGGAAGTTTTATTTTAACTGGAGTAACAGGGCCTTCAACAGGATCCAATATGCATGAAATGTCACTGTTAGTTCTTTCTGGAAGTACAAACATCTGCTTCCGACGTTTACGCAATTCTTTATCTCTTTTTTGTTTCTCTTCTTCTTCAATTTGTCTTTGTTTTTCGTCTTCTACCCTATTTGAAAAAACAATGAGTGTGTACTTATGTACACGCGTTAGAAGTTATACTTCTTTGGCATGATTGAAAAATGATTATTAATAATCTCAATTTTAACTTGATTAAATGAATAAAATAATGTAATGCATATAAATTTATAAACAACACTAATATTTTATTTAATAATTCGTAACATTATTTCACTATACTATTTAATCAAATTAAAATTTAATTGGATATTATTTCAAAATCCATATTTATAAATCGTGAAATTTGAATAAAGTTATTTTTTTATATAGGCAATACTCTTTACAGTTGTGTTATTTATTCTGTATTTTCAGTCCCGGGCTGGATATTTCACCGCATAAAATTTCGTTACATTTTCGTTACATTACTAATTTCATTTCCGTTACATTACTGATTTCATTTCCATTACATTACTCAATTTTTACCCTCAACGTCCCTAAAGAAGTATAACTTCAAAAAATATATTTTGTGGAATGTCAAAAGATATTTTAATTAAAATATGAGTCACTCATTAAATTGAAAGCAAATAATCTTGATTTAGTCCCCTTGTCAAAAGGAATGATTGTCAAGTATATCAAATATGAAATAACATCAATTACTAACTCCTTTTTTATTTGTTCCTTCCTTTGTTTCTCTTCATCAATATATGTTTGCACAGCACGAATTGCTGAAGGAATGCCTGTAATTGTTTTCCAAATTAATTTAGGAATTTGTATAGGCAATGTATCTGTTAAACGTGGAACTGGAATTTGTTCAATGATATCTTCAAGTGTAATCGTAGTCTTTCCTAATTTATTTGCTTTCTTTTGTTGCTTCTTCAGTTTTGATTCTAATAATTGTTCCTAGAAAGTTTAAAGTCATATATATGTCACAGCCAAATTGTAAATTTAGCCGCTTTACAGGGCAATCTTTGGGGTGAAATAAGCAGGTTAGTATCTCTGTTAGGTTAAAGCGGGAATTCAATCTCTGCCTTGGTTAGGACAATCTAATGGGGCGAAAGGGGATTAATATAGTATAAAAATGGAGATCCAATTTCCGCTGCAATGAACTGTTTTTAATAACCAATATTGAATACCCGTTTTTATACTATATTAATCTCCTTTTGCCTCAATAGATTGCCCTAACCAAGGCGGAGATTGAATCCCCGCTTTTAAACTAAACTATTCTACAAAACGGTTAGCCGCTTTGTCAAGCGGCTATATTTACAATCCGGCTGTGACAAATATATATATATATATATATATATATATATACACTACCGCTCAAAAGTATTTGCCAACCCACAATTTTAAAGATTTTTTCAAAACAGACTAATAATTTTTGTTCCTTTGTATAATACTATACTCCTAATCTCATTTCTTATTATTTCTACCAATTATGACATTTAAAAATGTTTGTCAAATATTTTAAGGCTATAAAACGAAAAAATGGGATTTCTTACGTATAGTCCATATAAGGATTTCAATAAGTTTCTAGCTACTCTAAGTGGATCTGAAGTTTCAAAATAATATTTTTATAGTCTACTGGGTTCACTTAATAAATTATATTACATTCTTACTCCTTAAATTGAATATTCTATAAATGCAAGCATCTTCAGTTGTAAAGTGTGAATTTTTGTGGTATCCATTGCAAATTTTGTATTTTTATCTCGAAAATGCCAAAACGAAAGGAGTTATCTATTGGGATCCACTTAAGGATCATCAGTTTTCATAAAATTGGTAAAAGTAATAATGAAATTGCAAAAAAATTGAAGATTCCAAGACGAACAGTTGATTATAATGTGAATAAATTTAAAAACACGGGGCATACGAACAATAATCGTTGTTCTAGACGTCCAAAAGCAGCATCTTCTGCATAGGATCAATGAACCAAAACTACAAGCAAGTGAAATAAACTCATACCAGCTCCAGAAATAAACTCCCAAATAAATTACAATCGCCTAAATGGAGTACGAGTAACCACGGTAAAAAGAAGGTTTCAAAAAAGTGGATTCCATGGAAGAGTGGCTATGAGGAAACCTCTACTTTGAGTGGCAAACAAGAAAAAACGTTTTAAATGAGCAAAATAACATGAAACATGGACAATTGAACAGTAGCAAAAAGTGTTCAGGAGTAATAAGTCGAAATATGAAGTGTTCGGTTCAAAAAGAAGTGTGTTTATCAGGAGGCCAATTGAAAAAAAAGAATCTGGGCAACTAATTGCCCCAATAATTAAATACGGGGGAGGTTCTATCACGGTTTGTGGGCATTTTGGAAGATCTCATGTAAGGGATCTTCCAAATATTAGTCGAAGTTTAAGAAAATAAGGTTACAAGAAATTCTAAAAAACAATTTGTTAGGCTCTTAAACACAAATAAGTGGTCGTAGATTTGTGTTTTAGCAAGATAGTGATCCGAAACACTTGTCTAAGTTACATAAAAAATATTTAGAACAACTTAATAAAGAAAAAAAAAGAAAAATTATGACTTGACCTGCCCCATCTTCTGATCTCAATTCAATTGAGCTCCTGTGGGATGAGCTGAATAAAAAGTTCCGGAAATCATGTCCCACATTTGCTACAGTTCTATGGAACAAATTACAGGAACAATGGGGAAAAATTACACCAGAAACTCTCAATAAATTAATTGGAAGAATGCCACGATTGTGCAATGAAAAAATCAAAAATAAAGGTGGACGTAAAGATGAGTGTAATGTGTAAAGATAAATATTAATATTTAATAAATTTTATGTAAAATAGTTTTAAGAATTATAATCAAACATTTTTACATCAATTTTGATTTATTTTTTTCAATATCATTTACATGCTTCATTAAAATGATATTTTAAAATAGGTTGGCAAATACTTTTGAGCGGTAGTGTATATAGTAGTTTATTTGGTCAATGATGAAGGAAAATTAAATGTGTTTTACTAGAAACAGGTGACTAGAGGGTAATTGTTTCTTATAAAGTGGAACAACTTCTACTTGACGGATTTTATTGGAATAAACTTTAAAAGATTCACTACAACATACAGATTATCAAAATTTAGGTAGCGTTTCATGATAGTTCACTGTTAATTAAAAAATAATAAAAATTTAAAGCTATTGACAGTGCAAAATAGACGCCATGTTTTAATTGTCCTTGGTTGGTGCAATCTATTGTGTTAAAATAATTTAGGATGGTTTTTCAATTAGGTTAAAAACGCGAATTTAATCTCCGCCCGAATGAACTGTTATTTTTAATTATTTTTATTTTATTAAAAACAAATTCTATATCATTTGTACTACATACAACGCATGTCTTAGTGGTAAAAATTTTAAATGAAAAACGATACACTGTATAAGAAACATTTACCCATAATTTTAAGTCAAGCCCCGGGATATCTAAAACTTGAATAGTTTTAGATATTGTAGAATACAGTAGAAACTGGTTATAACGACATCGAAGGGACCGTAATTTTAGGTCGTTATAAGCTATAACGATTTTTTAAGGTAATTTATCGGAAAAACTAAAAACTTCATGAATATGCTGAAATTTTGTGAAATTCACCGTCTGTGAGCGAAGATATCGTCAAAATAAAATCATAATTTTAAGCAGAGAATAATAAAATATAAAAAAATATAAAACATGAACGAAATATACGGTATACAGAAGCAACACTCAATGTTATTTTACTGGAAACATAGTTTGACATTATGAGGTGATTCTGATTGGTTACTCTTCATCGGTACCGGATTTACCAATAAACAAAAGAAGCAACTGCTTAGGGCACCCGCATTTTGGGGGCACCATAAAAGTGGTTTGTGGGGGCATGAGCGTAAAATAGAAGTAAATTGTGAGAAATGTGAATGAAAATTTTGGCGACGACAAAACAATAAAAAAATAAAAATAAATAAAAAAAGGTCATCAGGATTTTGGCGACGACTAAAAAAAAGGTCGTCAAAATTACAAAAAGGGGGCCTTTTCATGATTTGTGCTTAGGGCAACACATAGGGTAAATCCGGTACTGCTCTTCACCAATCATGTACTGTATACGAAATATGTTACATCTGTTTTCTGTTTATTTGCTTATCTATGAATTAAACCTAATTTACAAAACATGATGAATTATGTATTATGTCAAACAATATTTTTTATTGTAAAAAAAATTAAATGCATCACAAATTATATCAGACACAATAAAACATTTAAATAACACATGTGCAAAGAGTATTGCCTATATAAAAATACTATATTTAAAAAAAAAATTAACAAACCGATAAAATTCTCCGAAAATATTGTAAACAGAAAGTCGTTAAAAGTGGTATTTCATTGTAAGCGATGTCGTTGTAAACGGTATATTATAACAGGCAATTATATGGGATTCAGCCGGGACTTTTATTCTGAGTCGTTACGAGCCGGTACGTCGTATTAACCGATGTCGTTATAACCGGTTTCTACTGTATATTTTTTTCTTGTTTATCAGTTGTTTATATTAAAATAATCTAATAAAGACACTATACTCATTGAATCTATATACAATTAATGAATTTTGAAAATCCTTATTGTGTTTCATAATACAATTAAATTCAATTTATCTATTATAAATATGATTCTTACAGCTGTAAATTTCTTTTCTACATAAGACGCCCATCCTACTGCATACTGTCCAATAGATATTAAAATTACTAAAATAGTCGTCATCTCTATAAGACCCATTTTTCTATAATGTCGATAATAATAAACTGCTGATCGCCAGTTTGGCAATCCATTTCGTAAAACATTATCATAATGTTCTCTTTTCCCAGGATCTTTAAGTACATCATATATAGAAACTAACTGTCGGAACTGCTGATCAGCATCTGGTGAATCATTTTTATCTGGATGAAGTACTAATGA
This sequence comes from Sialis lutaria, assembly GCA_949319165.1. Lineage (NCBI taxonomy): Eukaryota > Metazoa > Arthropoda > Insecta > Megaloptera > Sialidae > Sialis > Sialis lutaria. Next base: position 10,098,727 of record OX439232.1, on the reverse strand, counting down.
TAAAGCTCTAAAAGCTTTACGAATTGCAGTTGCGTTGGCATCCTTTTATTAAAAAATGTTAATGTTATCAATTTATTTTATAATATTTCAATTACATACCTCAGGTACGTTTAGAACTGTATAAAAGTTTTTATTTATTTCTTCAACTAAATCGAAAATTTCTAATTCATCGTTATCCCATCCTTTAATAATTGTAAAAAACATAAAATTAATTAATATTAATGAAAAATACTTTTGCAACATTGAAAATAAATATTTGACTATATTATTTTTGGTTATGTATCTGTCATCTGTCAACGTGTATTGCTGTGGTGTATTGGGCAGCGGGTTGGCTACGGGGATGACTCTGGTGGTGGAATTGGAAACTCAGTTTGATTGTACTCACCGCTTGATTTACCAACGTTGTTGGTAATTGAATCGCTTGAATTGACGGCGTTGAGAGGGGCCCCCACCACCGTGCCGACCTTAACGTTGATTGGTGAATTTAAATTTCGCGCAGAAATACAAATCACGGTTGTATTATGGAGGGGATTGGAGAAGGTTGGTAAATCGCGCGTTTGGCCCGCCGGTAAATCAAAGGTTGGTAAATCAAGCGATGACATATGTAGACGCTAGTGATGTAACGAATGTATGATTTTAAACATTCGCGAATGCGAATGCGGATGCGAATATTAGCTGTCGATATTTGCGAATACGAATGCGAATGCGAATATTGACTTTGTTGAAAAAAAACTAAAAAAAATAAACTGCCTTGGCAGGCACGAGACTTTTTTATACATCATGACACCGAAGTATTAATATGTGATTACTTTTATAATTTAATATTTGATTTTAAAATTTTTTACTTGCAAAATGATTTTCAGTGAATGAAATTGATACATTGTATTTAATATTGACATTAAAATATTAAATGAAATCAATTAAGATTAGTAATTATTGTATTAAGGTAGTTGGTCCGTAAACATGTTTTCGTCAGATTTTGTTTAAATTGCACAGGAATATTCCCTAGATTAATATCTGAAAAATAGCCCATTTTTATTAAAATTGACCATCTCAAAGTCATGAAAAACGATCTCAAAGTTTATATTTTTAACACAGCTTACATGGATTAACCGTACACCAACGTAACGTTCCATTAGATAAAATTTAAACGTAGCGTCAGATTTTCATAAAAAACTGGCATGTTGTATATTTATATGAAAGAAAACAGTATACAAAAAATTGGAATTATTGACCATCCCGTTATTAAGATTTAACCAGATTTAACTACCAAACCATCACATAAATTACAGTATTGTTGACAATGTGGCAACAACGTATTCATTTGATTATAGTAAAAAATACACGAAATAATGAAATAATTTTTTACAAAATATGATAAGTGGATTGAAGGGAATTATAATCGATTTTATTAATTATTAATATATTCTGTGGTAGTTTAGATGATAAAATATAATCATTTGACAAGTAGTTAATAGTAGATAATGTACAGCGTTGCCATGATCATTTCTCTAAATTAAAAATATGTACTCATGGCCTAATGTGATCACATTATGATGGACCAACTACCTTAACTATTTATTTTGCTAGATTTCAATTTTGACACTTCCAATAATAAATGCCAAAATTTTCATAGATAACTAGATTTTTTGTATTATTCAAATCATTTTTAAATTAAAACCATTAAAACTAAAATTATTATTTTTTTTGGTTAATTCATAAGATACAAAAAAAATAGAACATAAATTATAGAAAATAATATTCTCTACAACTTGTATCTCAAACATGTTTTTTTCTAATACCTATAACCGTTTAAAAAATAAATCGAAAAAATTAAATTTTGTAGAAAATCAATTATTTCCTAAAAACAATTTGGGGGGGGGGGTAGATAGAACATAAATTATAGATAAATACCCTCTACAACTTTGACCTAAACATTTTTTTCTAATGTGCACCGTTTATACATCATGACACCGAAGTATTAATATGTGATTGCTTTTATAATTTAATATTTGATTTTAAAATTTTTTACTTACAAAATGATTTTCACTGAATGAAATTGATACATTGTATTTAATATTGACATTAAATATTAAACGAAATCAATTAAGAATAGTGATTATTGTATTAACTATTTATTTTGCTAGAATTCAATTATGACACTTTTAATAATAAATGCCAAAATTTTCATAGATAACTAGATTTTTTGTATTATACAAATCATTTTTAAATTAAAACCATTAAAACTAAAATAATTCTTTTTTTGGTTAATTCATAAGATACAACAAAAAAATAGAACGTAAATTATAGAAAATAATATTCTCTACAACTTGTATCTCAAACATTTTTTTCTAATACCTATAACCGTTTAAAAAGTAAAAATAAATCGAAAAAATGAAATTTTTTAGAAAATCAATTATTTCCTAAAAACAAATTTTTTTTTGGGGGGGGGGGGGGTAATGGATAGAACATAAATTATAGATAAATGACCTCTACAACTTTGATCTAAAACCTTTTTTTTCTAATGTGCACCGTTTATACATCATGACACCGAGTATTAATATGTGATTACTTTTATAATTTAATATTTGATTTTAAAATTTTTTACTTACAAAATGATTTTCAATGAATGAAATTGATACATTGTATTTAATATTGACATTAAATATTAAATGAAATCAATTAAGATTAGTGATTATTGTATTAACAAGTATTTATTTTGCTAGATTTCAATTTTGACAGTTCTAAAAATAAATTCCAAAATTTTCATAGACAACTAGATTTTTTGTATTATGATATCATTTTTAACTTAAAACTAAAATTATTCTTTTTTTGGTCAATTCATAAGATACAAAAAAAAGAATAGAACATAAATTATAGAAAATAGTATTCTCTACAACTTGTATCTCAAACATTTTTTTCTAATACCTGCCGTTTAAAAAATAAATCGAAAAAATTAAATTTTTTAGAAAATCTTTTATTTCCTAAAAAAAATTTTGGGGGGGAAAAAGAATAGAACATAAATTATAGATAAAAGTCCCCTCTACAACTTTAATCTGAAATATTTTTTTGTACTGCGCACCGTTTCAAAAATAATTCGAAAAGTTCAAAAATTGACACCAGTAAACATCCGTTTCCGGTTTAGTGATGGTTTTCAAAAATAGGAGGTGCACATCTAGAGTATACAAGAACCTTAAGTTTAAAATTTCACGTTCGTAAGTATTACAGTTTTGGCTGTAGAGCGTTCACAGACACACACACACACAGACAGACAGACACACACACAGACGTCATTGAGTTAATGGTTGTATATGATTCAGGGACCCTCAAAACGTGTAATTCCGTTAAAATCTCGAGTTCGATTTTTTTCGTGATCACTATACTTTATTTATACATTACATTTCATGTGTGTATAAAAAAGTAAAAAGGTCTTATGATTAAAAAACGATATTTTTATTTGGTAATACATCATAATATATTCACAAAAATATTCGCAACTTTACCTGCGAATGCGAATACGAATGCGAATGTTTAAAAATGTACAAATGCGAATGCGAATACGAATACGAATGTTTAAAAATGTGCGAATATTCGCGAATGCGTTTGCGAATGCGAATATTCGTTACATCACTAGTAGACGCACAACTTTTCATGAGGCGTAGGCGCACACTACAGACTAAACTATCGGCCGATAGTTTAGTTGAGGTAGGTGCGCACGGTGCGCACACTGGCGGGTATTCAGTGATTGACTTATTAGAATTTTTGTTCTAATAATTAAAAAAAAAATGATTATTTCCTTCCAAAATTTTTTGTTTGAAAAATGATTAGAAGAAAAACTATAGATAATAATATTCTCTACAACTTGTATCTCAAACATTTTTTTTTCTAATACCTACCGTTTAAAAAATAAATAGAAATTTTTTTTTTACTTTTTTATACATACATGAAATGTAATGTATAAATAAAGTATAGTGATCACGAAAAAAATCGAACTCGAGATTTTAACGGAATTACACGTTTTGAGGGTCCCTGAATCATATACAACCATTAACTCAATGACGTCTGTGTGTGTGTCTGTCTGTCTGTGTGTGTGTGTGTCTGTGAACGCTCTACAGCCAAAACTGTAATACTTACGAACGTGAAATTTTAAACTTAAGGTTCTTGTATACTCTAGATGTGCACCTCCTATTTTTGAAAACCATCACTAAACCGGAAACGGATGTTTACTGGTGTCAATTTTTGAACTTTTCGAATTATTTTTGAAACGGTGCGCAGTACAAAAAAATATTTCAGATTAAAGTTGTAGAGGGGACTTTTATCTATAATTTATGTTCTATTCTTTTTCCCCCCCAAAATTTTTTTTAGGAAATAAAAGATTTTCTAAAAAATTTAATTTTTTCGATTTATTTTTTAAACGGCAGGTATTAGAAAAAAATGTTTGAGATACAAGTTGTAGAGAATACTATTTTCTATAATTTATGTTCTATTCTTTTTTTTGTATCTTATGAATTGACCAAAAAAAGAATAATTTTAGTTTTAAGTTAAAAATGATATCATAATACAAAAAATCTAGTTGTCTATGAAAATTTTGGAATTTATTTTTAGAACTGTCAAAATTGAAATCTAGCAAAATAAATACTTGTTAATACAATAATCACTAATCTTAATTGATTTCATTTAATATTTAATGTCAATATTAAATACAATGTATCAATTTCATTCATTGAAAATCATTTTGTAAGTAAAAAATTTTAAAATCAAATATTAAATTATAAAAGTAATCACATATTAATACTCGGTGTCATGATGTATAAACGGTGCACATTAGAAAAAAAAGGTTTTAGATCAAAGTTGTAGAGGTCATTTATCTATAATTTATGTTCTATCCATTACCCCCCCCCCCCCCCCCAAAAAAAAATTGTTTTTAGGAAATAATTGATTTTCTAAAAAATTTCATTTTTTCGATTTATTTTTACTTTTTAAACGGTTATAGGTATTAGAAAAAAATGTTTGAGATACAAGTTGTAGAGAATATTATTTTCTATAATTTACGTTCTATTTTTTTGTTGTATCTTATGAATTAACCAAAAAAAGAATTATTTTAGTTTTAATGGTTTTAATTTAAAAATGATTTGTATAATACAAAAAATCTAGTTATCTATGAAAATTTTGGCATTTATTATTAAAAGTGTCATAATTGAATTCTAGCAAAATAAATAGTTAATACAATAATCACTATTCTTAATTGATTTCGTTTAATATTTAATGTCAATATTAAATACAATGTATCAATTTCATTCAGTGAAAATCATTTTGTAAGTAAAAAATTTTAAAATCAAATATTAAATTATAAAAGCAATCACATATTAATACTTCGGTGTCATGATGTATAAAAAAGTCTCGTGCCTGCCAAGGCAGTTTATTTTTTTAGAAAATCGATTATTTCCTAAAAATAAATTTTGGGGGAGAAAATGGATAGAACATAAATTATAGATAAAAGTACCTTCTACAACTTTGATCTAAAACATTTTTTTCTACTGTGCACCGTTTCAAAAATAATTCGAAAAATTCAAAAATTTCTCTAGTAAACATCCGTTTCCGGTTTTATGCAACCGCGCTAGCCCCGGCAGACGTAGGTTTTCATACTTTGCTATCATTAAATAAACGATATAAAAAAAAATTAGCTTTGTAACGAGCACCTTAGTCGAGGTGGCGATCAGCTCTCCGACTTTTATATTTTAACATAATATTAATGCAATTTAATATAAGATTTGAAAATATTAATTTATAGTAGAAAATGTAGTTTTTCCTATATTGATATTTTAGACATTTTTTATATTTCTAAATATTACATTAAATATTAAATAAACGCCACTAGCTTTTTTTGTCACACGAATTTGTGAAAAATAACTTATTTTTTACTTTTTAGTGCATATGTAGGTTTATTATATTTAAAAGCTTGTTTTTTCAATTTTTTTTTACAATATCTTCTGTCTTCTTTCCAATTCATTTTACGATAAAAACTACTATTCGGCGCCATTTTTTCAATATGGCGGCGCGAGCGGCAAAGGTACGAGGTGGCAAAGTTGAAATTCGGAAAGAGCACATTGAAATCTATAAAATTACCAATTTTCAGAACTCCCGGAAAACTTTCCAGGTAAAACTACCAAATGATTTATTTAGTGAAAACAATTTTGAAAAACAGAGGTAATCAATATTTTTATTAAAGTTGGCTTCCAGAACATCGTGATACGCAAAACACGTGTATGTGTAGATTGTAGATGAATAATAGCTGCGCTCGTACGCCAAAACTATTAATTTAACAAAAAAAAATTGTAATTACATAAATTGTAGGAAATTTTCTCTAGTTTAATTTGGTATCGAATTAGTCCACGGTATTTAGATTAAAATTTGCCAAATAGAAGAAAAAAATCATAAAGTTTTAATATTTTGTACACGTACTCTCAGAAGGGTTCGGAATAAGAGCCCGAAAAGTTCCCACCTAAATCGTGAATGGAACATCCCCTTTTACGTGAAAAACTACCCCTAGAGTGAATTTTATTCCAGTTTTTCCCATTTTTCATCCGAACTACCGCTCGGAGAAAAAAATATTATAGGAATTAAAGATTAAACATGAAATTTTACGTAAAAAATGTCATATGCACTATTCGGCTAATCCTCAGCCTACTCTCGCATTCAATGCTCAAAGTGAAGGGTAGTTTTTGGAGCGCAAGGAAAAATCGGTATGACAAGATTTTTCACCGTAAATATTTCCATAACGGTTAATTTTACCAAAAAGTTGATAAGGATAAAAATTGTAGAACTGAATCTCCTCTATAAGATCTAAATATCAGAATTTTGTTTCAAACGTTTTTTTATTGATTTTTTACCTTTTTACACAAACGTAAATTACATTATTTTGAGATATTTTCCATAGAACCCATTGAGACAACATTTTCGCGCGTTTTTTTTAGTGATTTACCATCGTAAGTCTATTCTACTAAAGTCTTGTATATTTTTGCAAATTTATTCCTGTTTTTGGTGTAGAAGTAGCTTTAAGTATGAACTACTTGTTTATTCGTTCAGAATTTAATTATTTTATACAGAATATCCGTTAAAAGGACTTAAGGGACAAGCACATACACACACACATTGGAAACATAGTTTTTTTAAATATAAATTCGAGTTGTCCCACTTTTTTTATTATAAAATTATATTCGTGTAAAATTATGGTATATGCATTTGTGAAAAAAGGGAAAAATCAATAAAAAAACGTTCGAAAAAAAATTGTGTTACATGAATCTCATAGAGGAGATTCAGTTCTATAATTTTCATTGTAATCATTTTTTTGGTAAAATTAGCCATTATGGAAATATTTACGGTGTAAAATCTCGTTATACCGATTTTTCGTTGCGTTCCAAAAACTACTCTTTACTTTGAGCATCGAACGCGATAGTAGGCTGAAGATTAGCCGAATAGTGCACATGACATTTTTTACGTGTAATTTAATCAGGTATATTTAATTCTTATTATATATTTTTCTCAAAACGACGGTTCGAAAACAAAATACTGTATAAGATTTTACGAAAGGAAATATTTTTAAATCCATAAAAAAATAGTTCGTTTCATAAGTTGGTTGTCCAATAGAAACACGCCGCCATTTTATTAAAACATATATGCAGTTTGTCGACAACATTACTATTGAGTATTACACTAAAGCAAATCTTAACAGACAGTTCTCATAGGTGCTACAAAATTTGGTTAAAAAAAATGTGGAACATTTTGATATTTATTTTCAACGCAGAGGCACAATTTATAACTTCCATCCTCAAAATTTTATATCACAACTGCCAAATGGGTTGTAGGAAACGATACAAATGTGTTAAAATTAGGTTGCGCTGCTGAACTATATGTTTCAAATACCATACAGAAGGTTGCCTTAATTCACCAACTGAAGAGGAATTAATTCAAGAAGCCACCACTGACTAATAAAAATGTACAAGACTTATGTGGAATAGACTTACGAAGGTCAGCCACTAATTGAAAAATGCGCGAAAAGCTTAACTCAATGGGTTCTATGGAAAATATCTCAAAATAATGTAATTTACGTTTGTGTAAAAAGGTAAAAAATCAATAAAAAAACGTTTGAAACAAAATTCTGATATTTAGATCTTATAGAGGAGATTCAGTTCTACAATTTTTATCCTTATCAACTTTTTGGTAAAATTAACCGTTATGGAAATATTTACGGTGAAAAATCTTGTCATACCGATTTTTCCTTGCGCTCCAAAAACTACCCTTCACTTGAGCATTGAATGCGAGAGTAGGCTGAGGATAAGCCGAATAGTGCATATGCCATTTATTACGTAAAATTTAATGTTTAATCTTTAATTCCTATAATATTTCTTTCTCCGAGCGGTAGTTCGGATGAAAAATGGGAAAAACTGGAATAAAATTCACTCCAGGGGTAGTTTTTCACGTAAAAAGGGATGTTCCATCCACGATTTAGGTGGGAACTTTTCGGGCTCTTATTCCGAACCCTTCTGAGAGTACGTGTACAAAATATTAAAACTTTTTGATTTTCTTCTTCTTAAATATCTAATTTACTTGGACTAAATGTTTTTATCGTAAGATGATTTGGAAAGGAGATATTGTCAAAAAACTACTATGAGGCCCCATTTTTCCAATATGGCGGCGTGAGCGGCAAAGATACGAGGTGGCAAAGTTGAAAATCGGAAAGAGCACATCGATATCTATAAAATTACCAAGTTTCAAAACTGCCGGAAAACTTTCCAGGTAAAACTACCAAATGACTGTACTATATACTTTTTTAGCAAATATTTTTTTATTTTTACTGTTGCGCCTTTTGACTGTCGTTTATAAGGGTTCCGTAGAAAACTAAGAACTGTAAGAACCCTTATAGTTTCTCCATGTCCGTCCGTACATCCATCCTGAAAAATTTTGACATAATAAAATGAAATTTGGTATACGGTCGTAGAATGACAACCCAAAAACAGAAATGATAAGATTTTTGAAAAAATGAAGTGTTTTAAATTTTTTTTTCACCTACCCCATTGAGTGGGGTGTAGTTAGAAAGGTCTCCTACAATGCAACAAAAAATGTAACAGAACCTTTTGATTTTAACACTTCAATAACGATGTATTTTCTCTCCAAAGTCATTATAAAAGCCCCCCCCCTATATTTTCTAAACAATCAATTAAAAAAATCTGAAAAAATTCCAAAATGTAGATTTTAATTAGTACTTTCACTGAAAATTATAACGATTAATATTATAGACTGAAATATTATAGACTGAAATATAATAATATACCGGGTGGTCTATTTAAATTGAGACAAGTAAATATCTCGAAAATTAAGATTTTTCAGGGAAAATGTTTGGTACAAAAGTTTCAGGGTTCGAAGGGGGAAAACCAACGGAGGTAAAAATTTTGACTTTGAGTGGAGGTTTTAAGGTCATTTTGGGGTCAACTTCATTTTACTTCCATGTTCGAAGAAATGGAAGTATTGTAATACCGTCAAAAAATCATGTCCGAAAAAAAAGCAGATTCTGATTGCACTAACTTCAAAACGTAAAGAAAAGTTAATTTCCGCATGGCGGCTGTGCGTGTGTCTGTGTGTCTGTGTGTGTGTCTGTGTGTGTGTCTGGATGTAGAATTTTCTTCCGTGTACGATAACTACTGTAGATATGCACCGATTTGAATTATTTTTGGGGAAAATGTTTGCCTCAGTGAGTACTCCAGACCTATTGATTTTGGTGCTAATCGGATTAGGAGTTTCCGAAATATTCGAAATTTTGTACCAATTATCGTCTAAAAAGTGAGTATTATCTCACCAATTTTGATAAGACTTGGTACACTTGTAGTTCAATCCAATCTAAGGGGCACTTATTTCATAAACGTGCCGAAAAAGCCACTGAAGGGGTGAAAACCACCCTCAAAATTTTAATTTTAAATACTATTAAATTCATGTTGCCATGGAAACAAACGCAGTTAAATTCAAATGTCAGATAATTATTATTCTACAAAAATGTGTATTATACAACTGACATTAGAATATTATAAAATAGACCGGGAGCCAGGCTACATTCCGTTTGAAAAACCGTTAGGATTCATAAGAGTTGGTGATTTACATTCAGAAAGATGTAAAGAATGAAATTCTGAAGGTTGCCGGAAAAAAAACTCGGAACTTTTTTTGATACGAGCATTATAACGGAGTCCTTCCAGTTATAAAAAAAATATATGTTGCACCATTTTTAATTTTGATGAAAGTTTAGTCACTTGTTATTATACGTATTAGTTAGCAAAAACTGTAATTAGAAAATTTTAAATGTTCACAGGTTGGAGGTGATGATCGTTTTACCCTCATAATATATGAAGATTTCATCGATTTTTAACGTTTTTTCGACTTGCTATAGCATGCGTTCTAATTAAACAATTATAATGAACTTGGGTCATTTGAAAGCTTAAAGAGTCTAGCTTCAAAATGCCTTAACTCAATTTTAAGTTTAGGTTATTTTCGTTGTAGATATTCGTAATAAAGGCTTTTCAATTTTATTTATGAAATTGTCATTTTATCTTTTTTTCAAAATTTTCAGTGGCTTTCTGGTTTAACCGAGAAAGCTGTAATTATGCGTAAGTTATGTCCACATATAGTACTCAATACCCACAAAAAATCAACTTGATTGATGCACATTTTCTATTAAAAAAATTAAGTTAAATATCATAAATATCACGGAAACACCAAAAACAGCTGTTTTCGAAGCAAATAAAAGTTATGTGGGGGGCAAGATAAATTGCTGAATTTTTTTTTACAAATGCTCTTAACAATTATCTAAAAAGGGCAATTTGATTCGTTTTGTTACTTTAATTTTTTTAGCTGCCAGAAATTTAAAAATAATCAAAAAAATGCAAAAACTCCAAAATTAGCTATTTTCAAAGTAAAAAAAATCTGTGAAGGGGGTGAGATTAAAATCTGATTTTTTTTCTAAAGATGCTTACAGTAGTAAGGTTCAAAGGCCAAGTGGTGTTTTTCTGATTTTTTAAAATTTTCTAGCCACTTAATGTCCTGCAATTAGACTAAAAAACATCAAAATCACGCATTAAAAATGAAAAATAAAATAAAAATCAACAATTTTAGTAACGCCAATGCAGCTGTATCGTGGACTTAAAAAAGTCATATAGGCGTCGCGCGACAACTTACGTCACTCAAAAGGGGCAGTAGCATCTGTAGAAAAAAACTTCCATTTTAATCTCACCCCCTTCATAGATTCATTTTACTTTGAAAATAGCTAATTCTGGAGTTTTTGCATTTTTTTGATTATTTTTGAATTTCTGGCAGCTAAAAAAATTAAAGTAACAAAACGAATCAAATTGCCCTTTTTAGATAATTGTTAAGAGCATTTGTAAAAAAAAATTCAGCAATTTATCTTGCCCCCCACATAACTTTTATTTGCTTCGAAAACAGCTGTTTTTGGTGTTTCCGTGATATTTGTGATATTTAACTTAATTTTTTTAATAGAAAATGTACATCAATCAAGTTGATTTTTTGTGGGTATTGAGTACTATATGTAAACATAACTTACGCATATTTACAGCTTTCTCGGTTAAACCAGAAAGCCACTGAAAATTTTGAAAAAAAGATAAAATGACAATTTCATAAATCAAATTGAAAAGCCTTTATTACGAATATCTACAACGAAAATAACCTAAACTTAAAATTGAGTTAAATCATTTTGAAGCTAGACTCTTTAGGCTTTCAAATGACCCCAAGTTTATTATAATTGTTTAATTAGAACGCATGCTGTAGCAAGTCGAAAAAACGTTAAAAATCGATGAAATCTTCATATCTTACGAGGGTAAAACGATCACCACCTCCAACCTGTGAACATTTAAAATTTTCTAATTACAGTTTTTGCTAACTAATACGTATAATAACAACTGACTAAACTTTCATCAAAATTAAAAATGGTGCAACATCTATTTTTTTTATAACTGGAAGGACTCCGTTATAATGCTCGTATCAAAAAAAGTTCCGAGTTTTTTTTCCGGCAACCTTCAGAATTTCATTCTTTACATCTTTCTGAATGTAAATCACCAACTCTTATGAATCCTAACGGTTTTTCAAACGGAATGTAGCCTGGCTCCCGGTCTAAAACTAATATTTATAATACAAAGGTGAGTTTAATATTAAAAATTATTGTAAAATATATTACAGAACATGGAAGTCTTGTATGGTTCTCCATACCGATATTTTTTTAATGGATACCTATTTCTTTTTTTACATATTCGTATTTTGTAGAAAAAAAGAAACAACTTTTGTATAAGAAATTTTTTCAAAATCCTCAAATTCTTTTTGTTTGTTTTTATTAAAAAAATTCGAAATTATCCTTAATATATATATATAAAGCTCAACGTCTCTCTGTCTGTCTGTCTGTCTGTCCGTTAGTGCGCTTATCACTCGAGAACCACTTATCCGATTTACGTGTTTTTTTTTAATTCATAGGTACATTCTCTGGCCAGGTTATAGGCTATATTTTGTTACGTTAGGTAACATAACAACTAAGCAGTGACGATAATAGTAAATCAAGTCGGAAAAAATTTTACCGATGGCGCGCTGTTTTGCAATACGCTGCCTAAACCGTTGAATATAGAACCAAATAATGTATTAAAGAATTGTGTAGAATCAAAAGTGCTACAATAAAGTCCGCGACACCATACGTCTAACTTTTATATTTAAGCCACAACTGCTTTTATGTTACAAAGAAAACATAAAATATTTGGGTTCTGTTTACATCGACTTATGACCTGCAAAACATTAATCCTTATCGAAATAAATGATTTCATCGTCATAAGTACTTAATGTAGATATAATTTGCCTTTTACAGTATTCAATTTGGTCTTTTGGTTTAGGAAATAACGTGAAATAAGTATTACAATAACATTATTCGTAACAATTCGCATGAACTACGACTATGTTGACGCTGCGCTGGGCAGAGGGGACAGATCGGTATTCTTTTGATTGTCAATTGTTTAAATTGTTTTCAATAATTAACTTTTAAATAATCAACTGTATATTTTTTAAATCCTAAACAATAATTCCGTAGTCCACGCGAGCGAAGCCGCGCGGGCCAAGCTAGTTATTTATAATTATTAACTATGAATGTTTAAGTAACAATTAAATTTAAAAAATGATTTTTTTTAATTTTAGGATTTAAAAAAAATATTTTTTTTATATTTTGAATATTTTTACTAAAAAAATTTTAAAATATTTAAAATTGAAGATTTTGAAAAAACTTCTCAGACAAAAGTTGTTTCTTTTTTTCTGCAAAATACGAATATGTAAAAAAAGAAATAGGTTTCCATTAAAAAAAATGAAGTTGACCCCAAAATGACCTTAAAACCTCCACTCAAAGTCAAAATTTTTACTTCCGTTGGTTTTTCCCCTTCGAACCCTGAAACTTTTGTACCAAACATTTTCCCTGAAAAACCTTAATTTTCGAGATATTTGCTTGTCTCAATTTAAATAGACCACCCGGTATAATCTTAATCTTATATAAATTACGTGTCACATGTTCCTCCGCTATGGACTCATAAACTACTTAACCGATTTTAATCAAATTTGTACACCGTACCCCCCCTTTTTTTATAGAGAGTTCCCACTTTTTTACGGAGGTGGTGGTGGGGGGCTGTAAAGCTTCCTATGGGAAAAGGGGTGGGGGGGTTCGCCCCCCCCCCCCCCCTTTTAAAATAGAGTTCCCACTTCGGCTGAAACCGAAAACGAACCGAACCGAATGGAACCGCGTATGTGTGAAACAAGGCTAAGTCAAACCCAAATTCATTTATAGAATATATGGTTGTTAAATTACCATTCATTAATATTTAGGCCGCGGCAATACGCTTCCAGTCGACTAGACCGAGTTCACAGCAGCAGCGAACTCGCTTAAAATAATCACGTGTAGACATTAAAAAGCAGGACATCTGTTGCAGCATGCTGCCAAACCTGTCCTGCTTTTTAATGTCTACACGTGATTATTTTATGCGAGTTCGCTGCTGCTGTGAACTCGGTCTAGTCGACTGGAAGCGTATTGCCGCGGCCTTATGTATTATTCATTTAAAACTAATAAATAAAAATAATATTTATTGTGTCTAGTTACTATTGTGTTTTGTTCTCAGTAATAGTGTACCGGAAGACCGAAAGCCTTTAACCTTTTTATACTATACTCTATTTCATTTAAGTTTGCAGTGATTTCCGGGTGATTTGACCGTATGAGTCGTGATCCGTACGGTCAAATCACTTAAATGAAATAGAATATATTATATAAACCATACAAACACTTGCCTGTATAACAACAATACTTAACATTAATATTCCATAGTTTAATTTTTTTTTAATTATTATTCTTCAAGCTCGATTGTTCCCTGGTACTTTAATCACAAATACAACAGAAGTCACTATTGGAAGATAAAATGTGTAACATCCATTAATGAAAATAACAAAAAAATTAAGAAATGCGTACATAATAATTAATAACTATAATTATTGGGAAACAACGTTTAATAAATATGTATTGACAGTACATATATTTGAAAGGTTCCTCAGGATGACGTATTCCCGCGCGGCCGCTGATTAGTCAAAAGTTATGAGGCAACCTGTACATTTACACTCATCGCTTGATAAACCGACCTTTGATTAGCCAGCAGCTTGAATGACCGACGGACCAAACGCGCGATATGCCGACTTTCTCCAATCCCCTCCATAATACTACCGTGATTGCTATATCTGCGTGTAATTTAAATTCGCCAATCAACGTTGAGGTTGGCACGGTGGTGGGGGCCCCTCTCGACGTCGGCAATTCAAGCGGTTCAATTACCAACTTCGTCGGTTTATCAAACGGTGAGTGTACTAACCTTGCATAAAATATGTACATTGCGCAAGAACCATAACGACCCATAACCGTCAACAGTTTTATAACATCAACAGTGAATCAACGGAATCACACTCCTAACCAAAGTTTTATAACTTTTAAAGTACATAGGAATATTAGTATATTCTGTGATAGGAATAAGGAGAATAAGTTTTTATCGTAAGTATTTTAAGGTTTCTTTTGTTGATTTATTTACATATTACTTTATAACAAGAACAGTGCGTTTAAATCAATACAACTCACTGGAAAATGAAATTTAATTTGCTTAGTTATTTAATAGATATAAATAAACTAACTATGTACCAAATAATCACTTCCTCTTTTCTTGTTTTAAATTAACTACATTATAATGTTTACTGCAGACAGAATATATTTAAAGTTTAGTGAACTATAGAGACAAAAAAATATGTACAAAAAACTGACCCTTCATCCTACAAAAAATTAAGGGCAAAACTTTAGATTATGCTGTACACTCAGATTTTATAGTTTTGTATGTATCAATCATTGTAATAATAACATTTAGATTTAGAGGTTCTATTTAGAAAATTTGTATTATACCTTTTTCAAACTGTATAATATCAAGTTGTCGATAATCTTAGTAATTCATGTATTTTTAGGATCGTACTTATCATAATGCTGAACTTAATAATTATAACGAATGTGGGGAAC
Source organism: Sialis lutaria (assembly GCA_949319165.1). Lineage (NCBI taxonomy): Eukaryota > Metazoa > Arthropoda > Insecta > Megaloptera > Sialidae > Sialis > Sialis lutaria. The sequence goes on along the minus strand of OX439232.1, from coordinate 10,083,114 downwards.
ACTAGTCTCATTTTACATCAAATAATAAAATCTCTATGATTTTGCTTATTATGGTGAAGATGATATTAATGTCATAAAAAATTACATCATCAACAAGCATGTAAATCTAAAACTATAAATAAAGTTTATGAAGATAATGATAACACGGATGAATTTTGTATTGGTACATTTAACCAAGAAAATCATATAGAGCATAGAATTAATCCAAAAGAACCATTACATCCTCATCAATTGCCTAGTTTTCCATGGCAAATAGTAACAACAGATCTTTTTAATGAAGGGAAAGATTGGTATATAGTTTTAACGAACTATTGTTCTAGATATTTTGAGATTGAAGAATTACATAGTCTAAAAACTCACAGTGTAATTAAATTTATGAAGAATGTTTTTTCACATCAGAACCTATGTATGCAAAATCTAATGACATAACAGAATCTGTAGTAAAAATAGTGAAACATCACTTGAAAAAAGAAAGTGATCGTATAAAGCACATTTAGTGCTATGCCATTAGCAAATGGATTTACTCCATCAGAGGTATTTAGGGAATATCCATAAACCATATAATTCTTTTAGGGGAAATGGGGGTACAGCTTTATTGTTATATCGCGGATGGGCAGTCATATTCAAATATTACGTAACTCATTCTACAAATAAAATGAAATACAGTAGAAACCGGTTATAACGACATCGAAGGGACTGGTCATATTGGTTGTAAAAAGTGGATAGTTGTAATAACCGGTAAAAATGCAATTATATGGGATTCAGTTGGACTTTTATTTTGAGTCATTAAAACTGATACGTCGTATTAACCGATGTCATTATAACCGGTTTCTACTGTATAAACAAAACATTGTTGGATGATTAAGTGATATTTCAAAGGATGTTGTCTACATGGTGTTACATATGTGGAGGGGTGGTAAAAAAATTATAGAAAAAGCATTATGTAGCTTATGGACATTCCCTTAGTAAACGTTTTTGAATAACATTACCTACTATACCAGTGATGGGCAACCTATGACACGCCAAGACATTTTAGGTGACACGCATCACAAAAAAGTCATTAATGTAAATCATTATTTGTTTTTGCTTTTTAATAATAAAATTAAAAAATAAATAGTACAAAAAAATAACTCTTTTATTGATTTTCCTAGATATGACACGGCACCCGAGTTAAACTAGGTTTTTTCAGATTTTTGACATGCTGAGTTAAAAAGGTTGCCCATCACTGTACTATATCAATTCAATTAAAACTAATACTTCCAGATAAAGAGTCCTTATTAGAAATGTATTTTAATAAAGTACATCAACTTGAAGAATTAAATGCTGGAAATTACGTTTGAATCAGAGACCTAAAAAAGTTTGGTATAATTTTAAAGAAAGTATAAACGTCAAGAAATTCACATGTACATTTAATGGAATTTTTTACTTTGTTAACAATAAAAAATAAGATATCATTTGACGATCACAGTATATTTCATACAATGGCTTACAGGCAAATAATGCATGCTAGTGCAAACACTAGAGTTGACGAGGCCAAGTACTGTGAGAAAGAGACAGTGAGTGGGTTCGCATATGAATATTGAGATAGACAGAATGACATATTTGGTAACATGTACTAATGTAAGTTGCTATCATGGCATAGTAGTTTTTCAATACTTTGAATAAACCTGGTTCTTAAATTACACGCGAATGTTTGTGTTATATAATTTTTATAGTATCTAAAAATAATCAGTGTTTAAAACGTCTTTGTATAGATTTTCAATAAATAAAACACTTTCGGTGAGTTCTCTCATTTACCGTGTATTAAAAATTTTATATTTAATAAACAGTTACTTAAAAATCATACGCCCAATTTTTTTTTTAAATTATTAAAATATGTATATGAGGTCTATCCATAAATAACGGTTTGGTGTAAATTTTTCGAAACACAATTTTTCGAATCACAATTTTTCGAAACACAATTTTTCTAACAACATTTTTCGAAACACAGTTTTTCGAAACACAATTCTTCGAATGAACAATTTTTCGAAAAATTTATAAAAGCGCGGGACGCTATAGAGGCAAATGCATGGAAAAATATCTTGTGTATGAATTGATAAAATATATAAGGGTATAATTATTTTTAATTCATTTAAAGCTATACATATGCCTTTATGAGCGCCCCACTCTTTTAATGGTCTTTGTCATAAAAACCTAATAATTAAGTGACAACTGAATATTTCTTTTTGACTTTTCAGGGCATTTTTAATAAAAACCACTTTAAAAAACATTTATTTATTTATTTTTATTTAAAATAATATACTTAAGTTTTTTGTGATTATTGAAAACTATGCTGGATCCCTGTAAATTAAATATTACCTTTATATAACCTAACCTAACCTAATCTACTCTAAGCAAACCTAACTAAAAGTAACTTACCCTAACCGGGTCTAAACTAATCTATTCTGACAAAAGCTGACCTAACCTAAACTCTTTATTCTTTTTCATTTCTACCATTATCAAATTTTGTGTAAAATTTAAAAAATCCAAAATTTTTACCATTATCAAATTTTGTGTAAAATTTAAAAAATCCCAAATTTTTATGTTTTCGAAAAATTGTTCGTTCGAAATATTGTTCATTCGAAAAATTGTGTTTCGAAAAATTGTGTTTCGAAGAATTGTTTTCGAAAAATTGTGTTTCGAAAAATTGTGTTCGAAAAATTGTGTTTAGAAAAATTGTGTTTCGAAAAACTTTCCGGATACCATAAATAACATAAAAATTTTAGACTTTCATCTATACATTGCTGTAATGATCAAATAACCTTACACTAAGAAAATAGCCTAATTTTGGGTGGTGGTTTCACGGACATTTAAAGGCCAACACCATTTAAAAAAAAAAAAATAAGAATATTTTTAATAAAGATTCATGTACTACATGAAAAAATAGTATGTTTTATCTGAAACATTTTATAATAAAAATGCAACCTGGCATAATAAATTCAGTTTTCAAAAAACCACAACAGCGACATTAATTTTTCAAGATGTTAAAACTGAGTATCGTCGATACTAATATTATCCAATTTGCACTACAAGGAGGTTACCGATTAGATTTTACAGATCACTTTGCTCTGAATAGGGTCAATTAATATTTAATAAAGTCATAAATTTTGAAATTTCTAATATCAATAGGTATTCAAATATTTTTTATATTGTAATTTAAAATTTACTAGAATTGTCAGTAGTAAATCAACTAGATAAAAATTGATACTTTGTTTATTAGTTCAGGAAATGTGTGCAAAAGTTCTAAATAATTCCAATAGTAATGAAATTTTCCAGAGTTTTAAAGATAGTTGTGAAGAGTATTTATTGAAAAGTCCCCAGTCCTAAGTGTTGAGCAGCCCTTGCAATCAGGGTTGTAAGAAACAATTTTGAGAGTTTATAAAGTCATAATAGCGCCTGAACGGTACATAGAACCAATTTGCAATTACATTCAAATGACACAGAATTAGATTGTCCACAGACTATAACAGCATTTTTTTTTATTTGGTCTCGTTAAGTATACCTAATTTGTAGTTAAAAATTAAAAGTATACGTAATTCCATCTTTTACTTCAAATATAACCTACTTATCGGGCCCTAATTAAAAAGAAAAGTTTTGTTTGTGTGTGCACAGATAAATTCTGCATTATTTGGGCCTAATTGCAAATTTGTACTATTTACCATTCAGGAGATATGTTTTTTTCAAAAACTTGAACCTGGAAAAAATCTTTAAAAAAATTATTCTCAATATGTATGCAGTTTTATGACATTATATTTTTCACAGACGTTGAAAGTATAGTTAAGGAAAAAATAAATAAAAAAGTTACGTAATATAATCAATAATAATAGAATTGATCCTTGTGATACGCCATTATTTAGTATCTAATGTTATTTTTGAAAAAGTAATATTGTTTATCGTCTATTTAATTTTAACTATTTGTTTTATATTTGTTAAATAAGAGTATATTATAGTATGTTTGTGCGAGTCCTCGTCCTCGTATTCCATATCTGGACAGTTCAGCACATATCTGTTCTTTATTGATACAATCGAATTCTTTTGATAGGTCTAGAAATGCAACCATATTAACATTTTTATTATTCCATAAATTGAAAATATTTTTAATCTTAACAATGTGCAATATCTTATAATAAAAAATAAGAATTTCATCCCATCTAACAGAATATTTACTTTTTAAGTTTTGAATTGTATTGAAAAATTAAGACATTATTTGTGTAGGTACAAGAAAAATCGTTTTATTAAAATTATTGATATTTATTTCAACATTAAAATCCGGATTTGATAAATTACCTTTTCAATAATCCTAATGTTTTTGGCGTTTTTGAAAAAGATTCTATAACATTTTTTCGAATTGGTATCGAGAGCCAGTTTCAGAAAACAAAAACACAGCTCCATATAAACTTCTAACTAATTCCAATAGAAATGATACTTTTACATATTGTTCCCAGTACTTAGATACATATTTTCAGAAATATCCTCATATGTAGGTTTTGAGCAAAAAAAGTTACACTTGTTTTAATTTTAGTTTTTGGTATTTTTTTTAATGAAACTTTTTCTTAAGTTGGCTGTATCTTTTGAAATAAAGACTTACGAATTTTTTTAACGAACCGAAATTGTTTAAAATCAAATATTTTAAAATAATAAAATTTATTATTTTATGTATTTTATAATACAAACACTCAAAAGTCGAATATTAAAAAAATATCGAATTGAGGTACCTACGCTCTTTTATATTGGAATTAGTTAGAAGTTTATGTGGAGCTGTGTTTTTGTTTCCTGAACTATATTTTGTTTTTAGTCGCCAAATAAAAAAGAAATTTAATTAAAGACTAGTTGGCCTTTTTCAGGATCAGAAAATATGCAAAATTTGATTGGTAATCTCCTTGTAGTGCATATTGGGTAATACTAACATTGATGGTATTCAGTTTAATCATCTTGAAACATAAGTGTGTAAGGCTGTTGTGGTTTTTTGAAAACTGAATTTATTATGCCGGTTGCATTTTTAAGTAAAAATGTTTTGGATATTTACTCGTTTGTTCATGTAGTACAAGAATATGTATTAAAAATATAGAATTCCTATTTAAAAAATTAAGTTGACCTTCAATGACCTTGAAATTGCCACCAAAAAAAAACCCAAACATCGATGCAATTTTCATCTGAAATGTTTTTTGATAGCATAACATTTTCACAAAATCCAACTTTACATGGGGCTCACTGAGTTGGCACGAGAGTCAGTTTGTGGGACTTTTGGTTGGTGAAACTACAATGTTTACTCTACATTATGATAGTCATTTTTAGGGTTCCGTAGAAAACTAGGAACCCTTATAGTTTCTCCATGTCCGTCCGTCCGCCCGTCCTGAAAAATTTTGTCATAATAAGATGAAATTTGGTATACGGTCGTAGATTGATGACCCAAAAACAGAAATGATAAGATTTTTGAAAATAAAAATTTTTTAGACCCCCCTTTCATAAAATGAAAAGTGTTTTCAAAAAAAAAATTTCACCTACACCATTGAGTGGGATGTCGTTAGAAAGGTATCCTAAAATGCAACAAAAAATGTAACAGAAATTTTTAATTTTAACCCTTCGGTCACGATGTATTTTCTCTCCAAAGTCATTAAAAAAGCGTCCCCCCCTCTATTTTCTAAACTATCAATTAAAAAAATCTGAAAAAATTCCAGAACGTAGATTTTAATTAGTACTTTCACTGAAAATTATAACGAACATTGTCAAAAATATTTTGGACCCCCCTTTCATAGACTGAAAATTGAACTTACATTTTTTCCCCACTTACCCTATTGAGTGGGGTGTCATTTAATAGGTCTCGTAAAATGCAATAAAAAACGTCAAATAACTTTTTGATTTTAACCCTTCAGTCGCGATATATTTGCTTTTTAATGTCGCTGTCAGAGCGTCCCCCCCCCCTATATTTTCTAAACTATCAATTCAAAAAATCTGAAAAAAATTCAGCATGTAGCTTTTAATTAGTACTTTCACTGAAAATTATAACGAACATTGTCAAAAATATTTTGGACCCCCTTTTCATAGATTGAAAAGTGAACTCACATTTTTTTCATTTACCCCATTGAGTGGGGTGTCATTTGATAGGTCTCCTAAAATGCAATAATAAAAGTCAAATGACTTTTTGATTTTAACCCTTCAGTCACGAAAATTTTGAAAAATACTTTTTATAAATCGTAGTGAGAATGACTACGGAACCCTATCATGTGCGTGCCCAACACGCACTTGCCCGTTTTTTTCTATTATCGGAGAATCCAATTGAAATATTTTTTATTATCTTGACTACACTAAATGAATTGGTGCTCGAATATAATCCACTGTTTGAGTACCCTTCAATCACTGACATAAATCATAGGCAATAGGTACCGAAATAATCTGTTGCCAACAAATAAAATTATGAAACCTGAGTGTACAACGAAATGTAAAGTTTTGCCAATGTAGGTTTTGTTATTTTTATACAAGGTGTCTAAATACCTGGGTATCTAAATACCAGGGTACAGTATAGAGATCAAGGAATATATAAGAGATATACGGTAAAATGAGATACCTTTAAAAGGGGGCAGTTTAATGATGCTTTAACATCCCACAATAATTTTTATAGACTACTAGATATTAGCTAAAATCATAAGCGACTCAAAATTAAAAAAAAGTTTAAAATAAATAATGCAGGTTTTAGTATTGTTTATTTAATAATATTTTATTAATTTTCAGAAATCTCGTAGTTTTTGAGATATAGAAGCAATATGAAAATTTTCAATTTTTGAACAAAAGATATTATTACCTTTTCGATGATATGTAACTTGACGTACTACCTTTCAAAATATATATCTGAGAAAATCAGCAAAAAGTTTATTTATTTTTTGTAATACACTGTATTATTCAAATATGGCTATGATCATCAACAAAAGGATTATTATATAACAATTATATAATAATAAAATAATCTGCCGTGTGCCACGGGACTTTCTTATACATAATAATGACAGTGAATAGTGTACGTGATTTTAATTTTATTGAAGGATATTTCTGACAAACTAATAAAAGATAGAATAAAATGAATGGGATATAAACTATAGAAATATTTTTATATTTTACATTATGTATAGGATCTTAGAGCAAATACCTACTAGAGGCAGCTTTTCCATCCGCCGTGCCACACGCTGCACTCTTTAATGGTACCTATGGCAAACTCGTACACTGTTCAGTCTCTGTAATACGTATAAGAAAGTCCCATGACACTCATGGCAGATATTTCTTCTCTGTTATGAACGATTTGAAATGTACTTAAAAACGAATACTTGGTAAAAAAAAATTAAATTTGTTTTTTCGAAAAAATGAATAGAACATAAATTATAGATAATAATATTACCTACAATTTTCAACTTGGTCATTTTTTTCTAATTCGCACTGTTTCAATGTAATTCGAAAAATTCAAAAATCGATGTAGGTGAACATCCGTTTCCGGTTGAAAGATCGTTTTCAAAATCAGGAGGTTTTCATCCCAGGAAAAAATTAATCTTGAGTATAAAATTTTACCCTTCTACGATTTGTCGTATTTGAGTTACCACAGACAGACAGACAGACCGACAGACAGACCGACACATAGACATCATGGCGAAAATAGTCAGAATGGATTCAGGGAAGGTCAAAATGGATAATTCCATCAAAATCCGGATTTCGAAAAAAATTGGCTTTACAATACTTATACTATATGTATATTTCATATACATTGGTATAAGAAAATAAAAAAATTGTTTTTTAATCCTTAATGTAATAAACAAAAAGTGCTACGGCTACGAGCACACTTTATTTGTTTATAAAATCTTTATATTGTTGTTAACCACAGCCATTTTTGGATGATACTGTGTATTTAATAAATGATTCTTATTTTCTGTAAATACCTAAATTAATTAATATAATATTTGTTTATAAGTTGTTTATCGATTATTTCTTAACTCATTGATTACCACATTAAATACCACAGTCATCTTTGCATAAGACATAGTAGGGGAAACGATATAATTATTGGCCACTGATAATGAGTGGCCACTTTTCAGATTTTTTTTAAATATGAAACATGGTAGCCTAGTTTATTGTGATTGTTTTAAGTGCATATTTTTGAGTATAGGCTTAATATTTTCAAAAATAATTACATTACTTTGATTTAAAATTTTAACGTATTGTAATTTTGACATTTTGTTAAAGACATACATAAGAATGAATGAGTGAATAAAAAAAAATTTGTGTTAATAATTTGCAATATATAAAAACAGCTGTTAGTTTATATTGAAGATAATTATTAAATGTAAATGTTTCAGATAATAATTGTTAATTATTTTAAAAATATTATTTTTTAACTCTACTGGGCAATCATTGTGTTAACACTTACAAGTTTTTCTAATGATTGGCCACTGGAAGTTAGTTATTATTTATAGATAAAAAATATGTCTAAAAAGCAAAAATAATAAAAATAATGTTACTAAACACATAAATGATGAAAACTTAGCTCATGAACAAACAAATTTAGATATAGAAAAAAAAATAGAAGAGAAAATTGATAAGATTTATGAAATGGGCGCCCCAGACAATTTTTTACATTATTTCAGCCCCCTGCTCACCCAGAATAATATTTCTTGCTTAGAACTTTGATACTGGTTTATGAAAAATAATTTTTTTTGATGATACAATACTAAAATAAAAAACAGTTCTAACATCAAGTTTTCGAGATTTTGATATTCAATTTTAGAATTTTAAAACAAAATAAAACTGAAAATCAGCTTTTTTATAAAATAAAAAAAATGAGTAATAGAAAAATAACTGAAATAAAATCAAATAAACGAGGTGCCTCTCTTTTGAGTAACAGATTTGGGTAAAAACCCAAATCTCTTACGTAACAGAAATTGGCAATTACAAATAAATGCAAAATTTGCTGACTAATTATTACCTTTGTAGAAGTTTTATAAAATTTACTATCTATATGGTCAATAATTGTAAAAAATACTATGCCAATCATTAAAAAAAAATGGCCAATCATTATACTTTTTTGAGATATTTTATATTTTATGCAGGTTTTCGTTTTTCCTTATACTTATAATAGTAATACATAAACCAATTATAAAGAGTTTGGTGTAAATTTTTCGAAACACAATTTTTCGAATGAACAATTTTTCGAAACACAATTTTTCGAACAACATTTTTCGAAACACAATTTTTCGAAACACAGTTTTTCGAAACACAATTCTTCGAATGGACAATTTTTCGAATGAACAATTTTTCGAAAAATTTAATAAAACGCGGGGCGCTATAGAGGTAAATGCATGGAAAAATTTCTTGTGTATGAATTGATAAAAGATATAAAGGTAGAAATTTTTTTTAAATTAATTAAAAGCTACTATATACAATACATATATGCCTTTATGAGACCCCCGCTCTTTTGATGATCTTATGTCCGGTATTATAAAGGACCTAACAAATTTACTAACTAGCAAGCACTTTCAAATGAGATATGAAAAATTGTTCATTCGATAAATTGTTCATTCGAAGAATTGTGTTTCGAAAAATTGTGTTCGAAAAATTGTGTTTCGAAAAATTGTGTTTTGAAAAACTGATTTGAAAAATTGTGTTTCGAAAAACTCGCCGGATACCATTATAAAGGACTAAATGAACATATTATTGTATTTATATTCCATTTATCACTTATATTAAAGAAGTAACGTTTGTTTCGTTTGAGTTTTTTTCTTAAGTGGTCAATAATTATACCGTTTCCCCTACGTGGTACTTGGCAAATAAAGTCAAAACGCTGCACTTTTTGATTGGGGTATGCCACTTTCTGTGGTCATAGTCAAAAGAATGAATTAAGATAGAGAGCCATTTTAAAATCCTTGTAGAACACTATTAGTCGAGTCAATAAAGCTCGAAAATAGCTAAAACTTCGGAACCCTCAGAAACAGCACCGATTTTGATAGAATTTTTTTTAAAATGTTCGTTATACCATACTATTTGAAATCAGAAACATTCTAGTCGTCGGATTTAACCCCTCCCCCCCAAATTTTGAAAATTTGTATAATTTACTGGTTTCATATATTAAGTCCGATTTTCGACGAAATTTTTTTACCTATAGGGGTTTAGAGGGTCGCTGAATAAGAATACTTTGTCAAAATAAGGATTTTCCGGGAATTTTCCCGAAATTTTCCAATTTTTTTTTTAATTTTTGTCTAAATTTATTGAAAATTATGATAGAAATGTGTATTCGCGGTGTTTCTTTTCACAAATAAAGTTGAATTATACAAAATTTTTTAGGAATTTTTCCAGAAATTTCCCAATTTTTCCTCAAAAATTTTGAATTTGTAATAAATAACTTTGTACCATTTAAAAAAAGTGAACCTAGAGGGCTAAAAATTTTAGAAACATTAGGTAAATGTATTTTAAATAAGCATAATATTTTTTGTCAAAATTGTTTGTTTATTAGCAAAACGGGAAACGTTTACTGTCTTATATGCGGCTTGAGCGGATAGTAAATTTCGTAGCCTAACTAGTTGTAAAATGAAAAATATTGCTAGTGACATGCTCGTAATTTTTTTACTGCTAAATTAAAGTATTTCAAACAATTATGTAAGATTTCATCAAAATTCAGTAAATATTTTTAACAGAGTAAAAGGATCTTGTCGACGAACGTGCCGCTGACGCGCGAAAAATCTGAGGAATATACTGCTATAGAATTGAAAATAATTAACCAAAAAGGCTAAAACTTTCAAAAACATTAGGTAAATACATCTCAAATAAGTACAATTTTTTTGGAAAAAATCGTTTGTTTATTTGCAAAAAGGCAAACGTTTATTATCTATACGCGACACGAGCGAATACTAAATTTCGTAGGAAAAAGTAGTTGTAAAATGATTAATAATGTTAGTGACGTGTTCTTAATTTGTGTACTGCTAAATTAAAGTAATTCGAACAATTATGCAAAATTTTATAAAAAATCAATAAATATTTTTTACAGAGTAAACGATCTTAGTGACGAACTTACCGCTGACGCATGAAAAATCTAAAGAATAAACTGCTCTAGAGTTGAAAATAGTTAACCAAAAGGGTTAAAACTTTCAGGAACGTTAGATAAATACATCTCAAATAATTACAATTTTTTTGGACAAAATTGTTTGTTTATTTGCAAAACGGCAAACGTTTATTATTTTATTCGCGGCTGGAGCGGCTACGAAATTTCGTAGCAAAACTTGCTGTAAAATGATTATTAATGCAAGTAACGTGCTCTAAAATTTACTAGTATTAAATAAGGGTATTTCGAACAATTTTGCTAAATTTCATCAATATTCAATAAATTCTAAATATGTATATTAATTTATGAATTTTTGCGTCAAAATGTCAACGATAATTTATTAAGCAAATTATTTAAATAATTGAAAAGTAACGTTTGCCAATAAAAATTAAAAAAATTTTTTTGCTCATTTCCTCAAATAATATTTATTCAACTAAGTTATAACAAAATATTCTGTCCGCGCAACCACCGCGGTAAGCGAATTTTATTTGATAAAAAAATAAAATAAAAAATAATTAAATGTGTAAAAAAAAGTTGGCTCTGAAATTTTTTAAATTTTTTATTGATTATTAACTTTTTACTCTACATAATAAACAAAAAAATAAAATAAAAAACTTGTAAAAAAAAAGTTCCACATCGGGACTCGAACTCGGCATTCTTAGTTTACAATCTCTACAATATTTTTTTTGTTTTTAAAATATCAACCAAACGGTACTTTATATCGAAAAATCACAAGAGACACAATAATTTTGTTTTATTGAGAGGATTCCAAAACATATTTGATATTATCAATCCGATATTTAATACCCGAGATATGATTTTTTTTCGGTTTTGAATGGCCGCCATTTTGAAATCCATAAAGGAATTTCGCTGACTAACGAACTTAACCGAGGTATTCGTGAGATTGATTTTTCAACCAAGTTTCAAAAAGATCAGAAGTAATCCTGGAAGGCTAGAGAGTCCACTCGAAACGGCAGATATACATATGTATATATATATATATATATATATATATATATATGTCGTCTTCTTAGATTTCCGGAGTAATCTGCGTCCTTTATCCATTTCGGGCGTACAACGTTTCGGGCAGTGCTCACTGTCCATCTTCAGGTACTGGTTTACTTCTTAGATTGTAGCGCTTTATATACGCTTTGTCATGGTCCGGTGCTTTGTTCTGGGTGACCGGCTTGTCATGGATCGGTGGTTTTTGCCTGACGGTAGGTTGTTTGATGGATCTGATGACAGGTAACCATGCCGTCGGAAGTCTTTGGCTATCATCCCGTTTATTCATGGAGCAGTCAGAATGTTTTTCTATCTCTATGGCTTCCAATATGATTCGGGGGTAAATTTGGTCACTCGTTGTTATTTTTTTGGCATTTCCAAAATCTATATTGTGTCCGGTTTCAGTTGCGTGTTGAGCTAATGTGTTGGTTTTCTGTTTTTTGTTAACTGCCAGAATGTGTTCTTTTATCCTTGAAGATATGCGGCGTCCAGTTTGTCCAACGTATACTTGTTCACATCCGTTGCAGGGAATTTTGTACACTCCGTGGTTCTCTAAAGGGTCTTGGTCTTTAGGTGATCGAAGAACATTGGATATTTTTGAGTCCGTGGAAAAGATTGTTCTGATATTGTGTTTCTTCAGAGTTTTGCTGATTCGGTCCGTAGTGCCTTTGATAAAGGGTAGGCACACATAGCCCACAAAATCTTCTTCTTCAATTTGAGATTTGTCTGTCGAAGAGCTATTAATAGCTTTAGTGATACTGTGACGATTTCTGTGCTACAAAAAGGGTTCAACTTTGCTATCGCTCCTGGACGCATTCCGATGGAAAAAATAATCAGCAACACGGAATCTACATTGAAGAAACTACCCGAAGATGAAGCAGAACAAGTAAGACAAGACGTGGCAAGAATCCTAAAAACGGCAAAACCACCTGCTAAGAATTTAAGTCGAGATGAATCCAACGCTCTGAAGGAACTTAAGAAAAACCAAGATATCATCATCCTACCAGCCGACAAAGGAAATGCGACAGTAGTTATGAACACGGTGGACTACAAACAAAAAATCGAAGAAATCCTCAAAGAAGATATATATAAGGAAAGCAAAAGTGATCCAACTACTTACCTGGAAGTCAAAACAAAGAAAATGATTGGGCAATCGACTATACCACTCGATGTACATAGAGATGTGATTCCAAGGGAAAAATCATCTAGAGTCCCAAAACTTTATGGACTTCCTAAAATCCACAAGAGTGGCGTTCCTTTACGGCCTATCGTCAGTGCCGTGGGTTCACCTACACAAGCTCTTGCGAGATTCCTGGCTAAAGAGTTACAACCACTCACTGAGAAAATTCCTTCATTCGTCAAAAACTCTGGTCATTTCGTTGATATCATCAGAAACTTAAAAGTCAATACAACCGACATATTGGTTTCTTTCGACGTGGTTTCTCTATTTACCAACATACCGGTAAAAGAGTCCATAGATATACTGAAAACCAAACACAACATTACCGAAGATCGCCTGAAACTTATAGAACTCTGCATCAATTCAACATACTTCACGTATGACAACAAATTTTACAAGCAAACGAAAGGGACGCCGATGGGATCACCGTTGTCACCAGTCATCGCTAATCTATTCATGGCAGATTTTGAAGAGGTATTCTTGGAAAAAGCAGTTCTAAAACCTTCGTGTTGGTTCCGTTACGTCGACGATACTTTTGTCATCTGGCCCCACGGTGAAGCAGAACTCGACAAATTCTTTGAACAGTTAAATTCTTCAAACAAACATATTCAGTTCACTATGGAGTCTAACATCTCTGAACTTCCTTTTTTGGATGTTCTGGTAACCAAAAAATCTGATGGTTCATTCAGTCATGCAGTATATCGAAAACCCACACATACCAATAGATATCTAAACGCTAAATCACATCATCATCCGGCGCAGTTATCATCAGTAGTCAACTCTCTAGTTACACGTTCCAAACTACTATCAGACCAAGAGAACAAAGAAAAAGAGTTTCATCTACTCAAGCAAATCCTGACAAATAATGGCTACAGTCGTCACAGTATCACTAAAGCTATTAATAGCTCTTCGACAGACAAATCTCAAATTGAAGAAGAAGATTTTGTGGGCTATGTGTGCCTACCCTTTATCAAAGGCACTACGGACCGAATCAGCAAAACTCTGAAGAAACACAATATCAGAACAATCTTTTCCACGGACTCAAAAATATCCAATGTTCTTCGATCACCTAAAGACCAAGACCCTTTAGAGAACCACGGAGTGTACAAAATTCCCTGCAACGGATGTGAACAAGTATACGTTGGACAAACTGGACGCCGCATATCTTCAAGGATAAAAGAACACATTCTGGCAGTTAACAAAAAAACAGAAAACCAACACATTAGCTCAACACGCAACTGAAACCGGACACAATATAGATTTTGGAAATGCCAAAAAAATAACAACGAGTGACCAAATTTACCCCCGAATCATATTGGAAGCCATAGAGATAGAAAAACTTTCTGACTGCTCCATGAATAAACGGGATGATAGCCAAAGACTTCCGACGGCATGGTTACCTGTCATCAGATCCATCAAACAACCTACCGTCAGGCAAAAACCACCGATCCATGACAAGCCGGTCACCCAGAACAAAGCACCGGACCATGACAAAGCGTATATAAAGCGCTACAATCTAAGAAGTAAACCAGTACCTGAAGATGGACAGTGAGCACTGCCCGAAACGTTGTACGCCCGAAATGGATAAAGGACGCAGATTACTCCGGAAATCTAAGAAGACGACATCATCGCCAGTCTGCGGAAACATCAACAATAACATAAGAAGACTCTACGGGGAGGACATATTTCACCAAGTTAGACAATTTGGAAAACATCGAACACAGAGAAGCAAATTATTATGTGAACTAAGCTTTTTACAACGCTGTCGTGACAAGAAAGTAGTACCCACAGCTTTCAAAATCACGCACCACACGGACAAAACCAAAGCTACCAGATCAGTACTTCACAGAGCGAGTCTCGCTCTCCTACGACTAGACATTGGAAGAATTCGTCGAGATCTAGACAATGTAAACCAAGAACTCTATAAACTGTATGGTACTTTGAGTAACACACTACACGTTACTCTCTGGAAAATTATTGACGTCTGCACCAACACTCAAGCAGAAAACGATGGAATCGAAAAGACAGAAAAACTAAAAAAGAAGTTCGAACAATTGGAAGGAAAATCCAAATCTACAGTGGCCCTGATCAATGGACTACCGACAAACATCGTCCATAATATTTCGGACATACAACTCAAGCCATCCGAAATTTCTGTGCTACAAAAAGGGTTCAACTTTGCTATCGCTCCTGGACGCATTCCGATGGAAAAAATAATCAGCAACACGGAATCTACATTGAAGAAACTACCCGAAGATGAAGCAGAACAAGTAAGACAAGACGTGGCAAGAATCCTAAAAACGGCAAAACCACCTGCTAAGAATTTAAGTCGAGATGAATCCAACGCTCTGAAGGAACTTAAGAAAAACCAAGATATCATCATCCTACCAGCCGACAAAGGAAATGCGACAGTAGTTATGAACACGGTGGACTACAAACAAAAAATCGAAGAAATCCTCAAAGAAGATATATATAAGGAAAGCAAAAGTGATCCAACTACTTACCTGGAAGTCAAAACAAAGAAAATGATTGGGCAATCGACTATACCACTCGATGTACATAGAGATGTGATTCCAAGGGAAAAATCATCTAGAGTCCCAAAACTTTATGGACTTCCTAAAATCCACAAGAGTGGCGTTCCTTTACGGCCTATCGTCAGTGCCGTGGGTTCACCTACACAAGCTCTTGCGAGATTCCTGGCTAAAGAGTTACAACCACTCACTGAGAAAATTCCTTCATTCGTCAAAAACTCTGGTCATTTCGTTGATATCATCAGAAACTTAAAAGTCAATACAACCGACATATTGGTTTCTTTCGACGTGGTTTCTCTATTTACCAACATACCGGTAAAAGAGTCCATAGATATACTGAAAACCAAACACAACATTACCGAAGATCGCCTGAAACTTATAGAACTCTGCATCAATTCAACATACTTCACGTATGACAACAAATTTTACAAGCAAACGAAAGGGACGCCGATGGGATCACCGTTGTCACCAGTCATCGCTAATCTATTCATGGCAGATTTTGAAGAGGTATTCTTGGAAAAAGCAGTTCTAAAACCTTCGTGTTGGTTCCGTTACGTCGACGATACTTTTGTCATCTGGCCCCACGGTGAAGCAGAACTCGACAAATTCTTTGAACAGTTAAATTCTTCAAACAAACATATTCAGTTCACTATGGAGTCTAACATCTCTGAACTTCCTTTTTTGGATGTTCTGGTAACCAAAAAATCTGATGGTTCATTCAGTCATGCAGTATATCGAAAACCCACACATACCAATAGATATCTAAACGCTAAATCACATCATCATCCGGCGCAGTTATCATCAGTAGTCAACTCTCTAGTTACACGTTCCAAACTACTATCAGACCAAGAGAACAAAGAAAAAGAGTTTCATCTACTCAAGCAAATCCTGACAAATAATGGCTACAGTCGTCACAGTATCACTAAAGCTATTAATAGCTCTTCGACAGACAAATCTCAAATTGAAGAAGAAGATTTTGTGGGCTATGTGTGCCTACCCTTTATCAAAGGCACTACGGACCGAATCAGCAAAACTCTGAAGAAACACAATATCAGAACAATCTTTTCCACGGACTCAAAAATATCCAATGTTCTTCGATCACCTAAAGACCAAGACCCTTTAGAGAACCACGGAGTGTACAAAATTCCCTGCAACGGATGTGAACAAGTATACGTTGGACAAACTGGACGCCGCATATCTTCAAGGATAAAAGAACACATTCTGGCAGTTAACAAAAAACAGAAAACCAACACATTAGCTCAACACGCAACTGAAACCGGACACAATATAGATTTTGGAAATGCCAAAAAAATAACAACGAGTGACCAAATTTACCCCCGAATCATATTGGAAGCCATAGAGATAGAAAAACATTCTGACTGCTCCATGAATAAACGGGATGATAGCCAAAGACTTCCGACGGCATGGTTACCTGTCATCAGATCCATCAAACAACCTACCGTCAGGCAAAAACCACCGATCCATGACAAGCCGGTCACCCAGAACAAAGCACCGGACCATGACAAAGCGTATATAAAGCGCTACAATCTAAGAAGTAAACCAGTACCTGAAGATGGACAGTGAGCACTGCCCGAAACGTTGTACGCCCGAAATGGATAAAGGACGCAGATTACTCCGGAAATCTAAGAAGACGACATCATCGCCAGTCTGCGGAAACATCAACAATAACATAAGAAGACTCTACGGGGAGGACATATTTCACCAAGTTAGACAATTTGGAAAACATCGAACACAGAGAAGCAAATTATTATGTGAACTAAGCTTTTTACAACGCTGTCGTGACAAGAAAGTAGTACCCACAGCTTTCAAAATCACGCACCACACGGACAAAACCAAAGCTACCAGATCAGTACTTCACAGAGCGAGTCTCGCTCTCCTACGACTAGACATTGGAAGAATTCGTCGAGATCTAGACAATGTAAACCAAGAACTCTATAAACTGTATGGTACTTTGAGTAACACACTACACGTTACTCTCTGGAAAATTATTGACGTCTGCACCAACACTCAAGCAGAAAACGATGGAATCGAAAAGACAGAAAAACTAAAAAAGAAGTTCGAACAATTGGAAGGAAAATCCAAATCTACAGTGGCCCTGATCAATGGACTACCGACAAACATCGTCCATAATATTTCGGACATACAACTCAAGCCATCCGAAATTTCTGTGCTACAAAAAGGGTTCAACTTTGCTATCGCTCCTGGACGCATTCCGATGGAAAAAATAATCAGCAACACGGAATCTACATTGAAGAAACTACCCGAAGATGAAGCAGAACAAGTAAGACAAGACGTGGCAAGAATCCTAAAAACGGCAAAACCACCTGCTAAGAATTTAAGTCGAGATGAATCCAACGCTCTGAAGGAACTTAAGAAAAACCAAGATATCATCATCCTACCAGCCGACAAAGGAAATGCGACAGTAGTTATGAACACGGTGGACTACAAACAAAAAATCGAAGAAATCCTCAAAGAAGATATATATAAGGAAAGCAAAAGTGATCCAACTACTTACCTGGAAGTCAAAACAAAGAAAATGATTGGGCAATCGACTATACCACTCGATGTACATAGAGATGTGATTCCAAGGGAAAAATCATCTAGAGTCCCAAAACTTTATGGACTTCCTAAAATCCACAAGAGTGGCGTTCCTTTACGGCCTATCGTCAGTGCCGTGGGTTCACCTACACAAGCTCTTGCGAGATTCCTGGCTAAAGAGTTACAACCACTCACTGAGAAAATTCCTTCATTCGTCAAAAACTCTGGTCATTTCGTTGATATCATCAGAAACTTAAAAGTCAATACAACCGACATATTGGTTTCTTTCGACGTGGTTTCTCTATTTACCAACATACCGGTAAAAGAGTCCATAGATATACTGAAAACCAAACACAACATTACCGAAGATCGCCTGAAACTTATAGAACTCTGCATCAATTCAACATACTTCACGTATGACAACAAATTTTACAAGCAAACGAAAGGGACGCCGATGGGATCACCGTTGTCACCAGTCATCGCTAATCTATTCATGGCAGATTTTGAAGAGGTATTCTTGGAAAAAGCAGTTCTAAAACCTTCGTGTTGGTTCCGTTACGTCGACGATACTTTTGTCATCTGGCCCCACGGTGAAGCAGAACTCGACAAATTCTTTGAACAGTTAAATTCTTCAAACAAACATATTCAGTTCACTATGGAGTCTAACATCTCTGAACTTCCTTTTTTGGATGTTCTGGTAACCAAAAAATCTGATGGTTCATTCAGTCATGCAGTATATCGAAAACCCACACATACCAATAGATATCTAAACGCTAAATCACATCATCATCCGGCGCAGTTATCATCAGTAGTCAACTCTCTAGTTACACGTTCCAAACTACTATCAGACCAAGAGAACAAAGAAAAAGAGTTTCATCTACTCAAGCAAATCCTGACAAATAATGGCTACAGTCGTCACAGTATCACTAAAGCTATTAATAGCTCTTCGACAGACAAATCTCAAATTGAAGAAGAAGATTTTGTGGGCTATGTGTGCCTACCCTTTATCAAAGGCACTACGGACCGAATCAGCAAAACTCTGAAGAAACACAATATCAGAACAATCTTTTCCACGGACTCAAAAATATCCAATGTTCTTCGATCACCTAAAGACCAAGACCCTTTAGAGAACCACGGAGTGTACAAAATTCCCTGCAACGGATGTGAACAAGTATACGTTGGACAAACTGGACGCCGCATATCTTCAAGGATAAAAGAACACATTCTGGCAGTTAACAAAAAACAGAAAACCAACACATTAGCTCAACACGCAACTGAAACCGGACACAATATAGATTTTGGAAATGCCAAAAAAATAACAACGAGTGACCAAATTTACCCCCGAATCATATTGGAAGCCATAGAGATAGAAAAACATTCTGACTGCTCCATGAATAAACGGGATGATAGCCAAAGACTTCCGACGGCATGGTTACCTGTCATCAGATCCATCAAACAACCTACCGTCAGGCAAAAACCACCGATCCATGACAAGCCGGTCACCCAGAACAAAGCACCGGACCATGACAAAGCGTATATAAAGCGCTACAATCTAAGAAGTAAACCAGTACCTGAAGATGGACAGTGAGCACTGCCCGAAACGTTGTACGCCCGAAATGGATAAAGGACGCAGATTACTCCGGAAATCTAAGAAGACGACATCATCGCCAGTCTGCGGAAACATCAACAATAACATATATATATATATATATATATATATATATATATATATATATATATATATATATATATATATATATATATATATATATATATATATATATATATATATATATATATATATATATATACATAAAGTTTTTAACGAACCTCATTTTCGTGATCTCGAGATCAAGTTTGATAAAGATATATAGTTTTTTTTCTGAAGTTGCGTCATGATGGTGATAGCAATAGCTATATTTTTCTTCGAAAAATTCGCTAAAAACACACTTTTGCTCAGTTATCATCGAAAAAATTTTTATTTATATACATTTTTTTGAGCAAAAAAAATATTTTTTTGAGTCCGACGGCTGGAATGTTTCTGATTTCAAATAGTATGGTATAACGAACATTTAAAAAAAAAATCATTAAAAGCGGTGCTGTTTCTGAGGGTTCCGAAGTAAAAACCTTCATTGACTCGACTATATTATATCGATTATATTATTAAAGATGACCCCAATGGTGTTTCAAAATTGGCTGTTTTTCAGCTCCTAATCATCCGATTTCGATTTTATTTTGTTTATTTTAAAGTTCTTATTGAGAAAATTAGGGGCTGTGCCTCCGGGTGCATCGCGTCCCAACTCCCATTTACACCATATTTTGATTCCCAAATTTACTCGGGTCTGAGGCCCTCGTATGTGTATATACTAAACCCGTACCAATATTTTTTGATAGTCAATTTTTGAATTTTAGTTTTCTTTTTTCAATTCTCTCGGCTCTCTAAGGAATGATTAAAAAAATTGAATGGTTGATTAAAAAACTAGAAAGTACAAGCTTTAAAAAAGCTTAAAATTTTTTAAATCTGATCATTTTTCGCATACACCAATTTGAAAATCACAAAAATCCATTTTTAATCTGATTCCTTAATAAGTTGAGCAGTGTATACAGTTCATCATACATGTGATTACGTTTAGAATTACTTCTTTTAAAAACGAACTATTCATTAATCGTGATTGATTTTGCCCTATGCAACCCAAGAAAAATGTAAACAAATTACCTAAACATTGGATACTATTATTTAACAGTAATGATTTAATGAACGTTTGATTTATTTTTACAGCTGTAAGGGAAGTGTTATGTACAACGCAAGTAGTTTAATTCCTGCAAGGTTTTTGACATTGTTAGCTCATCTTTGTGTCGCCGTAACGTTATTATGGAGCAGTCAGAAGACAACGCTAACTTGCCTTCCCTCCGACCCCTCACCTATTCTTTTCAAAACTCAGCACACACAGTAAGTTTCAACATTTTATAATCGGTAATTTTGGTATTCATAATTTTTTATTTACTATTAAAAATTAAGTGATTTTTCTGATTAAATGATAAGTGTTCCTGAGACTTAAAATTGAATTGTTCATAAAACATTAACTACTTAATCTACTTATTACATTTCACCTTAACAGACTATTCGCTGGGTGCAAAGTAGGTAGTGGGGGAAACGAAATCGATCACAGCGCACAACGTGGCAAAAAATAACACTTTGGGTGGACTAACTGTCATTTTTAATAGACTCGTTTTTAACTGAAAATAGAAAGGTCAACATGGTTAATAGACTATGTGCAAGGGGGTGGAGTTAGAAATAATATCGATGCGAATGTTCGTGGTGAGCAATATTGTAAAATTATCGGCGCCAAAATTTGAGGTTATGTTGTCAATGTAAACGAATTAATTATTTCTCTATTATACGTCATAATTAAAGATAAAAAGATACCCAAAATAAATAATTTTCACGTACCTTTTATGCTATACTATTTATATTATATGCAAACAGCTAAATTAAATGATATTTGTTTAATAAAAAATTTCACGGTATTAAACATATTAAACAATGATAAAAATAGAGTTAAATCCATTCAATCCTTCTCTATTACCCGCTAGCGGCGCTAATAGACTTCGTGCGCAGTGGCGTAGCGAGCATAATTGGCGCCCCCTCCCCCAAAAAAACATATAGTAATATATGGTAATATATAGAATACCGTCGTTTAAGAAGTAACATGACATAACTCATTTTTGCAAAACTTTTCAGCAGGAAGAAGAAACTTTTATTTTAATTTTGTTAACGCTTTCAATGGTATTTCAATACATAAAAATTTCAATGCAAAAAAAAATTCAAAAAATTATATTAATTTTGAGAGGCTCTACACGACATGCAAAATTTTTTTGGTCAAATCAAATAAATGATTATAGTAGATTAGACTTTTTTCTTTAATTTACTTTTTTTTCCTTTACTGTACGAACATTTTTGACCATGTTATGTGCATCAAAGCAAGAATTGTATGTTTAACTTTAAGCGCTTATAACTAGGGATCAAATAATTGTAAAAAAATATAAGGGCAGATTCAGAAAGCTGTTTTTTCGTTAACGCTCTTTATTAGTTCATTTGATAAGAAATTATTTTCATTATGTAAAAAACATTTGAAAGTAAAGTGACCTATAAAATCGCATAAGTATATTTCATTTTTCATAAAACATGGAGGAACTTGTGGGAAATCACGGGATCATTAAAGCGTCTATGTTTTTTTTTTTTAGTTAAAAGTATCCCTAAAATATCTGCGAAAACCCGAATCGCTTAGATTTCTTTTAACCCCAAGCGATCAAACATGCATATTGCTATGCTCTGAGAGCGTTAATGGATCATTCGAATTTTCTAACTTTTTAAAGGCATTTTTGAATGACTGTTTCTCCGTGAAAAATGCTATTAATACAGTTTTAAAAAATATATTTAAAAGCTGAAGCGTTGTTGTTTTCTCATCATTTATTAAAAATATTGTTGTTCTTCAGAATAACCTATTTTTTTTTAAAATGATGCGCCGAAAAAAAAATTAACAAAAATTTATATTAATTTTGAGAGCTTCCATGGGTCGTGGTACACTATTTTGAACAAATCTTTAAAATGTTAAAATTTGCAAAAAAAATAACGATATAAATAATAGTATATTGTGTAGCAAGGGTTGAAACAAGACGATTTCTGAGGGCGAGAGTTGACTGCCCGAGCGAAGCGAGGGCTGTCATCGCCCTGGTCTGAAATCGTCTTTGTTTCATCTCGTGCCATACACGCTATTTTTCATATCACATGTAATGAAACAACGAGTTTTGATTTCTGTAGCCAGTCGAAGTAAGACTATTTCAGACAAATAGCGCAGTAATATCTTATACTACTAGGGGCTGTGCCCCTGGGCGCTTCGCGCCCCAACCCCCTTTGACGCCATATTTTTTACACAAACTTACTCGGGTCTGCGACCCTCGTATGTGTATATATCATACTCGTTCCACTATTTTTTGATAGTCAATTTTTTCATTTGGCGGAGATAATCAATATTAAAATTTTCAGTAATCTTACACGTACAAATTGCCTAATCACAAATTTACTCGGGTCTGCGACCCTCGTATGTGTATAATATAATAATTTTCCAATCTTTTTGCTGATACTCATTTTATTTCTTAAATTGGTGGTGATAATCACATATCAATATTACAATTTTCAATAATATTACATGTATAAATTACCCAACCTAAAATGTACTGTTATTTATTAAATGGTTAACTTTTTATTTTTATATATTCCTGAAGTTTTTAATTTTTGTTCAATTTTAATCAAAATTAATTTGTCTACATCACTTTAAAAAAATAGCAATTTTAATTATTTTCATGCGCGCCCCTGACTTAATTATAATAAAAAAAAAAAGATTAATATATCAATCTCAACTTTCAAAAAAATAATAATTCATAAATAATTTTTTTGGGGCGCTACTGATCTATATTATAATTTTCATATTTTTTTGAAATTTCTAATTTTTGAACAATTAAAAAAAAATTTTGAGACGCTACTGACTTATTTATTTTTAAATGTGAACTTTTGGATAAATTGCATCAATCACCTACAACAAAACTATTTAAAATTATATTTATATACAATTTCATTAAAAAAACACAAATTTAAAATTATTTGAAACGCCGTCCCTGATTTAAATGAAACATGTATAAATTACACAACCTAAAATGTACTGTTATTTATTAAATAATTTGAAAAACATTGCACTTTTAAAAAATAACAAATTGAACTATTTTCATGCAACGCCCCTGACTAAATTATAATTAAAAAAAAATATATATATCAATCTCAAAACTTTCAAAAAAATAATAATTCATAAACAATTTTTTATAGGCGCTACTGATCTATATTATAATTTTCATATTTTTATGAAATTTATATTTTCGAACTATAAAAAATGTTTTTTTAAGTTTTTACAATCGTTACGAAATGTGACAGTTCCCAAAAATTTCATATATTTAAAACGACACCAGCCCCTGACTTAATTATTATTTTTAAATGTGAAATTTTGAATAAATTACATCAACAAAACTATTAAAAATTATATTTTTATACAATTTCATTAAAAAAACACAAATTTAAAAATATTTTAAACACCGTCCCTGATTTAAATGAATAATTTCAACAATTAAAAAAAATTCAACAATTTCACTCAAAATAATTTTCTTACAAACATAAAAAATATGTCACATGTAAAAAACCACGTAATTTTGGAACTATCAAATTTAACGTCATCAAAAATTTTCTCACTCCTAATAGAAAACGATAGAAAACCTTCTAGAACATTCCCTGTCATCTGTTATCTGTCAAATTTAAACTAATTAGAAAAAAAGATTTTAAATATTTTTTAATTCGCCGCTCCTGACATTATACTTTTTAATATTATCTATAGATAATTATACTAATTACATCAAATTACCAATCTATTTTGTTTAAAATTTAATTTATAAGCAATTTAATCAAAATGTACAAAATAACATTTCTTTCCACGCTCCTGACGTATATAAGATAAAAAACAGCTGTTTATAATTTCTTCGTTTAACAATTTCAATCAAAATCTATTTTACGTAGAAATTATAATAAATTCACAAAACTAACATTTTAAAATTAATCAAGTAATTTATCAGTGTGTTTTTTATGAAAATAACAATAAAAATCCATGTGTTTTCTTCTTTATAAATGTCATATTTTGACAGATATAAACAAAATACAACAGTGATATCTTGTAATTTAGTAAATTATCGTAAAAATAGCATTTTTCAAACGACCATCACACTGTCTGAAAACCAAAAGCCGACACTCGAACCAGCTAATTCATCGTTTTTTCAGTAAAATTTCGATGTACTTTTTCGGAAAAAAATCACAGCTCAGAGACCTTTCATAGCTAAGAAATGAAATTTAGCCTATTGACTGGAAAAAGAGTCAAGCTACATGACGAAAAAAAAATTATCAAAATCGGCCGGGTAATTCCAGAGTCTATAAAGCTATAGTTTCGTGCGGATATATAAATAAATAAATAAATAAATATATATATAATATATATTCATACACGTTTATATTATAGTGTGACTAGGGGCTGTGCCCCTGGGCGCTTCGCGCCCCAACCCCCTTTGACGCCATATTTTTTACACAAATTTACTCGGGTCTGCGACCCTCGTATGTGTATATATCATACTCGTTCCACAATTTTTTGATAGTTAATTTTTTCATTTGGCGGGGATAATCAATATTACAATTATCAGTAATTTTACATGTACAAATTACCTAATCACAAATTTACTCGGGTCTGCGACCCTCGTATGTGTATAATATAATAATTTTCCAATCTTTTTGCTGATACTCATTTTATTTCTTAAATTGGCGGTGATAATCACATATCAATATTACAATTTTCAATAATATTACATGTATAAATTACCCAACCTAAAATGTACTGTTATTTATTAAATGGTTAACTTTTTATTTTTATATATTCCTGAAGTTTTTAATTTTTGTTCAATTTTAATCAAAATTAATTTGTCTACATCACTTTAAAAAAATAGCAATTTTAATTATTTTCATGCGCGCCCCTGACTTAATTATAATTAAAAAAAAAAGATTAATATATCAATCTCAACTTTCAAAAAAATAATAATTCATAAATAATTTTTTTGGGGCGCTACTGATCTATATTATAATTTTCATATTTTTTTGAAATTTCTAATTTTTGAACAATTAAAAAAAAATTTTGAGACGCTACTGACTTATTTATTTTTAAATGTGAACTTTTGGATAAATTGCATCAATCACCTACAACAAAACTATTTAAAATTATATTTATATACAATTTCATTAAAAAAACACATTTAAAATTATTTGAAACGCCGTCCCTGATTTAAATGAAACATGTATAAATTACACAACCTAAAATGTACTGTTATTTATTAAATAATTTTAAAAACACTGCACTTTTAAAAAATAACAAATTGAACTATTTTCATGCAACGCCCCTGACTAAATTATAATTAAAAAAAATATTAATATATCAATCTCAAAACTTTCAAAAAAATAATAATTCATAAACAATTTTTTTTGAGGCGCTACTGATTTATATTATAATTTTCATATTTTTCTGAAATTTCTATTTTTGAACAATAAAAAATTTTTTTTTAGGTTTTTACAAACGTTACGAAATGTGACAGTTCCCAAAAATGTCATATATTTAAAACGACACCAGCCCCTAACTTAATTATTATTTTTAAATATGAAATTTTGAATAAATTGCATCAACAAAACTATTAAAAATTATATTTTTATACAATTTCATCAAAAAAACACAAATTTAAAAATATTTGAAACACCGTCCCTGATTTAATTGAATAATTTCAACAATTAAAAAAAATTCAACAATTTCACTCAAAATAATTTTTTTACAAACATAAAAAATATGTCACATGTAAAAAACCACGTAATTTTGGAACTATTAAATCTAACGTCATAAAAAATTTTCTCACTCCTAATAGAAAAGAATGGAAAACCTTCTAGAACATTCCCTGTCATCTGTCATCTGTCAAATTTAAACTAATTAGAAAAAAAGATTTTAAATATGTTTTAATTCGCCGCTCTTTAATATTATCTATAGATAATTATAATAATTACATCAAATTACCAATCAATTTTGGTTAAAATTTAATTTATAAGCAATTTAATCAAAATGTACAAAAGAACATTTCTTTACACGGTCCTGACGTATATAAGATAAAAAACAGCTGTTTATAATTTCATCGTTTAACAATTTCAATCAAAATATATTTTACGTAGAAATTATAATTTATTCACAAATCCAACATTTTAAAATTAATCAAGTAATTTATCAGTGTGTTTTTTATGAAAATGTCAATAAAAATCCATGTGTTTTCTTCTTTATAAATGTCATATTTTGACAGATATAAACAAAAGACAACAGTGATATCTTGTAATTTAGCAAATTATCGTAAAAATAGTATTTTTCAAACGACCGTCACACTGTCTGACAAAACAAAAGCCGACACTCGAACCAGCTAATTCAACGTTTTTTTAGTAAAATTCGATGTACTTTTTCGGAAAAAAATCACAGCTCAGAGACCTTTCATAGCTAAGAAATGAAATTTAGCCTATTGACTGGAAAAAGAGTCAAGTTAAACGACGAAAAAAAAATTATTAAAATCGGCCGGGTAATTCCAGAGTCTATAAAGCTATAGTTTCGTGCGGATATATAAATAAATAAATAAATAAATATATATATATTCATACACGTTTATATTATAGTGTGATTTTAATAATAGAATAATTCAGAAATAAGATTGACTTTTGTTTATTACAAATGCGATTCTGACAGACTTGAAATAAATAATAAATAAATGAATGTGCCGGGCAAAAACAACGTTGTTTCTTTGTTTTTGGCCGTCACAGTCGCATTGATCTGAAATTGTCTTGTTTCGACTGGCAAAACAGGGTTCAAAACTAGTTGTTTCAATGCATGTGATATGAAAAGATTTTTGTTTATTATTTTTTTGTTAATTTTATATTTCTTTCGAAATGACAATTTTTATTTCTGATAAAAAATTTAAAAACCTTTTTTTAATTTCAATGCAGTAAGATGAGGAAGCAACAACAAATGTTTTAACGCAAATTACTCAATGAAAAATGGCCGTACAGTAAAAAAAAAAAATTGAAGAGAAGAGTTTGATCCGATAATGTTTGCTTTGATGCACGTACATTATGGTCGTACAGTTATAGAAAAAAGTAAATTAAAGAAAATAGTCTGATCAACAATAATCATTTATTTGATTTGACCAAGAGCCTCTCTTAGGTATAAGTGATCCGTTAATTTTGCATTTAGTTGCCCCCCCCCCCCCCCTCGCCACTGTTCGTGCGCATAGCTAATAGTCATAAATAATCGTCTAAAATGTTTATATTACGATATTTTATTGAAATTATTTGTTTGTTAGTACGTCAAAAGTCAAAGTCCACCCAAGTTGCTACTAAAGTCCACCCATTAGTTGGCGCTGTCATCGCGCACGCTGCGAATAACTGTTCATTCTTTATTTCTTGTAATTATTTCCTGCTTCTTTTTTTATTGCAGCGTTTCTATTGTTTTTAATAAATAAATATCGAAATATTTTTTGTAGGTTGCTGGTGGGATTGAGCATTGCTTTAGGCCTTATCGGTTTTGAATTATTAGCATTCTTAACTGGGGTTACAATGTTTAATTCAACCTCGGCACTTATATGTATCCTTATAACATTTTAAATAATATAAACATTAGTGCATATATGCAGTGGTGGGATTTAACCAGTTCAGATAAACTGTTTCTGAAAATTTCAATTAAGTTGTTAATAATAATGGAGAATAATTGAATAAAAATATATTTTTTGTTTATTATACAGATTGATTCAAAACTGGCGTGTCAAACTTTAACAGTCGATTGAGAAAAATATTATAAGCAAAAAACTTTTTGTGAACATGTGCCCGGAAATTTTTCGTGAGGGAGCTACAGCCCTCAAAATATTTTGCACAAAATTAGTTTTTATTTAATATCTTGAGAAACCATTCTAATAAAATTGTGAAAGGCTACATTACATTTGGCTGATTTTTTTTGAAGGTCGCATTCTTAGCTCAGGAAAAAATGGATTTTTTTGCGGAAAAAATACAAGTGAATTTTTTTCATCGGGATTATCTTTATCTAGGCAAGCGTTCCTCAACTTTTTAGTATTTGCGACACAATTTTGAATCACAATTCTCATCCTGCCCCCTTCATACAAAAAATAGATTTCATTGTCAGCTAAATATAGAAAAACGAGCTTCGAGTATCTATTTATAATATTAATCCTTCTTTCGAAAAACTTTGCTCTGCAAGACAGGCCCAAGGGAGTCACTAATAATTATTAACCTTTTTTTAAAAATTTAATATTGATAAATTAATTACTAAATACATTGTGCAGTACTGATACAATCCTATTTATAAGTGTATTATATCAGTGCAAATGTAAACTTGTATTTTATTTTTATTGTGTCAGAATGTATCATACATCGTACCTATTATACCGGGTGTCCCAGATAACTTTTCCAGCATGGGGATCGCAGTATCTATAAGAGATACAGGTTTGGTTAAATGAGATGAATTATATGTATGAAAGGGGTGAGTATTATTATACCAAAAAATATTCATAATTCTATGTGGTTTAGGCGGTATACCCAAAAGACTGAAAATTCGGAATTTCTTTAAATGGCTATAACTTTTTTGTTAAAGTAGATAGGTACTTTTTGTTTGCGGTTTATTAAAGCACTTTTTTGTGTAGAATTGATTGGTGTATTTAGAATTTTTATATCACTTTTAGATTCCGAGTTACAAGCTCTAACTTTAGTTTTTCTTATGGGCCACTTAGTTGAATATATCATATTTGAACGTGTTTTTTACTCTACTTTACAACGATATGTCACTTGCCATATTTATTATCGAAAAAAAGTCGAAATACTAAATATCAGTGATATTTATGAAGTATTTTATTACAAAATTTTAAGTGAGCCATGAAAAACAAAAATTGTAAACAAAAATCACAATAACAACAATCAAAATAACAAATGAATATTTGAAACAATGAACTATTTGAAAAAATATATTATAATTTTTTTTTTCGATAATAAATATGGCAAGTGATATATCGTTGTAAAGTAGAGTAAAAAACACGTTCAAATATGCCATAGCCAACTTAGCGGCCCATAAGAAAAACTAAAGTTAGGGCTCATAACTCGGAAACTAAAAGTGATATAAAAAATCTAAACTCACCAATCAATTCTACACAAAAAAGTGCTTTGAGAAACCGTCTACAAAAAGTACCATCTACTTTGACAAAAAAGTTATAGCCATTTAAAGAAATTCCGAATTTTCAGTTTTTTGGATATACCGCCTAAACCACATAGAATTATGAATATTTTTTGGTGTAGTAATAGTCACCCCTTTCTTACAAATAATTGATCTGATTTAACCAAACCTGTATCTCTTATAGATCCTGAGATCACCATGCTGGAAAAGTTATCTGGGACACCCGGTATTGCTTTTCTTTCAGTAAATTAAATAATTTTTTTAATAATATTTTTCTTATTTTTTCTCGATATGCTCGCACCCCCCATTTAGTTTAATCACGCCCCCCCCATCTAAGGTTGAAAATCGCTAATCTAGACATAACAAATAACGTGTGAAAAGTCTATTACGAAATTGTGTGCACAAAAAAGTTATTCAAGGTCAAATGTCGCGAAAATCGTTTTTTCCCAATATCTCGTAAACTATTTGGTTTGAAGTAAGGCGCGTAATCCACTATATGTAACGTTTATAGTAGTGTATTCTTAATATATAAAGCTTTTGTGCTTAGGAGAGTTGTTTAATTTACACATTAATTTTTTTTGTCTGTTTTAATATACAAATATTTTGTATTTCTATTATAATGGCAAATAATTCTTGTTTCATCGGTAGTGAAACTTTATCGAGTTGCAAGATCGTAAGGACGCGGCAATACGCTTCCAGTTGACTAGACCGGGTTCACAGCAGCAGCGAACTCGTATAAAATAATCACGTGTAGACATTAAAAAGCAGGACAGTATTAGGCAGCATGCTGCAACAGATGTCCTGCTTTTTAATGTCTACACGTGATTATTTTATGCGAGTTCGCTGCTGCTGTGAACTCGGTCTAGTCGACTGGAAGCGTATTGCCGCGGCCTAACTGTGGCTTACAAAGAATTAGATTTTTTATCAGAAATAAAAATCGTCATTTTGAAAAAATGTAAAATAAATAAAATAATAATAAAAATTTGTATTTATTTATACCGTTATTGCTTCCGTTGCTGCAAATTTTAACATTTCTTTCAATATGACAATGATTATTTTAAATAAAAAACGAACTTTTTAAATTTCAAAGCAGTAAGATGTGGAAGCAACAATAAATGTTTAAACGCTAATTACTCGATTAAATATTGTCGTACAGAAAAATGAAAAAATCAAATTTAAAAGAAAACTCTGGTCTATACAAAATATTTATTAGATTTTATCAACAAAATGTTCCATCTTTTTGAAGGTATTTTTGAATGGCTGTTTCTCCGGGAAAAATGTTCATAAAACAGTTTTCAAAAAAATGGTTTAAAGCTTAAACGTTCTTCTTTTCTCATCATTTTTTGATTTTTTTTTATTCTTCAAAATAACATCTTTTTATGTTAAGGCGCCGAAACAAAAATTTGAAAAAACTATTTTGTGAGCCTCCATGGGCCGTGCTACATTTTGTTGATAAAATCTAATAAACATTTTTTATAGACCAGACTTTTCTCTTAAATTTGATTTTTTTGATTTTTCTGTACGATAATTTTTGATCGAGTAATTAGCGTTTAAACATTTATTGTTGTTTCCACATCTTACTGCTTTGAAATTTAAAAAGTTCGTTTTTTATTTAAAATAATCATTGTCATATTGAAAGAAATGTTAAAATTTGCAGCAACGGAAGCAATAACGATATAAATAAATACAAATTTTTAAAAAGTAAAAAAAAAAAAAAAAAACAAATTTAAGAGAAAAGTCTGGTTATAAATTTTTGCAAATTTTTTTTCGGCGCCTTAACATATTATTTTGAAGAATAAAAAAAATCAAAAAATGATTAGGAAAGAAGAACACTTAAGCTTTAAAACATTTTTTTGAAAACTGTTTTATGACCATTTTTCCCGGAGAAACAGCCATTCAAAAATACCTTCAAAAAGATGGAAACTTTGAGTGATCTTTTAACGCTCTCAGAGCAATTTGCCAAGTTTGATGGCTTGGGGTTCAAACAAAAAAAAACTAGGCGATTCGGGGTTTCGCAGATATTTTAGGTATACTTTTAACTAATAAAAAACATAGACACTTTAATGATCCCGTGATTCCCCCCAAAGTTCCCCCATGTTTTATAAAAAATGAAAAATATGCGATTTTTTAGGTCACTTTCAAACGAATTTTACAATATTAAAATCATTTTTTATCAAATAAACAACTAAAGGGTATTAAAGAAAAAATTTTCAGCTTTCCAAATCTGTCCTTAAATTTTTTTTATGATTATTTGTTCCCTAGTTATAAGCGCTTAATGTTAAACATATGATTTTTGCTTCGATTGCACATAACTTGGTCAAAAAAAATCGTACAGCAATAAAAAAACAGTAAATTGAATAAAAATGCCCAACCTACAACAATTATTTATTTGGTTTGACAAAAAAAAATCGCATGTCCTGTAGAGCCTCTCAAAATTAATATAATTTAAAAAAAAATTTTTTTTTGGCGTTTCAACTTAAAAAAGGATGTTATCCTGAAGGATAATAAAATTTTCAATAACTGATTCAAAAACTAGAATGTTCAAGCTTTAGAACGGTTTTTTAGAAACTTTTTTACGACCATTTTTCGCAGAGATCCAGCTATTTAAAAACACCTAAAAATATTTGAAAAATTTAGTGATCCGTTAATTTTGCATTTTAGTGTATTAATTTTTGAACTTCTTGCCCATTGAGACTTTTGGTCAAAATAGCATGAAGTATAACATTTTACAATTTCAGCCAATTTGACCGAAAATCTATTTCCATAAGATTAGTGCGAGGTTCTTTGCATATGTTCATATATTCTTACATAACAAGTTTTTTTCTTACACTAGTTTTCTCAATTTACTCTTAAAGTTTGGTACGGGCGGTAGTCTGGAATTACTCTGTATAATAATCATTAATTATTTTTTTAACATTATTTTATGACACGTATTCGGGTCGACTTGACATTTGATTCGGTTGAATCGGAAATTGTGAACATAGTGATTATTTTTCTTTTTTTTTTTAATGCAGTGAACCATTTTTTAATCCGACCACTGCATATATGAAATTACATATTACTCACAATTAATATCGTAGATTGTATGTGAAATAGAATAAATATTGGTGAATATAGATCTTAATTATACAGTCTGTTTCAAAGTCATAACCGGGAATAGGTAAACTTTTTAGCTGAATCTATTTTTTTACTGAATATCTTTTTTATCAGTTCAATTTATTCCAAGTCACTAAAAAAACCGTAATTGAGAGTGGTGTGCATAATTAAAACTCCGCCCTAGATATCAGATTTTTTAAATCGACCACTGTACTTGGTTCATATTTGAATTAAAGGTGGTGGGTGTTGACAAGGTCTGTTTTCACCTCATGCATGCGTTAATCGAAGTTTCATATAAAAAAAATACTTACGGTGTTATAGTCTTCGGTCCCGACTTTAAATTTTGAAATAAAATATACTCATCTGAAAATCGTTTTTTGGCGTAACCTACAAACTATATATTCGAAAATTATTAGAATTGGGGCGTTTTTGATGTGGCATGCGTCAAACATGTCAATTTAACGATGTATTGGAAATTTACGAATAATCCTTTCTTTTTTACTTGAATTACAAGATTTTATAACGCAAACATCGAGAAATATGTTAACTTACAAAACTATTGGGAAATTTAGCGAGACATACACCCTCAAAATGTCAAATTCATGATGTTACATACATCATGAATTTGACATTTATTTATAAACTAGCGGAATCCCGCGGCTTCGCTCGCGTAGACTTTGAAACCTATAAAAAAAACGTAAATATCTCGGATTTTAGTTAAAAATTGCAAAAACTAACCCTCTGTCTACCCTCGCCATTATAGGTTGAATACCGAATTTTTTAGTGCAAATTATTTTGCCCGACTACAGAACAGATAAATACATATATCAAAAACACAGACCCTGTCTACCCCCGCCATTAGGGGTTGAATGTCGAAATTTTTATTTTAATAGATTACTATTTTGCCCGAATTTACCTTTATAATTAAAGCAGTTATACATATTATCTAAATCCATCCTCGTCCCCGTCCCATGTTATTAGGGCTTGAATATCGAACTTTCATTTTTAATTGAATATTAATTTGTCCGAATTTACATTAATATCATCAACAATTATGAAGATAAATATATCAAAAACTTGTGCCATGTTTCATTCGGTGAATAAAAAAAAAATATTTTACAAATTTTTCCATCCCCCTAACACCTTAAGGGTTAAATTTTGGGAAATGCTGAAGTAATTTTTTTATTATTTATATTGTAGAGTATGTTTGATAAGTTTCAATTAAATACGAAAAAAAATTTTTATATAAACTTTGACACCCTGTTTTAACCCCGTAGGGGTTGAATTTCAAAAAATCCTTTCTTAGTGGGTGCTTACATCATATAAGGAAGGCACCTACGAAAATTCACGTTTCTAGGTCCAGGGGTTAGGGCTGTACGTTGATATATGAGTGAGTGAATGAGTGAGTGATTAATAGAGATCAGATCGGGCCGGGCCGGCCCGGCCCGGCCCGGGTTTATCCCGGCCCGAATTTCGGACCGGACTTAATTCTTGTTTGTTACGTTTGAACCGGGTCAATTCGGACCGGTCCGGGATTGGTATACATCGGACCGGACTGGGTCGGATCTTACCTTAGCATAAATCGGACCGAGCTGGACGGACCTTACGAATAAATAAAAATATTATTTTTTCAAAACAAAACTTTTACTTTTAATAGTTTAATTGTTTAATGTTAAATTAATAACAATTCACAGTTATTAACAAAATTATAATTTATACACGGGTAGAAAGAATTCTCAAACCAAGAAAACATATAAGAAAACGTTATAGATCAATTCGGGCCGGGCCAGCACGATCCGGTCCGAATTTAGCCCGACCCGAATTTCGGATCGGACCGGACTGGGCTTGATTTTTGTTTGTAACGTTTGGACCGGGTTGGGTCGGACCTTAGTATAAATCGAACCGGATTGGACCGGGTCGAAAAAAAAAGTTTCGGAACCGAATCGGGTCGGCAAATTAAAAAAAAAATATCTTCGGACCGGGTCGGGCCGTTTTCTTAAGGTCCGATCTGATCTCTAGTGGTTAAGGACAAACTCTTTTATAGATATAGATAACCGACTGATTTTTGTAGATAAATACAGTAGAAACCGGTTATAACGACATCGGTTAATACGACGTACCAGTTATAACGAGTCAGAATAAAAGTCCCGGCTGAAACCCATATAACTGCCTGTTTATATATACCGTTTATAACGACATCGCTTACAACGGAATACCGCTTTTAACGGCTTTCTGTTCACAATCGTCCCAATGCTCATAATTTTCGAAGATAAAGTTTGTAGGTTACGCCAAAATGAATCCACTCACGAAGTTTCAAAGGAGTATATTTTATTTAATAATTTAAAACCGGAACCGAAGACTATTAGGGTAGACCGAGGCGAATCGGATCAATTTGACTTTGACGTTAAAAAAATACAACTTCTGTCAAAAAAACATATTTTTTAATCGCCTCGGTCTACCCTATACAGTTTGTTCACCGATATTTGCTCAGATTCTGCCATTTGAATGCGTCATATTAAATTTTTCATCCTCCACTTCTAAATTGATATAATTGTTGCCAAAATCGAAATTATGTATTTAATAAAATTCGCAAGTGAAGTAAAATAAAGTTTTTTAAACTTCTGTAGTTTTATCCACCATTTTATATTTGCCATTCTCGTTAAACTAATGTTAAAATCGTCATTAGCCATCTCAAAAACACGCAGACAATGAAATTATGATAGAAAAAAATTGTAAAAACTACACTCATAGGTAGCGTTAGTTAGCATTGTGCTAAATGGAGTTAAACATTTGAATGTGTGTGTTTTCTACCCTTAAAACGTCTTGTTAGCCATGTTTGCAAAGTTTCAAGAAATTCGGCGTATAGTATTAGACAGTATTATACATTTTATACTGTATAACATGAAAGTGACTTTATACGTAAATTGTACATAACATAATGATCACATCGTTATAACATAAAATGAACACAGTTCTGTAAGTTTTTCATAACTGGAAAATTAAATCGTTCTATATCTTGAAATAAATGTTAAATCCCTTTTTATACACTGCTTGTCACAACTAGTGAGACACTTTTTCAATGTAACACAGTTTTGTTCAAAATTGTCTATTAATTATAATTAATATTATATTAATATGAAAATTCAGGAAAATCATTCACGACGATTTATTTCAAAGCCCAAAGAGTTACAGCTTTGTTCATCAGTAGGGGGTGTGCAACCCTTAGAGTGGCATTTTCAAGTTCTGAATAAAAGTTGAAAAATTAAGTATAATAAAATAAAACTAAAATTTGGAAATTTATATTACTTATTTGCACTTTTAAGGTACTATTTTATTAATTTTAATAACGTTTTATTCTATTTATCTTTTGGTATCATCCCTTTAGTTGATAGGGTATTGTTTTAATTTTACCGGTGATGAAAGATCAAATATAGGTCCTTTATTTTACGA
Organism: Sialis lutaria; assembly: GCA_949319165.1. Taxonomy (NCBI): domain Eukaryota; kingdom Metazoa; phylum Arthropoda; class Insecta; order Megaloptera; family Sialidae; genus Sialis; species Sialis lutaria. Next base: position 10,046,295 of record OX439232.1, on the reverse strand, counting down.
GAGTGGAAAAAATCCCCGTGAATTTATAGAATATGATGTTTTAAAAAAAGTGCATATATTTAAAATATATAGGGTAAATGATAGATAAAATGATTCTTTTTCATTTAGAGTAGAATATCTTAACGATAAATCGATGAAGAGTGAATTAAAATAAAAAGCAAATTAAAGCTAAATAAACAAGCTAATTGATCAATGCATTGGTTTAACATAAAAATTTTCCCAAAAAATTGACAAATTCTCACGCTATTTCTTATGATTGCGCAAGAACCGTAACCCACAAAAAAAACTATCAAAAAAATTAGAAACTTAAAGCTTCAAAATCATTTTTTAAATCTTTTGAAATTTTGAAAGTTACAACCTTTCAAAAATCATTAAAAATTTAAGAATTTTTTTGTCCCTTTAGTTTTTCCAGCACCTGTATATAGGATGACCAATTTTAAGTGCAATTGACCTTCACATCACCTTGAAAACACCACCAACTACCAACAAATTTTCATCCCGGTACGTCTATGTCCCCCTCCAAACCGTACAACTTTTATCTGAAAAGTTTTTTGATAACATTTCACCATAAAAAGTTATTAGAAATGTGCATTTAAAATGGGTTTCTGTATACAGGGTGGGGAATTTATCTTGAGACAAAATAATATCTCGGTTGGACTCGATTATTTCGAAAAAAGTTTCAAACAAAAATTGTAGGACACCGAACGGGTAATTGAAAGGTCCATACTACTTCCGGTTTAGACATTATTTATTGTAAACTATAAATTTCAAACAGGTGTTTTATACTCATTGTTTTTTAGCTAATTTTAAAAATTCATGAAAAATAATAGTCTGCCGAGCCTTATATGATTTTTATATGATATTCACCTTTTAAATTTGAGGTTTTCGATGACGTACCATTTTCTGTTATGAGCTACAACGCACAAAACTGTCACTCTAGGCTTTGAAATAAATCCGCATTAATGATTTTTCTGAATTTTCATATTAATATAACAATTTTTTACAAAACTGTATTACATTGAAAAACTGATTGTGACAGGCAGTGTATAAGGTCACATGGTTAACAGTGAACCAAATTGTTTTACGACATCTAATGCCATAATCAGTGAACGCTTAAAATGTGTGACATTTTATCATCAATTGAGATCTAAATTTGATACCCCGCACGCCTTGGAATACATTTTTTTGCATTTGCATTCAAGCCCCCTCTAGACGCCAATATTGATTTTGAAAAAAATATAGGAAAGCGGGTCAAATTACACTAGCCACATGCTTTGATATAAAAAAATATTTTTTGCCTAGCTTTAGCTCCCTTGCACCCCCTAAAAATATATTTTATACTACTTTATTAATATCGATCAAAATAAATAAATAGAATCACTCGTAAGAAACCCTCGATTGATATGTAGGGGGGAGGGATAATATAACATAGCAGGGATTTAATGTGTGTATACGTACCTACAATCGTACATACTGGAACAAAAAAGTTATTTAGGTTTTTCTGATATTTTTTTGTTATTTTCGGATTATTGCCGCAAATAATTTTTCCCCGATAAATAGTCCAGTCATTTGGTAGTTTTACCTGGAAAGTTTTCCGTCAGTTTTGAAAATTGGTAATTTTATAGATATCGATGTGCTCTTTCCGATTTTCAACTTTGCCACCTCGTATCTTTGCCGCTCGCGCCGCCATATTGGAAAAATGGGGCCTCATAATAGTTTTTTGACAATATCTCCTTTCCAAATCATTTTACGATAAAAACATTCGATACCAAATTAAACTAGAGAAAATTTCCTACAATTTATGTAATAACAATTTTTTTTGTAAAATCAATAGTTTTGGCGTACGAGCGCCACAAGTTATTATTCATCTACACCAATACGTGTTTTGCGTATCAGGTTGCTCTGGAAGCCAACTTTAATAAAAAAATGGAATACCTCTGATTTTTTTGTACAGTTCAATTCTTTAGTATTCAAGAAACATTTTTAAGGCCAAAAAAAATCGCCTCGGCGCTTTTTTAATAATAATTCATAAAACAAAAATACATAAATCGTGCACGCTGCTCTGGATGCCAACTTAAATAAAAAATGATTACCTCTGATTTTTTGTACAGTTCAATTCTATAGTATTTTAAGACCAAAACGAAAAAAATCGACTTGGCGCTTTTTTTTATAATTCATAAAATAAGAAAAGTCGTTTTTCAAAATTGTGTTCACTAAATATATTTATTATTTGTACAATCATTTGGTAGTTTTGCCTGGAAAGTTTTCCGGGAGTTCTGAAAATTGGTAATTTTATAGATTTCGATGTACTCTTTCCGAATTTCGTATATAAATGTCGTAATTTTGTATATAAATGTTTTTATCGTAAAATGAGTTGGAAAGGAGATGTTGTCAAAAAACTACTATTAGGTGCCCTTTTTCCAATATGGCAGCGCGAGCGGCAAAGACATGAGGTGGCAAAGTAGAAATTCAGAAAGAGCACATCGAAATCTATAAAATTACCAATTTTCAAAACTCCCTGAAAACTTTCCAGGTAACCTCTGTGACTGTATTAAAACGTTCATTATTGTTCAAAACACATTAAACATACTTTTAATATATTAATTAGTAAGTCACCCAAAAACTAAGAGTTTTTCTAACTGTACGCGTATAAATTAATTATACCGTGCGGAAGACGGATTTATCCATAATCTTAGATAATAATATGGACTTTTTAAAAACCAAAAACTCATTGTAAGTAGAGATTTTTTATATGACTGCACTACAAGTAAACTTGTTAAAAAAAGTTTCGGTTTCGGCTCACAAATCAGTTTTGGTCGGTCACTACAAATCAGTACATATTAACAGCGATAACTGCGCACAAACTAAATTTCTTACTTCTGCGCAGGGGCGGACCGCCCGCTCCAGGTTCCGCTTTTCGGCCTACCCCTTTCACTCGAGCTTAACCTCCTTATTATATGCTTTATGGTATAAATTTAAAAATGAGTTAGTAATGAACAATATTGTAGTTACGTAGGTCGTAGACAATACAGTTCACGAACGAAAAAATAAACATTATTTACATATATCTACATGGAAGCGCTTTCTGTAGCGGATTATTTTAACCCTAACAATTTACTACATAATTCTAAAATGTACTAACAACCTAACGAGCACAGCACGCTCACACGTAAAATTTTTGGGCTATGTTAAGGTGACCAGAATACTAAAAATAAAAAAGAGAAGTACCCTCCTTACCAATCAGAAAACTCCTCGGAAAAAGGTCACTTTATTTTTGGACCTCGAAATTTTATAAAAATTTATTTAAAAGTATTTTTAAACTGAATTGATACGTTTTTTCTTGCAAATATGTACTCGTATTGTACAATATACAAAAACGTAAATTTTACGTCAATAATGATTAACTTCAATAATAATAATTATTTTTGAGAAAAATAAAATACTTATTTTTTGTAATTTTATGGATAGTATTTTTATTTTTTTATTTTACCAAATAACAAAAAAAGAGGACAAAAGTTTCAAAAACTAAAAAAGAGATAACACGTTTTCTATAGAGGACAGTTGGTCAAAATAGAGGATTGTCCACTTCAAAAGAGGACGGATAGTCACCTTAGTTAAGTACTAGTGTAGTGGTTCACTGTTGATCAGGTTACCCGAACTATAATTTAATGTTATGTCAAGTTGAGTCATGATTACATAGCATGTACATATGTAAAATTTGTTATGTGACTTATTACCTATAATTTACATAACAGTGACGGTTGGTGTTCACTGGGCACCGAAATAAGGTACAAAAACACATACTGGGAAAAAATAACGATCATTATAATTATTTGTTATTTATATGTGTGTTTTGTAATTTTTGTTGTGTGATTGTCTAACCCAGTGGTTCCCAAACTCCTTTGGCCCACGGACCTCTTTTCATAGTCAAAACTTTCCCACGGACCCTGGGTGAAAAACTACATAAATGAATAATAGAAAAATTAAAAATTTAACTTTGATGTCTTGAATGGTAAATGATGACGTAAAAATAAAATATAAATAAAACATTTTGTTGAAGAAGTATTTATTGAAATTATAACTTTTGTTTTAAAATACAAAAAAAAAATTAATGACTTGGATGAACCTGATGGGATGTTATGTTTTTAAATCTCAAACTCGACTCATCGCGATGCCTGATATTATTTGTATTTTATGCACCTTATTTATATTTTACTTAGGACGTAAAAATCGCTAATAATTTATTCATTGAACTGAACGATGCCAGGGACCCCTTGGGGTCCGTAGGGACCAAATTTGGAAACCACTGGTCTAGTCGATAAAAAGTGTTTGCGTGTGGTCATTACCGCCTACTTTACAATCACTTCGTAGCCACCGAATGTGGCTGTGCAATGACTCGGCTGCATTAGGCTAGTGCTAGGTTAGGGTAGTTACACCCAGATTATATTTGGTTTTATAATGTTATATTAAATATTGTTAATAATATTATATAAATCTTAACAAATCATAGCTACTGGAGGACATGCAAGCGCGACAGTATTACTCGCATACTTTATATTGGATGGTTGGCAATGTGGATGGTTTTGGTGGGTGTTTGGTGTTTGTTCTGTACTACCGGCCATTGTTGATATGTGGACAGTATTTGTTGTATTATTTTCAAAAACCTAGTAATCTTTAAAATTAAATTCATAATATCAAATTTATTTATTATTAACTAAGGTAGAATAAAAAGTAAAAATTATTTATTCTTAGTAAATATAAATTAAATTTTTTTCTGAAATTATTTCAATAAAATTTATATTTATTAAATTATCCTGTATTCTAGAACTATAAATCATAGAACAGGGTGTCCAGTTTCTGGAAAACCGGGAAAAATCAGAAAATTTTGCTATACAGGGAAAAGTCAGGGAATTTGGTTGAAAGTCAGGCAAAAACCACACAAATTCTCGCAAATATTTAAACAGTGACCTTTTTTTAGGTTTTTTATCTAAATTTTAAATAAAAAACAGGGAAAACGGTAAAAAATCTCCTGGAAACCGGGAAAAATCAAGGAAAGTTGTTCCAGAGAAATACTGGTCACCCAGTAGAAATTAATGCATAGTCTTAAAATGTTCGTTATACGCGTGTCTAAATACCTGGATAAATACGTATCTTAGAAACTATAAGGCCTGGTTTCTCAATATGAGTTTAAACCACATGTCCCAGTTAAACTTAAGATTAAACTATAAATTTGTTTCTCAATGTCCAGTTAAAAATTATAATTAATCTTAAGATTAACTTTTAACTGACAGATGAAAAATTTATTTTTCTAGCCTAAATATAAACTTATTATTCAACTTCTTTTACATTCTATAGTAGCACTATATTCTTTTATTAATTCTAGTAATGTACCCTGTTCTCTTTTATTGAAATTAACCCGTTTTTATCACATTTAATATAATAATTAGGGGTTAATTTTTAGTTTGACATAAAAAAAGCCTCCATTTAAACTTATATTGAGAAACAGAGTGAGGTTTAAACTGGACATTATGTTCAGTTTAAACCTAGGATGACGATTATTTAATCTGAAGTTTAAACTCATATTGAGAAACCGGGCCTAAGACATAAAGATTCGGTTAACTTTAAGAGAGGACATTTTAATAGTGCATTTACAAAACATCTCACAAAATTTTCAGATCCTACTAGATACTTGCCAAAACCTGTTTTAGGCGGCTATTACACTATCAAAGAAATGTGATAAAATTTCTTTGATCAATGAAACATAACAATATAATACGTCAACTTTTATAATATTTACCTTCATGATATTTCTTTTATCATAGATAATGACAGTTTCTTAAATTTGATCAAAGTTTTTTGACGGATAAATCAAAATGGCGACTGAAAAGTGTTTGTGGACGGCTTCGGCTACGAAATTACTTATAATTTATTATATGATCAAATCTTTGACAAAGATCTTTGACATATTTATTTGATAGTGTACATAATCGTCGCCTAAGTCCGAAATTTTCATTCTTGAATATTTCTTAATAATTCAGGGTTTAGTATTGTCTATTTATTAAAAAAAAAAATTATGAAATCTTTTAGCTTTTGAAATGTGAAATAAAAATTTTGTTCGATTTTTGAACAGAAGATATTATTATATTTTCAATATACAGTGCAACTTGATTAAGTGAGACTTGGATAAGTGGGAAACTTCTATAATTAGAATTCATACTGATGTCCCGTCACTTCGGCAACAAAATACCTCTATTAGTGAGACTTACTAAAGTTCACTATCTGGAATTTCATTTTTTTCTTTCGATAATTACTTCTCTTACTGGAACAGCTAAGATTGATTACTTCTATAACTGAGACAAGACAAAATTGAAAAAAATATGCTGGAAAAAAATCTTCTGTTTTTACTTCTATTAGTGGGACCCTCTTTAAATGAGACAATAATTTTAACCCATTTATTCCCGACTTTATTTCTTCGATTTTTTTGATAAATTCTCAAAACAATAATTATCAATCGCAGACTAGATTATTATCATGAGAATCCAATGTCAAAAAGGACAGCACTTTTTTCAATGACGATAATCTGTACCTGAATATATTTTTGTTATTATTGATATTTTTATGCTTTATTTACATCCTCATAATTAATATTATATATAGTTTCGTCAAATTAAAAATACTTTACTAACAATAAGTGAAAAAATTGTAACTATAAATGTCGACTAGCTGGTATAATTACACGGTTAGTTTAAAAGTGTTATAATTTGACATTTAATGAACGCTAGAGTTCATTAAAAAATTATTGTAAGAAGAGAGACTTATGAAACATATTAGTAATGTAAATCAAATTAACAACGTTATTATGTCAGAGGAAAAAAATTCTGTTTTAATTTTACAATTTTTATCAAAGTGCCTCCGTGTTAATGTATCAATGTACCCCATATTACCATTTTGACATAAACAATAAGTGAACAGAAAACGGCGACAGACTACTTTAAAGCACTACTTTCACTCGACTAAAAAGTGAATTTACTTATCTTGTAATATAATTCATCAAAGATTAAATGATCTAAAAAAGATTAAAAGATTGAAAAAATGATGTCACTTATGTATTGATATAAAATTTTAATACATACCAGTACAACTAGACTATGTAATGAACATTTTAAGACAATTCCAATGTTTCTATGAATTATTGTTCCATAGTACTATGTATATGTAGAAGCCTCATTTTTATTCATCCAGTATATTTTAAATACCATTATTTTAATTATCAGTGTTGACCAAAGTGTAGTACGCATACCCCTAATGGTACGAGAAGGGATATTTGGTCTTTTTAATTTCGTTATACGTATTTGATTTTTTTCATTTAAAACAGCTTTAAAGATGCAATATGTAATGCATTAAAAAAATAATTCTAATCTCTCCCTCGGGCCCACCCTAAGGGTACGCCGGTAACACTTAACTCTCAAAAGGGGTACACGGTGATTCTAACTTTGGTAAATACAATCTCACAAGTATGACATAGTAAAATAAAATAGTAATAGGTATATTACGACAAATAATTAATAAGTAAAATAATATTTGTAAGCCGTTTCCCAATGAGGCCCCCGCAATAGGGAGGGCCCCAAATTGTAAGGGTTGGTTAATGAATTAATTTCTATCGTTTCTATTCTTATTTTTAATAAAATAATATAGAAAAAAATATTGTATTTCACTCACTTCCCTTTAATAAAGCTGCATCTTATTTTAACTCATTTTTATACATATTTAAATCCATGTTCGTATAACTGGCTGTATTTGAAAATAAATGCCACAAAAAAAATCCATGTGTAAATTTTTTAAGGAGTTTTGTGAGTAATTTCAAGAACAAGAAATATTTATAAAATTTACACTATCGATTATTCTACACTCATCAAAACAATTAAAGGATTATTTTTATTAAGCACATTTTTACCAATTTTCAAACAGTTGTTATGCTCTACGTGTGCGATGCAATAAAATATGGGCATACACAATAAGGTTAAAATATGTTTATCTATATGATTCAAATATTTACAATTTTATATTGATTTAATTGTAAAAGGGGCAGGTAATGTATTCTTTCTTGCGGGGTGTTGCGAAGGTCCTTCTCACTTATTTGTATTGATATCGTTTGTATCGGGATCGTCGTGGAGCTTCTGGATGGTGGTGACGGTTCTGAGGTTTTCATAGGCGGCGTCGAACTTTGTGATAGCGTCCACGAACGTCTTGAAGATGGAAGCGGCGTTGAACGGCTTGGGGGCGTTGACGGTCCTCTTCGTGCCGGAGACGATGTCGAGCTTCGGAGGAGTCGCGATAGTCCTGATGCTGACACAGGCGACGTCGAACTTTTTGAGAGCGTCCACGATCGTCTTCGGAAGGTAGGCGGCGTCGAATGTCTTGTGGACGGCGTCACACGTCTTGGTGGTGGCGACGGTCCTCTTCGTGTTGGAGACGGCGTCGGGTTTCTGATGGTGAAAGACGGTCTTCTTCGTACGGGTAGCGGCGTTGGACCTCTAGATGTCGATGGTGGTCTTCTTCGTGCTGGCGTCGGAGTTATGAGTGTCAGCGATGGTCCTCTGCGTGTTGGTGACGATATTGACTCCTCACTTATGTATATATCATAAATAAACTGCCTTGGCAGGCACGGGACTTTTTTATACATCATGACACCGAAGTATTAATATGTGATTACTTTTATAATTTAATATTTGATTTTAAAATTTTTTACTTGCAAAATGATTTTCAGTGAATGAAATTGATACATTGTATTTAATATTGACATTAAAATATTAAATGAAATCAATTAAGATTAGTGATTATTGTATTAACTAGGTATTTATTTTGCTAGATTTCAATTTTGACACTTCCAATAATAAATGCCAAAATTTTCATAGATAACTAGATTTTTTGTATTATTCAAATCATTTTTAAATTAAAACCATTAAAACTAAATTTTTTTTTTTGTTAATTCATAAGATACAAAAAATAGAACATAAATTATAGAAAATAATATTCTCTACAACTAGTATCTCAAACATGTTTTTTTCTAATACCTATAACCGTTTAAAAAATAAATCGAAAAAATTAAATTTTGTAGAAAATCAATTATGTCCTAAAAACAATTTGGGGGGGGGGGGGGGATAGATAGAACATAAATTATAGATAAATACCCTCTACAACTTTGATCTAAACATTTTTTTCTAATGTGCACCGTTTATACATCATGACACCGAGTACCTATTAATATGTGATTACTTTTATAATTTAATATTTGATTTTAAAATTTTTTACTTACAAAATGATTTTCAATGAATGAAATTGATACATTGTATTTAATATTGACATTAAATATTAAATGAAATCAATTAAGATTAGTGATTATTGTATTAACAACTATTTATTTTGCTAGATTTCAATTTTGACACTTCTAATAATAAATGCCAAAATTTTCATAGATAACTAGATTTTTTGTATTATTCAAATCATTTTTAAATTAAAGCCATTAAAACTAAAATTATTCTTTTTTTTGGTTAATTCATAAGATACAAAAAAAAGAATAGAACATAAATTATAGAAAATAATATTCTCTACAACTTGTATCTCAAACATTTTTTCTAATACCTACCGTTTAAAAAATAAATCGAAAAAAATAATTTTTTTTAGAAAATCAATTATTTCCTAAAAATAAATTTTGGGGGGGAAAATGGATAGAACATAAATTATAGATAAATACCCTCTACAACTTTGATCTAAAACATTTTTTTCTAATGTGCACCGTTTCAAAAATAATTCAAAAATAATTCGAAAAATAATTATACTTCCGTTTCCGGTTTAGTGATGGTTATCAAAAATAGGAGGTGCACATCTAGAGCATACAAGAACCTTAAGTTTAAAATTTCATGTTCGTAAGTATTACAGTTTTGGCTGTAGAGCGTTCACAGAGACACAGACAGACAGACAGACAGACAGACAGACACACACACACACACAGACGTCATTGAGTTAATGGTTGTATATGATTCAGGGACCCTCAAAACGTGTAATTCCGTTAAAATCTCGAGTTCGATTTTTTTCGTGATCACTATACTTTATTTATACATTACATTTCATGTATGTATAAAAAAGTAAAAACTGAATGGTTATGATCGGTAGGTAGATTTATAATTCCCTTATTACCGCAAACGGCAAGTAGGCGGATTCCTTCCCTTCCTCTGCTCTCATCAAAAGAATTTTCCTTGGCATATATGCACAACAGTTAAATATTTCATTAGCGAGAGTTAACTCACACCCATCGTCTTTTGTTTTATTAATTTAATTTAAATGTCAAACTGACGTTTATAATTATTAGTTTTTATCAACTGTTAGTTTGACATTTCATTTAAAAACATTTGTTTAAAAACATTATTTACTCTTAGAAATTTCATTCTTATGTATAGGGGCATATCACAGTTATATTTTCGCGAAAAACGATTGGATTTGCATGATCTAAAGCTCATTCGAAGGCTTGTACCTTCTAGTTTTTGAATCAAAACCCCAATTATTTTTATTATCCCCTGCTGCACTGAACCAATGGTTGAAACAGTTCAAAATATTATTCCTTAATTATTAACTTTGAAAGCGAAAAATTTTAGAATTTTTTTTTTACAAGAAAGTCAATGAAAGCTTTCAAAAGCTAGTTTTTTTTATCTTGAAAATGTGTTTTTTATCATTCCCTTACGATTTTTTTGACCGCGTTATTTACTGCCAAAGTAAAAATGACATTTTAAACTCCTGTATATCCTGAAATAATGATCGCACAATGATCGGCTTGATATCATTAGTAAGCTTTAAAATCGTTACACACGATTTTGTAAAAAAAAAAAATTCTTACGATTTTCCATTTTTCACCACTCTAAGGGTTGCACACCTGTTGTGAAAAGACAAAGCTGTAACTTTTTGGACTTTGAAGCAACACCACATTAATGATTTATCTGAATTTTCATATAAATATGACAATTATTAACAAAACTGTGTTACATTGAAAAAGTGTTCCTCTAATTGTGACAAGCAGTAGTAATGTTAATATCAGGGAGTCGAACCGGTGCTATTTACCGAACCGCTTCGGTTCCGGTTTACACAGAAAATAAAGTTCCGGTTCAATTTATTATTTTTTTATTATTTCGGTTACCGGTTCAATGTACCTCCGAACCGGTTCAAACCGGGTTTTTTACTTATGTCAATTATTTAAATAATAATTTTAATTAAATTATAACTAAACCTATACCCTATAATTTTTTAATTATATTTTCCTACATACCTTTACTTTCAATTTTTATGTATAATGTATCAATACTTTTTATGGCTTATTTTCTTTATTTGTATTAATTAAAAAAATGGGGTTATACCGGAATAATAAAATAATCGACAATTCATATTTAGACAATGCTCAATGCAATTTAAATTTAATGTGTATTTTAATAGCAATTTTCATGTTTTTCTGAAAATACCATTTTTCTCTCAATCTTTCCCATTTTTTCTTGTATATTATGACTTTGTCTGGTAGTAGGCCAATTTTTAAAGATGAACATAAAGTTTTTTTTATTAATTTATAAATTCCGCAGAAAAATCGGTTATTAATTCATTAAGAGCAATTACATTTGTCAGTGGTGCCAACTATAAGTAATTGCAAAAAATATTTTACATTTGAAACAGAATAATAAATATATTTGAATAAAAACATTTGCAATGAAAAATTAAACTTCTTTGAACCGGTAAAATTAAACTTTATTGAACCGGCAAGTTTGTTTTTCGGTTCGGCTCCGGTTCAGGTTCAACGTCATGTTTAAAATTTCGGTTCAGGTTTAGTTCCGGTTCGCCCAAAAATTTCGTTCCGGAACCGGTTTCAATTCAAAGCGCTGATATCAAAGTTCAAAAAACTTTTGTCCAATTTTAATGCAATTTATAAAATTTATAGCTTTATCTATCTTCTTTATTGTGCTAAAATTTTAACGTAATCGAATGAAAATTGGCGAAATGGTATTAAAATCAAATGTGCGTGTCAAAATTTGGCAGTTCGGTCATAACCACTCCTGGCGTTAAATAAATTCTATGAACAAAGTACTTAATGAATTGAAATACTAGTTTAAGGGGGCAGACCCAGTTATGACTTCCAAAGAAAGCTCTTTTTTATGATTTTTTTTGGCCACAAATTAAAACAATTAATAACAAATGTATTTCCATATGAAAGATATATATGTATTTACAGAAAATTTTGTAATTTATATATGGCAAAATATTAAAAAATAAGTGGGAAACAGCAAATTTGGGAGGGGTCAAAAAATATGTTTTTCCGTGAACACTGCTATTCGTCACTGGATCATCAGAAATCAAAAAAACAAAAGAGATCATTAGTTAATGACGTAGTGCTCCGGATGGACGAAGGGATTTGAAAATTTTTGAATTTTCACACAATGGCGGATATTGAAAGTCAAATTTCTTTATTTTACTAAAATTTCACTCGCATTTTCGGCTACAAAAACAAAAATAAGCGTCCAAAATAAAAATACTTTGTCCATCCGGAGGACAATTATGTATAGAATAAGTCAGAAAAATTTCAAACCGATCGGCTATGCCGTTCTCAAGTTACAGTGATCACCGACTTTGAATACATGGTTTCGAGAAAAAGTGCACAGTTGCCGCTACCTGCCTACTTGAATACATTAGAGACGGCTCCGTTCAAAGTTATATATCTCCATAAATAATGGTCCGATTTATCTGAAATTTTTTGAGAATACTTTTGAAATATTCTACTTTGAGAAAATGCAATAAAAAAATTTTATTTAAAAAAAAAAATTAGAAGAAAAAATTAGAAAGTTTTGATATTTTGTCCACGTATTCTCAGAATGGTTTGGAATAAGAACCCGAAAAGTTCCCACCTAAATCGTAGATGTAACATCCCCTTCCACATGAAAAACTACCCCCGGAGTGAATTTTATTCCAGTTTTTCCCATTGCAGTTTTTGGAACGCACCGAAAAATCGGTATAAGAAGATTTTTTACCGTACCTAAATATTTGTTTAACGGCTAAATTTAACCAAAAAATTGATAACGATGAAAATTGTAGAACGGAATCTACTCTATGAGATCCAAGCATCACAATTTTGTTTTAAACGTTTTTTATTGATTTTTTACAAACGTAAATTCGATTATTTTGAAAATTTTTCCATAGAACCCATTGAGTAAAGCTTTTCGCGCGTTTTTCTTTTAGTGGCTTACTCTCGTAAGTCTATTTCACTTAAGTCTTGTACATTTTTATTGGTCAGTGGTGACTTCTTAAATTAATTCCTCTTCAGTTAGTGAATTAAGGCAATCTTCTCTATGGTATTTGAAACACATAGCTCAGCAACGCAACTCATTTGGCAGTTGTGATATAAAATTTTGAGAATGAAAGTTAGAAATTGTGCCTCTGTGGTGAAAATAAATATTAAAATGTTCTAAATTTTTTTCTAACCTAATTTTGTAGCGCCTATGCATGAATGTATAAGAAGGAGTATGTAGTATTATCCAGGCCCGGATTTACCATGCAGGCAGTGTAGGCACGTGCCTATAGCGGCAAAATTTTAGGGGCGACAAATTTTAGCGCAAAAAAAGATTGATAAAAAAAGGTCATTGACATAAAAAACTTCACTTTTTTATTTTTATTCAATCAAAAAGGGTGGCAATTTCGCAGCTGCCTACGGGCGGCAAATTTCAAAATCTGGCCCTGGTATTTTCTCTGTAATACAATTTGTTTGCTCAAAATTGATCCCCGAGATGGGCGGTCTTTCGTGTTCGTTGCGCACTAAGTACTGCGCATCTGTGTATATAGCTGTGTGCGTGCCTCGCCACATAACATTTGACCAATCAGGCGGCCGCGCGGGAATACGTAGCTGCGTACAAAATTCTACGCAGAGTACTCGGACCGCCTACTGTATGTGCGTTTTTTGGCTTACCCCTGCCCTCATCTTCAGTCTCCTTCGTATTCCTTCATGCGCTTATGATAACTGTCTGTCAAGATTTGCTTTGGTGGAATACTCAGTAGGGTAGGGTGGTGTAAGAGTGCGCGGTGTACAAGAGTACGCAGGGCCATTGTCTAATGACAGAACAATGTTTTAGGGCTAGTTTCAGGTATCAAGTCTCTTGTCATGACAAGACACCGACAGTAAATTTTACGTGTTTTTATAGTCATTTACAGAGATTCAAATTTAAAAAAAAGTGATTTTGACTACTGCGAAGTAATATTTAGAATTTTTATAAACAGGATTGTATTGAAGATTATAAAGATAAGTTACTTTTACCTGTTTATTTTAGTTACATTACTATCGAACTATTTTTTGTCCGAGTGATTTGTGCATTCCTTTCAATAGGTGGTACTAGTGACGTTTCAAAGTTGTTTGGTCAGAGTAGTGCAAGAGTGCGCAGGATCAAAACGTGCGCGCTCACTCTTGTCCAACATTTCGTTGTCAATAAGACAAAGAGTAACACGCAGGAAAAAATTTGGATCCAAGTGCAATAGAAGAAGTCAAAAACCTCTACAAAAAAAATAAAGCTAAATCCAAGAATCCCACAAACTGCACCAAAGAAAAAAATGTGAGCACGTCATAGCTGCTCAGAAATCTTCAAGGAACGAATTGTAGATGACTGGATAGAATGTATTTCTTGCATAGACTGGTGATACAAGAAATGCACAGTGTACTTAAGTCGTAGTCACTACAAATGTGACGTTCGTAAGTGATCTTGTCCCCATGGGTAGTGCAAAAGTGCGCATTCAGGAGGCCTGAAATATTTTAAATAGTTCCTAAAGCGTTACTTATAAATTAATGAATATGTTTTATTTTGGTAGTTAGATTACCTAAGATTATAAATAAACTATAACATCCTCTCTGAAATCTTTCTATTTAATTCCATGAAATGAAACAGCGAAAGTGCGCAGTCTTGCATCACCCTACTCTACAATTGCACTATCATCCGTAGAAGCAGAATATATTGCTATGGGAGAAGTGGTCGAGGAAGTGATGTGGTTGCGAGGATTATTAAAGGAAATAAAGCAAGAACTTTTTTAACAAGACCAATTATTATTAATGTTGATAATCAGGACGCTATACACTTATCAAAAAATGAAATTTTGTCAGATAGGACAAAACACATCGACGTTAGATATCATTTTTTAAAAGGTAGAGAATAAAGAAAGGCTCTAGCTGTAGTCCATTAAGATGGTGAAAATCCCCTCTCAACGGATTTGGCTGAAATTTGGTACACTTATTTGTAATTACAAAAAAATACTCTGCCTTGTAAATGCACGGTGCTTCCTCGTGCTAAATTTATCAAAGGTAGTTAATTATTGATCAATTTAAATAAAAACCGATAAAGTATTCAGATGAACTGCCTGTCATTGGTTAACCATTTAATTTTCATACGATTTTAATAAAAAAATTTAATTTTACATTTTTCTTAATACGCGCCTGGTTATTATGTCGTATATTTTGAATTTTTTGACAATTTCAATCAAAATGATTATTTTTCTGCTATACGAATGTCAAAATGACATTTAAAACGTCAAAGTGACATTTAATATGTCAAAGTAAATAGCAGTTTTAAAAAAACAAATGACGATTTTCTTAAGTCAAATTGAGATAGATCTTTGCAAGGGAATATTTTACAACAAAAGTAGGTGACCTATATTATAGAGAATTGAATGCTCTACAAAAAAGGTTCTATAAAATTTTCACGTAACATGTGTCTTTCTTGAGATATCTTCAAAAAATAAAACTTTTTGGATGTCACCCCTCCCCCTTACACACAATTTTAATTATTTTGAAATGGGACCGTCCTCAAGCCAGACCAAACCAACCAACCAAGTTTCATCAATATCGGTTTAGTGGTTCATGAGTTAAGCGTGTGACAAGGATTGGGGGACAGACACACACACAGACACACACACACACACACACACACACACACACACACACACACACACACAGACAGACAGACAGACACGGAACAAAAAGTGTTTGTCTTGACCTGAAACGGATAAATCCGGTAAAATTTTTAAAATCGGAGAACAAATTTTTTTTCTCGTTTTGAAACGATAACTAAGCTTCTCGTATCTTCGATATTGCGAGGAAGCAATATTTTGCATCCTCGCAATATCGAAGATACGAGAAGCTTCGTTATCGTTTTAAAACGAGAAAAAATACTCTGCCTTGTAAATGCACGGTGCTTCCTCGTGCTAAATTCATCAAAGGTAGTTAATTATTGAATAATTTAAATAAAAACCGATAAAGATGAACTGCCTGTCATTGGCTAACCATTTAATTTTCATACTATTTTAATAAAAAAATTTAATTTTACATTTTTCTTAATACGCGCCTGGTTATTATGCCGTATATTTTGAATTTTTTGACAATTTCAATCAAAATCATTATTTTTCTGCTATACGAATGTCAAAATGACATTTAAAATATGTAAATAGCAATTTAAAAATAAAAAAACAAATGACGATTTTTATAAAGCAAATTGAGATAAATCTTTGTAAGGGAATATTTTACAACAAACGTAGGTGACCTTGAATGCTCTACAAAAAAGGTTCTATAAAATTTTCACGCAACATGTATCTTTCTTGAGATATCTTCAAAATATAAATCTTTTGGGATGTCACCCCTCCCCCTTACACACAAATTTAATTATTTTGAAATGGGACTGTCCTCAAGCCAGACTAAACCAACCAACCAAGTTTCATCAATATCGGTTCAGTGGTTCATGAGTTAAGCGTGTGACAAGGATTGGGACACACACACACACACACACGCACACACACACACACACACGGAACAAATTTTCTGCTAAACATATGTCAAAATGACATTTAAAACGTCAAAATGACATTTAATATGTCAAAGTAAATAGCAGTTTTAAAAAACAAATGACGATTTTCTTAAATCAAATTCAGATAGATCTTTGTAAGGGAATATTTTACAGCAAAAGTAGGTGACCTATATTATAGAGAATTGAATGCTCTACAAAAAAGGTTCTATAAAATTTTCACGTAACATGTCTTTCTTGAGATATCTTCAAAAAATAAATCTTTTTGGATGTCACCCCTCCCCCTTACACACAATTTTAATTAATTTGAAATGGGACCGTCCTCAAGCCAGACCAAACCAACCAACCAAGTTTCATCAATATCGGTTCAGTGGTTCATGAGTTAAGCGTGTGACAAGGATTGGGGGACAGACACACAAACAGACACACACACACACACACACACACAGACAGACAGACACGGAACAAAAAGTGTTTGTCTTGACCTGAAACGGATAAATAAAGTAAAATTTTTGAAATCGGAGAACAAATTTTTTTTCTCGTTTAAAAACGATAACGAAGCTTCTCGTATCTTCGATATTGCGAGGAAGCAAAATTTGTTCTCCGATTTCAAAAATTTTGTGTCTGTCCCCCAATCCTTGTCACACGCTTAACTCATGAACCACTGAACCGATATTGATGAAACTTGGTTGGTTGGTTTGGTCTGGCTTGAGGACAGTCCCATTTCAAAATAATTAAATTTGTGTGTAAGGGGGAGGGGTGACATCCAAAAAGATTTATTTTTTGAAGATATCTCAAGAAAGACACATGTTACGTGAAAATTTTATAGAACCTTTTTTTGTAGAGCATTCAATACTCTATAATATAGGTCACCTACTTTTGTTGTAAAATATTCCCTTACAAAGATCTATCTCAATTTGACTTAAGAAAATCGTCATTTGTTTTTTTAAAACTGCTATTTACTTTGACATATTAAATGTCATTTTGACATTCGTATAGCAGAAAAATAATGATTTTGATTGAAATTGTCAAAAAATTCAAAATATACGACATAATAACCAGGCGCGTATTAAGAAAAATGTAAAATTAAATTTTTTTATTAAAGTCGTATGAAAATTAAATGGTTAATCAATGACAGGCAGTTCATCTGAATACTTTATCGCTTTTTATTTAAATTGTTCAATAATTAACTACCTTTGATGAATTTAGCACGAGGAAGCACCGTGCATTTACAAGGCAGAGTATTTTCTTGAGTTATAAGACCCGAAGCACCCTCTATCGTCCATAATCTCAAAAAATGTGTTTTTTCATTAATATTTTTTTTCTCTGTGAGTTTGGACTGGTAATAGATTTTATAAAAATGAATGACCGCATATTTTTAAAATTATTTTTGGCGCGATATTTGAATTTTTATAGCAACATAAAATTTAAAAGAGCCATATCTCGGCCCTCAGGGCCCATGTAGCCTACATACTGCAATTACATATGTATCTTATCAAAAACTAACATCTTGATTTTTTTCAGAATTTTTGATTTGGTGCGCCATCCTCAAAAATTAAAAAAACCGTATTTTTCTGATTTTTAATTTTTAATGAATGTGATGAAATTGTAAATAAAATTTGTGTAATTATATTATCTCAAGAATGACTTGCTCATAAAATGACCAAAAAAAATTATTGCCTCAAATTTTTTTTAAAAATCTCGAAAAAATGTTTTCATCAATTAAATAAGCATTTAAATAAATATGAGTTAATCGTCTAGCAAAAGTTCTGTTTTTATTTCTATGTATTAAGGTGGGCTAATTTTTTAATCGACCTCGGCTACCCCACTATGTGAAAGTACTATTATTTCTAAGAAAAACGCCCATGGAACTATACCTCTACATTCAAATTTAGTTCGCCACATTTTTGATTGAAAATTTTATGTTTGAGTCTCTTGAATTCAATATGTATACATGTTAATATACATGAAAAGTTACAATTTTTCATTGATTTTTTAAGCAAAACACCAACCCAAGGGTTTTTGGGTACGAGGATTTCGATTTGACAACCATTTTTTTCTTTTATTCTTGAGCGCCACCTGGTAGCCTAGGCAATAGACTTAAAAAAGAGGTCAAACTAAAAAAAAACCCATGGCCCAAATTAGGGGTACTTTTTAGGGTATGCTTAGAAAATTAAAATAAAAGTCTCCACCAAAATTCAGCTTGGTGGAAATTTTTTAAATTTTTAAAACGAAGCCGGCCGACTCCCGCCGAAGGACGCCGAGAGTCACCTTACGATTGAGGACCACTGACGAATCTAAAGGGACAGCGAACGTCCTCGCACTCCAGGGCCCTTATTCTCGAGTTCGCTCGACTTTTTTTTCGTTCGACTTTCTAGTAAGTAACTAGATTATTCCCTAAAATTTCGAACGCAACGAAAATAGTGTATTCTTGAATGTCGATTCGACTTTTCGTTCGTAAAATGTCGAATGAAAAATCTCGAGTGGTCTTTTGCATGCGAGATTTCGATCGTCGCTCGACTTTTTTATTTGTTTGGTTATGTTTTAGTATACATTATACATAAATACAAATAGTACATAAATATCTCGATCTTGTACTGATACATTATTGATAATCAAAAACAATTGTGTGTTAAGAGATTTTATATTAAATAAAAGTGAACATTGAAATATTAATTTTTTATTGAAAAAAATTAATAAACTTATAAAATTAGATAAAATTTACACTTTTAATTTAAAATGTTTATATGGTTCTAAAAAATTTCATAGTTTATTATAGCGCTGTATGACATTAAACTATGGCATTTATTCATGCTAACAATTTGGTTTTTGATTTGCTAAATGAAGTAGTAGAACTTGAGGATACAACAGGACGGAACTTCTACACTAGAAGTGATGCTTTTGATTTATCTGACTTTAAAGCGAAGGCCTCATAAATCAAGCTATACTAATAGTTTAAGTAAGAGGCGTTTAATAGCTACTCAGCGTGTCGACGAGACAATTTCATATGCGAAAAAATTACCAGAAGATTGTGATATTAGAAAAGAATATTATAACAATAAAATTTTAGCTATTAAAGAACAGACGGAAGCTGTGATTCAAAGCAATATATAGATGATTTTTCACTATTTGCTCATGTTATTAAATATGTGGTATCTAAAGTTTTAGATACAAAATAGCTAATTGTAAAACAATAGTAAAATAAATTAATTTATAAAAAATAGTTCTTTTATTAAATAAAAAAAAATAAATAAACATACACAATTATTCTTTTGTTAACCTCAAAGATTAACCCAACACGGTAAAACAGAAACATTTATAAACACTATTATTTTTTTCAGTCTTATAAAATTTCTGTATTTTTATAATTAATTTTATATTTTTTAAATTATTAAATTTTAATAACTAAATTAAACCATAAACATAGAATAAAACATAAAATACTTGAATTTCATTGGTCAACAGCTAGAAAATAAAGTTGACAACGTCGCATAAATGTCGAAGGTAAATTTACGTTCGACATTCATGTCGAACGAACTCAAGAATACGCATTTTATGTATCATGCGACTCGACTTTTTAAATCTCGAACGAAAATCTCGCATTCGACATATTCTCGAACGAACTCGAGAATAAGGGCCCAGGACTGCTGACGCCGCCTGGAGATCGCGCACATTTGCACGCTCGAAGATCGCCGATCCTAGCCGAACGACGCCAAACGCCGCCCGCATCCAAGGACCGTTGACGCCGCTGCAAGTCACGCCCAGCACAGCTTCCATCCAGAAGTCCGTCAGCACCGAATGACACCCAACACAGCTTCCATCCGAAGCCTGTCGTCATCCGAACGACACCCATTCCGTGGACACCTCCAGAAGCCACGCCATACCTTCCGTCCAAGGATTACACCAGCCCAGCTGATCCCAACATCAGAACACAAAAGACGCATATCTATTTCTTTTAAAATTATCCTGTATATAAAGTATATAATAACCAAGACAAAAAATATTTTTTTCCTAAGCCAACATTGTTATATTATTCGTCCAACACCCAAACGAGTGCATAAACACATGGTTACGAAACAATTATAATAATATAATTATATAATTTTGCTTTTTATATAATAACAAAACTAAATAAATAGTAGGTACCTACTAAAAAATAACTATATATAGTCGCGTCATTATAATATTTTGAAAATTTTCCCGCGAGATACAGTTCTCAGGCGTCGAACTTAAAAATGATCCGCGCTTGAAAAATTTGCAATATCTCGGCTTATAATGATCGTAAAACCTTCATTTTTTTAATCTGGGGTAACGCGACGAAAAAATAACAATTATATAGTTTTCTAAGTTGTAAAATCACATGGCTCCCTGCAAAATACGAAATATTGAAAATTATTAATTTTTAGTGCAATTTTTAATATATTTTGTTTATTGCACGTTTCAAAAGGGTTCTCGATTATAAGCCGTTATTGTACGAAAATACAAAGTTAAGTTAGGCTTTGGCCTTTAAAAATCGTGGTTGTGAATCCTTTTTGGTTAATAACTTTTATCAGGCCCCGCGTTTGAAATTTAGCTCTTTTTTAAAATTAATTTTTTTTATCATATTACTTTTTTTGCCATATTAAAACTCGCAACTTTTAGGTATTTTCGTTGAATTTTAGTAAATAATAAAAAAATTATAAACTATTTAAAAAAAGTTAATTATTCACGTTTTTTAGCAGTTTAAAAAAAAAAACTTTTGAACGGATTAGCGAATTTTAATCTACCGGGCACCAATTTATAGAACTTTTGATTGCGCATATTTTGTCTGTGCTTCTCTTTTCTCTACAACACATAGTTTTCACACTATATCGGAAAAACCGATTTTCCGACCAAATTGTTTAAAAATAAACAATGTTCCAATGAAAAAAAATTGAATCATTCGATGAGAAATTACTTCTTTCACCTTCCCCAACAAGTTCCATTAATAATATAAAGGGCTCTAGTTAACTTTTTTGGGGGGTATTAATACAGCTATAATGACGCGACTAATATAATTATACAGGGTGATCCAGACCACCCGTCCACTATGTTTTACGCCCAAACTATTGAAGATAGAGTTTTAGGATAAAAAATTTACTATATACAGGGTGATTCAGCACTGTCGTGCCAAACTTGAACACTAGATTGAAAAAAATATTTTAAGAAAAAAACTTCCAATAAACATGTGTCCGGAAATTATTCCTTAGGGAACTACAGGCTTCCAAAGATTTTTCTAAAAATGAGTTTTAATTTAATATCTAGAGAACCCTTTGTGATAGAATTATGAAATTTAGTATTTGGTTTAGTAATAATATGTGTTATCGATTTTTAATATTAACCAATTATATTTTAGGCCAGGGCTGTATGGGGCCAGTGGGCCCATCGATTTTGATCTAGTAATTGTTTGTTCCTTAATTTTTTTCCTGAGTTGGTACTTTTATAAGATTATATGACACAAAATACACAAAAACATACTTTGCTTGTTTATCATAGGATAAACCGTTTTCGAGAAATATCGATGGAAAAGAAAGCATGCAAAATTAACCTTAATACGGATGCTTGAAATTATAAAAAATAAATTTATATTCTTATTTCATGATAAAAAATAAGACAAAAAGTTAATATAAATATACTTCCGAAAATGCATCCTTATCAACAAATAGCCATTTTTAGTTTGTTTTTTAGTCATGTTAATAAAGTACATGTAACAGTAATAGAACTGGCTATAGATCTTACAGGATTCATATTAGGAGGTTTATTTATATGAACTTTATTCTTACCTTTAATCATAGAAAAAGAATATAAATTTATTTTTTATAATTTCAAGCATCCGTATTAAGGTTAATTCTGCATGCTTTCCTTTCCATCGATATTTTTCGAAAACGGTTTATCCTATGATAAACAAGCAAAGTATGTTTTTGTGTATTTTGTGTCATATAATCTTATAAAAGTACCAACTCAGGAAAAAAATTAAGGAACAAACAATTACTAGATCAAAATCGATGGGCCCACTGGCCCCATACAGCCCTGGCCTAAAATATAATTGGTTAATATTAAAAATCGATAACACATATTATTACTAAACCAAATACTAAATTTCATAATTCTATCACAAAGGGTTCTCTAGATATTAAATTAAAACTCATTTTTAGAAAAATCTTTGGAAGCCTGTAGTTCCCTAAGGAATAATTTCCGGACACATGTTTATTGGAAGTTATTTGCTTAAAATATTTTTTTCAATCTAGTGTTCAAGTTTGGCACGACAGTGCTGAATCACCCTGTATATCGACCCTAAAGAATTTCAGGAAAATATTTTCAACCCCCTAAAACCGCTCGTTAGGGGGTAGTTTGAGGGGTACATGCCCGTTTCTCAGTAAAATCAAATGGAATGGTATATCAAAAAGTACATATTTGTAAAGATCATAAAAAAATAATAAACTTTCATAAAACAAAAATTTTCATACTTTCACTTGTTTAAAAAATATATAATATAATAAATAAGACTTGCTCTCAAATTTTAGGGTATTACTAAAAGTGCTCTAATTTCGTTAAATATGAATGGAATTTAATAATTTTTTCAAATTTAGAAAGGAGAAATAATGATCTTTGTTAAGATGCATGATTATTTGAGATTTTAATAGTTTAAAGTGTCATACGCGACATACCAAAAATTCCAATGTTCAACTAGGGATAATTCAGAATTTTCAAATACAATGGTATATCAATTAATAATTTTTCTTAAAGAAGATATGTAAATAAACAACTTTTGTTAAAAAAAAATTAATTTAAGAATTATAATTTTGAGTTTTCAATTTTAAAAATTTAATTTTAAATTTAAAATTTTTTTAACAAAAATCGTTAATTAACATATCTTCTTTAAGAAAAATTATTAATTGATATATCATTGTATTTGAAAATTTTGAATTATCCCTAGTTGAACCTTTAAATTTTTGATATATCGTTTATGACACTATCAAAATCTCAAATAATCATACATCTTTACAAAGTTCATTATATCTACTTACCAAATTTAAATAAATAATAAAATTCCATTAATATTTAACGAAATTAGAGCACTTTTAGTAAAACCCTAAAATTTGAGAGCAAGTCGCCATATTTTTTAAACAAGTGAAAGTATGAAAATTTTTGTTTTATGAAAGTTTCTTATTTTTTTATGATCTTTACAAATATGTACTTTTTGATATACCATTCTATTTGAATTTACTGAGAAACGGGCATGTACCCCTCAAACTACCCCCTAACGAGCGGTTTTAGGGGGTTGAAAATATTTTCCTGAAATTCTTTAGGGTCGATATATATAGTAAATTTTTTATCCTAAAACTCTATCTTCAATAGTTTGGGCGTAAAACATAGTGGACGGGTGGTCTGGATCACCCTGTATATTGATCGCGCAAGCATTTTATTGGATATATTAGATATATCAAAAAAGACTTTATAATTAAAAAAATAGCTATAAAAATGATAAAATATTGCATTGTCACAGAGAACACACCAGATTTGAAAATTTGAAAGAAATCGTACGACGCGGACGGGATGTTAGTAAAAACATGTATAAAGCCAATCCTGTATTAAAAATACAAAAATTATTGAAATTAATCATTATCAACGTAAATATACCGGGTGGTCTATTTAAATTGAGACAAGTAAATATCTCGAAAATTAATGTTTTTCAGGGAAAATGTTTGGTACAAAAGTTTCTGGGTTAAAAGGGAGGAAACTAATGGAAGTAAAATTTTTGACTTTGAGTGGAGGTTTTAAGGTCATTTTAGGGTGGTCAACTTCATTTTTTTAAATTGAATTTGACTACATTTGTAGTTTTTTTTAAAATATACAGTGTCCCATTTTAAGTGCACACCTCTAAAAACTTTTTATGGTGAAATGTTATCAAAAAAATTTTCAGATAAAAGTTACACGGTTTGGAGGGGGACATAGACGTACTCGGATGACATTTTTTTAGGTGGTGTTTTCAGGATGATATGAAGGTCATCTTCATTTTTTTAAATAGGTACCTATAGTTTTTATCAAGTAATTTTATTTTACGTGAAAAAAACACGTATCTGTCATTGAAAACTTTTTTTGATCAACTTAAACCTTTCCAAGTTATCTAACAAATAATTCGAGATTTTGAACTTTCAATATTTTATTACTCTGAAACCATCAACTTTAGAGAAAAAGTACAAAATACAAAAAATGTTTATTTTGATCTAATAATACTTGAAAAATTATTTTTAAAGTTTTAAAACTTTTTCAATTTATTTTAATTAAAAAAAAAAATTGTTAAAAAAATTAGAATAATTCTTTAAGTTTTATTAGATCAAAATAAACTTTTTTTTATATTTTATACCTGATGATTTGTGAGTAAAAAAACATTGAAAGTTCAAAGTCTCGAATTATTTTGTTAGATATCTTGGAAAGGTTTAAGTTGTTCAAAAAAAGTTTTCAATGAAAAATACGTGTTTTTTCACGTAAAATAAATTTACTTGATAAAAACCATAGGTTCCTATTTAAAAAAATGAAGTTGATCTTCATATCTCCCTGAAAACACCACCTAAAAAAAATTCATCCGAGTACGTCTATGTCCCCCTCCAAACCGTGTAACTTTTATCTGAAAAGTTTTTTGATAACATTTCACCATAAAATGTTATTAGAGGTATGCACTTAAAATGGGACAGCCTGTATATAAATATATTGTAAATACTTATATTTATATTGTAAATATATTTTAAAATGTAGTCAATGATTAAAATCTCAGGTTAAATTTTTTTTATGATTACCTACTATATTTTATATACAGTGCATTTGTCATAACATGTTGTCATATCGCAGCATCTATTTTAAACTATTGATAACTAAATCATATCTTATAATTATCATTTTATTGTATCTTGTTTGCATTAGTGAAAATATTCGTTAAAAATAAATATGTTGGATTAGATTTGATTTGTAAATTTCTTATAGCATATTAGTTTACTTATAAGATTTTATCAAAAGGAAAATATTTATTTAAACTTCATATTATGTATTATATCTTATAGTATATTTGTAATATTTACAACTTTCAATAAAAACACATCAATGCACAATGTTTTATTTTTTTCATAATATGCTAATCATAAGTTTTATCATTAGAATGTTTGTGATTTGAATAATATCGTTTTTAGTTACAACAGTTAACCACTTATAAATAATATAAAAGACTTTTTGTAAAAGCTAATCTCCAGTGTAATTAAAATCCAGAATATAAACGTATCGTTTTTTATTTCCCAGTGTGAATTAAAGTAGCTGTTATCAGTATCATTTAAAATGATAACCGCTTCACTATTGATTTCGTACAATATATTTTGACATCAGAATATTTTTAATAATCAATCTTGTACCATGAATATTGTAGAGTCCAGTGTTATCAATGAGAGCAGTGTTAAAAATGTAAGTCCTCTAATAAAATATAAATATTTTTTTTTATGAAACAATTATGATTATAATTTCTCCAAATATGTTATTCTCCAAAATATATTAACGCAGCAGTTTTTTTAATATTACCTACACAATTCCTAAATTTTTTTGTCGTTGGCTTTTATTTAGTAAATAAAAGTTATATGTATATATAAGTTTTGTGAATCTCGTGACAATAACAAAATTGAAATAATTTGATACAATCTTCAACTAAGACATACATATTTTGATATTATATATTAAGGCAAGATTTGCTTGTCACTGCAAATTTTAATTTATAATAATAACAATAATTATGAACTGAAGTTTTTGGGGATTATTGAATTCATGGCACCTATGTTAGCAATCCATGATTTAAATATTATAATTTAATAAAGGTATTTTATTTTTAGCCTAATTCAGAAGATGAGACTGATAGCTATTTAAAACATCCCCAATGGACAATGTTATTAGTATTAGCTGCAGTTTCAACTATTGCAGGATCATCTATTCCAGCCGGTTATGCTATAGGTGTTATAAATGCTCCAGCAGATGTAAGAATTTTTTTTCTAAACTTGAATGTTAATTAATAGCATTTTAATAGATATTTAAACTAACAATTTTTAGGTAATTAAAATCTTTTGTGTGAATTCTACTTCATCTCATTATGGTGTCGACCTAACTAAAGTGCAATTAGAAATCCTGTGGTCATTTGTTGTATCAGTATTTATAATCGGTGGAGTTATAGGTTCTATATCAGGGTCGTGGATTGCTGATAGAGTCGGTCGTAAAGGTGCCATTATAATTGCCAATATCTTATCAATTGTTGCAGCTTTGTTCTTTGTGACTTGTAAATATGCAAATTCAATAGAAATGCTTATCATTGGAAGATTCCTTATTGGTTTATCTGGTGGTAAGTTTTTTTTTAAATAATTTTATAATCCAGATTTAGGAGTACCGAGTAATGTTCTGTGTTCAAGAAGGCATCGTCTTATACATTACAGAGTTGAATGATTATTTTATGGATTATTTAAAATTGTGGGAATTAAAAAGAATTATTTATTAATTTTGTATAACGATTACTGGGTCAATCCATATTATGTGGTCTAGAATTAAATTAAATAGTAGCTTGAGAATTATTTAAAAAAAATTGATTTTTTGTGTACAGTTACCCTAACATGTTTTGAGATTGAGATTAACTACAAGCAGTGATATTGCAAGCACAATATTCAATAGGATTTCATATGTGTATACAGGGTGTTCGTGGGAACCGAGTGATCATTGCTAACTTTGTTATTATTGGAGCTAGAAGATCGGTTAAATTGACAAGTATTTATTCCGGGATGTATAATGGCGGTGTCAAAAAAACAATTGAATGTCAAATTTCAGTGATATATTGAAATATAACATTTTTTTAAATGGAACAACCTGTATATTATTATGAAATTTTGTAGCTGAGGATGTTCTCTTTATAAAAGTGTTGTACATGTTAGATGGTAAAATTGATAGAAAACAAGTTATAACAAGTATAAAATGAATAGAAAATATCAAAAATCAGTGTGCTATGAAGTTTTAATAAATTAAGAACAAATGATTAAAACATTTAAAACAATAATTTAAGGTTTTTATGTCATTTGTTCGCAAATTTTAAATATTTTTGATTTTAACTGATAACGAAAAAAATTATTTATTATAATAAATTATATTTTTTTATGAATAATGCTCAAAATTGTTAAAAATCTGCGAAATAAGTCACAAATATCTGAAATTATTGTTTTAAATTTTTTTATCATTTGTTTGTATTTTATTAAATCTTCATAGCACACTATTTTTTGATATTTTCTATTAATTTTATACTTGTTATAACTTGTTTTCTATCAATTTCAACACTTTTATAAAGAGAACATCCTCAGCTACAAAATTCCATAATAACATACAGGCTGTTCCATTTAAAAAAATGTTATATTTCAATATATCTCTGAAATTTGACATTCAATTGTTTTTTTGACACCGCCATTATTCATCCCGGAAAAAATACTGATACTTTGTCATTTTAACCGATCTTCTAGCTCCAATAATAACAAAGTTAGCAATGATCACTCGGTTCCCGCGAACAGCCTGTATATACAGCTGTCAACGTAAATATGAATGATTAAATAAATTAATATTTTGTATTTTTCCGAATATTTTTATTATCTTACTTTTTATCTTTTTTCACTTCCGGTTATACCGGAAGTTATGTCGACTTTTATTTTTCAAATGGAAGAGTCTATGTATTTTTATTTATTAATAAGCTTTTCCTTAACTCAGGGGGTAAAAATTTGTATTTGTATTCTCCATGACAATGCACTTTCTTATCATTTTTATAGCTGTTTTATAAGATATTTATTATAAGATATTCTTTTTTGATATATCTAATAACCATAGGTGGGCATTAACTCGTTAATCCGTTAATCGTTAATTAACGATGTTAAAAAAATGGTTAACGAATTAACTTTTAAGTTAACTCAAAAAAATGTTAATGCTTTTGTTAACTTCCGTTAACTTTAGTCCGTTACATTGATTGTTTGATGAAAAGTACATAAGAAAGTTGTCGAAATAGCAAAAAAAGGTCTTCAAACATTTTGGATGGTTAACTTTTTAACGATTAACTTTAACTTCTGTTAAATTTTCGTATTTTCGGTTAACTTTAACTTCCGTTACATTTTCGGAATTTTTAAGGCTTTAACGATTACGAAGTTAACGTTTTTACTAACGGATTAACGATTAACGAAGTTAACTTTTCGATTAACTTATTGTAAAATTATCGAATTTTATATAAATATCAGGTAGGTATGTATTATAAATTTCATATACCGGGTTTTTTTTAATAAAGGCTTTCCAGTAGAATATTTCCAACATAACGAATTTTCAGAGAAAATTTTTCAGACAAATGATTTATGAATTTGAGAGGCGAAATATTGACATTAAGGATTTACCTTGAAAATGTCGCTATGATGGGTTTTCAAATTCATCTTTTCTTTTTAATATCTAAACCTATATTTCTTGTTACAGATTCGATTTAACGAGGAAAAATAAGTAACTTTTGTCTGAAATATTTTTTCTGAAAATGGCCCTTTTTTATGATATGGGGCAAAACAAACAGTAATGGATTTTCAATAATTTTTTTCTGAGAATTGTTGTCTAAATCTAAGCACTTTGTTCCTCTTGCGATTTTTCTTATAAATTGATAGTTTTTGATAGTAAGTTTTTCAATAATTATTAATTTAGTATTTTTCGAGTATTCAGTTTAATATAACTAATTATTTCAATTATGTAATCATAATTAATGCCTTCATAAATACTTGGAATATTGTATTTATTGTGTTTTTGATTTTCGTTACCTATATTTTTATCATTACAAATATTGACTGTACGTAAATAAATAAATAAATATACGACATAAGTACTGTTCTTTGGATACTATAGAATTGAACTGTAGAAAAAATCAGAGGTAATCAATTTTTATTAACTTTTTTCTCCTTAAATGACTGGCCTATCCGAGAAAAATGTATTTAATTCAACAATCCGAAAATGCAAAATTCAGTTAAGAAAAACCTAAATAACTTTTCTGTTTCAACATGTATGTATGAGCAATTTTATACACACCATTTAAAAGGGTAATCCGACAATTTGAGTTAAAAAATTTTTATCCGTGATGGTTTACCCAAAGATGTGCTGTCAATCAAATTTTTTTAAATCTAATTTTTTGCTATATTTGAAAATTTGTTCAATGAAACTTGAGAGGTTTATTTGGAATCATAATCTAATTTTCATCAAACTATTTTTATTTTTGCAAAGTTATTGAGAAAAAAAAAAAAAAAAAATCTGTAATGAGTGCAATCTTTAAATTTTTTTGAAATTATAAATTCAGTCAGAGTATCCCGCACTCTACAGATCGATAGGAGGATTCCTTGTGAGCAACCACATTTTATTCGTTGAAATACATCAAGTAGAAACCGAGATATTTGCAAAAAACAAACCAAAAAGCAGGGTTGGCATAAACCCAGCTCACCGGTTTTTATTGGCTTTTAAAACCGTTTCTTTTTTGGGTTTTATTGTTTTTTTTTTTAGGTAAAGACATGTGCATAAAATATATATTTTTTACAAAGAAAAATTGTACTCAAATGGTGTTGAGTGATGTAATTGCGTCTAAAAAAGGAAAATTATCTTCAGTGTTTTCAATATATAAAAGGTGTCCTTAGAATTTCCAAATCTACTTTTTATATATGTCCTTTTTAATTGCCTAATAACTAAACAAAAAAATATTTTTAATAATTTAATTATCTGTTCGAAATGGCTTTCGAGTTTTATCGCATAATGTTTATCTGGTAAAGCATAGTATTTTTGAATAAATTATTTAGCAAACAAATATTGAAATAATTTAATTTTAATTTAATATTCAAAGTGCGTCTGGAAGACAAAAGATAATAAAAGGCTGCTTTGGATTTACACTCAGCGTTCTGTAGGTCGACGGCATCGGTAATTCAAAAATTCTACTATACAACAATACAAATAATAAAACGGGCAAGTGCTTGTTGGGCACGCACATGATAGGGTTCCGTAGTCATTCTCACTACGATTTATAAAAAAGAGTTTTTTTACAAAATTGTCGTGACCGAAGGGTTAAAATCAAAAAGTCATTTGGCTTTTATTATTTCATTTTACGAGACCTATCAAATGACAACCCGGGTAAATGAAAAAAATGTGACTTCACTTTTCAATCTATGAGAGGGGGGCCCAAAATATTTTTGACAATGTTCGTTATAATTTTCAGTGAAAGTACTAATTAAAAGCTACATTCTGAATTTTTTTCAGATTTTTTGAATCGATAGTTTAGAAAATAGAGGGGGGGGGGGGCGCTCTGACAGCGACATTAAAAAGCAAATATTTCGTGACTGAAGGGTTGAAATCAAAAAGTTATCTGATATTTTTTATTGCATTTTAGGAGACCTATTAAATGACACCCCACTCAATGGGGTAAGTGGGGAAAAAAATGAAAGTTCATTTTTCAGTCTATGAAAGGGGGGTGCAAAATATTTTTGACAATGTTGATTATAATTTTCAGTGAAAGTACTAATTAAAATCTATGTTCTGGAATTTTTTCAGATTTTTTAAATTGATAGTTTAGAAAATAGAGGGGGGGGACGCTTTTTTAACGACTTTGGAGAGCAAATACATCGTGATTAAAGGGTTAAAATCAAAAAGTTCTGATACATTTTTTGTTGCATTTTAGGAGACCTTTCTAACGACACCCCACTCAATGGTGTAGGTGAAAAAAATTTTTTTAAAACACTTTTCATTTTATGAAAAGGAGGTCTAAAAAATTTTTATTTTCGAAAATCTTATTATTTCTGTTTTTGGGTCATCAATCTACGACCGTATACCAAATTTCATCTTATTATCTCAAAATTTTTGAAGACTGACGGACGGACGGACAGACATGGAGAAACTATAAGGGTTCCTAGTTTTCTACGGAACCCTAATAAAAATGGCGCTGTTGGTGAATGAGATCCTAATTTTTATTAGTATTTTATTTTATGATTTACATTAATTTATTTATTAAACGATGTTAAAGAAAATATATATTTTTTAAATGCAAAGAAAAAATATTGTGCTACATATGTGTAATATGTATGTATGTGATAATAATAATAAATTGTGATACATCCATAAAGTTAAACTTTATACATTATGTATTATTTTTTATAATAAAATGTTAAAATAATTCGTATTACGTTTTCATATTCTTCATTTCTTTCATTTTATCCAATAAAATGTTAATTTTCTTTTGCAACTTTGATACTCTAGAATTGAGCTCTAGACAATTAATATTCGTTGCTTTAATACTGGATGAAAAATGTATAGATTTCTATACAATCATTTGTCAATAATTTATTTTTGTTATTTCCTTTTTTAATCGTTTTCGAATTATCAAATCAAATCAAATAAAATGTACCTTACCCATTTTTTATACTATTTATTAAATTTCAATTTCAACGAAAATTTGTATTGAATTTCATTTTTTTCCACATTGAGTCACACCAAAACACAAGTTTTGTGTGTAAAATCTACATAGAAGACTTTAACGTCAATTTGTTAATTTAAATTTCACGCTGAAATATAGCAGTCACAATGGTATTATGGTAGGGGTTGGGGAAAGACGTTCGTTAGAACTGTTAGAACATTGTATAACGGAACGGTCATGTAGTGGATGGTCGTCCTACAGAATGCTGAGTGTACAAATAAATAAATGACCTTCAAGTTCGATTGAAGTATCACTTCGCAAAGTTCCCTTTTTAGATGATAATAGGAACAAAATTTCGAATATTTCCAAAATCCATAATCCGATTATCCTCAAAATCAAATAGGTTTCAAGTACTTACTAACATAAGACAAACATTTTCCCCAAAAGTAATTCAAATTGCCGCATTTTTACAATAGTTATCGTGAACGAAAGAAAATTATTCACCCAGAGAGACAGACACACTCACAGCCGCCATACAGAAAATAACTTTTCTTTACATTAAAGTAATATAGTTTCAATACTTTCAATTAAATAAATAAAATAAGTCAATAATAAAATAGTTATACAATTTTTCAACGGTAATTACAATACCGTTTCTTTCAGAACATGGTAGTAAAAAATATTTAAATGTGGACTATTTCTAGAGAAACAAATCAAAATACTTATTTACAATGAGTTTTATAACAGATTCTATTTATGAGAAATAACAAAAACCATATTGAATATTTGTCATTTTAGTTTTTTTATTAATCTAAAATTATTTATTCTAATTGCACCATACGAGGTTAGTATTTGAAAAAAATGTTGGGGTTTACCGACAGAGCCGGCCTTTGCGATTCAAGTGCCCCGTGGGTTTTTTCAGAGTCATTGGAGAGCCAACCCTGCCAAATTTGGAAAAACTAATTATTTCCGGAATAGTCGTGAAAAAAGTACCGCGCGGAAAACAGATTAATCCACAAACTCAGTTATAAACTTCTATTGATGCCTAAAACATTTTAAAATCATAAAATCACTGTAAGGAGGGGTTGTTTTTTCAATAAAAAATGCCGGTTATATGACTCCACAATAGTATTTGTACCATGTATGTACGTTTGAAATTTTCCTAATAACTCTTTGTCGGTCTCGAGTTACTAGCAATTTTTACTCGAATTTTTGCTCTGAGATTTTTAATAATAAAATTCATTGTTTTGATTTTTTTAGGTGTGGCATCTTGTAGCTTGTGCTTCTTCTCCTTATAGTGTGACATAATTTATGGATTACCTCTTATTATTTATAATATGGTATTGTGATTCAATGTATATGTATAATATTTATGTTTTTTTAGGATTAACAACAAGCTGCATGCCAATGTATTTAACAGAAATTGCTCCAATAAATTTAAGAGGTTCTATGGGTGTAATGTGTCCACTTGGACTTACTTTTGGTGTACTTTTTAGTCAAATAATGGGTTTAGAGCAACTTCTAGGTACCAATATTGGAATGAATTATACAGTATTTAGGAAAATTCTAAATAACTTTTTTTTTCAGGAACTGAGACTACATGGCATTTTCTTTTATCATTTTACGTTTTATTGGTTATTTGTGCATCAATTGTAATACCATTTTTACCGGATAGCCCAACGCATTTGTATGTTATCAAAAATCAAGAAGATTTTGCTATACAAGGTAGGTACATTCATTTTATTGATTATTCAATTAAAACTTATTGACCAAGTCAATATTACTTGTAGAACTCAGACGCTTACGAAATAATTCGGAACATGTAATCTCTGATATAGAAGTAATGCAATTAGCAAAACAGTACCATTTAGAAAGTGGTGGATCTTGGAACATGTGGAAAGTTATAAAAGAGCCTACTCTTCGTTTGCCTCTCTCTATAGTATCTTCATTGCAAGCTGGCCAACAATGCAGTGGAATTAATGCTGTAAATATTATACTATACCGGGTGTACCAAATAATTTTTCCAGCACGGGGATTTTTAAATTTTATGCGGCTTAGGAGATACATTTTCGACTTATTATAAAAAAATTGTATTACATGTGACATTACTGGAAAAAATAACTGGTACATCTGACATTACTCGCAGTCGGTATGTTATACAAACCAAAATATTTTTTCATCAGGTTCAGGGAACCCCCGCCTATTGTGGTTTGATGAACAAATTTCAGACCACGTCGATCATTTGAAAACAATGTCACGATCAGTTTTTCCCTTTTTCCCACTTTCCCTATTGAAGCATGATCTGCAATGTCGTTGAAATTTTTCGACTCTTTTTATCAATTCACCCGCTTCTGAATAAATGCCTTCGAGTTTTTAATGTACTTGTCCGCCATTGCATATGACATTTTTGGCCCTTTCGAGTGCGTGCAAAAAAACACGGCTTCGAGACGTTTTGCGTACACGTCACTCACATCGCGGTTTCTGTGTTTCTCTGACAAAATATCGACATAGACTGAAATTTTTTCATCGAAGCACAATAGGCGGGGGTTCCCTGAACTTGATGAAAAAAGATTTGTATAACATACCGACTGCCTTTAATGTCTCTCTTACTTACACTCTTACTTAACACACTCTATAATAATGAACACATGAGTGTCAATTGTGCAAAATTATTTTAAATATCAGGGGTCGCCAAAGATCAAACTAGAAGAAACCGCATTTACACATTAGAAGTATACCACTCATTTTTTTAAGACATCTCAAGCCATAGTTAGTGAGCGCTTAAATGTCAAAATTTGTAGCATGATTATACAGTTAATATACTTAGTTTTTATACATATAAATATTTTATCAATATGTCATAGGAATTCGTGATTTTTTCTTTTTACTTTCTTATACCAATGTTTTTACTTTCTTATACCTATGTATATGAAATAGACATATTATAAGTAAGTATTGTCATTGAGTAAAGAATAACAAGAGAATCAACGTAATGCATTTTGTTGAAGCGAGGACGCGGTTCCAGACACCAGGTGGCAGCACTAAAGCCATCTAGCGGCCGGAACCTGAAGTACTCACTTAGCCGGGATACAAAATTATGTGTCCCGCACCCCGCACTTGACAACTGTCATTGCATAAGCCCCGCCCTTACCCAAACCAACATTATAATTTATTGTTATTTTCTACTCGTTCGACGCACGGTTTTTGTACTATTTCACACGTTGTGATTTGTACTAAAATTTTATTTTTTAATAAGTAAATGGTTGATACACGCATATTAATTAATTATCTAAAATATAAGAAATAATTCGACGATCGTGGAAACTTTTAAAAGTTACATACATATACAATATACATTATTAGGGCAATAATTACAATTTATTATGGGTACCTACATATAAACAACAAAATCCAATGATATAATACTAATAATAATCTTTAGGTTTTTTTAACAGCTGATCAAAACAAAAAAGTTTTAACCAATAACAATATACCAACTTTATACCCGCGGGGTATATTTTTAATTAAATGTATACAGGGTGTCCCATTTTAATCTATCACCCCCCTAATTTTTTTATCTATTAATGAAATCAAAAAATTCTTCAAATAAAAGATGTTTGGTTTGGAGGGGGACCTAAAATGGCATTATTAATTTTTGATTTTTGGACGTCTTCATGGTCAAATAGGCCCAACTTTTTTTTTCAAATGGAAACCTATATTTTTTATTACGGTATCTTATTGTTTGGAAAAAAACAAGTAGCTTTTGTTTCAAAAAAATTTTGTATGACTTCATTTTTTAAATATTAAACAAAATAATTTTAGATTTTAGATATTTACTAATTTTTTACTCGAAACCCATTAACTTTAGAGGAAAAATGTAAAAAAACAAAAAATATTTATTTTAATCTGATATTACTAGGAAAATTATATCAGGATTTTTTGTTAACTTTTGCTCTTCAAAATATTAAAGCAAATAAAACATAAAATAAAAAACTCTTAAATAATAAAATGGGAAACCCTGTATACATTTAATTAAAAATATACCCCGCGGGCAGGCCCGAATTTACCATGCAGGCAATGTAGGCACGTGCCTATAGCGGCAAAAATTTAGGGGCGGCAGATTTGAGCGTTTTGGTAAATTTTGTATGAAATAACCTAAAAAAAAATATTTGACAACGAAAAAAAAAACTCATTAATATGAAAAATATTCACTTTTTTGAATTTTATTCAATGAAAAGGGCGGCAATTTTCGCAACTGCCTACGGGCGGCGAATTTGTAAATCCGGCCCTGCCCGCGGGTATAAAGTTGGTATATTGTTATTGGTTAAAACTTTTTTAGGGTTCCGTAGAAAACTAGGAACCCTTATAGTTTCTCCATGTCCGTCCGTCCGTCTTCAAAAATTTTGAGATAATAAGATGAAATTTGGTATACAGTCGTAGATTAATGACCCAAAAATAGAAATGATAAGATTTTTGAAAACAAAAAATTTTTTGACCCCCCTTTCATAAAATGAAAAGTGTTTTAAAAAAAAAATTTCACGTACCCCGTTGAGCGAGGTGTCGTTAGAAAGGTCTCCTAAAATGCAACAAAAAATGTAACAGAACCTTTTGATTTTAACCCTTCAATCACGATGTATTTTCCCTCCAAAGTCGTTAGAAAAGCGCCCCCCCCCCTCTATTTTCTAAACTATCAATTCGAAAAATCTGAAAAAATTCAAGAATGTAGATTTTAATTAGTACTTTTACTGAAAATTATAACGAACATTGTCAAATATATTTTGGGGCCCCCTTTCATAGACTGAAAAGTGAACTCACATTTTTTCCCCACTTACCCCATTGAGTGGGATGTCATTTGATAGGTCTCCTAAAATGCAATGAAAAATGTCAAATAACTTTTTGATTTTAACCCTTCAGTCACGATATATTTGCTTTTTAATGTCGTTGTCAGAGCGTCCCCCCCCCCTCTATTTTCTAAACTATTGATTCAAAAAATCTGAAAAAAATTCAGAATGTAGCTTTTAATTAGTACTTTCACTGAAAATTATAACGAACATTGTCAAAAATATTTTGGGCCCCCCTTTCATAGACTGAAAAGTGAAAAAATTTTGTTTTCATTTACCCCATTGAGTGGGGTGTCATTTGATAGGTCTCCTAAAATCTTATAATAAAAGTCCAATGACTTTATGATTTTAACCCTTCAGTCTCGAAAATTTTGAAATAACTCTTTTTTATAAATCGTAGTGAGAATGACTACGGAACCCTATCATGTGCGTGCCCAACATGCACTTGCCTGTTTTATTTTAATACAATGATATTACAAATTAAAAATTTCCGTACAAATTTTGGAAAATTTCCCGAAAATTTTTGTATAACTCAACTTTTTTGTGATATTTATTAAAAAAAAAAACATCTCGAATACACATTTTTAGCAAAAATTTCAATAAATTTACAAAAAAACTAAAAAAATTTGTAAAATTTCAGGAAAATTCTCGAAAAATCCTTATTTTGATAACGTATTCTAAATCAGCGGCCTCCAAAACCCCATCTAAAATTTTCTTGTCGAAAATCAGAATTAATGTAGGTATATGAAATCGGTAAATTATACAAATTTCCATTTGAATAATTTATTTCTGATTTCAAATAGTATGATATAACGAACGAAAAAAAACATCAAAATCGGTGATAATATCGACTAATAGCAACATACATACATAATGTATATTTTAAATAAACGTACAATCTCAAAATATTTCATCGTTTAGTATTTGCGAAAAAAATATAATATACAGACTGTTCCAGAACATGATTTCACTTATTAAAAAAATTCGCTGACTTAATAATCTGTAAATCAAAATTTATTTAAAGCTGTTGTTTGCAAGATATTAGTTAACAAACAATAATTTAAATTATAATAATCAGTAATGAAAGTAAAAAAAAAAAACATTAATAACTTAAAAATTAGAATTTTGCAATAAAAGGTAGTAGTGAAAGCTGGCCCGGATTTACCATGCAGGCAATGTAGGCAGCTGCCTATAGCGGCAAATTTTTAGGGGCGGCAAATTTTGGTATGGAAAAAAAAGTCAGAAATTGTACCTGGGAGAGCTGAAAAAAAGAAAACGAAAAAAAGCTCTTCAGGATTAGTACTAACATTTTTTACTAAAAAGGCTAAAAAAATAAGGTCTTCAGATTTTGATTGGTAAAATTCCTAAAAAAAATTCACTTTTCAATCGAAAAGGGCGGCAAATTTTTAAATCCGGCCCTGAGTGAAAGATACACAATATGGCAGTGGTCCCCAACCCTATGCCCGCGGGCACCATTGTGCCCGCCGACTGTTTTACGAGTACCCGCCGCTAATTGAACGATAAAAAAAATTAAGTTTTCAAATTTTCAATAACTTGTTATGTAACTTATTTTTTATTTTTAGTAATTAATTAGAAAAATATAAGCGTATTTATTTGAAAAAAATATTTGTTTATAAATATATTATATCATTTTATATTCATTCTCTCAAAAACGTATACCGTACAGTACAGCCAGAAAATATGTAACCTTAATCTTTTTCTGGCTGTACGCAATTACAAAAATCACTTACTCTAAAGATAAATAAAAAATATTTTGTTGATGCAGATTTGTTAATAAAAAACATTTGTGCATACATCAAATACTGCTTAAATTCGTTCAACAATATATAAACAATGCTCAAAGTTTTAAGAATAGCATTTTTTACCAGTCACGATTTACGTAGGAACTAAGAAATATATGAAAAAATGCCTTTTGTAGATTACAAAATTTTCCATAAAAAAGTCAGCAAGACAAATGTCTCACTTTTTTAATTTAGGCGATTGTTTAGTTATCGCGATTTTGATTCAGGCACCTTGAAAAAATAAATGGTGCCCGCCTCCCGACCGGTATTCTAGAATGTGCTCTTAGGTACAAAAAGGTTGGGGACCACTGCAATATGGTAACACAATTTTTATTCAAATGATATTGTAGTTGAAAATTTATTAATAGATAGTGATTTAAACTCATAATAAACCTGTCCATCTAACTGCTTTAAATACCTAAGTTTCATATTTCTTCATAATATCTAGTGTATCTTTTTTATTCTTGGGGGGGGGGGGGGTTATGACCCCGTGACCCCCCCCCCTTGTATACGCCACTGACAATATACATAATTTTATCTGTGTGGGAATGAAAATACCTTAAAATTTAGATATTTATTTTATTAGGGCAATAATTACAATTTATTATAGGTACCTACATATAAACAACAAAATCCAATGATATAATACTAATAATAATCTTTAGGTTTTTTCACAGCTGATCAAAACAATAAAACAGGCAAGTGCATGTTGGGCACGCACATGATAGGGTTCCGTAGTCATTCTCACTACGATTTATAAAAAAGAGTTATTTCAAAATTTTCGAGACTGAAGGGTTAAAATCATAAAGTCATTGGACTTTTATTATAAGATTTTAGGAGACCTATCAAATGACACCCCACTCAATGGGGTAAATGAAAACAAAATTTTTTCACTTTTCAGTCTATGAAAGGGGGGCCCAAAATATTTTTGACAATGTTCGTTATAATTTTCAGTGAAAGTACTAATTAAAAGCTACATTCTGAATTTTTTTCAGATTTTTTGAATCAATAGTTTAGAAAATAGAGGGGGGGGGGGACGCTCTGACAACGACATTAAAAAGCAAATATATCGTGACTGAAGGGTTAAAATCAAAAAGTTATTTGACATTTTTCATTGCATTTTAGGAGACCTATCAAATGACATCCCACTCAATGGGGTAAGTGGGGAAAAAAATGTGAGTTCACTTTTCAGTCTATGAAAGGGGGCCCCAAAATATTTTTGACAATGTTCGTTATAATTTTCAGTAAAAGTACTAATTAAAATCTACATTCTTGAATTTTTTCAGATTTTTCGAATTGATAGTTTAGAAAATAGAGGGGGGGGGCGCTTTTCTAACGACTTTGGAGGGAAAATACATCTTGATTGAAGGGTTAAAATCAAAAGGTTCTGTTACATTTTTTGTTGCATTTTAGGAGACCTTTCTAACGACACCTCGCTCAACGGGGTACGTGAATTTTTTTTTTTTAAAACACTTTTCATTTTATGAAAGGGGGGTCAAAAAATTGTTTGTTTTCAAAAATCTTATCATTTCTATTTTGGGTCATTAATCTACGATTGTATACCAAATTTCATCTTATTATCTCAAAATTTTTGAAGACGGACGGACGGACATGGAGAAACTATAAGGGTTCCTAGTTTTCTACGGAACCCTAAAAAAGAACCTTGAGGGTGAAAATATAAAATATATTTTATATAAAAATATGAAATATATTTTATATAAAAATATGAAATATATTTTATATAAAAATATGAAATATATTTTATATAAAAATATGAAATATATTTTATATAAAAATATGAAAGCATATTTTTTTGTCAAAATTGAATAATTATTTGCAAAACGGCAAACGTTTATTAATTTATAAGCGCGCTCGCAAGCGGATACGAAATTTCGGAGCAAAACGTGTAAAATCAAAATTAGTGCACGTAATGTGCTCTAAAATTTTCTACCCTTAAATAAAGGTATTTCGATCAATTTTGCAAAATTTTATCAATATTCAATAAAATCTAAATATGTACATATGTATGTATATTAATTTATAATTTTTTCCGTTAAAATAGCATCGTTGATTTATTAAACAATATTAAAAACTATTATTAATTAATGTAATCATTTTTGATACAACGAAGTTAAAAAAAAAAAAAACATTAAAATCAGTGCTGTTTCTGAGAGTAAAAACGTGCATTGAAAAAAAAATTCTGTATGACCCCCCCGAGAGGTTAAGCTGTATACGCCCCTGAATAATAATAATATGTACCTATAATAGGTAATTGTACGATCTAATTTTTAAAACAAAATTATTTTGTATAATATGTATGTATAATGACTTAATTTTTATTTAATATTAACTTCATATCTATACCTAATCAAATTAAAATCGTAAAAATTTCAAACTTAATTAACATACCAATTTTAAAACAAGATCATGAAATAATAAATGCAACAATATAATTGTATTTGCCGTTCATCATTATAAGAAAAGAGATAATACATAACGAATAGAATATGCCGTCGATGCCGTTTTTTGATTTAGTTTAGCGGCTTAACAAAAAACGACCTTGAGACACTAGTGTGTTTAAAACACTCATAAATTATTTCAGATAAGGCGGGGCTTAAATTTTAAGAATCTTCATTTAGCGGTGTTAAAAACCAAAAAAAAATTATGTAAGAATTAATCTTTTCTCCAATAGGTACCAGCACTTCCTGGTGTCCAAAAAGTGCATGGTTCATATACCTACTGCGTTTCAAGTCTCCCATATACGTTGTTTCTCTTGTTATTCTTTACTCAATGGTATTGTAAAGCTGATTTTTTTTCGAAATTCGGATTTTTATTGAATTATCCATTTTGATCTTCCCTGAATCAATTCTGACTATTTTCGCCATGATGTTTTTTTTGTCGATCTGTCTGTAAGCGCTGTAACTCAAATACGACGAATCGTAGTATTTGAGGGTGAAATTACATACTTAAGATTAATTTTTGTCTGGGAAAAACCTCACACTGTTTATTGAGATCGATTTGTTAATTTTTCGAATTACATTGAAACAGTGAATTAGACAAAAACGGTCAAGTTAAAAATTATAGGTAACATTATTATCTATAATTTATGTTCTATTCATTAAAAAAAATTTATGAATTAAAAAAAGCATCCGTTTTTAGGGTTTCGTAGAAAACTAGGAACCCTTATGATAAGATTTTTGTAAAAAAAATATTTTTAGGCCCCCTCTTTCCATAAAATGAAAAGTTAAAAAAAAAAAATTCACCTACTCCATTGAGTGGGGTGTCGTTAGAAAGGTCTCCTAAAATGCAACAAAAAATGTATCAGAACTTTTTGAATTTAACCCTTTAATCACGATGTATTTGCTCTCCAAAGTCGTTAAAAAAGCGCCCCCCCCTCTATTTTCTAAACTATCATTTTAAAAAATCTGAAAAAATTCCAGAATGTAGCTTTTAATTAGCACTTTCACTGAAAATTATAATCAACATTGTCAAAAATATTTTGGACCCCCCTTCTATAGACTGAAAAGTGAACTCTCATTTTTTTCCCCACTTACCCCATTGAGTGGGGTGTCATTTAATAGGTCTCCTAAAATGCAATAAAAAATGTCAGATAACTTTTTGATTTTAACCCTTCAGTCACGAAATATTTGCTTTTTAATGTCGCTGTCAGAGCGCCCCCCCCCCCTCTATTTTCTAAACTATCGATTCAAAAAATCTGAAAAAAATTCAGAATGTAGCTTTTAATTAGTTCTTTCACTGAAAATTTTAACGAACATTGTCAAAAATATTTTGGACCCCCCTATCATAGATTGAAAAGTGAAGTCACATTTTTTTTCATTTACCCCATTGAGTGGGGTGTCATTTGATAGTGTCATATAAGATAAAAAATTTTAAAACAATATTTTCAGGTATTTTCAGATTTTTAACATTTTTGAGCTTTATTTATAAGAAAAATAATAAATTATAATAAATATTTTTTTATTTGTCAATTAAAGTCAAAAACATTAAAAATTTTCCGAACAAATAACATAAAAACCTGAAACTATTGTTTTAAATAATTTAATCATTAGTTTGCATTTTATTAAATCTGCATAGCACACTATTTTTAGATATTTTCTATTAATTTTATAATTGTTATAACTTGTTTTCTATCAATTTTACCAACATACATGCATAACACTTTTATAAAGAGAACATTCTCAGCTATAAAATCCAATAATAATATACAGGGGTTTCCATTTAAAAAAATGTTATATTTCAATATATCTCTGAAATTCGACATTCAATTGTTTTTCTGACACCGCCATTATTCATCTCGGAAAAAACACTGATACTTTACCCATTTAACCGATCTTCTAGCTCCAATAATAACAAAGTTAGCAATGAGCACTCGGTTCCCGCGAACACCCTGTATATATCGACCCTAAAGAATTTCCGGAAAATATTTTTAACCCCCTAAAACCGCCCCTTGGGGGGTAATTTGAGGGGTATATGCCTGTTTCTCATCAAAATCAAATGGAACGGTATATCCAAAAGTACATATTTGTAAAGATCATAAAAAAATAAGAAACATTCGTAAAACAAAAATTTTCGTACTTTCAATTGTTTAGAAAATATGGCGACTTGATCTCAAATTTTAGGGTTTCACT
Source organism: Sialis lutaria (assembly GCA_949319165.1). Classification (NCBI taxonomy): domain Eukaryota; kingdom Metazoa; phylum Arthropoda; class Insecta; order Megaloptera; family Sialidae; genus Sialis; species Sialis lutaria. Next base: position 10,002,663 of record OX439232.1, on the reverse strand, counting down.
AAAAGTGCTCTAGTTTTGTTAAATATTACTGGAATTTTATTATTTTTTTAAATTTAGAAAGTAGAAATAATGAACTTTGTAAAGATGTATAACTATTTAAGATTTGGATAGTTTACAGTACAGTGTCATTGTGTCATACACGACATATCAAAAATGCAAAAGTTCAATTAGGGTTAATTCAAAAATTTCAAAAATGCAATTGTATAACAGATAGTATTTTATCTTAATAAAGACGTGTAGATAAACAACCTTTGTTAAGAAAATTTAAAATTATTATTTTCAGTTTTTAATTTTAAAATTATAATTTTAAATTTGAAAAAAGTTTTTTTCCCAAATAAAAATTAATCTTAAATATAAAATTTCACCCTTCTACAATGTCATATTTGAGTTGCAGCGCTTGGAGACACACAAACAAACCGACACACCGACACCATGGCGAAAATGATAGATTTAAATGGGACAACCATAACCTACTATATTATTTTCAAAATCTGGAAATTTTCTAAATTTCAATTCTTGTTTCTAAAAATTATTATAATTTAAAATAACTTTTTACACATTAGTACTTATAAATTAAACTACAGTAGTTACCATATTTATTGGCGTATTCTACGTTTTATTCTAACAAGGGGACTTTTTTAAATATCTTTGTATCTAGTTCCAATTTTGTATGTAGTTCAGTCTTGTATATACTATATGTACGTATACTAAAATGCAAAACTAACGGATCACTAAATTATATAAATATTTTTAGATGTTTTTAAATAGCTGGATCTCCGCGAATAATGACCGTAGAAGAGTTTAGAAAACCGTTCTAAAGCTTGAGCGTTCTTGTTTTTGAATCATTTATTGAAAATTTTACTATCCTTCAGGATAACCTCCTTTTTCAAAAAACGAAAAAAAAAAAATTAATTATATTAATTTTGAGAGGCTCTACAGGACATGCCAATTTTTCTTGGTCAAATCAAATAAATGATTATTATAGGTAGATCAGATATATTTCTCTTCAAATTATTTTTTTTATTGCTTTACGATTTTTTTTTGACCAAGTTAAAGCAAAAATATGTACCTAATATGTTTAACTTTGAGTGCTAATAACTAGGGAACAAATAATCGTAAAAAAGTAAGGGCAGATTTGGAAAACTGAAAATATTTTTTTAGTTTTTCATTTGATAAAAAAATTATTTTAATAATGAAAATTCATTTGAAAAAGACCTAAAAATCGCATATTTTTCATTTTTCATAAAACATGGGGGAAATCACGGGATCATTAAAGTGTCGATGTTTTTTATTAGTTAAAAGTATACTTAAAATATCTCTGAAACTCCGAATCGCCCAGATATTTTTTTGTTTGAATCCCAAGCGATCAAATTTGCCATAAGAGCGTTAAAGGATCTTTTAAAGTTTCCATCTTTTTGAATGGCTGTTTCTCCGGGAAAAAATCAAAAATAGTCATACAGTAAAAAAAATCAAATTGAAGATAAATGTCTGAACTTTATGTATTAGATTTTATGAGCCTTTGTTTAGGACACGGCCCATGGAGGCTCTAAAAATTGTTACAATTTAAAAAAAAAATTCGGCGCTTCATCAAAAAAGAAGATATTCTGAAGAACAAAAAAAACAACGCTTAAAACAAGAACGCTTAAGCTTTAAAACTTTTTTATGAACATTTTTTCCAGAGAAATAGCCATCAAAAATACCTTCAAAAAGATGGAAACTTGAAATGATCTTTTAACGCTCTCAGAGCAATATGGCAAGTTTGATCGCTTGGTATTCAAACAAAAAAAATCTGGGCGATTCGTAGTTTCACAAATATGTTAGGTATACTTTTAACTAATAAAAAACATATATAGACACTTTAATGATCCCGTGATTCTCCCTAAAGTTCCCCCATGTTTTACGAAAAATGAAAAATATGCGATTTTTTAGGTCACTTTCAAATGAATTTTACATTATTAAAATAATTTTTTATCAAATGAACAACGAAAATATATTCAGCTTTTCAAATCTGCCCCTAAATTTGTTTTACGATTATTTGTTCCCCTTTATAAGCGCTCAAAGTCAAACATATGATGTTTGCTTTGATTACACATAACTTACATAAAATTAGTCAAAAAAATCATACAGCAATAAATAAAAAAATAAATTGAAGAAAAAAGTCTGATCAACAATAATCATGTTTTTGATTTGATAAAAAAAATTTGCATGTCCTGTAGAGTTTCTCAAAATTAATATAATTTTTTGAAATTTTTTTTGGTGTTTCATCTAAAAAATGAGATTATCCTGAATCCTGACGGATAATAAAATTTATGTAGGTACCTACCAATTTTCATTGATGAAGGAATTATTGTTTGATGTTTGTGTGAACTGATGTTTATTTTGCATTTTTTTTAAATAATATCTATCAAAAAATACAGAATAAATGCGTATAGTAAAATAAAAAAATTATAAAAACTACACAGAAACCTTATGGTTATTATTTATGCATCAATTAATTTTTTTTACTATTATTCAAATGTCATGTCTTAGCTATAAGCAAAGTAATATTTTTTATTTTTTCAGGTGTTTTATTACTCTGTTGATATTTTTCGATCTGCTGGTTTATCAAATTTAGAAAGTCAATATGCTAATATAGGAGCTGGTTTTGTAAACTTCTTTGTTGCTATTCTCGCAATTCCAATTATGTCTCATTTTAAAAGAAGATCGGTTATTCTCCTTAGTTTATTAACAGCAGGAATATGGTTGGGATTATTAACGATCTTTATAAATTTCATTGTAAGTAAATATAAAAATTATATTCAGGAAGATTCCAGAAACCGAGTAATCATTGTGAACATTGTTATTATTAGAATATAGGCTAAATCAATACTGACATTATCAAAATATCTTTGAATAATCAAATAGATAATTGGTTAATAGGACTCACTATTTATTTCAGTAAAATATTGATTTTAATATACTGAAACCTATTTGTCAGAAGTAATCTGAAGTTTCACTCAAAATTTAAAAACAGTGAAAAAAAAAATTTTTTACTACATAGAAAGGCATCTATTGGGAGAAGCTATTTATTTTTTATTATGCAATATTGGGTCCCAATTACATTATATTATTATTTGTTTTTGTTTTTGCATTGTTAACTCTAATCCAGGAAAAATAGACATCCAACAAAGAAGAAATTCGTAAATGGCGAAATTTTTGCATACAACTTAGTATAAGGGTACATAATAAAGTTACTCAATGATTTGACCGCTGCAAGTGTCAATTTTGTGGGGTCAAAGTTTGCAAAAACAGTATTTTGCATATTTATCAAAAACAGTGAGCATTCAGATAATTTGCTACAGTAACGAGCCTAATAGTTAAATAATAAATAAACTAATTATAAAGAGTTGTTTATAACTCCATGCACTTTTCCACAGCACGTACATATATATTGTTCTATGTAAAATGTAATACTTATTTTATGACTATTTTTCCTGGAGTACAATATCAGTATATTAGCCTTTAAAGGACCAGCATTATTCAGTTCAAAATTCATGTTACATATATGGTCAATTAATTCATATGTGGACCCAACATGTCCAACTGAGCCCTCCCACTCCTAGCGGCCACTAAAGTGGCCACGCCGGTCCTGTAAAGATTAATAGATAAATGTAATTGTTGTTATTATTGTAATAATAACTGACATAAAATCTTTTTTTTAGGATAAAGTACCGGCAATGGCATACATGTGCATTATCGCGGTTCTCTTATATGTTTTCTGTTATGGTCTTGGACTCGGTCCTATACCGTACTTCATAGGCTCAGAATTATTTGATACAGGACCACGTCCAGCAGCCATGGCAATAGGTAGTATGTTTAACTGGGCTGGAAATTTCATTGTTGGAATGTGTTTTCCTTCTATGAAATTAGCATTTGAAGCATACTCATTTTTATTTTTCATGGCTGTTTGTTTTATCCTAGCTATTTTTCTATAGTAAGTATTTAAGTTATTTATGAAATAGTTTGTTTATAGTTTATACACAGTGCCGTCGTGTAATGGTAGGCATCCCAACAAATGTCTGGAACTTTTTGAGCAGTGACACTTTCTTATTGTGCGATAAATCACCTCACAGTATTTGCTATAAAGAAGACAAATTACCAAATGACATACGATGACCTAGAATCTAGATATTGCTATCTCTCTACCCTTATATTTTTTATTCTAATTGGTTTTCTGACCAATAATATTAAATATTTTTGTAAATATGTTTCTATGTCAATAACACATAACTCCTTAGACAACGAAAGATATAGAACTCATAACACGCTACCTAATACTGAAGTCAGTGTACTCCATAAAGTCAGCAGCATATCATTTGGATCTTATATACCGGGTGGTCTATTTAAATTGAGACAAGCAAATATATCGAAAATTAAAGTTTTTCAGGGAAAAAGTTTGGTACAAAAGTTTCTGGGTTAAAAGGGGGAAAACCAATGAAGGTAAAAATTTTGAGTTTGAGTGGAGGTTTTAAGATCATTTTGGGGTCAACTTCATTTTTTTAAATGGAAACCTATTTCATTTTTTACATATTCGTATCTTAAAGATAAAAAGAAACAACTTTTGTCTGGGAAGTTTTTCAAAATCCTCAATTTCAACTTAAAATATTCAAAATACAGGGTGAGTCATATCACGCGGAACAAACTTGAATAGTTGATCGAGGAAAATATTTCAAGCAAAAAATTCATATGAACACGTGTCCGGAAACTCTTCGTCAGGGAGCTACAAACCTTCAAAGATTTTGCCTAATATTAGTTTTTATTTAATACCTAGAGAACCCATTGCGGTATAGTAATGAAAATTGATACCCGGTTTAGTATTAATACGTGTTATCGATTTCCAGTATCAAACAATGATTATTTAGACCAGGGATATATGGGGCTTGTGGACCCTCTGACTTTTATCTAGTATTTCTTTGTTCTTAATATTTTTCCAATGTTTGTTACTTCTATAAGGTTTATAGAATAAAATATCACAAAATACATATAAATATACTTTGTTGATTTATAATAAGATCAACCGTTTACGAGAAATACGATGGTAAAGATAATATTGCAGAATTTAACTTAATACGGATGCTTCAAATTACACAAAATAAATTTATATTATTATTCTAGAATTAAAAACAAGAAAAAAGGTTGGTGTAAATATTCCTTTTAAAAAGAGTCCTCATAGACCTATACACAGTTATTATACTTTAATACGTACTTTATTAATTTGACTAAAAAACGAAACTAAAAATTGTTATCTGTTCATAAGAATGCTTTTTAGAAGTACAATTACGTTTACTTTTTTTCTTGTTTTTTATCCTAGAACAAGAATACAAATTTATTTTATGTAATTTGAACCATCCGTATTAAGTTAAATTCTGCAAAACTATCTTTACCATCGTATTTCTCGTAAACAGTTGATATTATGAAAATTAACAAAGTATAATCATGTGTATTTGGTGTCATACGACCTAATGAAAGTGCCAAACATTGGAAAAATATTAAGAACAAAAAAATACTAGATTCAAATCAGAGGGCCCGCAGGCCCCATACATCCCTGGTCTAAATAATCATTGTTTGATACCGGAACTCGATAACACGTATTAATACTAAGCTAATTGTAAGTATCAATATTCATTACTATATCACAATGGGTTCACCAGATATTAAATAAAATAAATTTTAGACAAAATTTTTGGGAATGTGTAGCTCCCTCACAAAGTTTATATGAACTTTTTTGCTTGAAATATTTTTCTTAACTAATCGTTTAAGTTTGTTCCACCTGATATGACTCATCCTGTATAAAATAAAAACTTTAAAAAAATCTGAATGGAGTTGAGTATGCAAAATATGAGGACCACATTCTGTGTATAGTTTTGAATTCAGAAAAGCTTGCAGATTATGATTCTTGATGTTGCCAGGAAGTTTATTGGTCCATTTCTAATATATGGTCAATCAAAGATAACCCCCACCAGTGTTTTAAAATTAGCTTTATCTCAGCTCCTAGTTATCCGATTTCAATTTTCTTTAGTTTATTTTAAAGTTCTTATCGCGAAGATTATTTTTTGAAAGAAGTTGTTCATTAAAATAGTATTATCTTAATACCAATGAAATGCTGAAAAAAGTATCTCTCTTTTTTATATGAAGTAAAAAATTGATATTGGGCACGATAAAAAAGTTATATAACAAATAGTTCGTAATAAAAGTGAAATTTTCAGATTTTCGAAAATTGTGGGGGACCCTTAAGATTTAGAGAAAAATTTATAATGATAAAAAATAATCTTCTAATTAAGAACTCTAAAATAAATAAAAGAAAATTGAAATTGGATGACTAGGAGCTGAGATAAAGTTAATTTTATAACATCGGTGGAAGTTATATTGATAGCCCATATTACAGTGTTCTACATGGATTTTAAAGTGGCTCCCTATCTGGAAATCTTTCTTTTGACCTTATGAATGACCACAGAAAGTGGCATACCTCAATCAAAAAACGCAGCGTTTTGGCTTTATTTGCCACGTACCAGACGTACTAGAAGGGCGGGGAAAAGGGAAAGGGACCAACAATGCTGCCGGCAACATGTGTTTTTTTGTTGTTTGTTGTCACAGGTAAATGAATTTGAGCATAGTTGCCGGTCCTCACATTTTGCATACTCAACTTCCTTTGGCGCCTGCACTAATAGTTAATAATTATAAATAATAATTTAAATTTTTTTTAATAAAAACAAACAAAAAAATAAAAAAATAGATTAAAAAAATGCCCCTGCATTTGAGGACTTTGAAAAAACTTCTTAGACAAAAGTTGTTTCTTTTTTTCTGCAAAATACGAATATGTAAAAAAAGTTAAAAAAGAAATATGTTTCCATTTAAAAAATTAAATTAACCCCAAAACGACTTTAAAAACTCCACTCTAATTCAAAATTTTTACCTCCATTGGTTTTCCCCCTTCTAACACTGAAACTTTTGTACAAAACATTTTCCCTGAAAAAACATAATTTCTGAGATATTTGCTTGTCCCAATTTAAATAGACCACCCGGTGTACAGGATGGGGCGACAGCGAATGGAAGATACGACCGTAACAGATAAAAAAATCTTTCCAATGTTTAAAATATAAGTACAGTATTACCAGCGTTGTAAATAATGCATTATTTTCGTAATGGCATTACTTTTGGTAATGCCATTACGAAAATACCAAAATTAATGCATTATCTCGCAATGCATAATGCGCATTGTGAGATAATGCATTACTTTTGGTAATGTCATTACGAAAATAATGCATTATTTACAACGCTGAGTATTACAAATGTGTAGCACGCTTAAGGAATTTTTTTAATGGAACGCACTATGGGCCTGGATACCCTGTTCTGTGGCAAAAAATCCAGTATTATCTGATTTAATTAAAATTCATTTTATAAGGATTTTTTGGGATGCTAATTTAAAATTTTTAATAAAAATTCAAAAAGGGCGACCAATATATTTCAAAAGTTATCCGATTTAAATAAAATTCATTTTATAAGGGTTCTTTGGGACATTGATTTAAATTTTTTTACAAAAACTTCAAAATTCAAAAAGGCGAATCCAATATGGTGACCAATATATTTCAAAAGTTTTCCAATTTAATTAAAATTGATTAAAATTAATTTAATTAAGGGTTTTTTGGGAAAACGAAATGGCGGATCGAATGCACAATAAGTTACATTTAATTGGTATTTTATAAATTGTGTATTACAAATCACTATCGTAGATCCATTTCTTCTATAAATACATATATTATTTTTCTTTTCTTATAACTATAATTTTAACAAAAAAGTATATTTTATTGGAATTTTAATAAATGTATTAAAAATATATTTATTAACTTCCCAATAGGGAGTTATTGTAATTGGTCCGAAAATCGAAATCAAAAATTTTAACATATTTTCATGTTTCAAGGGCATTAGAGTATATTGACACTATTTTTAGAAAAATGTCTGTGTGTGTGTGTGTGTGTGTGTATGTACGTACGTACGTACGTATGTACGTACGTACGTACGTGTCATTTTTTTCCGGGACGAAATCTCGCGAACAAAAAATGCTATTGACTTCGTTGGGGTGCTAATCGAAGCGTCTTGACGTGAATATGATCTGAAAGAAAGGATTTTTCGAAATTCAACCCCTACGGGGGTAAAAAGGGTGTTTTTTTTCATTTTTATTTTTTTTCTTGGTCGAATTTAGTCGGAACTTAGAATAAATACTATACAATACAAATAATGAAACGTGTATTTCAGTATTTATTTTTTATATGGGTCCAAAGAGCCATTAAAGGGATGAAAAGCAACATCAAAATTTGAATTTCATACTAATAAATACATCTAATAATTCATGTTGCCTTGGAAACAACACAATTCAAAATTCAAACTGTCAGATTAGTTTTTCTAAAAATGTGCATTATATTATTGACATTATTAGGATATAAAGGGTGAGTTTTATTTCTGATAAATTCCATTAAAATTTTTCATATACATATTAAAAAAAAAAAATTACAAACTATAACATAGTAATATTAATTATGGAAACAATAAGTAATCAGTATTCAAGTATTGTAAGTCATACCATGTTGGGAAGTTGATTGTGTGGACCTAAAGGATCGCACCCCACAGCATTATACGTTATATAGTTTAATTTTATATCCCCGGGTAAAATTGGATCCGACAGCTAGTTTTCACTTCTATTTAATACTCATTTTGAAGACATTTGCGAGTCACATTACAAGGTGGTATCTTTTGGTATTTGCATTGCAATCGATAGCAGGTGCTTTGCTGAAAAATCTTGTTTAATATACTAACAACGTAGTTCTACTTGAGTAAAACTGAAAATAACGCATTCATGTGACATTTAAAATTATTTTTGAACTTCAACGAATGAAATAATTTAAATATACGGCTTGGAATTTATGACTTCTTAATAAATATTGCATTTTATGCATGACAATAACATTAAATTTGTTTATACATTTTTTTACTTTACGCTACTCATTTGAACAGAAATTTAATTAACATGTAATTGTCATTATAACTACTTCAATTAATACTAAATGCAGTTGTATAATTCGTTTTCTCAAATTTAAAAGTAGACTTTTGGCCCATAATAGTGGAATTGCCTGAATATTTTTGCATATTTAACCTTCTCTTGGGATGTTTATTCATATGTACACTGCCGTGTGAAAGTCTTTGGACACCTATCATTTTGATGGTAAATATACAGATTTCGGTTAATAGAAAATCCTCAAAATAGCGAAAAGAATATTTTTACTCGCATTCAAAATAGTAAAAAAACAATTTCTCGTTAGCTTGAAAGACACTGTTCGTAAATACTTTTAACTTGAGTAAACCTGACCTTTCAGGCTTATAAAACTTATAATTTAATAAATTCCCTTAAATACAAACGCCATTTTGGTTCCCCCTCAAATCCAAACATCTTAACAAAAATTATGGGGGGGGGGGGGTGATAGATTAAAATTGGGCACCTTTTATATACCGATTATGCTCTCGATTTTTTTCTGAAAATACATATCAAAGAAACATGATTTCCAAAATTTCGACTTACACAGTCATTTGATTCGAAATAAAGAGGTTACCTGGAAAGTTTTCAGGGAGTTTTGAAAATTGGTAATTATATAGATTTCGATGTGCTCTTTCTGAATTTCAACTTTGCCACCTCGTATCTTTGCCGCTCGCGCCGCCATATTGGAAAAAGGGCACCTAAAAGTAGTTTTTTGACAATATCTCCTCTCCAAGTCATTTTACGATAAAAATATATATATACAAAATTAAACTAGAGAAACTTTCCTACAATTTATGTAATAAATTTTTTTTTGTAAAATCAATAGTTTTGGCGTACGAGCGCCGCAAGCTATTATTCATCTACACATACACATGTTTTGCGTATAAGGTTGCTCTGGAAGCAAACTTTAATAAAAAAATTTATTACCTCTGATTTTTTTATACAGTTCAATTCTATAGTATTCAAGGAACATTTTAAGACCAAAAAGAAAAAAATCGCCTCGGCGCTTTTTTAATAATTCATAAAACAAAAATACATAAATCGAGCACGGTCTTCTGGATGCCACCATTAATAAAAAAATTATCACCTATGATTTTTTGTACAGTTCAATTCTATAGTATTCAAGGAACATTTTAGGACCAAAATGAAAAAAATCGCCTCGGCGCTTTTTTTATAATTCATAAAATAAGAAAAATCGTTATTCAAAATTGTTTTCACTAAATATATTTATTATTTGTACAATCATTTGGTAGTTTTACCTGGAAAGTTTTCCGGGAGTTTTGAAAATTGGTAGTTTTATAGATTTTGATGTGCTCTTTCTGCCTTTTTTGACAATATCTTCTTTCCAACTCTTTTTACGATAAAAACTACTATTAGACGCCATTTTTTCAATATGGCGGCGCGAGCGGCAAAGATACGAGGCTGCAAAGTTGGAATTTAGAAAGAGCACATCGAAATCTATATAATTACCAAATTTCAAAACTCCCTGAAAACTTTCCAGGTAAAACTACCAAATGACTGGACTAACTCCCAAACCCTTTTTTGGCCATCATGATTTTTTAAAGTTTTGAAATCTACACAATTAAATTAGACTTATTTAAAAAATACTTTATTATTTCAAAATGTTTGTTACTATGCATATTATAGGGCTCATTCTCTTCGTTTCTATTGTACTTTAAAACGATAAAAAAATTTGAAACTGCCGCTAAATATTTTGGTTTCAACCAAAATAATTCCAAAATGCCTATTTTTTTATGTAGTTTCCAAATATTTATACATTTTTTAATTAAGTCAAAAACTCTTAAAGTTACACTTGTCTTAAGATGTCTTATTTTCCAAAAAAACGCTATATTCACAGTCACACCCTTCGAACTTTTTTTCATTTATTTGTTAATATTATTTTTATTTCATAAAAAAGTTTACTCTCTTAACACATCATCTGAAACCTGAAACACATATAAATATTAACTCTGACAGTTTTTAATGTTAGATTCGAAAAGAGAGTCATCACAAAAAAAAAACAGATAAAGTGTGCGTTGGGTTTAAGCATCTCTTTCTTTAAACATAAAGGTAAACAAGAAATAATATTGGCTGGGTTATATATATATAATTATCTTTACTTATGTGAACCAAATTTTACAAATTATGGAAATACAGAATGTGCAGCCCATGCCTCTATATCTATGGCCGCCATCAAGTTTTTGGTAAAAGTTATGTTTAATGAACTAGGTAGCTTGTTATGGATCCAAAAACTTTCCTTATCTAAGCATGACACTTTCAATAATATTTAATATTGTTAAATATCAAAACAGAAAGAAGGACACCAAAGCATTTTGCCGAGGGTGCATATATATTTTATGACAGCACTGTGTATACATATATACTTATATAGAGTGAATAAAAACTTTAAAATATTGATTCTACAACCTAAAATAGGGGGGATCATCCCATAAAAGATAGTAAAACTTATTTTTTTAAATAAGTGGCGTTTCGAGTAAAAAATTAGTGAAAATCTAAAATTATTTTGTTTAATATTAAAAAAAAATTCAAGTCATACAAAAAATTATTTAAAACAAAAGCTGCTTGTTTTTTCTCAAACAATAAGATACCATAATAAAAAATATAGGTTTCCATTTGAAAAAAAAAATGTTGGTCCTATTTGACCACGAAGACGTCCAAAAAATAAAAAATTAATAATGCCATTCTTATTATAATTTTTCTTTAAATTTTTACTGTGCGACTAATATAATAATTGTACAGGTTTTTCATGTGTAAACATCTCAATTCAAATAAAATAATAAAAATATAAGCAAATTGTAATGTATTAATCAGCACAGAGTATTTAATATTTTATGCTGTATAGAATCAATTTTCCTTACATTTTATTCTCTCTATAGGTGATTCCACTAAATACAAGATGAGGTTTAAAACTTTAAACATCAACCTACCAATTTTATCAATACTTATTAGCCCGTTAATAAATCACGCAGATGTGATCAAAATTTGTTCTAAAGAAATTTTTTTAGGTGTACTAGTTACTAGATTATACCCATTATCATGATCCAATAATACATGTATTATACATTATACATGTATTATTGGATCATGACCCATTATTATATTTATTTGAATGGTTTATACATATTTTCACGCATGTCATGACAACTCTTGGCATTTAATTAATTTTTTTTGCTAAACAAATCATATTTTGGAAAACCTTATTGAGAAAAAATATGAAACAAATAGAGATTAACTTTTTCTAACTGATCTTATATGTTTGGTGGAATCACCCAGTCACCCATATACATTACATACATATATGTTTTTTACATTATTTTTTTTTACCAACATGTAACTAATAGTTCTATATTTTCAGTTTATATATGCCTGAAACCAAAGATTGCGATATTAGGAATATTGTACAGTTATGTAGTAAAGGATTTAATTCTCATTCCATTAGACAAGGCATAGTTAAAATGGTGCCAAGTGCAGATGAAAATAACATTGACAATCAGGACATCATATATGAAATAAAAGAATAAAGAACAGTTAAAATTCTCCAAACCGACCAGCTATTAAAAAATAGTTTCTTAAGATGTTTTTACAGAAAAAATAAAGTAGTATTAGTACCAGGTATTTATTTTGGTAACTATTTGTTATATCCTAATAGTTCAAAAGTAGAAATAACTCTGATTTTTCGTTTGAAAAAGATAGTGCCATCCATATCTTTGCTCAATTAATTAGCGCAATTTTTTTATTAAATGGATTTTAATAACAATAAATAATGTTGTTCTGATATATATTTTGTATAATTTTAAAAAATCAATTTAATAAAAAAATGTTAAATAGAAAACTGCAGGACAGTAAGCTAGTTATTTGACAGGTAGTTTAGATTATGAGTCCGGGTCCTATTTTCGACTTGGAAGGCCTAAGTTCATTTTTTAAATAGCACTGTGTACTTTTTAGTGCAGAATCAAGTTCAACATAATTTATTAATCCAATGTCTTTATAGACAAACTATAAATAATTTGTACCACTTATGTCCGGTATTATAAAAAATTTGCTTGAGTGCAAAAGCAAATTAGCTTCCAGCTAATGCTATCTGCTAGGTTGTCAAATTGTTATGAAATTACTTGAGATTTTGAAGCAATGGTAATAAATGTATAATAATGTAAATTATTGTAAATGCTATGCATTTTATGAGATACACTTGGTAGTACTTACATATTTTAAGTCGCTGATTGTGAGTTTTACTCATCGCGCATACGTCAAGGTGATCATAATAATAGCGAATGAAATCGTACATGTGTACGATTTCATTCGCTATATCTGTGAGTGGTTGTCATTTTTATTTAATACCTAGAAGATAGCGTTACCTGGATCAATAATACCGGGTATTAGTAAATTGTATTAAAAACTAAAACCAGTTTGAATCATGGGCCCAAATTTTTATTTTCATTGATATTTAGGAAAAACTCAATTACAAATATGCTTTTGTTAAATTAGTCGAGTAAATGAAACTCGAAAATTCTCAAAACTTCGTAACCCTCAGAAACAGCTCACCAATTTTTATGATTTTATATAAAAATGTTCGTTATACCATAGTATTTGAAATCAAAAAGATTTCAGCCATCGGATTTAACTCCCTCTCCTCATTTATATACAGAATGTCAGGTGTCAATACCAGAGGATACCATGAGGATCTCGGAAACTATAAGAATAGAGATTCGTTGAATGAGAGAAAAGTTACATTTAAGAGGGAACAGTTCAATGGTGCATTTTACATTTTACAAAATTTTCATAGCTCACTAGCAGTACCGGATCAACCCAATGTGATGCCCTAAGCAGAAACCATCTAAAGGCCATATTTTTTTTTAGTCATAACCAAAATTTCCATTACCATTTTTCCCTATTAACTGCAATATTACGCATGGTGCCTCTAGAAATCACTTTTATGGTGCCCTCAGGGATCGGGTGCCCTAAGCAGTTGCTTCTTTTGCTTATTGTTAAATCCGGCACTGCTTACTAGATATTAGCCAAAAACCATTTACTCCGAAATCTTTCATTGAGAATATTTCTTAAGCGACTTGAAATTTAAAAAAAATCTTTCAAATAAATTATTCACACTTTAAAAAATATAAGGGCTGATGACGTGCAGGGCTGATGCCTGCCAGGTGGTGGTTATCGTACTTAGTATGCTATGACTCGCTACTAAAAAAATTACTAGCCTTACAGTCTTACAGGACGAACGTTACTTGGAGGGTTCACGAGCTCTAATACTTTTTTTTTAATTTCCAGAAATCTCAATTGTTTTTGAGATATGAGACTAACTTATGTTTTCTTAAATAGAAGCAATATGAAATTTTTGAGTCGAAGATTTTATTACCTTTTCAATGAGATGCAACTTGATATACTTATTTTTCAAAATATCTCAAAAAATGATCAAAAATATTTATTTATTTATTTAATACAGTATTATCAAGTTTAACTAAATGCTCCTTTAACTAACTGTCGTATTATCAATAGATCCAAGCATAATATACATAATATGTATTTAAATAAATAGATTTTAAATTTTCTGTAGTATTTATTTACAGCGTATATTATGTAAATTTTTCATTGAGAGCTTAAATATTGAGATAAATCACGTTTGAAATACACCAGATTTACTTTAAAGGAGCATTTAGCGCTAAAGGAGCTTTAAATTGGTTGATAATACCGGGCATATATCATTCTAAGATGACTATGATTGTTAACAATAAGATTATAAAACAACTGAAAATTTACTTGTAAGTAAACATAGCATTACTAGCATTAACTATTATATTTATAAAAAAAAATACATATTTTTAGTATACATATGAAATTTTTGTTATTTAAGAATTCTAAAAAAGTTACTTATACATATAATTATTGGTAAAACATATTAATATTTTTTACATTTTAAAGATGGAATATTATTCTGTTAAATAATTTTGTACCAAATAAATGGGCCATTATATCATTGCCAGCACAATCACCAGACCTAACCCCGTTGGATTTTTTTCATATGGGGTATTTTTAACGATAAAGTTTTTTTTTTTAATTATCCACAAAGCCTGGTAAGTATTGTGTATTTAATTAATAAAAATATGTCCTTCTAGGTTTATTTAACTTAACTTGTTAGTTAGTATGTTAAGTTCAAAAATTGCAATAAAAATATCGACTAGTTCTAATTAAGATAGAGCTTTGTATACGTGTATGAGTCCGGTGACAATGCAATATAGTTTATTGACGCCCCAAGATGGCGAATTACCTTTTTTTTCGTAATCATCTTGATATGGTTATCGAATGAAAGGGTTTGATGAGTAGAATACGATTAGCTATGTGACGTCATTCTAAATCCAATATGGCGGATTACATTTTTCTTTATAGCCATCTTGATAGTGGTATCAAATAAAAGGGTTTGATAAGTAGAATACGATTAGCTATGTGACTTCATTCTAAATCCAATATGGCGGACGCCCCAAGATGACGGATTACCTTTTTTCTTTATAACCATCAAATGAAAGGGTTTGACGATAGAATACGATTAGCTATGTGACGTCATTCTAAATCTAATATAGCGGATCAAATGAAAGAGTTTGTCGTATGTTAGTTAATTAGACAATCAGTAACAAACAATTTTAAAATAAAATTATATCAAAAAATATTTTTTAAAAACAAGCTTTTATTGAAAATGCACTAAAAAGTAAAAAATAAATTTTCAGCTATCACACAAATTTTAGGTTTTTATGAATAAAACCAATAAAAGCGCGGGGCGCAATAAGAAAAATGTATGAATAAAAAAACTTATGCAAAATAAGAAATGAAGTATAAAAATTGACATAAGATAAGAGTAGAAAATGTGCACATTAAATCATATAAATATATAGAATTTTTGATAAACTAAATACAATAATGAAATAATTAATTAATTAAAAGCTATACATTTGCCTTCATAAGCGGCCTGCGCTGTTATTGGTTTTAGTTATAAAAACCTGAAATTTTTGTGATAGCTGAAAATTAATTTTTTACTTTTTAGTCCATTTTCAATAAAAGCTTGTTTGTAAAAAGTATTTTCTTATATAATTTTATTTATAAATACAATAGTTAATTATTGCTGACAAATAAATTTTCAATTGTTTTTTAATCTTATTGTTGACTGTCATAGCCATCTTAGGATGATAGGTACAGTCTATTAAATAAATAAAAAAATATTTTTTAAAGATATTTTGAAAAATAAGTACATCAAGATGCATATCATTCAAATGGTAATAAAATCTTCTATTCAAAAATTACAAAATTTCATATTGCTTCTTTAAGAAAACATAAGTTAGTCTCAGAGTTTTCTGGAAACTACAAAAATATTTTTAAACAGCATTTATTGAAACATTTTTTTAAATTTCAAGTCGTAATTTCGGAGTAAAATGGTTTTTGGCTAATATCTAGTAAGCTATGAAAATTTTGTGGAATATAAATACACCATTCAACTGTCCCCTCTTAAAGGTAACTTTTCTCTCATTTAACCGAATCTCTATCTCTTATAGTTTCCGAGATCCCCATGGTGTCCCCTGGTATTTAGACAGCCTGTATATGTTTTATCGTTTTCTCGGATTAATCTGTTTATATTCAAATAAGTAGTATGGTATAACGAACATTAAAAAAAATTCATCAAAATCGGTGCTGTTTCTGTGGGTTCCGAAGTAAAAACCCTTCATTGACTCAACTAAATGGGGTTTTCTTGAAATAAATTATCTTAGTGAATCTTTAAGTCCAAATAAAGCCGTGGACCCAAAACCTAAATTATGTATTTTAATTAGCCTTACTTCAAACTAGACAACTTTTCTATTTAATGTTTTTTCACAAATTCGATATTTTAAAAATATTTTGGGGGCCTGGTCAACAATGTACACTTTGTATATACAGTGTTATTTAGTCATAACAGGGTATAATATGGAGTTTTTAGAACATATAAGAGATAGAGGGTTAGGTTAAATAAGAGAAAAAATACCTTAACATTGTCGCACACCAAAGATGCATACAGCAAACGTTGTTTCACCACATTTTGCAGTTAATGTAATTGTGGCATAATCACGCACACCAAACTTGTGCCGCATCCTTAGAGGAAGATGATTTTTTTGATGTGGCAATTTATTAATTATAATTTTATAAAATTATCTTGATGTGTAAGTGTTGGCAATTGTAAAGTTCCTAGAGAATTAATAAATAATAAAGGAAAGTTTTACTCTTATTATAAAATGTCGTATTTTTTAATTATTCTCTTTATGACCCACTATTATGACTGTATATGTCACTCTCCATTAATATGTCAAAATACATATTTTTTAAATCCTTAATTGATCTGTAAGACCGCTTCATTTATCAATTTTTTTGTATTTAAAAAAAAACAGTGCTGAATCCTGTTAGGTACCTACGTGTATAAATCCGATGACAATGCAATATAGTATATCCAATATTGTTCTAAATCTAATATGGCGGACGCCCCAAGATGGTGGAATACCTTTTCCGCCATAACTATCTTGATATGGATATCAAATGAAAGAGTTTGATGAGTAGAATACGATAAGCTATGTTACGTCATTTTAAATTCAATATGACGGATGCCCCAAGATGGCGGATTACTCTTTCTTCATAACAATTTTGATATGTGGGTATCAAATGAAAGAGTTGGACGAGTAGAATACGATTAGCTATGTGACATCATTCTAAATCTAATATGGCGGGCGCCCCAAAATTACGGATTACCCTTTTCGTCAAAACCTCCGAGACAAAGTGTTTGATAAGTATAATACGATAAGCTATATGACGTTATTCTAAACTTAATATGGCGAATGCCTCTCGATGGCGCATTACCTTTTTCGTCATAACCCTGATATGGGTATCAAATGAAAAAGTTTTACGAGCTTTACCTGTTTGTAATTTGTTAGTCAATCAGTAACTAAAATTTTGAAAATAAAATTATTGAAAAAGTTCTTTTTAAATACAAGCTTTTATTAAAAATGCACTATAAAGTAAAAAATAAATTTTCAGCTATCACAAAATTTTCAGGTTCTCATGACTAAAACCAATAAAAGCGCGGGGCGCTATAAAGGCAAATATATATTTAAAAATATTTAAAATTTCTTATGTAAAATAAGAAATGATGTTTAAATTAATATAAGAAAACGGTAGAAAATTTGCACATTTTTAAATTCATTAGGTCAAACAAATATAATTTATTTGCCTTCATGAGCGCCCCACGCTTTTATTTGGTTTAGTCATAAGAACCTGAAAATTTATTTTTTACTTTTTAGTGCATTTTTAATAAAAGCTTGTTTTTAAAAATAATTTTTTTTATAAAATTTTATTAATTTAAATTATTCCTTTGTAGTAATCCTCAGAGATAATATTTTTGTAGTTTGTTTTATTAAAACACAACCCTTTATAAAACGGAAACCTGTGAAAACCGAAGAAAATACCGAAACGATCGCATTCCGCTTTCGACAGGTTTTACTGTATTTATTTTTATAAATTTTTTGACTGTATATTGTATTATTAATAAATGTCTTATTTTAGCTATAAAGAAGGAATCGTTAAAATTCCAAATCGCATGCTAATTTATAAAAAAATGTCAAGACATACATGATCCGCGCTTGAAAAATTATAATAATCGTAGAACCTTCATTTTTTTTAATCGGGTAACGCGGCAAAAAAATAACAATTAGATAGTTTTCTAAGTTGTAAAATTACAAGGCTCACTGCAAAGTCGACATATTGAAAATGATTAATTTTTAGTGCAATTTTTAATATATTTTTACTTTTTTATACATACATGAAATGTAATGTATAAATAAAGTATAGTGATCACGAAAAAATTCGAACTCGAGATTTTAACGGAATTACACGTTTTGAGCGTCCCTGAATCATATACCACCATTAACTCAATGACGTCTGTGTGTCTGTCTGTCTGTATGTCTGTCTGTATGTGTGTCTGTGAACGCTCTACTGCCAAAACTGTAATACTTACGAACGTGGAATTTTAAACTTAAGGTTCTTTTATGCTCTAGATGTGCACCTCCTATTTTTAAAAACCATCACTAAACCGGAAACGGAAGTATAATTATTTTTCGAATTATTTTTGAATTATTTTTGAAACGGTGCACATTAGAAAAAAAATGTTTTAGATCAAAGTTGTAGAGGGTATTTATCTATAATTTATATTCTATCCATTTCCCCCCCCCCCAAAATTGTTTTTAGGAAATAATCGATTTTCTATAAAATTTAATTTTTTCGATTTATTTTTTAAACGGTAGGTATTAGAAAAAAATGTTTGAGATACAAGTTGTAGAGAATATTATTTTCTATAATTTATGTTCTATTCTTTTTTTTGTATCTTATGAATTAACAAAAAAAAATAATTATTTTAGTTTTAATGGTTTTAATTTAATAAAATTAGAAAAAAATTTTTTTTTAAAAACAAGCTTTTACATATGCACTAAAAAGTAAAAAATAAGTTTTTTTTTCACAAAGTCTTCCAGAATTCGTATGACTAAAAAAGCTTGTGGCGTTCATTTAATATTTAATGTAATATTTAGAAATATAAAAAATGTCGAAAATATCAATATAGGAAAAACTACATTTTCTACTATAAATTAATATTTTCAAATCTTCCATTAAATTGCATTAATATTATGTTAAAATGCATATATGTATAATATTGTATAATGTATATATACATATCATATATGTATACATTAATATTTGGAAATCTAGATTCAAATAGGACAAAGAACCTTTTGCTAGTTTAATTTAGTATTTTAAATTCCTGGTTAATTTATCGCACATGAAAGAAATATTTAGTAATCTAGATTCAACATAGGAAAAAAGTCTTAACAGTATTTTATCTACCTTAAATTATTATTTCAAAATATTACATGAAATATTTGGAATTCTAGATTCAAAATAGAATTAAGGGCTAAGAGTTTCTCAATGGAAAAACTACATTAGCTACATTCAATGAATATTTCGAAATATTCCATAAAATTCCATATATGTACATAATTTATATCAAATATAATATAAAATATTATATCCTGTGAATATTTTGAAATTATATTCAACCTAAATGAATATTTTCAATTAATATTATTTAATTGTATATTAAATTCCTGGATAATTTGATATAAACTACAGGAATATTTTGGCTTCAAGATTTATCATATGAAAAAGGGCTAAGAAATACCGAAAAGAAATACTACCTTATCTATTTTATAAATTCATATTTCAAAACATTAACATACATTGAGTTTCAGGTTTATTTAGTATCAACATTACATTAATATTTGATCTACTATAGATTTTTCCAATATTGATATTTTCGACATTTTTTATATTTCTAAATATTACATTAAATATTAAATGAACGCCACAAGCTTTTTTAGTCATACGAATTCTGGAAGACTTTGTGAAAAAAAAACTTATTTTTTACTTTTTAGTGCATATGTAAAAGCTTGTTTTTAAAAATTTTTTTTTTCTAATTTTATTTTATCCATTTTTAGTCTAAAGTTATTTATTTTTTTACTATATTATATTATATTCATTGCATCATAAGACCAGGCCCAGATAGGGGGGGGGGGGGGGCTAGGAGGGCCATATGGCCCGGGTCCTGGTATCAGGGGCCTCGGCGTCCCGAAAATTATTTATACTTTACATTTTTACATTTTTTGATACTAATACTATTTTTAATAGAGATTATTTAAAAAACATAAATATACTACAAAAAAACACACCTTTTAGAAAAAGTACTTAAAAAAACCTCACGGTTTTTAATACTAAATAATATCAGGAAGAAACAAGAATTTTACTAGTACGAAAGTTGTTTGGAATGTCCTTACGTTGAAGCTCTCTCAGGGTCTGCATAAGACTAAAAACCCTTTTTACTTCCATGTTCGAAGAAATGGAAGTATTGTTATTACAATACGTCAAAAAATCTTTAGTTTTTATTTTAAAATGAACACTAACGTTTTGATTGTATATTCGCTTCTTTAGAAATGAAGCGCAGATCCAGGGGAGGGGGCATGGTGAAATGACACCCCACACAAACCTAAAAAGTAAAGCAAATTAAATAGAAAAATGCTTATTAAATATACTAAAGTAAATTTTTTTGTCTATTTCACAGACCATGACCCCCTCCTCCATTGTAAAGTTAGACTCGCGTCTCTTAGAAAAACAATACCTACCTATTTAGATCTACAAAATTACACTAACATAAATTAATTTATATTTAATATTTTTCAATAATGCCATAACAATATAATACATATACATTACATGTATGCATATAGGATGATATAATAACAATAAAATGAGATACTATATCTACTATATATATATATAATTATATATATATACTATATATATATATAAATCTACTGAACACCACTGATTTTAAATGTAAGCAATTAAACTATCTGCTATCTACATTTGATTTAACTTGTACGGTCAAAGAAGCTACTAGAAAAACAGCTGGCTCTGAAACACTAATTGACAACATTATAACAAATATTAAAGCATTTTCTATAAAAAATATAGTAACTGCACTATCAGATCACGATGCTATTGAAATTTCTATCAACAATGATGTTATAAAAATAATAATAATATTATTTACAAATATGTAAGATCTTATAATGATGAAAACCATTACTTATTCAATTATTTATTAAATAATGAATGCTGGCAATCGGTGTTTCAGAACAGTGACATAAATATAAGCTTTAAAAATTTTCATGATTTAGTGTCATATTATTTTAATATTGCGTTCCCGAAAAAAATTATAAAAATTCAAAATAAAACTAATTCTGTTAAAGATTGGATAACCAATGACATAATTGATTTATCAATACAAAAACGCAATTTGTACTTATTATTAAAAGATTTTCGGAAATGTAATATTGATGATACTATTTTGAAAGAAAAATATAAAAATTTATGTAAAAACATTACAAAGCAGACTCAGATTTCAAAATATAACCACTACAATAATTTACTGAACAATTCAGATAATAAATCAAAAACAGTTTGGAATATTATAAATAAATTTAAAAATAAAAATAGCACAAATTCTACATTAATTGATAATATGACCGTGTCGGAAGTTCAAAACACTGCAAATGAATTCAATAGTCATTTTGTAAATGTTACATCAAATCTAAACCTTAAAGAACCAGACAGTAATATTAAATTTAACAATATCAATAACTGTAACAGTATTTTCTTTTACCCTTGTGATGAAGCCGAGCTCATCAATATTTGTCATTCATTAAAAAATAAACGTTCTGTTGGATAGGACGATATACCTACTTCATTAGTAAAAATTCATTGTCAATCATTGGTCACCCCATTGTGTTATATTATAAATAACTGTCTTCTTCAGGGTTCATTTCCTGATCTTTTAAAATTATCCATTATAAAACCACTATATAAAAAAGGTAATAAGGAACACTACGAAAATTATAGACCTATAGCACTTTTATCCATATTCGACAAATTATTCGAAAAGGTTATCTATTGTAGGATTAACAACTACATAAATAAGTACAATTTTTTGTTCAACAATCAACACGGATTCCGATCGGGTCACTCTATTAATTTAGCAATCTATGAAACAATTAACAGTATTCTAAATGCCTGGAACCAAAAACACTTATGTATTCTCGCTTTATTCGATCTGTCAAAAGCATTTGACTGCATCAACTTAGACTTATTATGCAATAAATTACATGAATACGGTATACGAGGTGTATCCCTTAATCTTATAAGATCATATTTATCTAATAGAAAACAAATCGTACAACTGAATACTACAATAGATGGTGTCCAACAATCTATTTTTTCAAATTCTATGGATATAGCTAATGGAGTTCCCCAAGGTTCCATATTAGGCCCACTATTTTTTATACTGTACATAAATGATATAAATATGCATATAAACGACAAAACAGTACTATTTGCAGACGACACTTCAATTGTCTATACTGCTATACACAAGGAATCTTTGATTGACCATATGAATACTTCCATCACTAATATTTCTAAATGGTATGATAACAACAGCTTAAAACTAAATGTTGAAAAAACTCAACTTATCAAATTTGGCAACTATGGAATGAATGATAATAGTATAACATTACCTAATCATGGAAATCTAGAATTATCTACAGTGGTGAAATTTCTAGGGTTGTATATAGACAAAAAATTAGCATTAACAATCTCATAAAAACAATTAACAAATACATATACTTAATACGTAACTTAAATAAAACTATACCAAATTTAATACTACTAAATATTTATTATTCTTATGTACAGTCCCAATTATCATATGGAATTATTTTCTGGGGAAACTCAGTCAATGTAAAAGATGTTTTTTTAACACAAAAAAGATGCATTAGAGCCCTTTGTAACATATCTCCACGTACATCTTGTCGCCCCTTTTACAACAAACTTTTTATTCTAACTGTTTTTGATATCTATATTTTAGAATGTGCTATTTTTATTAAAAAATACGAATATCTTTTCGAAAACAATACACGTAATCATGATCACTTTACACGCAATAAACATATTCTACTTCCGCCTTTGGCGACTCTGAATATTTTTCAAAAAGGTCCACTGAGTCAAATAATAAAAATATACAACCATCTACCGATACATATTAAAACTTTACCATATCGCCAGTTCAAAATTCAATTAAAAAAATATTTGTTATCTAAAAATTATTATAGTGTTGATGAATATTTTGAAGACTGACTAATAATAATATTAATGTATTTTTCTTTGTAAGTATACATGTGTGTACCCATGTGTCCACATAATGTATGCATACGTGATTTTGTACAATGTTTTATGTTTAAATTTATTTATTTCATGTTTAACTTCTTTATAAATGACATGTTTCACACTGTATAAACAGTCTATATGAAATAAAACCTATCTATCTATCTATCTATAATACATATTTATGTATACATACATTTAAATGAAGAAATAAAGCTAAAACGGCTAAATCTTTTCTATATGTCAATATAATCACTACAAATAAAATTTATAATACATACCTGATATTTATATAAAATTCGATAATTTTTCAATAATTTTCTTCAATTTATAATTTATAATCTTCAATAATAATTATCATTTCTATTATTATGAATTATTTGTATTATGAGTATTATATTGCAAAATATTTTGACAAAACATAATTTAATGTTATTGTCGAAGCAAACCATGGTTACGCAATAATTTGAATTATGAAATAATACTTGATCACGAAGGCAAGTTATTTTATTATATTAGATACATCAAAAAAGACCTTATAATAAAATAACATAGCTATAAAAATGATAAAAAAGTGCATTGTCACGGAGAATACACCATATTTGAAAATTTGATGAAAATCGTACGACGGGAAGTTAGTTAAAAAACGGTCGGAAAATTTGTACCACGGGACATAGTGACATACGGTATCCGGCGAGTTTTTCGAAACACAATTTTTCGAATCACAATTTTTCGAACACAATTTTTCGAAACACAATTTTTCGAAAACAATTTTTCGAAACACAATTTTTCGAAAAACAATTTTTCGAAATACAATTCTTCGAATGAACAATTTTTCGAATGAACAATTTTTCGAAAAAAAAATAAGTTTTGGATTTGGGTTTTTTAAATTAAGTTTTACACAAAATTTGATAAAGGTAGAAATGAAAAAGAATAAAGAGTTTAGGTTAGGTCAGAATAGATTAGGTTAGTCCCGGTTAGGGTAGGTTAGTTTTAGTAAGTTTTGCTTAGAGTAGATTAGGTTAGTGCCCGGTTAGGTTAAGTTATATAAAGGTAATATTCCATTTACAGGGATCCAGCATAATTTTCAATAATCTAAAAACTTAGGCGGGTATATTATTTTAAATAAAAATTAATAAAAAATGTTTTTTATTAAAAATGCACTGAAAAGTTAAAAATTAATATTCAGTTATCACTTAATTCTTAGGTTTGTATGACTAAGATCATTAAAAGATCGGGGCTCATAAAGGCATATGTATAGTTTTAATTTTAAATGAATTTAAAAAAATTTCTACTCTTATATATTTTATCAATTCATACACAAGATATTTTTCCATGCATTTGCCTTTATAGCACCACGCGCTTTTATAAATTTTTCGAAAAATTGTTCATTCGAAAAATTGTTCCTTCGAAGAATTGTGTTTCGAAAAACTGTGTTTCGAAAAATTGTGTTTCGAAAAATGTTGTTCGAAAAATTGTGTTTCGAACAATTGTGTTTCGAAAAATTGTGATTCGAAAAATTGTGTTTCGAAAAACTTACACCAAACCAGTGACATACATGTGAAGTTAAGTAAAAGCTTGTAATAAAAAATGATTTGAATAATACAAAAAATCTAGTTATCTATGAAAATTTTAGCATTTATTATTAGAAGTGTCAAAATTGAAATCTAGCAAAATAAATACTTGTTAATACAATAATCACTAATCTTAATTGATTTCATTTAATATTTAATGTCAATATTAAATACAATGTATCAATTTCATTCAGTGAAAATCATTTTGTAAGTAAAAAATTTTAAAATCAAATCACACTATAATATAAACGTGTATGTTTATATATATATTTGTATGTCGCCTCGAAACTATTGTTTTATAGACTCTGATCCCACCGAACCGATTTTGATAATTTTTTTTTTGTCATGTAGCTTGACTCTTTTTCCAGTCAATAGGCTATATTTCATTTCTTA
The DNA here is from genome assembly GCA_949319165.1 of Sialis lutaria. Classification (NCBI taxonomy): domain Eukaryota; kingdom Metazoa; phylum Arthropoda; class Insecta; order Megaloptera; family Sialidae; genus Sialis; species Sialis lutaria. The sequence continues at coordinate 9,976,770 of OX439232.1, read as the reverse complement.
GTTATGAAAGGTCTCTGAGCTGTGATTTTTTTCCGAAAAAGTACGTGAAAAATTTTGTTAAAATTAAATTTTATGATAAAATACCGTCGGCATTTTTTTTAAATCTGTAGCTTTGATTGGACGAAATCATATGTTTCTGTCTGATTTACGTGCATTTTGATAGATGACAGATGACAGAGAATGCTCTAGAAGGTTTTCTATCCATTTCTTTTAGGATTTTTTACGTTTGTAAAAAAAATTTTGAGGGAAATTGTTGATTTTTTTTTAATTGTTGAAATTATTCATTTAAATCAGGGACGGCGTTTCAAATATTTTTAAATTTGTGTTTTTTTAATGAAATTGTATAAAAATATAATTTTTCATAGTTTTGTTGATGCAATTTATTCAAAATTTCACATTTAAAAATAATAATTAAGTCAGGGGCTGGTGTCGTTTTAAATATATGAAATTTTTGGGAACTGTCACATTTCGTAACGTTTGTAAATAAGTCAGGGGCGTGACATAAAAATTTTTTTTTAAAAAACATTTTTTATTGTTCAAAAAAGTTTCAGAAAAATATGAAAATTATAATATAGATCAGTAGCGCCTCAAAAAAAAATTGTTTATGAATTATTATTTTTTTGAAAGTTTTGAGATTGATAAATTAATAATTTTTTTTAAATTATAATTTAGTCAGGGGCGTCGCATGAAAATAGTTAAATTTGCTATTTTTTAAAAGTGCAATTTTTTTTAAGTTATTTAATAAATAACAGTACATTTAAGGTTGGGTAATTTATACATGTTTCATTTAAATCAGGGACGGCGTTTCAAATATTTTTAAATTTGTGTTTTTTTTAATGAAATTGTATAAAAATATAATTTTTAATAGTTTTGTTGTAGGTGATTGATGCAATTTATCCAAAAGTTCACATTTAAAAATAAATAAGTCAGTAGCGTCTCAAAATTTTTTTTTAATTGTTCAAAAATTAGAAATTTCAAAAAAATATGAAAATTATAATATACATCAGTAGCGCCACAAAAAAATTATTTTTCAATTATTATTTTTTTGAAAGTTGAGATTGATATATTAATCTTTTTTTTAAATTATAATTAAGTCAGGGGCGCGCATGAAAAAAATTAAAAAATTGCTATTTTTTAAAAGTGACGTAGACAAATTAACTTTGATTAAAATTGAACAAAAATTAAAAACTTCAGGAATATATATAAATAAAAAGTAAACCATTTAATAAATAACAGTACATTTTAGGTTGGGTAATTCATACATGTAATATTATTGAAAATTGTAATATTGATAAGTGATTATCACCGCCAATTTAAGAAATAAAATGAGTATCAGCAAAAAGAATGGAAAATTATTATAATATACACATACGAGGGTCGCAGCCGAAGGCTGAGACCCGAGTAAATTTGTGATTAGATAATTTGTACATGTAAAATTACTGAAAATTGTAATATTGATTATCTCCGCCAAATGAAAAAATTAACTATCAAAAAATAGTGGAACGAGTATGATATATACACATACGAGGGTCGCAGACCCGAGTAAATTTGTGTAAAAAATATGGCGTGAAAGGGGGTTGGGGCGCGAAGCGCCCAGGGGCACAGCCCCTAGTATTAAATTATAAAAGTAATCACATATTAATACTTCGGTGTCATGATGTATAAAAAAGTCTCGTGCCTGCCAAGGCAGTTTATTTTTATCAGGCCACGCGTTTTTAAATTTAGCTCTTTTTTCTCAACCAAATAAACAAATAGAATTTTGCAAAAACTATTCGACCCACTTCTTTCATTGTTACTTAATATTTCTGAATATTGTTAGTTAATATTTCTGAGCCCTAAATCATTTTGTTGCTTCGTTATTTTATTTAAAATGTTAACATAAGCTCCATCATATAGAATATAATAATCTTACATGAAAAATTAATACACAAAATATTTTAGGGCTCAGAAATATTAACTAACAATATAATAATAATAATAATAATAATAAATAAAGCCTTTTATTAACATGAGTTTGAATTACAAAAGAAAAATATTTGAACATAATAAATAATTCATTATAAATATATTTATGTACATAATATAAAGAAATAATTCTTAAATTAAATGCAATTCTAATCAAAATATTATAAAGTATATCAGTTAAGAATAAGTAAAATTAAGTAAATAAATGAGTATTTTCTCATGTCACCCACTTATAGGCCTTCCCCATTTTTTTCCCATTCATCTCGGTTACGAGCTTTTTGGAACCAATGTTTATCACCCGCTTCAGATCGTCGCGCCATCGTTTTTTCTGCCTTCCAACTATTTTTTTTTCTTCTATTGGAACCCAGTTCGTCGTTACTTCCGTCCATCGACCGTCTGTAAGTCTTATCACGTGCAAATGTATATACGACAATTTCGAAAAGGTGCTGACCCAAACTGCAGAAAATATAAAAATGAATAGAAGGGATTAACATCGAAACAGAAAAAAATACCTACAAATACTCTAAAACTTTTCGAAAACGAGAAGAATTTAAAAATATTAATAAGAAAACAGCGGCACAAAATATAGAATTATCGGAGCTAAATAAACTAATTAAAAAAGAAATCAAACACGATTTACGTACATTCAATAGTAATATAATATCAAACATATTACAAGAATCAGGCTCAATTTAATTAAGAAAATTACCAAAAATTTAAGTGACGGTAAACATTGGATTCCAAATATAAATAATAAAAATATGAAGAAAGAGATCGACCGAAATATGATTATTGAAGTAGCGACCGATTTTTTCAGCTCACTGTATAATGACTGCGACATATTAAACAAAATAGACAGAAAATACTAACAACCTTCCATCTACACCAGCGGTCGGTAGACCGCGGCTCGCAAGCCGCATGCGGCTTTTTGCACAGGCGTTTTCGGCTCTTCAGTAACTTTAACTATTTATTCAATTCCAAATTCTTTTTTATTCACAAAAAAAATCGTGAGTGTCACCTGTCACCCCTTGAAAGTTAAAGCAAATGATAAAAAGGGCAATAAGTTCTATTTTTTGTACATGGGACCACTGTAGGTTATAGATGATGACTAAAAAAAGAAGTTTTGTGAAAAAAAAAATGATGACTGATAATTTAAAAACAATTTTTTCATGAGACTGTAACTGACAAAATATATATGATGGGTGTCCCCCTTTTAATGGTAACACCCGAGGCTCCCCTCCCCCTAGCGACGACACTGCTTATGGCTCTCTGATACCTTGGCAATCCTGTTTCCTTAAGGGGGATAGCAACTGTGACGGGTCAAAAAATTGTCAACGTTTGGGAATTTTTTTCACAGATATAACTAATTATTTTTGAATCAGGTAAAGGACGTTTTATTAAGTATATAGGGTGATTCAGTACTGTCGTGCCAAACTTGAACAGTACATTGAAAAAAATATTTTAAGCAAAAAACTTCCAATAAACATGTGTCCGGAAATTTATCCTAAGGGAACTACAGGCTTCCAAAGATTTTACTAAAAATTAGTTTTAATTTAATATCTAGATAACCCTTTGTGATAGAATTATGAAATTTAGTATTTGGTTTAGTAATAATAAGTGTTATCGATTTCTAATATTAACCAATTATATTTTAGACCAGGGCTGTATGGGGCCAGTGGGCCCATCGATTTTGATCTTGCAATTGTTTGTTCCTTCATTTTTTTTCCTGATTTGATACTTTTATAAGATTATATGACACAAAATACACAAAAACATACTTTGCTTGTTTATCATAGGATAAACCGTTTTCGAGAAATATCGATGGAAAAGAAAGCATGCAGAATTTAACTTAATACGGATGTTTGAAATTACCAAAAATAAATTTATATTCTTTTTCTATGATTAAAGGTAAGAATAAAGTTCTTTTAAATAAACCTCCTAATATGAATCCTGTAAGATCTATAGCCAGTTCTTTTACTGTTACATGAACTTTATTAACATGTCTAAAAAACAAACTAAAAATGGCTATTTGTTGATATGGATGCATTTTCGGAGGTATATTTATATTAACTTTTTGTCTTATTTGTAAACATGAAATAAGAATATACATTTATTTTTTATAATTTCAAGCATCCGTATTTAGGTTAATTCTGCATGCTTTCTTTTCCATCGATATTTCTCGAAAACGGTTTATCCTATGATAAACAAGCAAAGTATGTTTTTGTGTATTTTGTGTCACATAATCTTATAAAAGTATCAACTCAGGAAAAAAAATTAAGGAACAAACAATTACAAGATCAAAATCGATGGATCCACTGGCCCCATACAGCCCTGGTCTAAAATATAATTGGTTAATATTAGAAATCGATAACACTTATTATTACTAAACCAAATACTAAATTTCATAATTCTATCACAAAGGGTTCTCTAGATATTAAATTAAAACTAATTTTTAGTAAAATCTTTGGAAGCCTGTAGTTCCCTAAGGAAAAATTTCCGGACACATGTTTATTGGAAGTTTTTTGTTAAAATATTTTTCTCAATCTACTGTTCATGTTTGGCACGACAGTGCTGAATCATCCTGTATATTCAACTTATTTAATATCAATTTTTGTTGAAAAATATTAAATATTTACAAAGTTATGAGCCTCGATGTGACGACCAAAAAAAATGTTTTTCTCTATGGTCGACTCGAAATTTCGAGAAGGGTTATATGAAAAAAATAAATAAAAATTTTATCAACATCTATATGAATGTAGCTATCATTGCACGTAGCCGTTTTATTTTATTTTATTTCTTCACAAAATGGCGATCGTTTGAATTTTTTTTCATTTTTAAGACCTATTTTTTTTAATTAGAGCGGTTTTAAAAATAGTAATTATCAAAATTTGAAAAATGGGGTACATACAACGATAGCTACTGTGATTTCGAAAATTATAAAAAAAATAAATATGAAATCGGTTCATTAGTCTTTGAGGAATCGTGAAGACCAGGTCGAAAAATGTCATTCCGAGATAAATGTGTTTAATGCTTTTGTTTTGCCATAACCAACCATGTTACATCGTCTCCCTAAATTGACTGTAACTACGTCAATTTTCAAAAAAACAAAAATTTTTGTACATAAATTATACATATATGAATATGTATAATTTAAAAAAATCAATGAAAAAAAAATTTATTTTTATATTTTTATTCCGTCACAGTGGCTATCCCCCTTAACAACTTGGCTCTTCTAACTTAAAAGACTTCCGACCCCTGATCTACACCAATACCAATCTTTATAGCAAGCGAACTAAGAAATGCTATTAACCCTTAGTGTGCACACCTTCACAGCGAATCATTTCGTGCACATGGGGTCAAATTGACCCCAGGTCATTTTTGACCTCGAATATCTCGGTAACTATGCATTTTTCGGAAAAAAAGATTAACAGCCGTATTCATAGTTCCACCTTGAGGAATAAGGATCCCTCGTTACTCTATTTACGTTTCATAAACCTTCCTTGACAACGAAGGCGTCCTTATATCTCAAGGCAGGTCGCTACCTTCCTTGAGGAAGGCATGAATGTAGCATGAATACGATTTTAACTGTAACGCTAACTTCGCGTGTATAAACATAACCTCTAAAAGTAGTTGTATATTTCAATCAGTAGTTTTGTGCTGTCATCGCCCTTTTAGACAAAGCAAATAAAGGAAAACATAAGATAATGAACTACGAATTAAAAAACTCTTTATTTATGAAATAAACAGTATTAATAACATACAATTAATAATATATAATAAGATTCCCTTGTTTGACTTCTACGTTTAGTATGTAAAATTTGCCGATAATTGTCAAATAATCTTGTAATGTTTTTCTAACAATTCCATGCATTGTTTGTAGCCTTTTCAATGATTTTGATATTTAACTTTCGCAAAGGAACAGGTTTCAAAAGTGTTTCAAAACATTATTGGGACATAACATGACAGTTCATTTCCTACAAAGCTTCATTAGTTAAGGCTTCATCGTTTGATTTTTACAAAATCTGAATATCACAAACAACCTCGATGACTCGGGAAATGACTATAGATTAATCTCTTCAACGATATTTTGAATATTTTCATTATTGATGTGATCTTCAACGATTTCTATGAGAAATGTTTTTCAAACACTCTTCGTACATCCCCAGTATAGAATTATACCATTTTGCATTCAAATTAAATGAACAGCAGTTAAAATTTTCTCAATTATTACTGAATTAGTCAATAATAATAATTAAAAAATCTCAATGACAGATCACAAATAACCTAAAAACCACATGAATAAAAAAAATGGCGGTAGATACGAGAAAATCTTCGATGTGAAATTAGTTCCACGCATTATAAAACGGCGCTACCACTAGTAGGTTACTAAAAGTTACTAAAATATTCGTTCCTCCAAGAAGGTAGCCTTGAGATCGGACTATGAAACGAGGGAGCCTTGGATATCTGAGGAGCCCTTGACCAAGGCTTCCTCAATACTTGAGATAAGGAACGATTATGAATACGGCTGTAAGTCAATTTTTGCAGTGAATCGATCGAACTTTAAGGCCGTGAAGTTAGATTTCCAAAAAAAACATTTATAGTAATTAAAAAACGTGCTCAAAGTTGATGGTACGCAAAAAAGTACTGTTTCTTAAAAAAATCGTGTAAAAATTTCAATTTTGAGTTTTGAAAAAAAATCTTTTAGGGTTTTACAGATAAGGGTTCATGCTTTAAAGAAAATAAAGTCCGCTTTGCAACCGTTTCAAAAAGTATATTTATTTTGAAAGATGAAGTTGGCCATTTTTCGATATTCTTAAATCGGTTTTATTTATGAAAAAAAAAAATTATAATTTATATTTTTTGTTGAAAATATTCTTAAATATTAAAATTTTTATTCTGTTGCGCCGCAATCGATACAGAAATATGTGCGATGGTCATCGCACATCGGTCGACAGCAAGAAGGACATTTAAATTTCGTCTTGTGGTCCATGGATCGAGTACAGAGACTGCATCGAACTCTTTTTTCGAATGTTGGACGTGCGATCTCCGGAATCGGTACTGGATCAGTAGTCAATATCATTTCGATGCTTTTCCGGATACCCGTTCGCAGCGATGGTGCTTCTTGTAAACGGCGTTTCAGTAACGGAGTAACAAGATGTAAAGCAATTCGCTTCTGGCTTTCTCTTCCAGATAGTCTCTGTTCTATCTTATTTCCATGATTCATCGTATGACACGTATGAAGAATTCGACTGTTAACTGCTGCTTGATCGAGCATTCCAAAGAAAAATCTTAGTGGCCAACGTTTTGTGCCTCGCGCGACACTATAAGAGTGACACAATTTGTCGAAAACATCCGTGCCTCCTTTAGTGTTGTTGTAGTGGTCGAAATTCTAGACATATTTCACGTTAACATTTACTCACCTGTAGTAGAAGATGATGAAATTTAGATGAAAGCAAAATTCCCAAAACACCTTAACTGTGCACACTGGGGGTCAACTTGACCCCACGTCTACTTCGTACGGCTGCTACGATTGAATTGACGCAGTAACTCGACCGGCTATGCTCCCCATTTTTAGGGGAGGGATGTCGGTTCCTTAATATGAGGTATATAATATCGGGGACCCTTACCTGTGAATGATGTTCAGGTAAGAAAAAAGATGTGGGGTCAGCCTGACCCCGTATGCACACTAAGGGTTAAAAAAAATAATAATAAAAATCCTGGAAAAGACATGATCACCAACGAACTACTAAAAATCTCAATCAATTCGATAGAAATCTTTTTACTTACATTATTCAACCGTAGGTATCCTCAAAGAAAACATTATTCCAAGTCAGTGGTTAGAATCAAATATAATTTTGTGACTGACCGAAACCGATTTTTGAGCCAAAACCGAAACCGAAACATCTCAGTTTCGGCCGAAACCGAAACTTTTTACAATTTTTTTTTAAAACAAGTATACTTGTAGTGTGGTCATATAAAAAATCTCAACTTACAGTGAGTTTTTGGTTTTAAAAAGTCTATATCAAAGATTGTGGATAATTAATTTATCTGGGTGAAATCAGAACATTTCTTAATTTGTGGGCCGACTTACTAATTAAGATATTAAAAATTTGTTAAATTTGATACAAACACTCATCTTTTATATAGATTTTAAGGTTTGTCATTTGTTTTGAACAATAATGAACGTTAGTTAATTGGGGAAAAATTATTTACGGCAAGAATCCGAAAAAAAAATCAGAAAAATCTAAATAACTTTTTTGTTCCAGTATGTATGGGTACGTAAATACACATTTGGAGGGGTATTGAAAACCCTATAATTTTAAATTAGACAAAGATAACAATCTTTTTTTTTTAATTCAAATTTTGGCGGTAATTTTTTAACCTAATTATTAATATATAAAAAATAATTCAAACAAATAAAAATATCATATTTTTCATAAAAATATCATATTTTTCATTAAAAAACGTGATCAACTCAGTTTCGGCACAACCGAAAGTAACGACCGTTTTTTGTCCGAAACCAGTATTTTAGGCCGAAACCGAAATCGAACCTTCAGTCGGTCACTAATAATTTTATTACACAAAAAGGCCCTAGAGAAAAATTAGACAATTACCGACCAATAAGTCTGTCGTAAATAATCTATAAAACATTTGCAAGTAAGTATGATAAAATGCAGGATAGAATATTTACTAGATTTTGAACAACCAATCGAACAAGCAGGTTTCCAGAAAAGTTTTAACACAATGGACCATCTATAAACAGTAAATATAGTAATGTCATTTTAATATAAAATTAATAGTCACAATTAATATTTTATGAACCCCTCTCCTGATTTTATTAAAAATTTAATATACTGCATTGTTTCGCGGGATTTGTGGCATCTTGTAGAAATAAATAATTCAATGGATCGGTTTCATCTAATTTTTAAACAGAAGGTTCCAAAACTTCTTCAAGCATGTCTAAAAACAGTCTAAAATTCACGCGCCCTCCTAATTTAAGCAAAGTGTCTAAAGTCACTTGGTGCCTAATACATACATTTGGCCATGGGTGTATATTGCTTTTATTGACTTCACAAAAGCATTCGACAACGTAAAAGCTCTTAAAAACAAGACTTTGAAGAATATCCAAATAATTAAAAACATATATGGGAAAAGTACAGCACAAATAAAAATAGATAAAAGTGGCAAAACGTTTCCACTCAAAAAATGAGTCAGGCAAGAAGATCATCTCTCACCATTATTCTTTAACAGCCTGCTAGAAGAAGTATTTAGATCAATTGACTTTAAAAGCGATATTAGAATAAATGGTAAATTTTTATCACATCTAAGTGGGCTCTCACACCAGAGCAATATAGCAATATTGCAACACAGCAATAAAGTAACTAACAACTAGAAACTAGCAATATTATTTTGGTCGCTCTCACACCAAAGCAATATTCACAATCTCAATAGTCAATTGTTTTTCAAAAATCACATGTATCAAATGGAAATATTGCTATATTCAAGCGATAAATATCGGTTTTCAACATGCAAGTTGTATCGTTGGCAATACGTATCGCCAAAATACGGCAATAATGCAATATAGCGATATCGTATTGCTTTGGTGTGAGACAATATGTCTGATTCAATGTATATTGACAGATAGCAATAATATCGCTAGTTATATATTGCTTGTTGATATATTGCTATATTGCAACACAGCAATAGTGGGCTCTCACACCAGAGCAATATAGCAATATTGCCACACAGCAATAAAGTAACTAACAACTGGAAACTAGCAATATTATTTTGGTCGCTCTCACACCAAAGCAATATTCACAATCTCAATAGTCAATTGTTTTTCAAATATCACATGTGTCAGATGGAAATATTGCTATATTCAAGCGATAAATATCGGTTTTCAACATGCAAGTTGTATCGTTGGCAATACGTATCGCCAAAATACGGCAATAATGCAATATAGCGATAACGTATTGCTTTGGTGTGAGACAATATGTCTGATTCAATGTATATTGACAGATAGCAATAATATCGCTAGTTATATATTGTTAGTTGATATATTGCTATATTGCAATATTGCTCCGGTGTGAGAGCCCACATAAAGTAACTAACAACTAGAAACTAGCAATATTATTTTGGTCGCTCTCACACCAAAGTGGGCTCTCACACCGGAGCAATATTGCAATATAGCAATATATCAACTAGCAATATATAACTAGCGATATTATTGCTATCTGTCAATATACATTGAATCAGACATATTGTCTCACACCAAAGCAATACGATATCGCTATATTGCATTATTGCCGTATTTTGGCGATACGTATTGCCAACGATACAACTTGCATGTTGAAAACCGATATTTATCGCTTGAATATAGCAATATTTCCATTTGACACATGTGATTTTTGAAAAACAATTGACTATTGAGATTGTGAATATTGCTTTGGTGTGAGAGCGACCAAAATAATATTGCTAGTTTCTAGTTGTTAGTTACTTTATTGCTGTGTTGCAATATTGCTATATTTCTCCGGTGTGAGAGCCCACAAAGCAATATTCACAATCTCAATAGTCAATTGTTTTTCAAAAATCACATGTGTCAAATGGAAATATTGCTATATTCAAGCGATAAATATCGGTTTTCAACATGCAAGTTGTATCGTTGGCAATACGTATCGCCAAAATACGGCAATAATGCAATATAGCGATATCGTATTGCTTTGGTGTGAGACAATATGTCTGATTCAATGTATATTGACAGATAGCAATAATATCGCTAGTTATATATTGCTTGTTGATATATTGCTATATTGCAACACAGCAATAAAGTAACTAACAACTAGAAACTAGCAATATTATTTTGGTCGCTCTCACACCAAAGCAATATTCACAATCTCAATAGTCAATTGTTTTTCAAAAATCACATGTGTCAAATGGAAATATTGCTATATTCAAGCGATAAATATCGGTTTTCAACATGCAAGTTGTATCGTTGGCAATACGTATCGCCAAAATACGGCAATAATGCAATATAGCGATATCGTATTGCTTTGGTGTGAGACAATATGTCTGATTCAATGTATATTGACAGATAGCAATAATATCGCTAGTTATATATTGCTAGTTGATATATTGCTATATTGCAATATTGCTCCGGTGTGAGAGCCCACTAAGGTTCGCCGATGATATCGTCCTTTTTTCGGAAAATGCCACCAGCTTAGAAGACATGCTATAAAAATTAGATGGTGAGTGTCAAGAAGCTGGGTTAGAGATAAATAGAACAAAAACCAAAATAATAACAACAAATTAGAAACTGGTTTGAATATTATTTTTTCATGTGAGGTTATAATACTCCATATGATGGCGTTTATGTTAACTTTTTAGATAAAATGACGGAGCAACAAAATGTTTTAGGGCTTAAACACATTAAATAATAATATATTAAGGTAAATATTAATTTTTTTTTGGGGGGGGGGAGGTGCTGGCGGCAACAAATTAGAAACTAGTTTGAATATTAATTTAACATGTAGATTATTATTCTCCATATGATGGCGCTTATGTTAACTTTTTAAATAAAATGACGGAGCAACAAAATGTTTTAGGTCTTAGAAATATTAACTAACAATGAATTAACTTAAATATGAACGTTTTTGGGAGTGGTGCTGGCGGCAACAAATTAGAAACTGGTTTGAATATTAATTTTTCAAGTAAGATTATTTACTCCATACTAGCTGCCCCGGCAAACGTTGTTTTGCCAAAAGATAATTTGCATGCTCTTTCTGCAAAAGTGTTTGTACATATTGTTATGGTATTATTAGTTCAATCTAACAAGACTTTTTCCCGGATTTAATTTGGACCAAAATGATTTTCGGTGGAAACGTTCTACTAGTGTCCCTGATCACCCCATAAAAAGTCCAGCGGAAACAAGTTGTGCTACCGCCGCACAGTGGGTTAAAATCATACATTTTTGCGCGAAATTTCGCTTCAAGCCAATTTTCAACCAATTTTAATGTCACTACTCTCATTTGAAAGGTAAGTAGTTGTAGTTTTTGAAAATTATCCCTAAAATAGTCAATTCACCCTCTTAACCCTCGGAGTACACACCTATTTTTTCAACCTACTAGTACACTCTGGGTCAATTTGACCCTGCTTATTTTTGATCGTCTATAATTCCGCAACTACGAAACCTTTTGACTTACCAAAATTCAAAGGTATACTTTGACTCATGGTAAATGAATTTATAAGTATTACAAATACCTTTGAAGTATTCAAAATACTTAAAAAAATCGCGAAAAATTTTGTTTAGAAAAAAAAATGTTATTTCATGAAAAAAATGTAACTTTTTTATTTTTCAATATTTTTATCTAAATTTTTTTTAACAAACTCTCGAAATATGCCAGAATAATAAAAAAATAGTTCTATATTGTACCTTGAAAAATAGGTATTTTTTTTGCATACTGACGGAGGTGGATTGTAAGGTGTAAAAAATCAAGGTTTTTTCATATGAATGTGTGGAAAAAATATTTTTTAGTACACAAATTGAAGAAAAACATGAAGATTAATATAAACGTAACGGAAAAAGGGTTAATATTCTTAACCCCTACATTAATCCTACTATAGAATTGATGTAAATTGTTCAAATTATAGTGATATTTTATTAAATATTGAAAATATAATACTTCAACACCATTAAATAGGTTAATAAGGAGATATCTCAATCCAGGTGTTTATATGAAAATTTGGCTTATTTAGTGCAAATATATGTAATCTATATATGCTGAGTATTTAATTTCTAGTTAAATAACATATAGTCAATTTTCACAGGGACTTACCTAGGCAACTACAATAGATGAACACAAACAGACGGCGCGAAAATAGAAAAGTGTAAAATGGATATTAAAAACGAAGTAATGAAGATGGAGACCTCGTAATTATTTCATATTTTGTTTCATAACTTTGTATTTTATAAATTTTTTAAAAATAAGAAATTATTTTCCTTCGGTTGGGGTGGCAGTGTTAAATCTCATGATTTAATCATGTTTTTAGATTTAGATGGTCATGAAAATTGTAATATAAAAATATGTAGAACAAAAGAATAATAACAAATATAAAATATTTCTGTGAAAAAATGTGTACCAAATTTTAGTTTATTCGACGAAAATACACAATATTTTAAAAACAATTGTCAATTCATCTCATAAGTCAGCGATTACAAATAAATACTAGTCTTACATCCTAGAGATTTATCATCAAACTCTTTCATTTGAGATCCATATCAAGATGGTTATGACAAAAAAGGTATTCCATCATCTTGGGGCGTCCGCCATATGAAATTTAGAATAACATCACATAGCTATAGCTATGTGATGTTATTCTAAATTAGACAAGTAGAATACTATTATAATAGTATTCTACTTGTCAAAGCCTTTCATTTGATACCCATCTTGATGATGGTTTTGAAGAAAAAGGTAATTGGCCATATTGTGGTGTCCGCCATATCGGATTTAGAACAATATTGGATATACTATATTGCATTGTCACCGGACTTATACACGTATACAAAATTTCAAAGCTCTAGCTTAATTAGAACTAGTCGAAATTTTGATTGTAATATTTGATCTTACATAACATACTAACTAACTAACTAAGAAGTGAAGTTGAATAAAATCTTGTAAAAAAGCTTGTAAAAATAGTATGTCAATCTTAAATTATATGTGTTAAGCAGCTAGTTTTCATAATAATATAATAATAATATAAATTTTTTATTCAAATGATATTGTAGTTGAAAAATAAAATTATATAAAAAAATACCTTTTAAAAACAAGCTTTTATTAATAAAACGGGCAAGTGCGTGTTGGGCACGCACATGATAGGGTTCCGTAGTCATTCTCACTACGATTTATAAAAAGTATTTTTCAAAATTTTCGTGACTGAAGGGTTAAAATCAAAAAGTCATTTGACTTTTATTATTGCATTTTAGGAGACCTATCAAATGACACCCCACTCAATGGGGTAAATGAAAAAAATGTGAGTTCACTTTTCAATCTATGAAAAGAGGGTCCAAAATATTTTTGACAATGTTCGTTATAATTTTCAGTGAAAGTACTAATTAAAAGCTATATACATTCTGAATTTTTTTCAGATTTTTTGAATCAATAGTTTAGAAAATAGAGGGGGGGGGGACGCTCTGACAGCGACATTAAAAAGCAAATATATCGCGATTGAAGGGTTAAAATCAAAAAGTTATTTGACGTTTTTTATTGCATTTTGCGAGACCTATTAAATGACACCCCACTCAATAGGGTAAGTGAGGAAAAAAATGAAAGTTCAATTTTCAGTCTATGATAGGGGGGTCCAAAATATTTTTGACAATGTTCGTTATAATTTTCAGTGAAAGTACTAATTAAAATCTACGTTCTGGAATTTTTTCAGATTTTTAAAATTGATAGTTTAGAAAATAGAGGGGGGGGGGACGCTTTTTTAATGACTTTGGAGAGAAAATACATCGTGATCGAAGGGTTAAAATTAAAAATTTCTGTTACATTTTTTGTTGCATTTTAGGAGACCTTTCTAACGACACCCCACTCAATGGTGTAGGTGATTTTTTTTTTAAAACACTTTTCATTTTAAGAAAGGGGGGTCTAAAAAAATTTTAATCTCAAAAATATTATCATTTCTGTTTTTGGGTCATCAATCTACGGCCGTATACCAAATTTCATCTAATTATCTCAAAATTTTTGAAGACGGACGGACATGGAGAAACTATAAGGGTTCCTAGTTTTCTACGGAACCCTAAAAATGCACTAAAAAGTAAATAATAAATTTTCAGCAATCACAAATAATTCAGGATTTTATGATTAAAACAAATAAAAGCGCGGGGTGCTCATGAAGTAAATGTATAGTTTTTAATTAATTAATTATTTCATTATACTGAAGTATTATTATAGTTGATCAAAAATTCTACTGTATTTATTTGATTTAATGTGCAAATTTTCTACTGTTATCTTATATCAATTTATATTTAATTTCTTACTCTGCATAAGAATTTTTATTCATACATTTGTCTTTATAGCGCCCCGCGCTTTTATTTGTTTTAGTCATAAAATCCTGAATTTTTTGTGATTGCTGAAAATTTATTTTTTACTTTTTAGTGCATAATTGTTTTTAAAAAGTATTTTTTATATAATTTTATTTTTAAATTTTTAGTTACTGATTGACTAACTAACTAACATACTAACAGGTAAAGCTCGACAAACTCTTTCATTTGATACCCATATCAAGATAGTTATAAAGAAAAAGGTAATCCGCCATCTTGGGGCATCTGCCATATTGTATTTAGAATGACGTCACATAGCTAATCGTATTCTACTCATCAAACCCTTTTATTTGATACCCATATCAAAATGGTTACAAAGAAAAAAGTAATCTGCCATCTTGGGGCGTCCGCCATATTGGATTTAGAATGACGTCACATAAATAATCGTATTTTACTTATCAAACCCTTTTATTTGATACCCATATCAAGATGGTTAAGAGAGAAATGTAATCCTCCATCTTGGGGCGCCCGACATATTGGATTTAGAATGACGTCACATAGCTAATCGTATTCTACTCGTCAAACCCTTTCATTTGATACCCATATCAAGATGATTATGTAGCAAACGGTAAATCGCCATCTTGGGGCGTCCGCCATATTGGATTTAGAATGACGTCACATAGCTATTTGTATTCTACTCATCAAACCCTTTCATTTGATACCCATATGAAGATGATCATAAAGAAAAAGGTAATCCGCCATCTTGGAACATCCGCCATATTGGATTTAGAACGATATTAGATATACTATATTGCATTGTCACCGGACTCATATATGTATACAAAATTTCAAAGTTCTATCTTAATTAGAACTAGTCGAAATGTTGATTGCAAAATTTGATCTTAACTAACAAACTAACAAACAAACAAGTGAAGTTAAATAAAAGCTTTTAATTAATAAAGAGATAGTGATTTAAATTCAAACAGTGTTCATCTTACTATTTTAAATACCTATGTTTCAGATTTCTTCATATTATCTAGTGTATCTTTTTTATTCTTGGGGGGGGGGGGTCATGACCCCTTGACCCTCCAACCCTTGCATACGCGCTTGACCCACTAGCTACACCTCTGATCCTAATTGTTATTGGTTGATACTTGAAATTAATAACACTTACTTATCAATACTAAACCAATTACAATATTGTGACGGCCTGATCAACCGTCATATAATTCCTGATCTTTTTGGTGATTGATCGTAGAGGCCAGATTTTTCCCTACACTCCCCTATCCTGTGTATCAGCTCTGAAATTACATTAAAATAATAAAAGAAATATAAAACTTATGAAATAAACAACGCGGTCCCAATCTCGCCGTATCTTGTTGAGTACGGTCGCGATTTGGCAATCGGAAAATTTTATTAAAATGCGATTCCCAGGGAGGCAGAGAGCGGTTGACGGCCGAAGGCTACGCAACTGAGGTAGTAGAGTTTCATTGTATCGTGATTGCGACTATTGTTATTTTCGAGTGGAAATAAATATGTTCTTGTTAGAAAGTTTGATAAGGAATTGTGTGAAATTGCGAAACGAGACACGCCCAAAGTTTTAATGCTCTTTGAGGCCCAAAATAGAGAGGAATTAAAATTTAATAAATTTGTCAACGACGGGGAGTCGCGGATCTTTCGAGAGTCCAGTTGTGGCAACCCGGGGATACCAGCCATTTGAAGGGGATTGATATGAAGGAGAGTTGGAGCAACGAAAGTCTAGACTTCGGGACCTTTCTTTTGAGGACACGTGGGAACTACCGCATATTCTTCTGAGTGCTAACCGTGCTAACGCTAGTAACGTTAACCACTGGTATCGTACATTTTTTTCTATATTTCTACATGTTTTAATAACATATTTATTGACGACCTTTTTGATAAAAGTGCTACTGTAACATATAAACTTATACATGATAATATGTACGTGTGTATACTAGATATGCATATTTATGCAATAGACGCACCAACTTAAACTTAATAATTAATTTGATGGTGACTTTAGCGTTAAGAATAGTACTAAGCAAAGTTAAAAATAGGTACCTATATAAGTCATTATAATTAAATATTATTTATCTGATAAGTTTTTTATCTGTTTTACTTTTTTTTTAGTTATAAATTTGTTAAGCTAAACCAAAGGGATTTTGTGTTTTCCCCTTTTGGATAAAAATTTTGGGAATAAAACACGTGGCGCCCATGTACATTATTCGAAATTATAGTTTAAGTTATTACCTAGAAAGTAGCGTGTTAATTTCGTATTCTAAATTTCTGTGTGTGTCAAAAATATAGTATTATAAGTTACACCGTTTTACTAGTTTTATTTAATAATTCTCACCTCTCTAATTAAAACAACCCATTTCCACTCCTGAGCACTAAGTCGCGTGCAGGGGTGGGTCACAATATTTAATAATTGCATCGCTATGGATTCATAAGATATTAAATAATAATTAAATTGGGGCTAAAAATCTTTGGAGGTCTGTAGCTTCCTCACGAAAAGTTTGGTATGCTAGTATAATGATGATAAAGTCGACCTCCCAAGGCTTGTTGCGCAAAAACTAGCCATAACCGAAGATCGTGCCTAGAAAGACATTTGTTCAAGATCACAAGAACTACAACATATCTTGAATTTAACCAATTCCATCAGCAACTATTTTCCATAAGGGTTGTGCAAGGTCCTTGTCAAAAAGATGTTTTTTTGTTTCGATTAAAACACAACAAAAAATGGATTACTTATTATTTATATATAGCTGTGTTATATACATACATACAATAATTATTAATTCAATATTTTTATTCTTCATGTTGCTCTTCATCAGAACCATCTTGTTCAAGTAACAATAGACTTCCGTCAGTTGTTTCACTTCCTCTACGGCTTGTTTGTGCTGAATTTCGTGAAGGAAATACCGGGGTGAAATTCGTACAAGGCGTAGTCGGTGCTGATCGTGAAAGCCAACTTTTAGTACCTCCAAAAATACCAGCAGGCTTTGAAGATTTTTTATTTAATGGCATGTATAGAGTTTTTGCTTTTGATTTAGGGAAGTATCGTTTAGTTCTTGACAATCCACAACTACTAGTTACTGGTGCATCATTACTTGGGCTCTTTTGTTGTGGTAACTGTTGGATTTTATCTAATAGCTCTCGAAGTTCTACTGTGGGACTTGTCGCTCTTGGAGGAGAATCGGGTGTACCTAAATTTGCTAAACTACTAATATCTGAACTGGTAATACTATTAGCTACACTATATGTCCTTTGCAATTCATCTAAATTTTGTTGAGTATCGTATTCCATATGACTACTGAAATCTGTGAGATGATTGGTTGGTGTTCCTAACTGCATGCTACTAATATCACAATTGGTAATACTGCCCGTAACACACAAAGACAAATTCACAGGTGATTCTATATTATTACACACTTCAGAATCCTCACTACTGTCGTTTAACAATGTCGCTTTCCGCATCCGACACCACGAGACGTGAGTAGAATTTTCTAGAGAATTTGTAGATTGATTTTTTACTCGTTGATCAGCTCTGTTACTGCTGCACTGTCCGTTATTTAAACTATTAATATTATTGTCTAAAATGCTTGATTGCAATAAAGTAACATTGTTCATCGAACTAGTCACATTGTTTTGACATTTTGCACTACCATTCTGAGAAATATTTACAGATTGTATTGGATTGTGTTGTATTAAGATGTTTGAAGTAGATTGTAACAGTTCACTATCCACTTGTTGCTCTTCCTGGACACTCTCTGTAACGTGGAGAGGAGAACTATCTTGATGTATGGAAATAGTAAATTCATCTAGGCTTCCAGTGCAAGAATATGGAGGAGGTACCATTGAATTAGCCTGAAAAAGTAATAAAATAAAATTATTAATTGTGATCAGAATTCATTGCTCAATTACATATAACAAAGTCCTATCCAGTCCCGAGCCTAGTATGTGAGCCCCCTCAACTTAGGAGACTCACTCGATTTGTAAAAGTTTAGAGTATTACGTGCTAATTTGATCTAACTAAAAAATGTTGTGCTCGCCCTCTTTTTGAAAAACACCTGACTCTGCTAACACGAATTGCTAAATTCTAGATGCTAGCATAAACTGATAAGTAAAATTAATGTGCGATTTTTTTACTCCCAGAAACTGTAAACGCTGTTTCTTTAGCATCATCCCATAATGCAGTAGTAGGTAATAACCCCTACTACAAACGTCAATCATATAGTATTATCATTGGTATATTTAAAAAGTACATAAAAATTACAATATAACAACTTATTAGTTTAGCACTCCCATCAACCTCTAAGCAGGGGTAGCTGCCCGTGAAAACCTCTAATAATTTATTTTTTTATTTTTGTCTTCTACATAGCTCCTTCTTTTAATTTTTAAGAAAAGTGTTAAATTTTTTAAGCTATACAGGATGATTCTTAAAAATGAACATTTTTAACTTAATGTACTGAATTAGAAATATTTCTTGATATTTGATTACTGCCATAACTATCTACATGTAATCTACAGGGTGTCTCAAGACTGTGTCAAAGTTTAATATTTCAGTTATTATAAGAATTGGAAGAAAACTTTAAAGGCAAAAGTTGTCAGGTTAGAGAAGCAGCATAATTTTAAAATAGTAACATTTATACAGGCTGTCCCATAACTGCGTTATAAATCGACGTTATATTTTTTTAAACACAAAGTAATTTTTTATTTCATAATCTATTAGCATTCATTTTTCTGGTTTTTTTTTTGATATAGCATATGTGGAATTATACACAGTGGTTTAGAAATTATGACCGATTTTGTAAGAAAATAGAAATATTTTCAATACCTTGTAATTTTCTCATTACAACAAAAATAATCTGCCGTGTGCCACAGGACTTTCTTATACATAATAATGACAGTAAACAGTGTACGTGATAAAATTATAGATAATAATATTACCTACAATTTTCAACTTGGCCATTTTTCTCTAATTCGCACTGTTTCAGTGTAATTCGAAAAATTCAAAAATCGATGTAGGTAAACATCCGTTTCCGGTTGAATGATCGTTTTCAAAAATAGGAGGTTTTCTTCCCAGGCAAAAATCAATCTTAAGTATAAAATTCCACCTTTCTACGATTTGTCGTATTTGAGTTACAGCGTCTACAGACAGACAGACCGACAGACACACAGACATCATGGCGAAAATAGTCAGTATGGATTCAGGGAAGGTCAAAATTGATAATTCCATCAAAAACCGGATTTCGAAAAAAATCGCGTTTACTATACTTACTTATACTATAATAATATGTATATTTCATATACATTGGTATAAGAAAGTAAAAATACCATTACTCCTAAACGACTGATGATGGAAGGGTGTAATTTTATATTTATAATAATCTTTCATCTGGGAAGACAACCACCTTATTTTTAAAATGATCACTAAACCGGAAACGGATGGTTACTCTTGTAATTTTTTGAATTTTGTAAATAAGACAAAAATGTTTTAGATAAAAAATGTCGAGTATGTTATTATCTATAATTAATTCCCCATACATTTTTTTCCAACACTTATGATTTAGCCAGAAATAATTTTTTAAAAATCATTATTTAAAATAATCTATACTGGTTGTCTGGTGATTTGACCGTACGGATCACGACTCATACCGTCATGTCACCGGGCGACCACTGCAAACTAAATAAAATAGAGTGTACAGTGTTTATTCTCAATATTATGTATAAGAAAGACCCATGGTACCTATAGCAAACACGTACAGTCTCTGTAATACGTATAAGAAAGTCCCATGACACTCATGGCAGATATTTCTTCTCTGTTATGAACCATTTGAAATGTACTTAAAATCGAATACTTAGTAAAAAAAAAAAAAAAAATTAAATTTGTTTTTTCGAAAAAATGAATAGAACATAAATTATAGATAATAATATTACCTACAATTTTCAACATTGTCATTTTTCTCTAATTCGCACTGTTTCAGTGTAATTCGAAAAATTCAAAAATCGATGTAGGTAAACATCCGTTTCCGGTTGAATGATCGTTTTCAAAAATAGGAGGTTTTCTTCCCAGGCAAAAATCAATCTTAAGTATAAAATTCCACCTTTCTACGATTTGTCGTATTTGAGTTACAGCGTCTACAGACAGACAGACAGACAGACCGACAGACACACAGACATCATGGCGAAAATAGTCAGTATGGATTCAGGGAAGGTCAAAATTGATAATTCCATCAAAAACCGGATTTCGAAAAAAATCGCGTTTACTATACTTACTTATACTATATGTATATTTCATATACATTGGTATAAGAAAGTAAAAAGTGTTCGCTAGTGAAAGTAGTTTTCGCATATTCTCTATTATTGTGATATTACATCTTACATCAAACATTTACAAAATTGTATTATTTGTACAGGGTGTATTAAAACACTGAACCTACTTTTGTTCAAAATTTTCAAATGGAACACAATTCTCAACACATTTTACAAACCATGTTCTATACTAAAATCCAGCCGTTTAAAAGTTATTTATTTAATTTTAAAATCTTAAGATGTTTTATAAAAATAATACAACTTTATTATACCTAATCAATAAAACGGTTCGCTTAAAAATAACTTAAGAAACTAATAGAACTTACAAACTTTAACAACATACAAATTTAATTATTTTATAGAATATAATAAAGTTGTATTGTTTTTATAAAACATCTTAAGATTTAAAAATAAAATAAAAAACTGTTTAACGGCTGGATTTAAGTGTAGAATAGGCAGTTCAAAAATGTAAAATTATACAGGAAGTTCCATTTAAAAATTTTGAAAAAAAATAGGTTCAGTGTTTTGATACAACCTGTACAAATATTACAATTTTGTAAATGTTTGATGTAATATCACAATAATAGAGAATATACCCAAACTACTTTCAGCCGACAACATTTTTTTTTGTTGTGACTCTTTGGCGTTATGTTTCCGACTTACTTTACTGAGGCCAAATGTCCAGCTTATACAGGGTGAGTCATATCAGGTGGAACAAACTTAAACCGTTGATTGAGAAAAATATTTCAAGCAAAAAAGTTCATATAAACATGTGTCCGGAAACTCTTCGTGAGGGAGCTACAGACTCCTAAAGATTTTGACTAAAATTGGTTTTTATTTAATATCTGGAGAACCTATTGTGATACAGCAATGAATATTAATACCTGGATAAGCAATAATACGTGTTATCGATTTCCAGTATCAAACAATAGTTATTTAAACCAGAGATGTATGGGGCCTGTGGGCCCTCTGATTTTTATCTAGTATTTTTTTGTTCTTCACTTTTTTCTTATGTTTGGTATTTCTATAAGGTCATATGATACAAAATACACATAAATATACATTGTTAAGTTGTCATAAGATCAACCGTTTACAAGAAATACGATGGGGAAGATAGTTTTGCAGAATTTAACTTAATACGGATGCTAAAAATTACACAAAATAAATTTATATTCTTGTTCTATAGTTAAGAACACGAATAAATGTGTATGTAAATATACTTACAAAAATGCATCCTTAACAACAGATAACAGTTTTTAGTTTCGTTTTTTAGTCAATTAATAAAGCACGAATTAAAGTAATAAAACTGGCTATAATTCTATGGGGAGTCATATTAAGAGGAATATTTACACCAACTAATTTTCTTATTTTTAGTACTAGAACAAGAATATAATTTTATGTTGTGTAATTTTTAGCATCCGTATTAAGTTAAATTCTGCAATACTATCTTCCCCATTGTATTTCTTGTAAACGGTTGATCTTATGACAACTTAACAATGTATATTTATGTGTATTTTGTATCATGTGACCTTATAGAAATGCCAAACATAAGAAAAAAGTGAAGAACAAAAAAATACTAGATAAAAATCAGAGGGCCCACAGGCCTCATACATCCCTGGTTTAAATAACTATTGTTTGATACTGGAAATCGATAACACGTATTATTGCTAATCCAGGTATTAATATTCATTGCTGTATCACAATAGGTTCTCCAGATATTAAATAAAAACCAATTTTAGTCAAAATCTTTAGAAGTCTGTAGCTCCCTCACGATGAGTTTCCGGACACATGTTTATATGAACTTTTTTGCTTGAAATATTTTTCTCAATCAACGGTTTAATGTTTTCCCACAACACATTTTTATTTTATTTAATTATTATTTTATTTAACCATTCTTGTATCTTCTATAATAAAAAGATAGCAGCAATTACTATATTTACGTTGACAGCCTGTATACACATGAAATCCTAGTGAATATTGTGCATACAATATCACTGCTTGTAGTTAAATCTCAATTTCAAAATTTATGGTACATTTTACCATTATGTAGGAGTACTCTATTTATGCGTAAAAGTTTCAGATTTTTATTTGGTCCCCCACCAGGGATATTTAGCTTTGAAAAGTGACGTTTTATCAAATTTTCGAATTTGGTAAAATTTTTGAAAAAAGGGAGGGGCAGTTTCAGGGTTGAACTTTGGTATGTGAAATGTGAATACAACTAGTTTCATTGTAAACATTTTTTCGACTTGTTGATTCTATCCCTTCTTGCAAAAACATACACTTGAAAATGATTTTTTTTTAAAAGAGGAGCTAAAAATTTAGGCCGATATTTCACCCAGAATTAAATTTAGGTGAAAAAGTGTAAAAAAATCTTGTAGCCCGTTTTTTTCAATAAATTTCTTCCAGTCGTTGTTGTATGTTGATAGGACAAATAGATCCTGAGATATTCTAGTTTCCGCAAACCCTTTAAAGTGCTTAAACGCTACATTTTGTAAAACAAATATGGCCGCCACGCGAAAACAAAAAACAATAAAATTAAAATTATGGTCATTTTGAACTACCAACATGCTAGGGTAACTGCATACAAATAATCAATGTTTTTGAGAATAGTCAAGCAAACATTTAATTCAATTGATATGTACTTTTTTAATAACTCACAAATGAAAAATACAGAAATCGTGTGTAGGTTATAACACGATTTTTTATTATTATTTATTGTTTATAACCTGTTGATTCTACATAATAAACAAGAAAGAAAAAATAAATAAAATACAATCTCTCAAGACATACACGGGTGTATGCCAAAAGGGTTCTGAAGTATATATACTACGTAGACTGATTGGAGCCACTAACAGGTGCATTTTTGTGTTAGAAATAGATATGTATGTATAATTTTTAACGGTAATTTTAAATATTTTAATATACAATTTGGTAAGTTTATTTAGGATCACAACAAGTATATTTTCCATTATTTTCATCAAAATGTAATTGATAAAAAATAAAAAATCTTTTAAGCACACTTTGTAATTTTTTTTGAGGTTTAAAATTAAGTTATAGTGTTCCACATTCCACAAATTGATAGAGCGGTTCCTTGCGAGTAACCTTATTTTTTGTCGGTATTGATAAACGAGAAGATATTCGCGAAAAATCAAACCGCAAACAGGAGAAACTGGTGATTTTCCGGAAAAAAACGTGAAAAAGTAGATATTTACTTCTCACTTCTTTTGATTCCTAGAACATTTTAAAACCAAAGAGAAAATTTTTTGTTCACTGATAAATTTCGGTTACATGACTCCACCGGGATCACTAAATAGTAAATATTTACAGTGACTGTATTTAGATATTTATTATAATAATAATAATACCTCATTTGCAGCATTGCAGATGAAACTGGAACTCAAAGAGTCGATGGTGCTCGTAGCAGAAAGAGTACCTAAAATTAATAAAATGCGTTAATTGAACAGTTTTTATATACTTATAGCTCGCCCAGTTATCAAAGGTTTTAATATCGAGGCAAAAATGAACAGATCTAATCAGGGCCGGATTTAAAATTTGCCGCCCGTAGGCGAAAATGCCGCCCTTTTCGAAGAAAAATGTTATGAATTTGATCAAAAAAAATCCGAAGACCTTTTTTTTTTAGCTTTTTTACCAGAAAAATTTTTTCATACCAAAATTTGCCGCCCCCAAATCTAATTGAATTTGAGCAGATCCAATTATATATTCAATTAGATCCAATCAGATTTGAACAAACCAAATTACGGATCTGTTCAGATCTGGTTGGATCCAGTCAAATCCGATTAGATCCAATTTGATCCAACCTGATCAGAAAACCACAAGCTACCTAGCTAGAAAATGTTTCTTGTATGTATTTTGGTAATAAAACGAATTAGTTAATACGAAGTCACTTTCGAGTAACCTTAAGTACGATGGTGAATGTATGTGGAAGTCCGCGCGTATGTTGTTTACAAGCGAAAAATTGTTTACGTGTCAAGTCGATAGATTATTTGGTGATAAATTCCTATTAAAAGGTAGGTAAACATTCCGACTGCTGCTATTTTATGTATACATTTTAGATTATATTGACTATGGTATGGTATGGTATATATGGGTACATGTAAAATTACTTTAATTTTGTCGTTTTTTTTTCATTTTATTTATTTTTTATAAACATGGAGGTTGGGGCAAGACGTGTTGACTCACAATGGGCATGATGGGTTCATGCTGGAGGATATTAAACGGTTAGCAAAATACTGATGATTAAAAGAAGACTAAAAAACAAAGAAATCGGGAAAAAATTGTAAATCTGCAGAGATCTACTCATATCTCGCCAAATCTCCATTTTTAGACATCATATTTTTCACTGGTTTTTGATCTGTGGATACTTATAAAGATCTACAATAACCGATATATGCTTATTTAACAGCAACAAAACAATTCAAGAAGAAAAAGCGGATATAGAAAGTTTTATAAAAAAAATAAACGCATGGATGAAAAAAACAATTTGGAAATATCCTGGTTGAAGTCCATGATTTTGGTGTTGTCAAGACAAAGGATAACGCAAGACTTATTCTACAACATTAACAATCAAGCAATACAAATATGTAACAAAATTAAATTACTTGGGGTATGGCTAGATAATACAATGAATTGGAAGATACATATAAATCAAACAATTTTAGCGTCGGAAAAAAAATTAAATGTAATAAGAGCTGTAGTCAACAAGTGCACTACAAAGCTTTGTACAGAGCTCTAATACGATCAAAGATAGATTATGGGTGCATTGTCTATATAATACTCTATGAGACAGCTAACAAGACCTTACTAAACAAACTTAACGTACTCCAGAATAAATGTGTCAGAACAACACTGGGTGCCCTCAAAAACACCCCTATAAACGTTCTACTGGCAGAGGCAAAATAAATGCCTCTAGAAATTAGAGATAGTTTTCTTGGGAGTAAACTAGCACATAAATACAACTATATAATGGAAACAGTCAACAAAATTACAATCTCCTACGAAACTAAAAAATACTGGAGAAATAAGCGACCACCGATCCTATCAACAAGCTTTAAATCCATCAAAGCGCTTAACACTAAAATACAGGATATAGATTTTGAAGCTCGAAAACGTCGATTTTGTTTTCAAGGGGGACACATTTTGCTATAAAATTTCGCAAGAATCTATTCAATTCTCAGTGTATTGAGCACAACCCTTAAAATTTTAAATACCATGATAGGGCAAGTGATACCTCATTTGAATGGTTTTTTCATTCTAAATACGGTCCTTTTTTTCAAATCTATTTGTCGAATCAAATTATCAAAAAAATGTAGTTCGTAAGATATTGTTCTACATAGTACTTTTTTATTTAAATTATTAAGGGGTGTGTTCTGAGTTCGCGCGGTCTATGACCTTGAGCGTTGTCCGCCATAAGCGCGAAAACTTTAAACGTAATTATCTCGTAAACCGTTCATCCAACGATAAAATTTGTTATAACTTTTTTGATTCATCAGGGTCGAATCTATAATTTTATTCCCAGGCCTAATTCTCTATCGTCAGTTGGTGACGAGATATACAGGGTGATTCAGCACTGTCGTGCCAAACTTGAACAGTAGATTGAAAAAAATATTTTAAGCAAAAAACTTCCAATAAACATGTGTCCGGAAATTTTTACTTAGGGAACTACAGGCCTCCAAAGATTTTACTAAAAATTAGTTTTAATTTAATATCTAGAGAACCCTTTGTGGTAGAATTATGAAATTTAGTATTTGGTTTAGTAATAATAAGTGTTATCGATTTCTAATATTAACCAATTATATTTTAGACCAGGGCTGTATGGGGCCAGTGGGCCCATCGATTTTTATCTAGTATTTGTTTGTTCGTTAATGTTTTTCCTGAGTTGGTACATCAATAAGAGTATATGACACAAAATACACAAAAACATACTTTGCTTGTTTATCATAGGATAAACCGTTTTCGAGAAATATCGATGGAAAAGAAAGCATGCAGAATTTAACTTAATACGGATGCTTGAAATTACAAAAAATAAATTTATATTCTTTTTCAATGATTAAAGATAAGAGTAAAGTTACAAATATAAATATAAATATAATATGAATCCTGTAAGATCTATAGCCTTTTCTATTACTGTTACATGTACTTTATTAACATGACTAAAAAACAAACTAAAAATGGCTATTTGTTGATATGGATGCATTTTCGGAGGTATACTTATATTAACTTTTTGTCTTATTTTTTATCATGAAACAAGAATATAAATTTATTTTTTGTAATTTCAAGCATCCGTATTAAGTTAAATTCTGCATGCTTTCTTTTCCATCGATATTTCTCGAAAATGGTTTATCCTATGATAAACAAGCAAAGTATGTTTTTGTGTATTTTGTGTCATATAATCTTATAAAAGTACCAACCTAGGAAAAAAATTAACGAACAAACAGTACTAGATAAAAATCGATGAGCCCATTGGCCCCATACAGCCCTGGCCTAAAATATAATTGGTTAATATTAGAAATCGATAACACATATTATTACTAAACCAAATACTAAATTTCATAATTCTATCACAAAGGGTTCTCTAGATATTAAATTAAAACTAATTTTTAGTAAAATCTTTGGAGGCCTGTAGTTCCCTAAGTAAAAATTTCCGGACACATATTTATTGGAAGTTTTTTGCTTAAAATATTTTTCTCAATCTACTGTTCAAGTTTGGCACGACAGTGCTGAATCATCCTGTATTTATTTGATGTCATTTGCAAGTTTTCTACACTTATATCAATTTATACTTCATTTCTTATTTTGCATTAGAATTTTTATTCATACATTTGTCTTTATAGCGCCCCGCGCTTTCATTGGTTATAGTCATAAAAACCTGAAATTTTTGTGATATCTGAAACTTTATTTTTTAATTTTTAGTGCATTTTTAATAAAAGCTTGTTTTTAAAAAGTATTATTTTATTTATAATATAATTAGTTCGCATTTATGTTTCTTATAGAAAATTAAAGAAACGTTCAGTACATAATGCAAATAAATTGTTAGTTACCTACTGATTGATTAACTAACAGGTACAGTAATAGAAGCGTTTAATAACTTAGAGCAAACTACACCTGCACGCCTAAATACTTGCACCTAATTAAAATGCTTCCAAACCCGACTTACGACTGTGATCAGAAAACCGTGTCAGACATAGAGCATATCCGACTGAAATGCCCAAAATACAACAAAGAAAGAAGAATTTTAAAAGGAAAACTGAAGACAAAAGATCTCTCAATAAAATTTAAAAACATCCTGGAAAATACAAACATCTAATGGAATTCATCATATCAACCAATTTGAAAATTTAAAGTGACCCATTTATGTAAAACCTTCCCCAAAAAGACCCTCGCCTAAATCTAACCTGCGCGTTAAAACCTGCTATGAGCGGCCCATCAGCACATACCTATCCTATGTACCCGTGTTCCCAATAAACAGTCACACGAACACACACAAAACACACTGACACACATTGCGACTGATGTAAACTGAAGTGACGAGTCGGTGTTTCCCAACAATGGATATTTGGATTGTCGTGAATACAATAGGTACGTGTATACAAATTAATACATTATATGTATTTAAACAATCTAGTTGTTACGTTCTGGAAGCTGCACCAGCCAAATCAGCCCAATCAAATAAAAGTACTATGACTTTTTCTTACTTTTTTTTACTAATTTATTACCACTAAGAGGATTTTATTACCCTACCCAGTATCGAGTTACAGCCATATAATCCAGGTTCAACCATAGCTGTACCAACCATAACTATGGTTCGTATTATGCATTCGGAATAAAACCTATGTCATTTTTTCTTACTTTTTTAGTACTCCTGGATGATACCAAGAAAAATAAATTTTTTTTTTATTCAATTCTTAAACCAAAAAATTAAATTTTAAGAACTAAAATCATGAGAAAACGTTAAAAACAACTACATAATATATTTATTAAATCAATTATCTTAGTGGTTATCAAACATCTTTTATCGCGGAACCCCTACAGTATTTTTCAAAATTTGAGGGGCCTTTATCCTAAAAACTAATCAATACTTTTTTTACCCAACCCAATCAACTAAAATTAAATATTGTTTAATGTCTAATAAATAATATTATGATAGAACAAAAAATTTAACGAAGACCAATAATTAAAAAAAAACATTTTTTTTTCTACAAACAAATATATACTTAAAACTACGAAAACAATTTTACCCCTCGACAAAAATATATTCATAATGTTGTATAATGTCTACTAAATAATATTATGATAGAACAAACAGTTTAGCGAAGGCCAATAATTAAAAAAACTGCTTGTTCTACCATGATATTATTTATTAGACATTAAACAATAATTATGAATATATTTTAGTTGATTGGTCTGGGGGTAAGAAATTATTTTCGTACTTTTAAGGATATTTCTTTTTATTAGAAAAAGTTATTTTTTTTAATTATTACTTTCGTTAAGCAATTTGTTCTACATAATATTATTTATTAGACATTATACAATATTTATGAATACATTTTTTCGATTGAGTTGGGTAAAAAAAGTTTTGATTTAGGATAAGGGCCCCTCAAATTTTGAAAAATCCTGCGGGGGTTCCGCGATAAAAGATGTTTAATTACCACTGTTCTAGATAATAAGTTTCATCAATATTCATGAGTTATGCGTGTGACAAGGATTAGAACATACACACACACATACACTAGCACACAACGTGTGTGTTAGTGATGATAGATACGAGACTCAATTTCAAGGAGCAGGTTAATCAAATCAGCAAAAAGGCGTCTGGAGTTGTTACTTCACTAGCAAGGCTCATGCCTAACGTCGGTGGCCCCAAGCAGAAGAGGAGATTGTTGCTTACATCAGTTATCACCTCGGTAATGATATACGGTATTGCCACATGGAGCGACGCACTAAAAACTCGAGACTGTAGGCAAAAGACAGCGGCAGTCTACCGTGTCAGCACCTTGAGGGTAGCATGTGCTTTCCGCACAGTATCAGAGGATGTCATTAATGTCATCGCGGGTATACTACCCATCGAGGTGCTTGCTAAAGAACGTAAAACGCTCTACCAGCAAAGAAGATCTGAGGCGAAGCACACAGCGAGAGAGGAGAGCATGTGACTATGGCAGATTGTGTGAACACCTCCATGTGAACACCGTTCATATGGGGAACTTAACTACTACCTCACCCAATGGCTTTCGGGCCACGGATGCTTTCGGGAGTATCTTCATAAGTTTAACCATAAAGACTCACCGGAGTGCCCAGCCTGCGAAGGAAAGAGTGAAAATACAGATCATGCATTCTACCACTGTCCGCGTTTCAGCAAGTTTCGAGATATCCTAGAAGAGCTGCTCAATGCACACATCACCCCGGAGAACACGGAGGAGTTAATGACCTCATCGACCTCAGCGTGGGATGCAATTAGTGCCTTTGCTATGGAGGTCATGACAAAGCTTCGCTCCGCCGAGCGAGAGCGGAAAAGAACTTGGCCACCAAGATACATGGATGGCACTACTGCATCTTGAGTAGGACGAGGGAGGTGAGGTCATTTCACCACAACGGAGGAAGAGCTGCGGCTATGACCTCTCCGGCGAAATAATACCTAACGGTGGAGCGATGCTTTGAAGAAAGAGGAGTACAAGAGGAAAGTGTCAGCAGTTCATCGGTTCAGTGCGATAAGGGTGTCCTGCGCCTTCCGCACAGTAGCATATGATACTGTGTGTGTAATTGCGGGAATGATGCTCATAGAATTGCTTGCAGAAGAGAAAAAATAACTGGACGAAGAAAGAAACACAGTCCCAGGAAAACAGGAGGAAATGAAGAAGGCTAAGAGACAACAGTCTTCAACGATGGCAGGAGAAATGGGATGCATCTGAGAAGAGAAGATGGACTTACCGTCAAATCCCTTGGGTAGATAATTGGGCGAACCGCAGCCACGAACAACTCAACTACTACCTTACACAAATGATCTCAGGTCATGGTTGCTTCAGGGCCTACCTGCATAGATTTGGCTACGAAGAGACAGCGGAGTACCCGGCTGGATGTGGAAACCGAAGGACGCTGAACATTCGTTCTTTCGGTGTCCACGATTCCGGCATGAAATATCAGAACTGGTGAAGGTGTTAGAGATAACACCGACACCAGATACGCTGACGAAGCTCATGATGGCCTCCGAGGAGAAATGAGCGGCGATCAGTAGCTATGCTACAGCAATTCTAAAAAAGCTGCGCCAAGAAGAACGAACGAGAAACACGGCAATAGTGACCCCTGTACTCCCCTTGAATCATCTTGCTTTATCCTTGAGAAATCAAGCCCCGAGGAGACTGCCAAGATGCGCACAACGATTGGAGAAGTGCTTGGCTAGGAGGCAGCGGTAACGAGCAGAGTACAAGAAATAATCATCGAGATTAAGGATCTCGACGAAGCAACGACCAAAGAAGAGATTTTCGATAGTCTCGCTCGACAGTTTGACATAGAGAAGGAATCACTCAACAACGCGATTACGAGTCTTCACAAAGCTTATGGTGATACCTAGACAGCGGTTGTAAAACTGACTGCTGACTTAGCGAAGAAAATCCTAGATACAGGGAAAGTGCGTATTGGTTGGGTACTTTTCCGCATTCGTGAGAAAACCCACCAAATGCTTCGAGTGTTGGCAGTACTGACATCTGGCAAGAAATTGTAAAAAATAGAGCTAAAAAGATAAAGCCAGGTAAAAAACATTTTTGTGGCACATCAAAATGTGTAACCATGCTAGTGTTATTTGACCTTCATTCTTATTTTTTTCTAAATCAGAAATGGTGACTGCAGGAGGCTTTAAAACAAATTAAAAAATATATATTTCAAGGCGTGTGGGGTATGAAATTGTAGATATCAATTGATAAAATATGACCATATTTTTTGTTATTTTTTAACTCAAAAATGGCGGCAGCAATAGGCTCCAAGCAGTAATTTATTTTGTCCCCCCCCCCTCTAACTCGGTAACTAGTAGCTCGAAAAAACTGAAAAAAATAGGTAACGAGTCTTTGGCGAGACTACTTACGACAAATACTAAAGTCTTCTATATCATTTCTTTTGGAGAATAAGGAGGAGTGTCATAAAAAAATGTATTTTTATTTTTTTATCTAGACATGTGAGGCCAGTCCATATCAAGTGGTGTAGAGTTGAATTAAATATTTGCTTGACTATTCTCAAAATAATTGATTTTTTGTTTGCAGTTACTCTGACAGTCTTACATGTTCAAAATGAGCATAATTTTAATTTTATTGTTTTTTGTTTTCGCGTGGCGGCCATATTTGTTTTACAAAATGTAGCATTTTTAGCACTTTCAAGGGTTTGCGGAAACTAGAATATCTCAGGATCTATTTGTCCTAACATACAACAATGACTAGAAGCAATTTATTGAAAAAAAAAAACGGGCTACAAGATTTTTTTTTACACATTTCCACCTAAATTAAATTCTAATATCGGCCTAAATTTTAGCTCTCTTTTTAAAAAAAATATCAATTTCAAGTGGATGTTTTAGAATCAACAAGTCAAAAAAATGTTAACAATGAAATGGGTACTAGTTGTATTCACATACC
The DNA here is from genome assembly GCA_949319165.1 of Sialis lutaria. Lineage (NCBI taxonomy): Eukaryota > Metazoa > Arthropoda > Insecta > Megaloptera > Sialidae > Sialis > Sialis lutaria. The sequence continues at coordinate 9,943,806 of OX439232.1, read as the reverse complement.
AAAGTTCAACCCTGAAACTGACCCCCCCCCCCTTTTCAAAAAAATTACCAAATTTGATAAAACTTTTCAAAGCTTAATATCCCTGGTGGGGGACCTGTCTGAGTCATTACTCTAAGAAGGTGAAAAGGTTAGACCACAGGAGTCTATTGTCGGAATTAAATACCATACCCTTATTTTTGAAAATCTCCATACTTACGTAGCAATATAAGTCTTTACTATTAGAAACTAAATTAAGATCCTGAATTTTGTGCTGATTTTCAAACAAATGAGTAGCTACACTTGACTTATTTAATCTTAAATATTTTACATCGGTTTTATGAACATTAAGAACTTTAAATCTTACATTAATCAAATGACACTCCACTCAAGGGTGTAAGTGGGAAAAAAATGTGAGTTCAAAATATTTTTGACAATGTTCGTTATAATTTTCAGTGAAAGTACTAATTAAAAGCTACATTTTGGATATTTTTCAGGTTTTTGAATTCATAGCTTAGAAAATAGAGGGGGGGGGGCGCTTTTATAATGACTTTGGAGAGCAAATACATCGTGATTGAAGGGATAAAATCAAAAGTTTTTGTTGCATAGGAGACCTTTCAACGACATCCCACTCAATTGGGTTGGTGAAAAAAATTTTTTTTTCAAAAATCTTATTATTTTTGTTTTTGGGTAATCAATCTACGACCGTAAACCAATTTCATCTTATTATGTTAAAATTTTTTAAGACGGACGGACGTACGAAACTATAAGGGTTCCTAGTTTTCTATAGAACCATAAAAATGATGTTGACCCTAAGAGAAATTAATAAAAATTATCGTTTAATTTTCTCCTCAAACCCAAATATTTTTTTTTCAATTATGCTATGATTCTGTGATAAAAATTTGTAACAGTTTAAATAAATTCCCCACCCGGTATAGTTTTAATAATATATTAGACATTACCTGTAGGTTGGAATATATAATTTCGGAAGTACTGCACCATCAGGTAGCTAGCAGTGGGAGTCTTGTTAGCGTCACAGCCCACAGTGTAGCTGATCACTAATGGGTACATATCCGGCTTCGATGCAACTTCAGTATATGGTGGAGGTGCATGGTGGAACGAACTGCACCTAATCAATTTTTTTCATTAAATAATGAACATTTAAACCAGTTCTGATTAAACTTCAAAGCTAAACATTTCAGAAGACAATCCAGCTGCAATGCTCTTGTTCTCAAAATAATGAATATAAAATATTTAACAGAATCTCTGTCAGAGAGGGAAATAATAAATATTAAAAAAAATTCGAAATTGAGTGAAAGCACTCCATCATTAATTTTAATTAAACTTTTTGTCTGGCGTAAAAGTGGAATCGTGAATTTGGGGTACGTAGCGGTTTTTTTGAGAGGCTGTCGTAAGGGGATCAGTCGTGAATCTAATGTCCAGTATTATAAAGTAGCTTACATAATATGTTAGCTCCAAGCAAATGGAGTATCAAATCTATGCCTTGAAAATTCATGACTGTTTTAAGAAATTTCTCACACGCATAATTAATACCAACGGTATTAAAAACGTGGTAAATTATGACAAATATTTTGTACGGTCTCAGTTACCAACTTTGTTATAATAAGTTGAAGTATCACTGACCTAAATAAATAAACTGTCCTGGTCGGCACAAGTCTTTTTTGTACATCATGATAACAATGTATTGATATGATTAATTTTATTATTTACATTTGATTTTTAAATATTTTACTTACAAAATGATTTTCAGTGAATGCAATGGATACATTTATAATTTTAATAACAAATTAGGATTATTGATTATTGAATACTTATGTTTTTATTTTCTTAGACTTAAATTTTTGTTGTAGGTATAATAATAAATTCCTTCATTGTAATAGATAACTCGATTATTTATATTATTAAAATTATTTTTAAATTAAAATTATTATTTTTTGGTTAATTCATAAAATATACAAAAAAAGAATAGATCATAAATTAAAGAAAATAACGTTCTCTACAACTTTTATTGGAAACATTTTTTTCTGGTATGAACCGTTTGAAATATAATTAAAAAAAATGATTATTTCTTTCCACAATTTTTTTTTTTGAATAATTATCAGAATAAGAATTATAGATTATAAGAATTATAAATACCCTCTACAACTTTGATTTAAAACATTTTTTTCTAATGTGCACCGTTTCAAAAATAATTCAAAAATATTTCGAAAAATAATTATACTTCCGTTTCCGGTTTAGTGATGGTTTTCAAAAATAGGAGGTGCACATCTAGAGTAGTTAAAATATAAATCGAAAAATTTAATTTATTAAGAAAATCAATTATTTCCTAAAACAAATTTGGGGGGGGGGGGGGGGGAATGAATAGAACATAATTATAGATAAATGTACCTTCTACAACTTTAATCTAAAACATTTTTTTACTGCACATCGTTTCAAAAGTTATTAAAAAAATAAGTATACATCCGTTTCCGGTTTAGTGACGGTTTTCAAAAATAGGAGGTGCAAATCTAGTGTATACAAGAACCTTAAGTTTAAAATTCCATGTTCGTAAGTCTTACAGTTTTAGTTGTAGAGCATCCACACACACACACACACACACAGATAATGGTTGTATATGATTCAGGGACCCTCAAAACGTGTAATTCCGTTAAAAATCTCAAGTTCGAATTTTTTCGTGATCACTATACTTTATTTACACAGTACATTTCATGTATGTATAAAAAAGTAAAAAAATCCATAGATGTTACTATAGAATTAATACTCCAATTAGCTAACAAATGGCATTCGAGTGATTATACAGGGTGTTTGGTTCGGCGATACGAATATTTTGAAGGAAGGTAGAATGAGTCATTTGAAAGTGATTTAAGCAAATATACCTATATACAAAGTGCTACAGTTTGTTTATATCGGTAAATTTTTTAGTAAATTTTTGAGAAAACCCAGATTTATAGATATTAATGGCAAAAATTCTAATATTAAAGAGCCCATCTTTTTCAAACATGATTTTTATATTACTTAAATGTCTATGCTACACTATCAGATCAAAATAAAATTGATGAATAACAATAACAAAAAATGGCTGCAGGTAAACTTATAAAACTTGGATAAAATTAATTCTTTAAAAAATTATTTTATAAAATCTAGCACACTTACAGATGTTCAAATGGTTTTAAAAACTGCTCTATTTTATACCCTTTCGAAAAACATGCCGTATTACCTACATGAATGGGCTACTTTTGTGAAAAAAACATACATTTATCCGATAAAAAGTAAGATTTCTACATTTTTCCAGTGAGTTGATCCTAGTATGCTAATCTTAATAAGTCGTATGGGATGCGATACTTTTTAAACATTTTTTTTTTACTCCTTGGGCAGTGTAACACCTACTCATGTGCAAATGATTGAAAATGATGATCCTGACAGACGAATGACGATTTTTTGTCGGTTTTTGGTAATTTAAAATATTTAAGACGGCAATTTCCTCAAAGTATTTTATAGACCGATGAATCAACTTTCTCCAGAGAATATACGAAAACTTTTCATAATATCTACTATTGGAATGTTAAAAGACACAATCCGTGTTTGAAAAAAATACGTTGTTCCATCATAATACACTTTGGGCTAATGTGATTGGTAATAGACTGATAGGTCCGCACTATCGTCCGAACACATTAAATTGTGAGATTTCCCTAGAATTCTTCAAGAACTACCATTGATTAAACATTTAACGAGGAATGATCTTCCACATCTTCGAATTGCCGTCTTTAATATTTTAATTTACCAAAAACCGACAAAAAATCATCATTCGTCTGACAGGATCATCATTTTCAATCATTTGCACATGAGTTGGTGTTACACTGTCCAAGGAGTAGAAAAAAAATGTTTAAAAAGTATCGCATCCCATTTTTTACGACTTATTAAGATTAGCATACTAGGATCAACTCACTGGAAAAATGTAGAAATCTTACTTTTTATCGGATAAATGTATGTTTTTTTCACAAAAGTAGCCCATTCATGTAGGTAATACGGTATGTTTTTCGAAAGGGTATAAAATAGAGCAGTTTTTAAAACCATTTGAACATCTGTAAGTGTGCTAGATTTTATAAAATAATTTTTTAAAGAATTAATCTTATCCAAGTTTTATAAGTTTTCAAATGTTAACCTGCAGCCATTTTTTGTTATTGTTATTCATCAATTTTATTTTGATCTGATAGTGTAGCATAGACATTTAAGTAATATAAAAATCATGTTTGAAAAAGATGGGCTCTTTAACATTTGAATTTTTGCCATTAATATGTATAAATTTGGGTTTTCTCAAAAATTTACTAAAAAGGCCGATATAAAAAAACTGTAGCACTTTGTATATAGGTATATTTGCTTAAATCACTTTCAAATGACTCATTCTACCTTCCTTCAAAATATTCGTATCGCCGAACCAAACACCCTGTACATATTGTACGAATAGTCGATAATTTATTAGTTGATAAATTCAAAATAATAATAATTATTATTATTTATGCATTCAAGTTTTAAAAAATAGTGAAGTAACTAACAATAGTTCATGTAGTTAATAATTAGGTAAAATTAATTAATAATTCTGTTAAAAACAACATAAAAAACAATAATATAAGTAAAATACAGTAATATGATGAATGGGACAAGTGATGGCGATATAGTCGCCCCTTTTCAACACGCACCAACACAAGAAAATACAACATTCAATCCAGCTGCAGCGCTGAGCAGTCAAAATGATCTGTGCGGGTTATTATAATATAGTCCGGGAGCCTACAGAAAACTGCACTTATACGGATTTTCAAATTTTGCATGTAAATCAATAGTGTATAGTCATAGGTACAACATAGACCTGGAGTGCTAGGATTTATCCTGACCAGAATATTTTTTATAAATTTTTATATTATTAATAAGTATTAGCATTTTGCACTTTGATGGAAATTAATTTTGAAAAGACCATTTTATTGCAAATTTGATGTGTTTTCATAAAAAAATTGTTGTGAGAGCTACCATCTTTGTATTTTAAATACATACAGGCAATGGAAGGATGTTGAAAAAAGATGGATACACCTGCGTAAATCGCCAGGGAGTTTATCAGGAAAAATGATTCAGACAAAAAATGTTAGCATTTTTTCTCAGCTGCCACATGGCGATGCCAGTTGTAGGGGAGGATCTGCCCCCTGGGGGAACGCTCCCCCTTTCGTATTTTTTAAATGGGAACCCCCTATTTTTATAACAGTTTCGATTTCCTGGCCCAAACTCACACATTTTGTAAATGCACCATGTTATTTTCTCGAAAATATCGATTTTTCCTCCCAAAAAAATTCGGGAATCATCAGCGATGCTTTTTTGTCCCATTTTGACATAGTGGGAAGTGCCCCCACGGTCTCTGTGTGGGGGAAATCATTTTTCAGATAATAGAATTTGTTCTGTCATTTCGTACCGGGGTGGGACAACTTCCCACTATGTCAAAATGGGATAAAAAAGCAAGGCTGATGATTCCCGAATTTTTTTGGGAGGAAAAATCGATATTTTTGAGAATATGACATTGTGCATTTACAAAATGTGGGAGTGGTGGAAGTGGCAAGAAAAAAATAATTTTAGCGGTTTCCGGGGTATTTTGGGCCAGGAAATCGAAATCTGTTATAAAAATAGGGGGTTCCCATTTAAAAAATACGAAAGGGGGAGAGTTCCCCCCGGGGGGCAGATCCTACCTCACAACTGGCATCGCCATGTGGTAGCTGAGAAAAAATGCCAACATTTTTGTCTGTATCATTTTTCCTGAATATTCCTCCCTGGCGAGGTACGCAGGTGTATCCATGTTTTTTCAACAGCCTTCCATTGCCTGTATGTATTTAAAGTCGGTGTGCCACACTTTATTGCCAAGATGGTAGCTTTCACAACAAATTTTTATGAAAACACATCAAATTTGCAATAAAATGATCTTTTCAAAATTAATTTCCGTCAAAGTGCAAAATGTTCATACTTATTAATAATATAAAAATTTATAAAAAAATATTCTGGTCAGGATAAATTCTGGCACTCCAGGCCTATTTTGTACCTATGACTATACACTATTTAATTACATGCAAAATTTGAAAATCCGTATAAGTGCAGGTTTACTGTCACCGGCTCCTCGCCTATAATTCAGAAGTATGTTATGTTGATACGTAATGAGTTGTTCACCTTCCTTCCATAGTATACGCTGGAAGTTTCAGTAATTTTGATGCACTTGCTTTCGATGTCTAAGGACAAATACATTTAAACTATCCAAACTAGATCAGGCAATCAAATTGCTTAATTTGAAATTTTAATCCATTATGCAACATCTAATTTAGAGGAAGTCCTTCTGAGATGTGACTCGATCCATTAAAAACTACTATTAGTTTTGTTGTGTACCTTAATTCACGTCTAAATCTAGAATGAGGAAGATAAAAGGCATATTCTGTTAGTTCATTTGATTCTTCAAAAACGTGAGATCTGAAGAAGTTTGTATTTATCAAGGCGATGAATAAGCATGGAAATAAGTAGAATCCGATCCGAATTTTCACAGAAGACTATGTAATATCTGTAGTGCTTGAATTTGGGAATCCCTTAATTGTTTTAGCTTAATCGTTGATATGATTCGGGTGGTTGTGAGAGGGGTAAATGATATTAAGTTGTATTTTTTAATTAACAATGTGTGTATCGTTATAATATAGTTTATTATTATAAGACAAGTTGACTGCGTCTTAGGTTGGAGTTAGTTTCGTCGTTGTTGGCGTTCAGGATATGGATGACCGTGGGAACCTCGTATGATCACCTCCCAATAATACTTCCTTTTTAGTAAATCATATATACAGGGTTGAGCAATAATGCAATAAATGCTGGGTTGTTCGATAGCTTGGACCTTCAATGGCCTCTTCGATGCCCTACAATTTTTGGCTGAAACTTTTTTCGAAATAATTGAGTCCAACCGAGATATTATTTTTTCTCTTGGGATGTTTTGTTTATTCATATCTAAAATGTTAGCCCTATCTAATGTACGGTATAGAAGTAATATATTTTTCAATAAAATGATTTTTATATTACTCCACATAACAATTCACCACTTCGCCGCCGCAAAGGGCCGGATTTACAATTTTGCCGCCCGTAGGCAGTTACGACAATTGCCGCCCTTTACATTGAATAAAAAAAAAGTGAATATTTTTCATATCAATTACCTTTTTTTTTTTTCGTTGCCAAAAAAATTTGTTTAGGTTATTTTTACCAAATCTGCCGCCCCTAAAATTTTGCCGCTATAGGCACGTGCCTACACTGCCTGCATGGTAAATCCGGGCCTGCCGCCGCAGCTTTGATGACGAAATTAAGTAAGGACCTTATTGTAGAAGGTTGTAGGGTGCTCTTATTTAAACGTCGTAGAGCCATCATGTACAGAGGGTGTTCAAAATTAATTTTCAAATTTTGATAATTTCAAAGTAATTTTACTCATTTTTTTCAATTGGAACACCCTATATATTTCTTAACGATGATATGTAGAATTGAATAACGAACATTTTTTGTACGTGCATTATCATGGTTATTTGTAACTACTTTTGTTTTATTGAGAAAAAAGTACAAAATGTAATATAATTAATGTAATATATTAACTAAAAAAACTTTAGTTTTTTTCAAATAAAATAAAACACCATGTACAGGATGTTCATGTTGCCCATAAAAACAGTTTATATTGCAAACATATGTTATTGTATTGTCGAACACAAACAACCAAAATAATTTACAATCAAATATATTCACGAATGTGCTGTTTGAGATCGAGATACAAACATAATATTCTGTTTTTATGGGCAACATTAACACCCTATGGATGTTGTTTTGTTTTATTTAAAAAACCTTTTTTTTAAACTTAATTTTTAATAAAAAATGTCGAATTTTATACTTTTTTCTTAAACGTAAATTTTCAATTTTTTTTAAATATTGTTGTTGATAGCCATAGCCATCTTTGGCTGGTATTGTGTATTAAATAACTAAGTTAATTCATGCTATGTAAGCTTACACGTAAATTTTCAGTTGTTTTTTAATCTTATTCTTGATTATTTATCATAGCAATCTTAGGATGGTATAGTGTATTAAAAAAATAAACAAAAATATTTTTATCATTTTTGAGATATTTAAAAAAATAAGTATACCAAGTTGCATATCATTGAAAAGGTAATAAAACCTTCTAAGTACACCAATACCTAGCTTTGCGTCGTTTCGTTTTGCGTTTTTTCGAAGTTGCGTCGCTGCTGAATTAGTACTAATTTTCACTGTGCGTCGTTAGATTTTCGAAGTTGCGTTGTTTTGGGTTCGAGTCTTTAATTTTTTTTTTCAATTAAAACGAGAGTAACTATAATATGTTTATTATATTATTATATTTAGTTATGTGGTTTTTACTGTTCAGCAAACATTGGACCAATTTTTTTGTGAAAGAAAGCCGACTTACGACAACAGCCACTATGGACTCATCAGACAGTGATTAATTTTTATTTTGTTTTTATAAATTAATTGAATATTTTATTTTGTTTTAATTGAATTTGTTTTTTTTTGTATGTATGCAATAAAATTTTATATTATTTTTGTTTTTTAAATGTTTACTTTGTTCAATTTTCTTTTTAAAAAGTAGTATTTTTGTAACCTTGGAACCTATCTTCGATTTTTACATGGTTTGCTACAAGGTAAGTAAATGACTAGGTATGCTGACTTGCCTTGTGACCAGGCCCGGATTTACCATGCAGGCAATGTAGGCAGCTGCCTATAGCGGCAAAATTTTGGGGGCGGCAAATTTTGGTATGGAAAATTTTTTTTGGTAAAAAAGCTAAAAAAAGGTCTTCAGAATTATTAGTAAACATTTTTTGGTAAAAAAGCTAAAAAAAAGGTCTTCGGATTTTTTCTGATAAAATTTATAACATTTTTCTTCGAAAAGGGCGGCATTTTTCGCAACTGCCTACGGGCGGCAAATTTTTAAATCCGGCCCTGCTTGTGACGTCACCACGAAGTTCTTTTCAACACTCTAGATTTCAAATGGTCGCCAACGCTGTCAAACTGTCATAATATAAATTTGATCAATATTGATTTATTATTGTGTTCTGTGTCTGTGCTATTCATTTATTGTTATATTGAAGCTTCAGACATGATATTAATTATATTAATTATAATTATATGTGATTTGTGTTTAATATTATGACAGTTAAAATCATAGAGAAATAAAAAAATCAAGAAGGTGGAAAAGAACTTCGTGGTGACGTCACAAGTAAGCAAACCTAGTCATTAATTAACCTTGGTTTGCTATAGAAAATCATAATTCACTTTGCGTCGTGTTTTTTTGGAACGTAACCACGACGCAAAGTGAGGTATTGGTGTATTCAAAAATTACAAAATTTCATATTGCTTCTATTGAAGAAAACATACGTTAGTCTCATATCTCAAAAACTATGAGTTTTCTAGAAACTACAAAAATATTTTTAAATAGACAATACTAAACCCTAAAACATTTATTTGAAACATTTTTTTATAAAAGTTCAAGTCGCTTAAGAAATATTCACGATGGAAAATTTCGGAATAAAATGGTTTTTGGCTAATATCTAGTAGGTTATGAAAATTTTGTAGATTGTAAATGCACCATTGAACTGTCCCCTCTTAAAGGTAATTTTTCTCTCATTTTAGTGAATCTCTATCTCTTAGAGTTTTCGAGATCCCCATGGTGTTTCCTGGTATTTAGACATCCTGTATATTTTTTTTCGAACAGGCGCTAGCTGAGGGTCTAATGAGGACAGGGCCTCGCCAGGTCCAAATCCGATATACATTGATTAACCAAAATATTTTTTAAACATTGGTTTTCATATCAGGGTAAAATAATATTTTATTAAATACATGTATACCCCATGCACTTCACGCTTATCTTGAACACCCGGTATACACTTTTTAACATTTTATACGGACCAGAAATAATGGTCCGTGGTCCAATACCGGCCCACGACCAAGCGTTGGAAAAACACTAATTTAAACTAATTTTCGAAATAAACAGTCAGGCCAAAATTCTCAAAACTATCAGTCGATTCGAACAAAATGTATTGTATTATTATTAAAGTATGAAAACATACTATCACTGTTATTTTTTGTAATACATAGACTCCCTTAAAAATATTTTAAGCCCAAATACAGTTATACCCTATAGTTACGTCACTTTCGATTCCAGCCGTAAGCCAAAACTTAAAAATGTCCGTTAGTCGAAACAACATTATTTTATATAAGAAACCGATCAAGCAGTCATGTCGCTAAGAGAAATAACTCTAAAGCAAATTTGTATCATTGAAATTGTACGTAAACGCAAAGCGACGTAGCAAGTTAGAGCCGTAACTCGAGGTACAACTGAACTGAAGCCATTATTATAACTATTTTTTAAGTATATGAATTGTAATGACCTGCTATAATGCGGTGGAGCATAGCACGACCCATTTGAATCTGGCTCGGACCTCCGATCAATCCCAGATGGGTCACTTCTGCAACATCCCCAAACTGCGCGCCGTCTCCATAGTGCACACGCACATATAGCAGCTAATAAGCACGCAAATAGTAGGGCCCAGAAGTACCAGTGTACAGGAACTAGGAGTAGTTGAGCACCACTCATAATTTTAACGTTCCCTGATGGTGTAATGGCGCTACCACCAGGAGGAAGACCGCTGCCTGTGACGCCGGAGCCACCGTTACCGACAGCCAGCATCGGCGCACCGGTGTAGCAACATCCTTTACTGCAGCAATCTGTTGGGCCAGAACACGAATGACCTCCATCACAGATTTTACTTTTTACCTGAGAACATTTAATGTCGTTTATATTATTAATTTTTTCAATAACTTGTAATTTTGCATAGTTTATGATGTGAGATTTTATATTAGATGTATTATTATATTTACATACTGTAAACATACCGTGTAACAGTCGCGGTCTAGGTACTTACTCTTATTTTTAAAATAAAAGGTTAACTTACTCAATTGTCTAGTTAATTTACCGCGGTTACAAGTAAAAAAAAATATTATGTTATGTGATGTTTCGGGATGGCTTACTTCTAAAAATAAATTGAAGAAACTTTTATAAACTTAATTTATTTTTTCTATTTTTTTATCAAACACTACAAAAAACATACTAATACAGCCTTAACCTAAATCCTTATACTTCTAATGGTGCGTTTACACCGAGAAAACAAAACAGAAACATCGTGTTTTTAGACAAAATGACTAGGGTTGCCAGGTGTCCACTATTTGAGCGGACAGTCCGCTTTTTTCACATTATGTTCACTATTTTTGTTCACAAAATAGTGGACATTTTTTTTTTATTCAAAAGCTTAATGATGAAATGGTACATAATCTAAAGCTGTGCAGTCTTTAGAGAATAAGGATAGAAGAATCGCGTTTTGTCTTTTTTTAGGGTTCCGTAGAAAACTAGGAACCCTTATAGTTTCTCCATGTCCGTCCGTCCGTCCTGAAAAATTTTGAGATAATAAGATGAAATTTGGTACACGGCCGTAGATTGATGGCCCAAAAACAGAAATGATAAGATTTTTGAAAATAAAAATTTTTTAGACCCCCCTTTCATAAAATGAAAAGTGTTTTCAAAAAAAAAATTCACCTACACCATTGAGTGGGGTGTCGTTAGAAAGGTCTCCTAAAATGCAACAAAAAATGTAACAGAAATTTTTAATTTTAACCCTTCAATCACGATGTATTTTCTCTCCAAAGTCATTAAAAAAGCGTCCCCCCCCTCTATTTTCTAAACTATCAATTTAAAAAATCTGAAAAAATTCCAGAATGTAGCTTTTAATTAGTACTTTCACTGAAAATTATAACGAACATTGTCAAAAATATTTTGGACCCCCCTTTCATAGACTGAAAATTGAACTTACATTTTTTTCCCCACTTACCCTATTGAGTGGGGTGTCATTTAATAGGTCTCGTAAAATGCAATAAAAAACGTCAAATGACTTTTTGATTTTAACCCTTCAGTCGCGATATATTTGCTTTTTAATATCGCTGTCAGAGCGTCCCCCCCCCTCTATTTTCTAAACTATCGATTCAAAAAATCTGAAAAAAAATCAGAATGTATGTTTTTTTTATTATAAGTTAGAATGAGACAAAGATCGAATATCCATTGAACTCGATTCTCCGAAAAAAATATTTATCATACTCAATTTAAATTATTTACATACTACATATTTTGTAATTTAATATTTTACATATTAATATAATAAATTAGATGTTTTGAATTTTAAGTCTTTAAGTTTTGAAGTGATTATTTTAATACATGTTTAAATGTTTATAACATTTGTAAGAAAATATATAATTTAATTGTAAATTAAAAAAAAATTACCCCCCCCCCCCGCCCCGCTTGTCCGGTATTTTTTGGAAGCAGACCTGGCAACCCTAAAAATGACGTAAGATTTGTTTTTAGACCGAAAAAAACACTCAAAAACAGACAAAACAAAAACATGTATTCATTGACAAAATAGTAGTATTTTACGATTATTGCACCAGTACGACACTATAAACGGGATAACAAAATAAAAACATGCGTATTTTGGTGTGTTTTCAAACAAAATCAAAACAGAAATTTATTTTGATTGGCATTTTAACAGCATGTAATAAATTAGACCCTTGTCATCAAATAGATTTTTAACAAAATAGACACGATTTTTGTTACCCATTGCAAATGGAAAATAAACTGTGTTTTTATTTTTCTATTGGAGAAATACGTACTATTTTCAAGATTTAATCGTAATTAATCTCGAGAAATAAATATAAGTTGTCAGTTTTTTGATATTATCAAAATAAAACTAGTAATTACCATTTAAATAACTTATATTATAAATATATATAATGTCATAACAAAATCCATCAACAAATCATCTATAGTTCAGTAATTAAATACCTACTATAATTGATAATAACCTAAACAATTCAAAACATTTGAAAGTTAATTATTATTAGAATAATTACTTTAATTTAATAAAGGCTCATTAAGTTATAGTTCCTATAAAGTTTACCATTACAGATAGATCTAATCGTATTTTATTATCATTTAGTATTAATGAACAAATTAAAAAAAAGTTTTGATTTTTAAAACACTAATTTCTTCGTACCTAGATACGCATATACATTACATACCTGGCACGTTTACGAAACGGATTACACCATATATTATTACATTTATACATTTTTTTGTAATAAATGAACTTATAAAACATATTGTCTGAACTGTAGACCAATATTTCTAAATCCTTTTATGCTCGCAAAATATATTTTAATATTTTGCAGATTTTCTTTCTTCTTACCAATGTAGATATGTACCTAATTTCTGTACTTAAAATTCAATATTTTTTTACTAAAACTTTATATAATTTTTGATGTGTGTGGATTATGTTTTATTATTAAAAATGAATCGTTTTGATTAATTTTAATTTATTTAAGAAATATTTATTATTTAATTTATTTTACAATAGTTTTACCTCAAATTTTAACATTGAAAAGTCTAAACTAATTAACAAAATATTTTTAATAATACTTAATTATAGAAATAATATTTTGTTAAAACTATTTACCTATTTACAACATTTACAAGAGATAATAAAATCAACCTTTTTCAACATACAGCATCATTCATTGATTTATACACAGGGCCGGCCGAACGGCCAGGCGACCCAGGCGACAGCCTGGGGCGCCAATTTCGTGGGGGCGCCAATTGTTATGAACTGATTTTCTATGTTATGTTCTAGGGCTCCAAATTTAAGCTTTACATATTTTTTAAATACTAATTTTGTTTATTTTCTACAAAATAATAAATATAATAAATAATAATAAAATGCTTAATATCAAAAATAGTTTACGAAATTTCCAATGTTTATGTGTGACGTTTCTGAACACACTGGAATAATAGTAAGTGTCAAATAAAAACTGCATTATCGACATGCACAGTGACGGCTTTAGGAGGGTTAGGGCGATCGCTCGGGGCGCCAGGCCGAGAGGGGCGGCGGAAGTTTGAAATCCAATAATATTCTTCTTCAGCAATTAAAAGTGTGTAATCGCAAGGAAGCGTAAAATTTATAATAGATATGCTAGTCAAAACAATAGGTACTCTTCTGATGAACGACCGCGCCGCAAAAAAATGCGAATTAAATTCCTTTTTTTGTAATTATCTTTACTGTTATAATATATATTATGTATGTATCATTCCACCATTATATTTCAGTGATAATACATACATATGCAGACAACATTGATTACTCAACTCTACATTTTGTAATCATTAATTTTAATAATTTTTTTTTCAAGTGATCACTGATTTTTTTTGTCCGTCAGACTTTTTTGCTGTTCGCCATGGGGGGGGGGGGGCGTCAAAAAAAATCTCGCCTGGGGCGCCGGAATCGCAAAGGCCGGCTCTGTAAACTGATTAACAAAATACTTTCAATAATACGTTAATAATGTATGTACAAGTACCTAAAGAAAAAATATATAGTTTACAAGACCGCAATAAATAAACCTTTTTCAACTTATATGTACATGCATACAGCCATACAGCATTTGTATAAGTATTATGATATATACAACTGGTAAATACAGGGGGTGTACAGTGTACAATGAGTACTATTAATAGAGATACTTAGATAGATTTTTTATTTTGTATTAAGGCCGTACATGCCGATTTTTCCGAAGCTAAAATCTACGAGATGTCGCTAGTAGACAAAATCATACACGAGTCTTAGCCCTGAGGGGAAAGCATACAGAAAAGAATAAGACATATCTGTTATGATATTGTTATCTTATTTCTGTCGACACTCCGAATTTACATTGGACCAGTTGTATCATAACGTTGTTAACCATTATTTCATATTTGTTATTGACTTGACCTATTATGTTTAGTTTTAACCATTGATACATTATAAAATGTGTAGTAGAAATGGGTTGAGAGAAGGCAAACGAAAATAATAAAAGAAAAGAATAAGACGTATATCTTATGATATTGTTATCTTACTTTTGTCACACTCAGAATTTACAGTGGAACAATTCTCTCATCACGTTATCATCCATTATTTCATATTTGTTATTGACTTGACCTATTATGTTTAGTTTTGACCATTGTTACATTTTAAAAGTAATAAAAATGGCTTGAAAGGCAAAGGAAAATAATGTTATGTTACTTATAGGCGAGGAGCCGGTGACATTAAAATTGCTCTTAGAAGGATTGTCTTTTGCATGTAAATTAATAGTGTATAGTCAAAGGTACAACATAGGCCTGGTGTGTCAGGATTTATCTTGACCAGAATATTTTTTATAAAAATGTCTAGAGGCGTATTAAGTGATATTTGAGACCCCTACAGTTAAAATAACATATTCACATAAACTGTATTTATACCTTGTATATCATTTAACAAATAACAAAAATAGTCCAGGCGCGTATTAAGTGATATTTGAGGCCCCTACGCAAAAATGTTATATTTGGTAACTGCGTCTTAGCGCAAATATTGGGAAGTACTAACGTAAATATTATTTCATCTTATTGAATTTTTAGTGCTTCTTTTCTAATTATTTAATTTTTGATAATTCAATCATTATTATATCAACCAGGGGTCCGGAATTAGTTCTGGAATTAATTCCGGATCTTAATAACAGCTATTCGTTCCGGAACTTAAAAAAATCTATCTGTTCCTTACGTTAAAAATTCCGGAACTTATAAATTTAATAAACTCCGAAGAGAATTTGTGCCGGAACTTTAAAAATCTATTCGTTCCCTGACTTATAAACTCCGGAACTTATAGATTTTATAAGTTCCAGAGGGAATAAATTCCGGAATTTATTAAATCTATTAGTTCCCTGACATAAACTCCGGAACTAATAGATTCTATAAGTTCCTTGGCTAATAAACTCCAGAACTAATACAATCTATTAAATTCCGAGCGGCCATCGTGTCGGAACTTATAAAATCTATTCGTGCCTTGACTTAAAAACGTCGGAACTTATTAAATCTATTTGACTCCCGAATATTATTTATATAATTAATTAAGTTAGACACGTATTTAGGAAAATTTGGGCCCCGTTTTCTAAACATTTAAATGTTTTAGTCCAGTGCCAAAGCCTTTTTGGGGAAAAAAAATTTTCTACAGGCTGGCGATAGTGGGAATCGTTGCTAATAATGATAAAAAGAAGAAAAAAAAATGCACCCTTGCACATGAAGCGGTTGGTTTGGGGTGATTTTTAAGGGTTGAAAATGGTTTTTTGCGATTTCCGGCGAAGTATGAATTCCTATCGAAAAATGGTCTACAGTAAAATTGTAGATAATAAATAAATCTACAATTTTGTTTTAAACCAATTTACAACATAACCTCAAATTTTCCGAGATAATAGCGAAAAACCGTTTTTTTGAATTTTCGAGTTTTTTATGTCGAAAAATTGTTCAAAATACTTGAAATTTTCATGAAATGTATGCTTTGAAGTCCTTTAATTTTACCGAGCTGTCCGGAATTTCAAAGTTAAATATTTCCTGAAATATTAACATTTTTCGAAAAAAATGAAATTTTTTCAATCGAAAAATTGATCATAGAAATTTTCGATTTTGTAACTTTTAGGGAACTCATTTTTTTCGTCTTGAGTTGTACTTTAAGATAGATAAAAAATTAAAATACCTTTACATTTAAAAATTCTGTGAAAAATTAGAAAAAACAAAAATAGCGATTTGTAAAAAACGCAATTTTATTTTTTAATCACTCTAAAAATTTTGTACTAATCATGAAATTTTTGTGCTAAAATACAAGAATAAAATATATTCAATTTTGTAAATGAATAATTTACGAAAAAAAATGAAATACAGTGTAAATTGATAGCAATAGGATGCAGTAAATAAGTAATTTTTAGGTAATAAATCGTAAAAGCATTATAAATTGATTTTTTGTACATATATTTAAAATTACTTTGTTCTAACAACTAAAAGAATGTTCCATTACATAGTACTTATATTAATTTTACAAAAAATTAATATACTATTATTTTTTTTAAATAAAGTTTTTTTTATTATGTTAAAAATTTTCAATTAATTAATTACAGCATTCTATTCCTATCAATTTACACCGTAATACATTTTTTTTAAAGTAAATTATCCTTTTATTAAATTGAATATATTTTATTTTGTATTTTAACACAAAAATTTCATGATTAGTACAAAATTTTTAGTGATTGAAAAATAAAATTGCGTTTTTTACAAATCGCCCCGGGAAAAAATGATAAGATATTAGCATATATTATAAGATCCAATTGGTCAGATATGATGAGATATGCTTGGATCCTGATTTTGGCACGATCCAAGAACGCATTATAATATATTGTAATATATTGCAAGATATAGTTATATATTATAATATATACTAATGTCTTCTTGGATCGTGCCAAATTCAGGCTCCAAGCATATCTTGACATATATTACAATATACTAGCATACATTAGTATATATGTTAATATACAAGTATATCTCGACATATATAACAATATATTAGCATATCTGTTAATATATTTGTATATCTTGGCATATCTAAAAATATATTATAATATCTTATAATATATGCATAGGGGGGGGGGGGGGGTATCCATCTATTATCTATCCCAATACTACAGAATCGTCCAACCAGGGAAAACTCGTACTGAATCTATAATCAAATGTCACATATATTATATAATTAAATAAACATATTTTATAGCAGCTTCATTTACTTACGTCCGTATTAACTTACTTGAATGCACCTATGTAAACATTAGAGTTCGTTGGTTGCTTATATACTGATTCAAAGTGAAATCACACTGCTAGTGAGAGGCAAGTTACACCAACTTTTACGAACATAGTATGTAATAGCTATTACATATATACAACATACTCGAATATTATTTAATCAATTAAAAAAAATAATCCATATGCGTATTAAGTGATATTTGAGGCCCGTATTAATAAAATAAAAAAATATATACAAAAACTGTATAGAAATATTGTGACTATTAAAGAAATCCGAAATATATGTATGTATAGTAAATAAATGAAGAAAACCATGTGACATTTGCTTATTAAATATTCTTCTAAAGTAATTTTCAGTTCTTCAACAGACGGATCTATTATAGATTTAGGAATTTTATTGAAAATTTTAATTGTATTGTTAACTACATTTCTATTGACAATTTGTTTACGTGTTTGAATAGATTTCATATTGTATTTGTTTCTATGTTGTAATTATGGTCATTTATATTACATAAATCAGTTTTTTTTGATGAATAACTCATTTTCTAATAAATTAATATCGATTATAGTTAAAACTTTGTATTATATAAACAGTGGACGGCAGTGTTCCCTGGGTCATATCTGGCCATAATACGAAGACATTTCTTTTGTATTTTGAGTATGTTACAGGTATGAGAAGAGAAGCACCAAAATAAAATTCCTAATACAAAACATTTGCACAACCTTGTTGCTTAACACTCTAAGTGCGTACATGAATTTTGAGATTTTGGCTGTAACGCAGTTTATATTTCTCTTACAAGTTAAATTTTAGTCTATTAATATCTCTAAAAATTGTATTTTTTGAGAAATTATCACACCTGACTGGTGTGATCATAGAATTCAGTGATTATAATTTCAAAAATGTATTCATCAATGTTTGTATAAAAATTGTCAACACAAGTTGTAGAATTTTTAAGATAAATGCGTTGGAACATCATTTTCAAAAAAAAGTTTCACCAAAAATATTCACTACCTATTTTAAAATTTGATGAATGTACTTTTTTGAAAACAACATATCTCAAAAACTATTACAAATAGAGTAAAACTAAAAGATATTAATTTTGTAGAGAAATGCATAAAATTTATTTAAAAAAATATTTCACTGTCCAAAATTTTGTTTAAATATTTTTGTTCTTAATTTATAAAATTATATTGAAAATTTGGGTGATATGTCAACTGTGAATTTTTAAAACAAAAATATATGTTACTTATAACTTTATCATTCCTGATTATATGGGCAATTCTAAATAAAATTTACTTATTTCGTGAAATCAGAATATATATACAAAACTATACAAATAACGCGAGTGCAATATTAAATTCAAGTCAAGTGAACATTAGAAAAAAGAATGGTTAATATTTGAATTTTTTATATTTATTATTATTAATTTAATATTATTAAAATTCGTTGCTTATTTTGTTAATGTATAATAGCAATGCCAACATCAGGGAGGGAGACTGGGCTACCGCCCGGGATGCCAGTTCAGAAGGAGCAGTGGACAGTTACATGGAGAAAAATTTGGCTTATATTCTAGTCAAAATTTTTTCTCTTTAATCTGATTTTACCGTTTCAGGGTATTTTAAATTTTTTATTTCATTTCTTCAGAATTCATTGCGATATAAATATAAAATTTGATAATCGTTTTAGTATAAATACGTGCTATCGATTTACAGTATCAAGTAATAATTATTTAGACTAAAGAAGTGTGGGGCCAGCGACCTTTTGATTTTTATTCAGTATTTATTTGTTCTTAACCCTTAATTACTCGCGTGAAATAACGTAACACAGTTACTCGCGTGGTGTATTTTATACACCACAAAAAAAGCTAGTTTTTGGGAATTTTGAAGGTATTATATTAATTTTTTTGCCCAATTCATATTATGTAGGTAGGTACTATTTTTGAGAAACTAAGAATTTTTTTTTAAATTAAACCAACTAAAAATTAAGGATTAGAAAGAAAAACAAACTAAAATAGATCTAAAAAAGTACACAAATTTTTTTGCTGTTCGATTTATTGCAAGATGAATAATGAACAGTTTTATTTTTGTTGGTAATTTTTTTAATTTTTCTCTTTTGACAAGATGTCTTCCATCAGCAGCATCACTATTGATTTCAAAAACGCGGTTCTTCGCTTAGGATGCTGCTATTTGTACGTCAATACCATCTGCATTTAATAAGTAAAAAATTAATACAAACTGCTACAATCCTCAAATTTTTACTGCCGGATTTTTATCACCATTGATATTGGTCAAATGTAATATTTTGTTATAACAAATGTTAATCATTTAATAAATTGATTAATTTAAAAAAGTAACAGCCACTTTATTTACAAATACTTTACCACCAGAAAAGGAATGATAATATATTAGCAGATATACCAATATATAAATATATATAACAATATATTTTCGCATCTGAGGGCTGATATATATTAAGATATTATTATATATTATCAGATATGTCCATATATTAATATATATTACAATATATTCTTGGCTATGATAACTCAAAAAATAAAATTTATTAAGATATAATAATACATTAGCAGATATATCTATATATAATAATATATTACAATATATTCTAAGCTAAGCAAACTTATTTCAAAATAATATTATTAAGATATCATAATATATTAGCAGATATATCAATATATAAATATATATAACAATATATTCTCGGATCTGAGGGCTGATACATATCAAGATGTTACTATATATCAATATATATAACAATATATTTTCGGATCTGAGGGCCAATATATATTAAGATATTACTATATATTATCAGATATATCTATATAAATTAATATATTTTAGGCTCAAAAATTAAGATATTACCATATATAACGAGATGCGAACATATCTTATAATATCTCGTTATATCTTATCATTTTTTCTCGGGGCTATTTTTGTTTTTTTCTAATTTTTCATAGAATTTTTAAATATAAAGGTATTTAATTTTTTTATCTATCTTAAAGTATAACTCAAGACGAAAAAAATGAGTTCCCTAAAAGTTAAAAAATCGAAAATTTCTACGATCAATTTTTCGATTGAAAAATTTTTATTTTTTTCGAAAAACGTTAATATTTCATGAAATATTTAACTTTGATATTCCGGACAGGTCGGTAAAATTAAGTGACTTCAAAAAATACATTTAATGAAAATTTCAAGTATTTTGGCAATTTTTTCGGCATAAAAACTCGAAAATTAAAAAAAAACGGTTTTTTGCTATTATCTCGAAAATTTTGAGGTTATGTTGTAAATTGGTTTGAAACAAAATTGTAGATTTATTTATTATCTACAACTTTACTGTAGACCATTTTTCGATAGAAAGTCATACTTCGTCGAAAATCGCAAAAAACCGTTTTCAACCCTTAAAAACCACCCGTCTTCGAAACCGCTTCATGTGCAAGGGTGCATTTATTTTTCCTCTTTTTGTAATCATTTTTAGCAACGATTCCCACTATCGCCAGCCTGTAGAGAATTTTTCTGTTTTTTAGCTTCAAAAAGTCGGATTGGCACTGGACTATTTCGGATAAATAAAAAAATAACATGATATAGTAAGTTGTATCAAACATTAACTATATAAAATTAAAGTCAGTCACGTATTAAGGTAAATTTAATGCCATTTTATTAAATATAACGTTATATCAGAAACTAAGCAAAATAAATTATCTGACTTGTAATCATTTATTTTATATGATTAATTAGTTCAGACACGTATTGAGGGAAATTTGGACCCCATTTTATAAATATTTTTAAAAATTTTCAAAATAAAAAAATAACATGATATAGTAAGCTGTATCAAACATTAATTATATAATATTAAAGTCAGTCACGTATTAAGGTAAATTTAATGCCCTTTTATTACATATAACGTTATCTTAGATTCAAAGCAATATATATTATCCAATTCGTAATCATTAACAAGGTTAATTAAATCTGACACGTATTATGGAAAATTTGGGCCCCGTTTTTTTTTAAATATATATTTTCGAAAAAAAAAAATGAGATAGTAAGTTGTACCAAACATACTATATAAAATTTAATGTGTCACGAAGTATGGTTAATTTATTGCCCTTTTTTATTAAAATATTGTAATGTCAGAAATAAAATTATAAAATTAAGATTATATTATCTATTAATTGGGGGGTGGGGGGGGGGGGGGGCAGACAAAATTTTTGTTTGGAGCCCCCTGCAGGCGCCATTTTTGATTAAGAAAAAAAATAAAAAATAGTGTCATATTCTACTCACTGAGATCTACCTTTTGAGATCCCACACGACTTGGAATACATTTTTTTTGTTTTTTTTTTTTTTTAATTTGCTTTTAAGCCTCCTGTAGGCGCCATTTTTGATTGATGAAAAAATAAGAATAAGGATCAAATTACACTAGCGTGGTTACACATTTTGATGTGCCACTTGCCTTGGTATAAAAAAATATTTTTTTTGCCTGTCTTTAGCTCCTTAGCACCCCCCCTAAAAAAATATTTTTCGAAAATATTTGTACATATTTTACTAGAGGGTGTCATTTTACATATTCTGTCAAAATTTCAAGGTTCTAGCTTATACAGGGTCCTCCAATAGTGTGTCCGGCATTGTTTTACGCCCAAACTATTGAAGATAGAGTTTTAGGATAAAAAATTTATTATATATATTGACCCTAAAGAATTTCAGGAAAATATTTTCAACCCCCTAAAACCGCTCCTTGGAGGGTAGTTTGAGGGGTACATGCCCGTTTCTCAGTAAAATCAAATGGAATGGTATATAAAAAAGTACATATTTGTAAAGATCATAAAAAAATAAGAAACTTTCGTAAAACAAAAAATTTCATACTTTCAATTGTTTAAAAAATATGGCGACTTGTTCTCAAATTTTAGGGTTTCACTAAAAGTGGTCTAATTTCGTTAAAAATTAATGGAATTTTATTATTTTTTCAAATTTAGAAAGTAGAAATAATGAACTTTGTAAAGATGTATGACTATTTGTGATTTTGATAGTTTAAAGTGTCATACGCGATATATCAAAAATTCAAAAGTTCAACTAGGGATAATTCGAAATTTTCAAATACAACGGTATATCAATTAGTACTTTTTCTTCAAAAGGATATGTAAATAAACAACTTTTGTTAAGAAAATTTAAAATTTAAAATTATAATTTTAAAATTGAAAACTGAAAATTAAAATTTTTAATTTTAATTTTTTTTTTATCAAAAACTGTTTATTTACATATCTTCTTTAAGAAAAAGTACTAATTGATATACCATTGTATTTAAAAATTTTGAATTATCCCTAATTGAACTTTTCAATTTTTGGTATGTCGAGTATGACACTTTAAACTATTAAAATCTCAAATAATCATACATCTTTACAAAGTTCATTATTTCTACTTTCTAAATTTAAAATAATAATAAAATTCCATAAATATTTAACGAAATTAGAGCACTTTGAGTAAAACTCTAAAATTTGATAACAAGTCGCCATATTTTTTAAACAATTGAAAGTATAAAAATTTTTGTTTTACGAAAGTTTCTTATTTTTTCATTATCTTTACAAATATGTACTTTTTGATATACCATTCCATTTGATTTTACTGAGAAACGGGCATGTACCCCTCAAACTACCCCCCAAGGAGCGGTTTTAGGGGGTTGAAAATATTTTCCTGAAATTCTTTAGGGTCGATATATATAGTAAATTTTTTTTCCTAACTCTCTATCTTCAATAGTTTAGGCGTAAAACAATGCCGGACGCACTATTGGAGGACCCTGTATAGTTTACGAGCTATTGAGCTTAGAGTGAATAGGACGGACGGACGGACGGACGACAATGTGATATTAATAGGGTTTCTTCGGAACCCTAAAAAATGAATTAGAAATAAATTATAGAAACGTGATTAGACGGAAATGGATATTTATTCTAGTCATTTTTTTAAATTTTGGATTTATTTTTGAAATAATTTATAAAAAATGTTTTAGATAAAAAATGTCCAGTTATTATTTATTTCCTATACATTTTTTTTCAACACTTATGATTTAGCCAGAAAGAATAAAAAAAATAATTATTTAGAATAATCGTATATAAAACGTATTATAAAACGTATAAGAAAGTACCTAGGACAAACGCGTATACTGTTCATTTTCTGTAATACGTATAAGAAAGTCCCATGACACTCATGGTAGATATTTTCTTCTCTGTTTGAAATGTACTTAAAAACGAATACATAGTAAAAAAAAAATTAAATTTGTTTTTTCGAAAAATGAATAGAACATAAATTATAGATTATTATCTATAATATTATTTATTAGCTACAATTTTCAACTTGGCCATTTTTCTCTAATTCGCACTGTTTCAATGTAATTCGAAAAATTCAAAAATCGCTGTAGGTAAACATCCGTTTTCGGTTGAAAGATCGCTTTCAAAAATAGGAGGTTTTCATCCCAGGCAAAAATTAATCTTAAGTATAAAATTTCACCTTTCTACGATTTGTCGTATTTGTGTTACAGCGCCCACAGACAGACAGACAGACAGACACACAGACACACAGACATCATGGCGAAAATAGTCAGAATGGATTCAGGGAAGGTCAAAATGGATAATTCCATCAAAATCCGGATTTCGAAAAAAATCGGCTTTACAATACTTATACAGTTCATATACATGTGTATAAGAAAGTAAATAAACTGCTGGTTAAATTTTTTAGTGACAAACCTTTCTCACAGATTCTGCTAGATGGACAAAACTACTGTTATTGAAATTAGATTGCTCTTCTTGCGATTATGTTCCAAATTTTTCAGTGGCGACACGAGAGGTGCTGTGACTGCGTTTTTTTAACGTTATATGACTTTTTTACTTGTATGTGTTCTGTGACTTCTAATAATAAATGCCAAAATTTTCATAGATAACTAGATTTTTTGTATTATTCAAATCATTTTTAAATTAAAACCATTAAAACTAAAATTATTATTTTTTTTGGTTAATTCATAAGATACAAAACAAAAAATAGAACATAAATTATAGAAAATAATATTCTCTACAACTTGTATCTCAAACATTTTTTTCTAATACCTACCGTTTAAAAAATAAATCGAAAAAATAAAATTATTTAGAAAATCAATTATTTCCTAAAAACAATTTTGGTGGGGGGGGGGGGTAGAACATAAATTATAGATAAATACCCTCTACAACTTTGATCTAAAACATTTTTTCTAATGTGCACCGTTTATACATCATGACACTGAGTATTAATATGTGATTACTTTTATAATTTAATATTTTATTTTAAAAATTTTTACTTACAAAATGATTTTCAGTGAATGAAATTGATACATTGTATTTAATATTGACATTATATATTAAATGAAATCAATTAAAATTAGTGATTATTGTATTAACAAGTATTTATTTTGCTAGATTTCAATTTTGACACTTCGACTGATAACTTTCGCAAGCTCGTATCTCGATTTTTTTAAATTTTCGGATTTTTAATTTTATTGCATATTTTGACTACTACAATTCAGAATATCTACATATTATATCGAAATTATTTACAAATAAAAAGTTATAGGTGAAATGTTTTCCTCGTATCTTAAAAAATAATTTTAGATAATCTTCGAAAAGTCGTATCTCAGATACGAGGTATTAATAGTTACTAAAAACAAAACGCAATCTCGTATCTGTCAAATTAGACGAATTTATTAATTAAATATTCGCATTTTTAGGAAGGGAATTCCTGTATTTAAAGTAATCAGACGATGACTGGACTGATCTTCCTCAGAAGAAAAAGGTCAATATCATTGCCTAACAAGGCAAACCTTTATACCTGGGACTATTTTTAGATCTGCAGTGATCAAATCAGATCTCGATAGATCTGACATCATATTTTTCACTGGTTTTTGATCTGTTGAGATCTGCAAAGATCTACAACAGTCTACAAAGATCTAAAAAAATCTACAAAGATCTCTGAAGATCATTGTAACATTGAAAATTCATGATTTTTCAACATTGAAAATTTATGAATTTTTAACATTAAAAATTTATAAATTTTCAACGTTTTAATCTCAATCACGATCTATAACGATCTTTAAAGATCTTTATAGGTCGTTGTAGATCTTTACAAGTCTCCACAGATCAAAAACCAGTAAAAAATATGTTGTTTCAAAATGTAGATCTATCGAAATCTAATTTGATCACTGCAGATCTTATTTTTTCCGGATTCCAGTAAGGAAATACAATGACCTCCAAACCATTAAATATGTCATCCCTAAATATTTTCATATGTAGAGAATATAGTCGAGTCAATGAAGCTAGAAAATCGCCAAAACTTTGGAATCCCCAGCACCGATTTTGATGAATTTATTTTTACTTCCATGTTCGAAGAAATGGAAGTATTGTAATACCGTCAAAAAATCATGTCCGAGATAAGAGCAGATTCTGATTGTACTAACTTCAAAACGTAAAGAAAAATTAATTTCCGCATGGCGGCTGTGCGTGTGTGTGTCTGTGTGTGTGTCTGGATGTAGAATTTTCTTCCGTGTACGATAACTACTGTAGATATGCACCGATTTGAATTATTTTTGGGGAGAATGTTTGTCTCAGTGAGTACTCCAGACCTATTGATTTTGGTGCTAATCGGATTAGGGGTTTCGGAAATATTCGAAATTTTTTACCTATTATCGTCTGAAATCTGAGTATCATCTCACCAATTTTGATAAGACTTGGTACACTCGTAGTTTAATCCAATCTAAGGGGCACTTATTTCATAAATGTGCTTAGATAGCCACTGAAGGGGCGAAAACCACCCTCAAAATTTTAATTTTAAATACTAATAAATTCATGTTGCCATGGAAACAAGCGCAGTTAAATTCAAATGTCAGATAATTATTATTTTACAAAAATGTATATTCTACAACTGACATTAGAATATTAGAAAACTATTATTTATAATACAAAGGTGAGTTTTATATTAACAATTATCTATTGTAAAAGATGTTATAGAACATGGAAGTCATGTATGGTTCTCTCCATACCGATATTTTAATTATTCGTTATACCATATCTACTATTTGAAATCAGAAACATTCCAGCCATCGGACTCAATCCCTCCCGCCCCTAGTTTTGCAAATTTGTATAATATAGTACGTCTGGTTCACAAAAAAACGCTACACTTTTTGATTGGGGGATGCCACTTTCTGTGGTCATAGTCGAGTCAATGAAGCTCGAAAATGGCCAAAACTTCGGAATGTTCGTTATACCATACTATTTGAAATCAGAAACATTTTAGTCGTCGGATTTAACCCCTCCTCCCTCAAATTTTGAAAATTTGTATAATTTACTGGTTTCATATATTAAGTTCGATTTTCGACGAATTTTTTTTACCTGTAGGGGTTTTGAGGGTCGCTGAATAAGAATACTTTGTCAAAATAAGGATTTTCCGGGAATTTTCCCGAAATTTTTTTTTAATTTTTATCTAAACTAATTGATATTTTGGATAGAAATGTGTATTCGCGGTATTTCTTTTCACAAATAAAGTTGAATTATACAAAAATTTTCAGGAATTTTCCAGAAATTTCCCAATTTTTCCTCAAAAAATTTTAATTTGTAATAAATAACATTGTACCATTTAAAAAAATGAACCTAGAGGGCTAAAAATTTTAGAAACATTAGGTAAATGTATTTTATATAAGCATAATTTTTTTTGTCAAAATTGTTTGTTTATTTGCAAAACGGCAAACGTTTATTGTCTTATATGCGGCACGAGCGGATAGTAAATTTCGTAGCCTAACTAGTGTAAAATGAAAAATAATGCTAGTGACGTGCTCTTAATTTTTTTACTGCTAAATTAAAGTATTTCAAACAATCATGTAAGATTTCATCAAAATTCAGTAAATATTTTTAACAGAGTAAAAGGATCTTGTCGACGAACGTGCCGCTGAAAAATCTGAGGAATATACTGCTATAGAATTGAAAATAATTAACCAAAAGGGCTAAAACTTTCAAAAACATTAGGTAAATACATCTCAAATAAGTATATTTTTTTTGGAAAAAATCATTTGTTTATTTGCAAAAAGGCAAACGTTTATTTTCTATACGCGACACGAGCGGATAGTAAATTTCGTAGGAAAAAGTAGTTGTAAAATGATAAATAATGTTAGTGACGTGCTCTTAATTTGTGTACTGCTAAATTAAAGTAATTCGAACAATTATGCAAAATTTTATAAAAAATCAATAAATATTTTTTTACAGAGTAAACGATCATAGTGACGAACTTAGCGCTGACGCGCGAAAAATCTAAAGAATAAACTGCTCTAGAATTGAAAATAATAAACCTAGAGGGTTAAAACTTTCAGAAACGTTAGGTAAATACATCTCAAATAATTACAATTTTTTAGGACAAAATTGTTTGTTTATTTGCAAAACGGCAAACGTTTATTATTTTATTCGCGGCGTGAGCGGATACGAAATTTTGGAGCAAAACTTGCTGTAAAATGATTATTAATGCAAGTAACGTGCTCTAAAATTTACTAGTATTAAATAAGGGTATGTCGAACAATTTTGCTAAATTTCATCAATATTCAATAAATTCTAAATATGTATATTAATTTATGAATTTTTGCGTCAAAATGTCAACGATAATTTACTAAGCAAATTATTTAAATAATTGAAAAGTAACGTTTGCCAATGAAAATTTAAAAAAATTTTTTGCTCATTTCCTCAAATAATATTTATTCAACTTAGTTATAAAAAAACACACTTTTGCTCAATTATCATCGAAAAAAAAATTAGTTATATACATTTTTTTGAGCAAAAAAATAATTTTTTGAGTCCGACGGCTGGAATGTTTCTGATTTCAAATAGTATGGTATAACGAACATTTAAAAAAAAATCATAAAAATCGGTGCTGTTTCTGAGGGTTCCGAAGTAAAAACCTTCATTGACTCGACTATCATATATAATGCTAAAAGAACGATTTTCAGATAGGGATCCACTTTAATATTCGTGTAGAACACTTTTATATGGGCAATCAAAGATAACCCCCACCAGTGTTTTAAAATTAACTGTATCTCAGCTCCTAGTCATTCGATTTTAATTTTCTTTAGTTTATTTTAAAGTTCTTATTGTTACATTTTTGTCAGTATTAATTTTTCTCTAAATCTTCAAGGTCCCCCACAATTTTCGAAAATCTGAAAATTTCATTTTTCTTTCGAACTTAATTATTATATAACTTTTTTATCGTGCCCAATATCATTTTTTCACTTCATATAAAAAAGAAAGATATTTTTTTCAGCATTTCATTGATTTCAAGATAATACTATTTAAATGATCAATTCTTTGGAAATGGCTAGTTAAACTGAAAAAATAAAATTTTATTTGATAAAGTTCATAATAGAATGAAATATTTATTTAAAAAATAATCTTCGGAAGAAGGACTTTAAAATAAACTAAATTTGAAAGAAAAAATGAAATCGGATATTTAGGAGCTGAGATAAAGCTAATTTTAAAACAATGGCGGGGGTTATCTTTGATTGCCCATTTTGGAATCAATGAAAAAAATAAAAGGTCTTCGTTTTTATATCTAAGGGTTTACAAAAACTAAAATCTGGGCATTCTTAATACATACAAGGGTCGCAACCTAAGGCTGAGGCTCGAGCACATTTAAGGTTGGGTAATTTGTACATGTAATACTACTGAAAATTGTAATAATGATTAGTGACTATCACCGCCAATTTAAACAAAATGAGTATGAGCAAAAAGAATTGTAGATTATTAAAATATACACATACTCGTGTCGCAGCCGATAACACGTATTAATAATAAACCGGGTATTTCATAACTCTATCACAATGGGGTCTACAGGTATTAAATAAAAACTTATTTTAGAGAAAATCTTTGGGGGTCTGTAGCTCATTAAGAATTTCCGGGCACATATTCATATGAACTTTTTTGCTTTGAATATTTTTCTCGATTAACTATTAAAGTTTGTTCCACCTAATATGACTTACCCTGTGTAAAAACGAAATTAAAATACATACCCATGCAAAGCTTGCTTGGGTTAAAATAATAATTTATTACCCAAATAAATAGTAATGTCGTATCTTGTTCTTTTGTTTATAAATTAATGTTTCAAAGTCGTATCTACAAAAAAATTCATTTTTACATCATCTTTACGTGTATGTCTTTAGAATAAACACCAAATAAAACTCTAACGTTATTTTTAAACTTAAATCACTTCACTTTGCTTTGGTAATAATGCTTCTCCAAAGTATTGTTTATCTACAAAACAGTAATTTGTGCGTCCTGTAAAATGAATGTTTTTGAGATACGAGCTTGCGAAAGTTATCAGTTATTAGAAGTCTTCTAATCTAATAATAAATGCCAAAATTTTCATAGATAACTAGATTTTTTGTATTATTCAAATCATTTTTAAATTAAAGCCATTAAAACTAAAATTATTATTTTTTTTGGTTAATTCATAAAATACAAAAAAAAAGAATAGAACATAAATTATAGAAAATAATATTCTCTACAACTTGTA
Organism: Sialis lutaria; assembly: GCA_949319165.1. Taxonomy (NCBI): domain Eukaryota; kingdom Metazoa; phylum Arthropoda; class Insecta; order Megaloptera; family Sialidae; genus Sialis; species Sialis lutaria. The sequence goes on along the minus strand of OX439232.1, from coordinate 9,913,445 downwards.
TCTCAAACATTTTTTTCTCTTACCTACCGTTTACAAAATAAATCGAAAAAATAATTTTTTTTAGAAAATCGATTATTTCCTAAAAAAAATTTTTGGGGGGGAAAATGGATAGAACATAAATTATAGATAAATACCCTCTACAACTTTGATTTAAAACATTTTTTTCTAATGTGCACCGTTTCAAAAATAATTCAAAAATAATTCGAAAAATAATTATACTTCCGTTTCCGGTTTAGTGATGGTTTTCAAAAATAGGAGGTGCACATCTAGAGTATACAAGAACCTTAAGTTTAAAATTCCACGTTCGTAAGTATTACAGTTTTGACTGTAGAGCGTTCACAGACACACACACACACACACACACACACAGACAGACTAACAGACAGACAGACACACAGACGTCATTGAGTTAATGGTTGTATATGATTCAGGGACCCTCAAAACGTGTAATTCCGTTAAAATCTCGAGTTCGAATTTTTTCGTGATCACTATACTTTATTTATACATTACATTTCATGTATGTATAAAAAAGTAAAAAGGTTTGAGATACAAGTTGTAGAGAATATTATTATCTATAATTTATGTTCTTTTATTTTTTGTATCTTATGAATTAACCAAAAATAAACTGCCTTGGCAGGCACGAGACTTTTTTATACATCATGACACCGAAGTATTTATATGTGATTACTTTTATAATTTAATATTTGATTTTAAAATTTTTTACTTACAAAATGATTTTCAGTGAATGAAATTGATACATTCTATTTAATATTGACATTAAATATTAAACGAAATCAATTAAGATTAGTGATTATTGTATTAACAAGTATTTATTTTGCTAGATTTCAATTTTGACACTTCTAATAATAAATGCCAAAATTTTCATAGATAACTAGATTTTTTGTATTATTCAAATCATTTTTAAATTAAAACCATTAAAACTAAAATTATTCTTTTTTTTTTGGTTAATTCATTAGATACAAAAAAAAAAGAATAGAACATAAATTATAGAAAATAATATTCTCTACAACTTGTATCTCAAACATTTTTATCTAATACCTACCGTTTAGAAAATAAATCGAAAAATTTAATTTTTTTTAGAAAATCGATTATTTCCTAAAACAAATATTTGGGGGGGGGGGGGGGGGAATGGATAGAACATAAATTATAGATAAAAGTACCATCTACAACTTTGATCTAAAACATTTTTTTTCTACTGTGCACCGTTTCAAAAATAATTCGAAAAGTTCAAAAATTGACACCAGTAAACATCCGTTTCCGGTTTAGTGATGGTTTTTAAAAATAGGAGGTGCACATCTAGAGCATAAAAGAACCTTAAGTTTAAAATTCCACGTTCGTAAGTATTACAGTTTTGGCTGTAGAGCGTTCACAGACACACACACACACACACACACACATACAGCCAGACAGACAGACAGACACACAGACGTCATTGAGTTAATGGTGGTATATGATTCAGGGACGCTCAAAACATGTAATTCCGTTAAAATCTCGAGTTCGATTTTTTTCGTGATCACTATACTTTATTTATACATTACATTTCATGTATGTATAAAAAAGTAAAAAGAATAATTTTAGTTTTAATGGCTTTAATTTAAAAATGATTTGAATAATACAAAAAATCTAGTTATCTATGAAAATTTTCGTATTTATTATCGTCAAAATTGAAATCTAGCAAAATAAATATTTATTAATACAATAATCACTAATCTTAATTGATTTCGTTTAATATTTAATGTCAATATTAAATACAATGTATCAATTTCATTCAGTGAAAATCATTTTGTAAGTAAAAAATTTTAAAATCAAATATTAAATTATAAAAGTAAACCCTACAAAGTGTATATCCCAGAAAGGGAAGAATGGCGCTCCAACGACCGTTCCTTCCTAAAACCCCATGGCCTCGTCTGGTATACAGATGGGTCGCGGAACAGGGAAGGTACTGGAGCTGGAGTGTACGGAGAAAAACCCAGGGTCAAACTCAAATTTGCCCTGGGTAAATATCCCACAGTCTTCCAGGCAGAAATCTATGCGATAATGGCCTGTGTAGAAGAAAACCTCAAACGAGGATACAAAAGTAGACATATCTACATTTGTTCCGACAGCCAAGCTGCCATAATGGCCCTACTCTCTCACAAGATAGGGTCACGATTGGTCGAGGAATGTCGACAAAAACTCACTAATCTCTCAGCTGAGAACTATGTGAAGATCCTATGGGTTCCAGGCCATAGTGGAATCAAGGGAAATGAAGAAGCTGACGCTCTAGCGGTAGCTGGAGCGTGCGAACCTTTAACAGGTCCAGAACCAGCCTTCGGAATATCCCCAAAAAACGTGAGGCACGAGATCTGGAACTGCGCCATTGAGCGGTTCAAGCAATCTTGGACCTCTAGACAAAGACCTAGACAAGCAAGATCCTTCATTAAAGACTACTCGCCTAAGACAACAGAATATCTTCTGAACTTAAGCAGAAGACAACTCAGAATCGTAACGGGCCTCCTAACAGGCCACGGGTACATGAACAGTCATCTCCACACTATAGGCATAGCGCCTAACCCACAGTGCAGGAAATGCCACACAGAGGAAGAAACCTCAGAACACATCCTATGTGACTGCATAGCATTTGCAGCACTAAGGAGCAAATACCTTGGCTCCCCTTTTCTCGAGGCAAAAGATATTCAGGACATGTCGAGGAAAAGGATCCTATGCTTCGCTGAAGCAACGGACCTTTTCAACGAGTCTTAGAAACCCAGGGGAGCACAATGGGCCCTAGTGGCCTAAGTGCCGGAGCCTCGGCTCCACCCCTCTTACGAAATTCAATTCAATTCAAAAAAATCACATATTAATACTTCGGTGTCATGATGTATAAAAAAGTCTCGTGCCTGCCAAGGCAGTTTATTTTTTAGGTCTTCAAATAAAATTTTTATGAAACGCAAAAATTTGCCGCCCCTAAAATTTTGCCGCTATAGGCACGTGCCTACATTGCCTGTATGGTAAATCCGGGCCTGCTCTCTATCACGTATGGAGAGTTTATTATTTTCGAAATCCACGCGAGCGAAGCCGCGGGAATCAACTAGTTATTTTATTTTCAACATTAAATATCATTATATTATTTTTTCCTATTGCACACCCCAAGCAGGCCCTGCTTGGAAGTGTGTTCTACTCTCGTCCTAAAATTTTTTTTCGTATATAAATTGATAAAATGAGTATTATATCTTAAATTTCTTCAGTATCTCACTTACATTTTTACATTTTCTGATAGAAAACATTACAGTCTCCATTTTTGCTTAGTTTAATATCGATCGGTTTTAATTTTCTGTTATAAAAATATAAATAAAGTTCAATTTGTCGATTTAACCCGCTTTTTTGATAGAAACGCCGAACTACAGGTCAAAATTCGAAATAAATTTGCACCAATCCTTTTGAATTCACTTCATCTATTATCAGAATAGAACCCTATTAAAACTCAACAAAATTGGATAACTAGAAGTAACGAAATTTGCAGTTTATTTAAACAAAAATTCATATTTTGACAAGAATTTTTTTTTGCAAATAGAGTAGTTACTATTTATAATTTATTAATAGTAGTAGGCGCTATTTCTTCATATGTCACTTGTGTGTCACTTCAAATTCCATAATTATTATATTGTGTTAATTAATATATAAATACATGTACAAATGTACATCGATACGTGCTGTATTTTAATTATTTTATTCAAAGCCAATCAATCTTTTTAATCAAGATAAAATCTGGTAAGTTTGCATTTTTAAAACAAATATATTATATACGTCATATAACCTATAAACGTTACATTGTTGTTTCATTTTAAATGCTAGACATCAGGTGAACACAGCTGTTATCGCTGCAATATGTGGATGTATTTATCTTTTTAATTATTATTAGATATTAATTAATTTATTTACTTTATACATTTTACAAAAAAAATATGTTATATAAAAATTGTAAATTAAAATGATTGTTGTTTTATTACAATACATCCTAAATTTAAATAAAAAAAGGTAATAATCGATTGATATCAAGATTCATTGTTGATTTTCTAAAAAATCTTAATGAGTGATAAACTTCATATTATATAATATTTATATAATATTAATTAACTCCAATCTTTTTTTCAAACATCCTTTTAAGTTTCACCAATTATATTGTACCTGTACCGTATTTATTTGATATTATAAGTTAATACATTTTTTTATGTTTAAGGGGTGTGCATTTTATGGCCTAGCCATAGTATTATATTTTTACGTTTACGCATCATATTATTCATATTATAAATAATGACAATTTATATTTTTTGCAATAATAATTTGCGTTTCTTGCAGTATAAATATGAGCAATAAAATTATTACCTTTGCAATAACACTTGTATTATTTTTATCCCACTAATGTAGGTACATATGTTACTGTAAAAGCCCGAACTGAGGTAAAACCTAGGTTTTACCAACTGCTAATGGTAAAAGTCCAAATTTCGATCTTTTGCCATCATACACTCGGTAAAACCTAGGTTTTACCAAGAGACACGGTAAAAATATGTTAAAAAATATATAGAAAATCACAAATATTAAATTTTGCTAACAAAATATTGGGGCGAATGGGGATTAATCTAGTATAAAATACGAGGATTCAATCTCCGACTTGGTTAGGGCAATCTATTGGGGCGAAAGGAGATTAATCTAGTATAAAAAACGGGTTTTCAATCTCTGGTTTGGTTATAACCTAACAAAGGCGGAGATTGAATTTTCGTATTTTATACTATATTAATTCCCATTCGCCCCAATATTTTGTTAGCGGAATTTAATATTTGTGATTTTCTATATATTTTTTTAACATATTTTTGATACCTACTCTATTTTTCAACATTTACCGTGTCTCTTGGTAAAACCTAGGTTTTACCGAGTGTATGATGGTAAAAGTCCGAAATAAACGATAATCACAGACCAGTTTGGACTTTTACCATTAACAGTTGGTAAAACCTAGGTTTTACCGGTAAATTCTAGGATTTACCTCAGTTCGGACTTTTACAGTAACACATATACAGGTTGTCCAAGATAAATGTGAAATGTATGGGGATATCCTAAACGGTAAGAAATACAGATGTGGTTAAATAAGATGAATTATTTATATGGAAGGGATGAGTATTACAACATCAAAAAATATTAATAATTTTATGTGGTTTAGGCGGTATATCCAAAAAACTGAAAATTCGCAATTTCTTTAAATGGCTACTTATAACTTTTTTGACAAAGTAGATAGGTGCTTTTTGTTTGCGGTTTCTTGGTGTACTTTTTATATTTTACTTACAAAATGATTTTCAGTGAATGCAATGGATACATTATAATTTTAATAACAAAACAAATTAGGATTATTGATTATTGAATACTTATGTTCTTATTTTCTAAGACTTCAATTTTGACACTTATATAATAATAAATTCCTCCATTGTCATAGATAATTAGATTATTAAAATTATTTTTAAATTAAAACTAAAATTATTATTATTTTGTTTAATTCATAAAAGATACAAAAAAAGTAAAAAGAATAGAACGTTCTCTACAACTTTTCTTGTAAACATTTTTTTTCTGATATGAACCGTTTAAAATATAAATAAGAAAAAATGATTATTTCCTTCCACAATTTTTTTTGAGAAAAATTATTAGAAAAAAAATTTAGATAATAATATTCTTTACAACTTGTATTTCAAACATTTTTTTCTAATATCTACCACTTAAAAAATTTATATATATTTTTTTTTTAGAAAATCGATTATTTCCTAAAAACAAATTTGGGGGGGGGGTATGGATAGAACATAAATTATAGATAAAAGTACCTTCTACAACTTTGATCTAAAACATTTTTTTCTAATGTGCACCGTTTCAAAAATAATTCGAAAACGTCATTGAGATAATTGTATATGATTCAGGGACCCTCAAAACGTGTAATTCCGTTAAAATCTCGAGTTCGAATTTTTTCATGATCACTATACTTTATTTATACATTACATTTCATGTTTGTATAAAAAAGTAAAAAATAAACTATAACAAAAAAAGGTTTTTACTTTTTTTTAATAATATGTATATCATGTGGCATATCATTGTAAAGTAGAGTAGAAAACACGTTCAAATATGATATAGCCAACTTAGCGGCCCATAAGAAAAACTAAAGTTAGCGCTTTTAACTCGGAAACTAAAAGTGATATAAAAATTCTAAATACATCAATCAATTCTACACAAAAAAGTGCTTTAAGAAACCGCATAGTACCTATCTACTTTGCAAAAAAAGTTATAGCCATTTAAAGGAATTCCGAATTTTCAGTTTTTTGGGTATACCGACTAAACCACATAAAATTATTAATATTTTTTGATGTTGTAATACTCACACCTTCCTTATAAATAATTCATCTCATTTAACCACATCTGTATCTATTACCGTTTAGGATATCCCCATGCATTTCATGCTTATCTTGGACATTTTTTAAATAAAATTTCAAATTCCTTTTTATAGGATTATTATAATGGCTAACTAAAAATTTTCAAATTTTTTATTACATTTAAAAAGCTGCAATTGATTCCAGTGGCTTTTCTTATAAGCTGTACTGAGTGAGTGTACAGTGTACGTATTTTTATTTATATAAAAAACATCTTTTTGGCTAAATAATAAAATATAAAAGTTAATAAGACATAAACTATAGATAATAATAAGTATTCTCTCTACAATTTTTATCAAGTACATTATTTTCTGATTCGCACCGTTTCAATTTTAATATGACAAAAAATGTTTGAGGTTGGGTAATTTGTACCTACATGTAATATTATTGAACATTGTAATAATGATTAGTGATTAGTGCTAATCGTCTGAGTGTAACAGCAAATGTAAACTCGGCATTACATAACTCACGGATATTAGAAAACTTAAGACTGGTTTACACGCAACGATTAATCGTTACGATGAGAATCGTTGCTTAAACACACTCAAGGCGGCAGACGACCTAATTCTACAGTTTCACCGTTGTCTCGTATATGCATTGAATATTTTTGACGCCAGCCTGCCTACATATTTATATCGAGCGGCGTCGAACAGGCGCCATGTATGGCGACGCTATATCTCTTTGTACATCCATCCAGTTCGTTGCAATTACAAATTCCAATCAATCAAATTTATATCTGCAAAATTACTAACAAGAAGCATGCGGACAGGTAGATATGATTAGCTGTGCTAGCTTTCGGCTAGATAACAGAGGTTGTAGTAAAATAAAATAAATAAAATCAATCCAACCGAATTTCTGGAATAGGGCATTTGGTAGTATTGATAATAAGATATTGTAAAATGTATAAGAGCCATTCCACGTCAAGCGGGACAGTTTTTGACCTCATGTTTTCTGATTTGGCTATAATTTTTCTACAGCTTCTTTGGACCCAATTTATATGTCAAACAATTTTTTTTTATTTTTATCACCCCTAGTTTAGAAGTTACAAGGGGTTGAAATTTCGGAAAAACGGCAAAAAATCGAAAACATGCTCTCTTTTATAACTGCTTATATCTCCGGTTCTATTCAACGTACAGACATCAACAAAAAAACATTTTGAAGCTCTTGAATGTCACTTTAATAACATATTTATTTTATTGTTATAAACAATTTAATTAATTTGTTATAAACAATCATATTATTTAAACGTGATTTTCAAGGCGAGAACACGCTTTGACAATTTTGAAAAAATATCAGCGTATTCCTTGATCAATTCTCTACAAAACTGGTGAGTTATAGAATGGAATCGCGCGCGCACGCTTATTCACACAGCTTGTGTCGCGGTATTGCTCAGTAAAGGAAGAATTTTGACAAGGTCATGGTTGATTATTATAGATTTTGGTGCGGAGAATTCGAAAAAAATAGCTTGGACTATCGAAAAGTGGTGTAACACACTTAAAAATAGGGTTGAAGGGGGAAAACCCTGTTTCCAAGTGATTTCCAATTTATCTCAAAATCCAAAGCGACAACAGGGTATTTTTATGGTTGATATTTATTGGGGACACTAAGACAAATCGATTGAGACCACATATATTGAGTTTGACCAAACATTACCCCCAATAATTATCTTTAATTGAATTTGAAAAAAATGTATACAAAAATATTCGGTGAACTTTAAAGTGCAATTGCATCCGTTCTAGTGATTGAATACTTTTTAGGAAATGACTAAATTTGTTTGTTTGTACAAAAAGAAGATTTTTTCGATGGTTTTACTAACAAATATTCAATCCTATTGTTTTTATTAAAAAGGTAGTTTTCTTAAAATTTTCATCAAATACCATTAAACATTCGCGATTTTTAATTGGTTCAACAATTAATATTTTTTTAAATTATGGTTGATCATTACTTTTTTGGAGGATTTTTAGGAATAATTTGAGACCAATTAAGGTCATTTGGATGATTTTAACCAAATGTATTAATTTTGAAAATTATTTTATTTTGATAGATAAAAAAGTATTTTTATCTATTTTAAGTACTGGAAGGGGTAATTTTTGGCTAAACTAAATATATGCGATTTGTCTTAGTGTCCCCAATAAATATCAACCATAAAAATACCCTGTTGTCGCTTTAGATTTTGAGATAAATTGCATATCACTTGAAAACGGGGTTTTCTCCCTTCAACCCTATTTTTAAGGGTGTTGCATCACTTTTCACTAGTCCAAGTTATTTTTTCGAATTCTCCGCACTAAAATCTATAATAATCAACCATGACCTTGTCAAAATTCCTCCTTTACTGAGCAGTACCGTAACATAAGCCGTGTGGATAAGCACGCGAGCGCGGTTTTTCGTATAAATCAATTTTTTTGACACAGTTGCCATCGGAGTTCCATTCTATAACTCACCAGTTTTGTAGAGAATTGATCAAGGAATACGCTGATATTTTTTTCAAAATTGTCAAAGCGTGTTCTCGCCTTGAAAATCACGTTTAAATAATATAATTGATTATAACAAATAAATTAAATTTTTTATAACAATAAAATAAATATGTTATTAAAGCGACATTCAAGAGCTTCCAAATGTTTTTTTGTTGAAGTCTGTAGGATAAATAGAACCAGAGTTATAAGCAGTTAAAGGAGAGCATGTTTTCGATTTTTTACCGTTTTTCCGAAATTTCAACCCCTTGTAACTTCTAAACTAGGTGTGATAAAAATAAAATAAAAATTGTTTGACATATAAAGTGGGTCCAAAGAAGCTGTAAAAAAAAATTATAGCCAAATAATTTTGTCTGTCCCGCTTGACGTGGAATGGCTCATATGTAGGTTTCATATATGTAAAAGCTTGTTTTTTTAAAAAAACTTTTTTAAAAAACAATTTGCCTTTGAAAAACCAACTAAAAAGATGAAAATAAAATCAGGTTAAAAAAAGTTGATTTGTTCATACTAGAAGATACTTTTTTTAACTCTTCTAGTATGAACAAAATCAACTTTTTTTAAAAAGCAATAGAACGAACGAGTCTAACCTGATTTTATTTTCAGCTTTTTAGTTGGTTTTTTAAAGGCAAATTGTTTTTTAAAAAAAGTTTTTTTTATAATTTTTTATTATATTATTAATAAGTATTATTAGCATTTTGCACTTTGACGGAAATTAATTTTGAAAAGACCATTTTATTGCAAATTTGATGTGTTTTCATAAAATTTTGGTGTGACAGCTACCATCGTGGCAGAAATGATGGCACCCTGATTTTAAATACATGCAGGCACCGGCGCCGACTACGGGGGGGCGAGGGGGGCGATCGCCCCCCCAGATATTATACCAGGGGGGCTTCGCCCCCCCTGTGCAGCTGAACTCTAGTTTCTTTTAAATTAAGGATAGTTTTGTCAATAAGATTTTTACTTTAAAAAAAGGTGTAAATATTCAAATACTTGTCACTTGAGTAAAAATGATCACTAAAAATTTCTTCAAAAAAAGAAATTAATACTAAAACATCTTTTATTTCCTTTACAAAGCTTAGTTAGATCAACAGCTTTAAAAAAAATTCTACGACTTTTCTACACTTTACTATATTTTCAGCTAAAATCGTCGTTTATGTTTCATGAGCCTCTGTAAATTAAATATAAATGTCCAATTTTCAATTATTTCAAATAATTAAAGTTTGATCGATTTTTATCGAAACTACAATAAATTGATGAAAAAAATTTTTTTTTCACATTATTAGTTGCGTTTCTGAAATTTTTGTCGTTATTACAAAAGTTGGATATTGCACATTTTTTAAAAAAAATTTTCGCCCCTCCCCCCCAAATTATGAAAATCTCGCCCCCCCAGGTTAAATGAAAAGTCGGCGCCTATGCATGCAGGCAATGGAATGTAACCCTTATCGCGGAATTACTTTTTTTTATTTGTTCGTTTTTAGCTCTAGGTACTTTTCAAATATCTTATTATATTATTATAACATAAATAAATTTCCGTCAAAGTGCAAAATGCTAATAATACTTATTAATAATATAAAAATTTATAAAAAATATTCTGGTCAGGATAAATCCTGGCACAGATGGCCTATGTTATGTACCTATGACTATACACTATAGATTTACATGCAAAATTTGAAAATCCGTATAAGTGCAGTTTTACTGTCACCGGCTCTCGGGCTATAATGTGTAAGCCTGTATAGCAGCGATTCTCAACCTGTGGGGCGTGATAAAACTGAATGGGGGTGCGAGCATATCGAGAAAAAAAGATACATTCTGACATAATAAAAAATAAAATACACGTTTTTACACTGATATAATACTCTTATAAATAGGATTGTATCAGTTATACCTACTGCAAAATGTATTTAATAATTAACTTATCAATATTAAATTAAAAACAAGATTAATAATAGTCCAGTAACTTTAGGTTTTCACTAGGAATAAATTCGCATAGAGCTGAATTTTTGTATACACCTTCATTTTGTCTTTATAAATAAGTTACCAAAAGTCCCCATCGATCCCCTGTGAGCATACTTTTTTGCAGCCCACAAAAGGTGCTAACAATTAGTTTTAGCTAGATATCTCTGTATATATTGGTTGTATGACTAAAATAGTTATTATCAAATATAAAGATAAGAAAATTATTTACAACAAAGATGTAATACCTTTTTTCGTACAAGAAATTGTTTTCACGTTTTATTGGGGGTATTCAAGTCTAAAAATGTAAAAAACATATTTTATTTTTTTGCATTTTATTAATAAATAGGGGTTCAAAGAAGATATGTACAAAATCCTATAAACAAATTCCCAAAATTGACGTTATAGTAGATTGAAAAAGATATGTAACATTGAATAGCCAACTATACGTAAACTTTGAACGCGTTTTTCTCGAAACTGAAAACTGAAATTGGCTGCCATAATAACTGAAGATCTACTGAACCGATTGACTTCAAATTTTCTGTGTACACAAGCTATTACTATCGGTAGCAGAATTGAGTAAATCAAATACTTTCGTTTTATGGGCAACGATAGATTGAATAAAACAGTAACGAAAATTCTATAGACTATAATTTAAATATTTTTTTTTAATTTTTTGCCACCCACTATAGCCACTATATAAAGAAAGTTATTGGTTTTGTTTTTTCGGATGAACAGAAAAGCTGAAATCATGACAATCATTTGGAGACGTTTTTTTCACGTTGTACGTGGTTCCTGTACAAGCGTAAAAATTATTTTTTTATTTTTATTTTTTAATTTGTATAGTTTGTCTAAACTTATATAAAAGTAAATACAAAAAATCTATAGTTAAAAGTTTCTTACTTTTTCGTAAAAAAATTCCCAAAAATTTTTTTATAAAAATTCATTCCTATATTATATTATTATAACATATACTTTTTGGCTATTGTAAATATTATGACAAATGTGTGAGGTGCCAAATTTTGTCAGTAGTTAGAACATACCGAGATGTATATTTTCTGCAAACTCCCTAGAAAAGTGGGCCCTCGAACACTCTCATCGAAGAACCCAAAATATCGTTTTTATAAGGATTTTATAAACAGTCTATATCTAATGAACGGAATGTCCGATCAATATCGTATTTCACATATAAGACAGTAAAATATTTTTTTACAAACATTTTGATAGTATTTAAACTTAAAATTTTTCTTAAAAAAAATATTTTTATAGTTTCACCGCAATTTTGAAAGACAAACAAATTACTTTGGATAAAATATTAATAAAAAGGTTGTAGAAGATTAAATTATCCGTCTAAAATGTGAAAAAAGATGTTGATCGGACATTCCGTTCACTAGATACAGCTGTTCACAAAATCCGTAAATAACGAAAATTTGGGGCCTTCGATGGGGGTGTTCCGGGGCCTACTTTGCTAGGGAGTTTTCAGGAAATACACATGATCGTATACTCTAACTATTGACAAAATTTGAAGCTATTTTTCGTCTAAATGCTCTGGACTATAAATAATTATTAGTGACTCCCTTGGGCCTGATGCCTTGTAGAACAAGGTTTTCGAAAGAAGGTTTATTAATATTAGAAATTTACACTAACAATAAGCATTTCCCATGTTTAACTGAGATCTATTTCCAGTGAAAATTATTGTATGGGGGGGGGGGGGGGGGCGTGATGAAAATTGTGATTGAAAATTGGGTCGCAAATACTAGAAGGTTGATAAACGCTGCTGTATAGTATAAGTATTGTTAAGGAGATTTTTTTCGAAATCCGGATTTTGATGGAACTATCCATATTGACGTTCCCTGAATCCATTTTGACTATTTTCGCCATGATACCTGTGTGTCTATCTCTCTGTAGACGCTGTATCTCAAATACGACGAACCATAGAAGGGTGAAATTTTATACTTAAGATTAATTTTTGTCTGGGAAGAAAACCTTATATTTTTTAAAACGATCTTTCAATCCGAAACGGATGTTTACTGATGTCAATTCTTGGTTTTTTCGAATTATTTTTGAAACGGTGGATATTAGAGAAAAATAGGTTGCTTAAAAATTGTATTATCTATAATTTATGTTCTATGAATTTTTTTCGAAATAAATTTTTTTTTTGTAAGTATCCGTTTTTAATTACATTTAAAATGGTTCATAACAGAGAAGAAAAATATCTGCGATATACACTGCTTGTCACAATTAGTGGGACACTTTTTCAATGTAACACAGTTTTGTTAAAAATTGTCATATGAATATGAAAATTCAGATAAATCATTAATGTAGTGTTGTTTCAAAGCCCAAAAAGTTACAGCTTCGTCTTTTCATCAACAGGGGGTGTGCAACCCTTAGAGTGGTGAAAATTGGAAAATGGCATTTTCAAGTATTGAAAAAAAGTTTAAAAAGTGATTATTCCAAAATAAAACTAAAATTCACAATAATTATTATCTGTATAACTTCTTTGCACCCTTAAGGTACTATTTTATTAATTTCAAAAACATTATATTCTATTTACTTTTTGGTATCACCTCTTAAGTTTAGGTCGACAAAAAAATAGGAAGATATGAAGTAAATTTAAAAAATGTTTTATAATTTGTTTAAAAAAATCACAATTAATATAAATTTACAATTTTCCATAAGATCAAGTTATTTTAAGAATTTTTTCTACCCTTAATTATTTCAACCCCATTATATTATGATTAATTCGAATGACATAGGTAAAGATACAATTGTGAAATTTACAAAATGGGTAATAAATTTTATATATAACGTTATCGTGTGAAAAACCACAAATAAGTTATTAGGGTAGACATTAACCCTTACATACTAATCCACCCCCAATAATAGGGTAAAAGATTGAATTCAAGTATTATTTTATAAAAAATCAATGAAAGCGGTTATTCAACGATCTTTGTGAAAATTTTGTACACCAAAACTCACCCCTACAGATTTAGCTACCCTTAATTTAAAAAATATACACTTTTTTTAAATCATCATATCTAAAAATTCACCGTAATTTTTTTTCTATCCTTTTGTAAAATAAAAGACCTTTATTTGGTCTTTCATCATCGGTAAAATTAAACTAATCTACATTCAGGAACGTCTCCGAACGATTAAATTAATTTTATCCAAACTTGTAAATAACTAGTAAATTGTCCATAAATATCCATAGTAACCTATATTTTCAATATAAATTGAGATAAAAATAAAAATTATTTTAATTTTACGATATATGTTTTTTAGGGATGTTCCTGATATTGTATTGTTTTAATTTTACTGGTGATGCAAGGCCAAATAAGGGTCTTTTATTTTACAAAAGGATAGAAAAAAAATTACGGTGAATTTTTAGATATGATGACTTAAAAAAAGTGTATATTTTTTAAATTAAGGGTAGCTAAATCTGTAGGGGTGTGTTTTGGTGTACAAAATTTTCACAAAGATCGTTGAATAACCGCTTTCATTGATTTTTTATAAAATAATACTTGAATTCAATCTTTTACCCTATTATTGGGGGTGGTTTAGTATTTAAGGGTTAATGTCTACCCTAATAACTTATTTGTGGTTTTTAACACACGATAACGTTATATATAAAATTTATTACCCATTTTGTAAATTTCACAATTGTATCTTTACCTATGTCATTCGAATTAATCATAATATAATGGGGTTGAAATAATTAAGGGTAGAAAAAATATTTAAAATAACTTGATTTTATTGAAATTGTAAATTTATATTAATTGTGATTTTTTAAAACAAATTATGAAACATTTTTTAAATTTACTTCATATCTTCCTATTTTTTGTCGACCTAAACTTAAGGGGTGATACCAAAAAGTAAATAGAATATAATGTTTTTGAAATTAATAAGATAGTACCTTAAGGGTGCAAAGAAGTTATACAGATAATAATTATTGTGAATTTTAGTTTTATTTTGGAATAATCACTTTTTAAACTTTTTTTCAATACTTGAAAATGCCATTTTCCAATTTTCACCACTCTAAGGGTTGCACACCCCCTGTTGATGAAGAGACAACGCTGTAACTTTTTGGGCTTTGAAACAACACTACATTAATGATTTATCTGAATTTTCATATTCATATGACAATTTTTAACAAAACTGTGTTACATTGAAAAAGTGTCCCACTAATTGTGACAAGCAGTGTAGTATAATGGGACTTTCATATACGTATTACAGATACTGTAATACTACGTGCTATGGCAAACACGTACGTATTTGCAATAGCATACGTACCATGAGATTTTCTTATACAGTATACATAATACTGAGAGTAAACAGTGTTATTTTAAATAATTATAAAAAAAATCTTTCTGGCTAAATCATTAATGTTGGAAAAAATGTATAGAGAATAAATTATAGTCGACATTTTTTATCTAAAATTTTTTTGTCTTATTTAAGAAATAAATCGAAAATTAAAAAATTGACAAGAAAGTACATCCTTTTCTGGTTTAGTAATTTCGTTAATCAAAATTCATTTGATACATAATCTATAAAATAATATTTCTATAGTTTATGTCCCAAATATTTTATTCTATCTTTTATTCGTTTGTCAGAAATATCTTCCAGTAAAATAAAAATCACCTACACTTTTCACTGTCAGTATTACGTATAAGAATGTTCCGTGGCACCCATGGCAGCTTTTTTTATTTTGCTACGCCACTGTTTTACTGCGAATATATAAATTTTTAACACTACTCGAATTTTCTCAAGAATGCGAATATTCGTTATATAATAACTAAGATACTATACGTATATGTATATTGTTTTGTATCTACAGTAGACACCGGTTATAACGACATCGGTTTTTACCGCATTTTTACCGGTTCTTACGACTATCCGCTTTTTACGACCAATATGATATCGTTATAACCAATAACCGGTTTCTACTGTATATGTATGTTACACCTAATATGTATTTTTATATTCTATATGTTATATTAATTTGCGGGGTCCTAGGTTGCAACATTTTTTGCCTACCTAGTAGTATATCCAGTGATAGTTGTATGTAAAGATATATGCCCAGTTTACTCAAGAAAAAAGAATGTTATTTTACGAATATTCTTGCCACTTACATTTTGTGCAGATAAAGCGAGCAGTAGTAGTAGTCCTGTTATGAAGCACGCATTGATTCTCACGAACCACATGGTGACAATGGACACCCGATACAACTACAAAAATAACGTCGAATGAAAATGACAATGGACATTGTTATTCGCGCGTATATATAAACACAAATACACATATACACACGCGATATACCGATGACAAATGAAAAAGAAGGTGCACTATGAGACAAATTCAGGCCAATGACTGACCTATTACTAAGGGGTGCGGAACCCTAACTGGCTAATGTTGATGGTGGCTGCAAGAGCGCCGATCTGTCGGATGAAATTGGCAAAAGTATGAAGATTTGTGTACAAACCAGTGCGCATGCGCTGACGCATAAGGGTCGATTGTTTGGGTTCATGTGTGCAACAATAAAAACATGTTCAATGCAGTACCGTATCAACAGCATGGAATTGGGGCAAGTGCCAAGGGCGCTGTATACGTCAAGGGCGCCATTTTTTTATATAATTAACATTTTATGCTGTACTTTATAATTTTATATTTTCGATATGTGTATTATTTACACAATTTGCAGTATTATTATACTACCTCTGTTCAAAAATGATTGTCCGTTTTGGTGAAAATTTTTGTTCAAAAATGTTTGTCTCGCTAGTTTTGTATACAATATATATATATATATTAACTTCAATTTCGCTTTAGACAAATTTTTGAAGTTATACTTCTTTAGGGAAGTTCAGGGTAAAAATTGAGTACCTAATGTAACGTGAAATCATTCGTCGCTGGCTTTTTTATTTTTTTTTTAATTTTTTCAGTTTTTCTTTAATAAAAAAAAACGAGGGGGAGATATAAAAAAAGTGAAATATACAAAAGATGCGGCACATAATTTGCTATGTTTTGTGAAATTTTCATAATTATAACGGTGTCCAGTCGCGATTTATCGCGATTCTAATGAACGTAATAATCATTGTTGATCTAATTTTACCATAGACAGTAGATAAATCACAGGTATTTGTGAATCGAGTATTTTTCACCTCATTTTTCAGTTTTTTGCAAATTGTGAAAAATCTAGAAATCGTAGCGAAAAACCCCAAAAAAATTATTGATCGGCATTAGTTTCTCTATGTATATTTGTAATTTTTAATTTTGCAACATGTTTTTTGTGACCGTGAAATTATTCGTCGCTGGCTTTTTTATGCAGTGTGCAAATTTTGTATACCACTTGTTCACCGTTTTCAAAAATTTTGTTTGTCTAATTAAAAATCTGATACTGCCATTTTGTTAAGCTTGTATTTCTACGTATTTTACTGTAATCTCGCAAAAATCACGCAATTTTTACAAGAGTTATACGCATTTAAATGATATAAATTTTTTGAATTTTTTCAGTTTTTTTTTTTTAATAAAAAAAAACGAGGGGGAGATACCAAAAAAGTGAAATATACATAAGATGCGGCACATAATTTGCTATGTTTTGTGAAATTTTCATAATTATAACGGTGTCCAGTCGCGATTTATCGCGATTCTAATTAACGTAATAATCATTGTTGATCTAATTTTACCATAGACAGTAGATAAATCACAGGTATTTGTGAATCGAGTATTTTTCACCTCATTTTTCAGTTTTTTTGCAGATTGTGAAAAATCTAGAAGTCGTAGCGAAAAACCCCAAAAAAATTATTGATCGGCATTAGTTTCTCTATGTATATTTGTAATTTTTAATTTTGCAACATGTTTTTTGTGACCGTGAAATCATTCGTCGCTGGCTTTTTTATGCAGTGTGCAAATTTTGTATACCACTTGTTCACCGTTTTCAAAAATTTTGTTTGTCTAATTAAAAATCTGATACTGCCATTTTGTTAAGCTTGTATTTCTACGTATTTTACTGTAATCTCGCAAAAATCACGCAATTTTTACAAGAGTTATACGCATTTAAATGATATAAATTTTTTGAATTTTTTCAGTTTTTTTTTAATAAAAAAAAACGAGGGGGAGATACCAAAAAAGTGAAATATACAAAAGATGCGGCACATAATTTGCTATGTTTTGTGAAATTTTCATAATTATAACGGTGTCCAGTCGCGATTTATCGCGATTCTAATTAACGTAATAATCATTGTTGATCTAATTTTACCATAGACTGTAGATAAATCATAGGTATTTGTGAATCGAGTATTTTTCACCTCATTTTTCAGTTTTTTTGCAGATTGTGAAAAATCTAGAAGTCGTAGCGAAAAACCCCAAAAAAATTATTGATCGGCATTAGTTTCTCTATGTATATTTGTAATTTTTAATTTTGCAACATGTTTTTTGTGACCGTGAAATCATTCGTCGCTGGCTTTTTATGCAGTGTGCAAATTTTGTATACCACTTGTTCACCGTTTTCAAAAATTCTGTTTGTTTAATTAAAAATCTGATACTGCCATTTTGTTAAGCTTGTATTTCTACGTATTTTACTGTAATCTCGCAAAAATCACGCAATTTTTACAAGAGTTATACGCATTTAAATGAAATAATTTTTTTGTATTTTTTCAGTTTTTCTTTAATAAAAAAAAACGAGGAGGTGATATCAAAAAAGCGAGATATACAAAAGATGCGGCACATAATTTGCTACGTTTTGTGAAGTTTTCACGATAACAACGGCATCTTGTTGAGATGTATTTTAGCATAAACCCATATCTAATTTTCTTAGCGACGGCGCCATAAATCAAACGCTTTGAATGTTGCGTCTGTCTACGCATGCGCATTATTAACTTTTTGTTTCATGTTAAGTAAATTTTGGTTTTTTATTAATTTCGTAAAACCTGGAGGTTATATCCAAAAAATATGCTGCAGATGTGATTAACTATTTCTTTACGGATGTACAGCTGTAATAGGGATTTGCAAAAGTTTTTATTTTGGCTGCATTTACATGATTTATCAACTTGCTCGTTTGAAGAATATATGCATTTTAATTAATTGCTACAAACGTTAATACATGCCTTTTTGTTACCTTGACTCTGTGTAATAATTTCGTATTGTTTTATTTGATAATTTTTAAATGATAGTTAATTAAAGTCATCGAAATCTCAATAGTGACTATAAAATGCGTTATATCTAAAAACGAGGGGGTGATAGCAAAACACTCTTATTTATTTCTAAGACACTATTGTATTGTTAATAATGTGTATAGGTTTCAACAATACCACGGTTGTATTGTTGAAGTTACGGAGGATTTTATTTTTCAGTACGGGTACGGGCTGTTCGATATCAGTCATTATTTCGTAATATTTAACTTACTGTGTGCAATGTGCAATATACAATTAAATAATTTGAATAATTAATCGTACAACATATTAGCAAGTATAGTTTGTTGATAAACGATCTTATTTACTTAAATTACCTATATTTTCAAGAAATTTTATTTTCTGCCAAAAGTGAGGTTATGGTTGATAAAGATGTCAAACCGTTGATGTTTGCTTTATATTTGGCAAGATAATTGCTTTATTATCTTAATAACGTTAATTAACATTGTACATATTGTCTAATTAACGTTTAATTAATGATTTTCATTTTACTGATTTTTTTACTTTAAGTTGGTAACCCTACCGTTGCTGTACCGTCGCTATCTTTGCATACCTAAATTATTTTATGATTCTACATCAAGGTTAGTAAATAAACAGGTTGTACCATCAGCTTGTCAAAATCAAGACAGGAGAGGGAGAACTACGTCATTTCGGGTGCCCAATCATAACAAATCGCTGTCTTTGTATGGTAGTTGTAGTTATAGTGTTCATAGTTTTTTTTAATATTTTGTTTTTGAGCGATTTTAAATAAACAAGACTTGTTGTTTAAGGTATATATGTAGCCACTAATTTATGTTATTTATTTAAAATATCTTTACACTACAATATGTATAATAATAAGTAACATAATTTAAATTGTGACTTTGTGATGACTTGATGCGACTATATAGATCGAAAAAAAGGCGAAGGTACTGTTAGTACATATCAATATTTATGTAAAAATAATTCGAAATAGGCAAAAGAATAAAATCACTTAAACTAATAATAAGAATAAAATGATAACTTTCCTATGGATCCAATAATACAAAAGGAATTGATCAGAAAGTGTCATCGTAGAGACAAATGGAATGCTGATCACAAACGTACCTTTATGTAGCAAGCATTTTAAACCAGATGATCTTGAAGATGAATTGCAGGTTAATTTATTAAACCTACAACCAAAAAAACTGAAAAAGAATGGTAAGGAGTTATACAATTAAAAGTGAAAAGATTTATTTTAACACGTATTAAACAAAAAATTGCAGATCTTGAGAATAACAAGAAGATTGTAGAGCTAAACATTTCTAAATTAGAACAACAAATAAAAAATTATCAGGCTGGATTCGAGGATCAAGTAAGTCGCCTTTAAGAATATTTTAACGCCAAATCAAGTTGAAATTGCTTTAGGAAAGAAATCTAAAACTCATTAGACAACGGATAAGTATAAGTAATCTAAAGCTTTTACTCTGAGGATACTTCAGTAAACACTTAATTTATTTAAGGGAAACTTTATATTATCCTCTACGAGACTTGACAACATTGCAACGGTGGGCTGTATAAATTTAAGAAGTGGAATTCTAGATGATGTATTAAATTACGTATTATGGATACTGCAGGTCTAACAAACACCATTAATATGATATTCAAGAAATAAAACAAAATATTTCATTAATTTATTTCCTCAATAATGTTTATTTTATTAATAAAGTGTTTTTTTTTTAAATTTTAAAATGATTTTTCTTAAACCCCACGACCATGTCCTAGGATGTATCTTTCCGATGAACAGGATTTACCTGTATTTAATATATATAGGTACATAATAATAAATGTACTTCAGTAAAAAAATGTCTCAAAGTGCTCTCGTTATACACAAAATAATTATTGACTTCTAACTCCATTTTTTAATTTTTATGAAGATATATCTTGTATTTAACAACTAGTATGTGTAATATATGATCGTTTGTAATACTTTGTGCTTCTGTGATAAACAATATTTATTTTTATGTCCAGAAATTCGAAATAATACGGAAGACAACGTTCAATGAATATGTATATTTGCAATACATTTTATTCTATTACATTTGAATGTCACCCTGTGTGACGTATTTCCCGCGCGGGCGCTGATTGGTCAAAAGCGATGGTACAACCTGTATATTTACTAACCTTGATTCTACATGACAATACACTCATCGCTCGATTACACAACGTTGTTGGTAATTGAACCGCTTGAATTGACAACGTCGAGAGGGGTCCCCACCACCGTGCCGACCTTAACGTTGATTGGTGAATTTAAATTACGCGCGGAGATAGCAATCACGGTAGTATTATGGAGGGGATTGGAGAAGGTTGGCAAATCGCGCGTTTGGCCCGTTTCGAAATCAAGCGGTTACGAAATCGAGAGTATGTCATTTGTGTTGTGTATGAACTATTGTTCATACACAAATGACATATTGTCATCTTATATTGTTAAGTTGGCAACAAATATGTATCAAATGAGACAATCATTTTTGAACGGAGGTAGTACATTTTATTCAATCTTTCCATAAAGGTAATTATTGTAATGTTCTGAGGTGGTAATAATAAACATTTATAACATTTGTTAACTCAATATTTTATTCTGTATAAAATAATAATGGTTACAATAGATGCTGCACGCAGTTGATGCAAGTGCCGAATGAATTACTTTTTAAAAGCTTTTATTTAACTTCACTTGTTTGTTAGTTAGTTTGTTAGTTAGGTAAGATCAAATTTTGCAATAAAAATTTCGACTAGTTCTAATTAAGATAGAGCTTTGAAATTTTGTATACATATATGAGTCCGGTGACAATGCAATATAGTATAACTAATATCGTTCTAAATCCAATATGGTGGATGTTTCAAGATGGCGGATTACCTTTTTCTTTATGATCATCTTCATATGGGTATCAAATGAAAGGGTTTGATGAGTACAATACAAATAGCTATGTGACGTCATTCTAAATCCAATATGGCGGACACCCCAAGATGGCGATTTACCTTTTTCTACATAATCATTTTGATATGGGTATCAAATGAAAGGGTTTGACGAGTAGAATACGATTAGCTATGTGACGTCATTCTAAATCCAATATGGCGGGCGTCCCAAGATGGCGGACTACATTTCTCTCTTAACTATCTTGATATGGGTATCAAATAAAAGGGTTTGATGAGTAGAATACGATTAGCTATGTGACGTTATTCTAAATACAATATGGCAGACGCCCCAAGATGGCGGATTACCTTTTTCTTTATAACTATCTTGATATGGATCAAATGAAAGAGTTTGTCGAGCTTTACCTGTTAGTATGTTAGTTAGTTAGTCAATCAGTAACTAAAAATTTAAAAATAAAATTATATAAAAAAATACTTTTTAAAAACAAGCTTTTATTAAAAATGCACTAAAAAGTAAAAAATAAATTTTCAGCTATCACAAAAAATTCAGGTTTTTATGACTAAAACCAATAAAAGCGCGGGGCGCTATAAAGACAAATGTATGAATAAAAATTCTTATGCAGAGTAAGAAATGAAATATAAGTTGATATAAGATAACAGTATAAAATTTGCACATTAAATCAAATAAATACAGTAGAATTTTTGATAAACTATAATAATACTTCACTATAATGAAATAATTAATTAATTAAAAACTATACATATAGCTTCATGAGCTTTTATTGGTTTTAGTCATAAGATCCTGAATTTTTTGTGATAACTGAAAATTTATTTTTTACTTTTTAGTGCATTTTTAATAAAAGCTTGTTTTTAAAAAGTATTTTTTTGTATAATTTTATTCCAATCCAAACTTAAGTGAATTTTATCTTTAACATAATTATACATACAGGGTGTACCAAGACTGTGTCAAAGCTCAATATTTCATTTATTATAAGAATTAGAAGAAAACTTCAAATGCAAAAGTTGTCAGGCTAGAGCAGTGGTTCCCAACCTTTTTATGACCAGGGACCACTTTCATATAATTATTATCACCAGGAACACTAGGGCAGAAACAACGTTATTCCTGACTAGCAAATTCATTAATTTTAAATCTGTCAGAATCGAATTTGTAATAAACAATTATTTCTGAATTATTTTATTATTAAAATAGTATAAGATATTACTGCGCTATTTGTCTGAAATAGTCTTACTTCGACTGGCTACAGAAATCAAAACTCGTTGTTTCAATGCATGTGATATGAAAAATAGCGTGTGTGGCACGGGATGAAACAAAGACGATTTCTAACCAGTGCGATGACAGCCCTCGCTTCGCTCGGGCAGTCAACTATCGCCTTAGTCAGAAATCGTCTTGTTACAATCCTTGCTACACAATATACTATTACGTTGCTTTTTTATGTTTTTTTTTATAGATTAAAAAACTTATAAAACCTAAAAAAAATCCACCGATAATTCTAATTGTATGTTCATTCTTAAGTTTTAAATCTTTTCCAGGGACTAGTGGTTCGCAGACCACCGGTTGAGAACCACTGGGCTAGAGCATCGGCATAGTTTGAAATTAGTTACATTTATACAGGTTGACCCATAACTGCGATACAAATCAAAGTTATGTTTTTTTAAATACAAACTATATATTTTTATTTGATAATCTAATAGCATTCATTTTTCTGAGTATTTTGATATATCATTATTGGATTATACAGAGGGGTTTAGAAATTATGACCAATTTTGTAAGAAAATGGGAACATTTTCAACTCCATGTAATTTTCTAATTACAAAAAAAAATTGTTTTCTGTTTAAAGTAGTTTTGGCATATTCTCTATTATTACGATATTATGTCAAACATTTACAAAATTGTATTATTTGTACAGGGTGTATCAAAACACTAAACCTAGTTTTTTTCAAAATTTTCAAATAGAACACCCTATATATTTTTACATTTTCGAATTGCCTGTTCAGTTCTCAACACATTTTACAAACTATGTTCTATACCTAAATCCGGCCGTTAAAGAGTTATTTATTTTATTTTAAAATCTTAAGATGTTTTATAAAAACAATAAAACTTTATTATAATCAATAAAATAATTCGCTTAAAAATAACTTAACAAACTAATAGAACTTACAAACTTTAACAACATAAAAATATAATAATTTTTTGGAATATAATAAAGTTGTATTTTTTTTTTAAAATCTTAAGATTTTAATATAAAATTAATGACTTATTAACGGCTGGATTTAGGTATAGAACATGGTTTGTAAAATCTGTTGAGAATTGAACAGGCAATTCGAAAATGTAAAAATATATAGTTGAAATTCTATATTCTAGGTGAAAATTTTGAAAAAAAACTAGGTTTAGTGTTTTAATACACCCTGTACAAATAATACAATTTTGTAAATGTTTGACATAATATCGCAATAATAGAGAATATGCCAAAACTACTTTAAACAGAAAACAATTTTTTTTTTGTAATTAGAAAATTACAAGGTGTTGAAAATGTTCCCATTTTCTTACAAAATTGGTCATAATTTCTAAACCCCTCTGTATAATCCAATAATGATATATAAAAATACTCAGAAAAATGAATGCTATTAAATTATCAAATAAAAATATATAGTTTGTTTTAAAAAAAACATAACTTTGATTTGTAACGCAGTTATGGGTCACCCTATATAAATGTAACTAATTTCAAACTATGCCGATGCTCTAGCCTGACAACTTTTGCATTTAAAGTTTTCTTCTAATTCTTATAATAAATGAAATATTGAGCTTTGACACAGTCTTGGGACAGCCTCTATACAATAGATCATTAATATGTCTTAGATATTATATTTAATTTATTCCTATCTTTATATACATCACATAATTAATTTATAAACTTTCGGAGTATGTATCGAACACTAGCTGTGATACTGTGATGTATAAACGTATGTTAGGTTGTTCGGCATATTATGTTATGTTGTTATGTACATACATGAAAGTATTCCGTGATAAATGTACTGCATATTTTAATCTGAAAACCGATTTTATATAAGTAGTTTAATAACGCAACTGAAAGAGAACCTCGCGAGTTGTAACTCGCCGATTTTGATGAAACTTCGTACACTTATACTTCAATCAATTGATCAATTCTTAGGGACGCCTATTTACTTTCTTATACAACTGTACATTTATTTAAAAAGTTGAAATTTTCAAACCGCATTTCTGTATCTCAAATCGTTCTCGGGTTATAGCCTCTCAAAATTTTAACTTTTTCAAAATTTTATAGAAAAATCGTCGTTTGGTACATGTGATCGGAATTGATTTAGAATCAACGTGTTAAAATCATAGGTGGGCACAGTTAATGGAAAAGTTAACTTCGTTAATCGTTAATCCGTTAATAAAAAACTTAACTTCGTTAACCGTTAAACCATTAAAATTCCGAAAATGTAACGGAAGTTAAAGTTAACCGTTAAAAAGTTACCCATCCAAAATGTTTAAAGATCTTTTTTTGCTATTTCGACAACTTTCTTATGTACTTTTCATCAAACAATTAATGTAACGGACTAAAGTTAACGGAAGTTAACAAAAGTGTTAACATTTAACTATTTAATTATTTTATGGAATATAATAAAGATGTATTGTTTTTAAAAAAATCTTAAGATTTTAATATAAAATTAACAACATATTAACGGCTGGATTTTGGTATAGAACATGGCTTATAAAATGTGTTGAGAACTGAACAGGCAATTCGAAAATGTAAAAGTATATAGGGTGTTCCATTGAAAAATTTTGAAAAAAACTAGGTTCCGTGTTTTGATACACCCTGTACAAATAATACAATTTTGTAAATTTTTAACGTAATATCGCAATAATAGAGAATATACCAAAACTACTTTCAGCAGAGAAAAATTTTTTTTTGTTGTAAATAGGAAATTACAAGGTGTTGAAAATATTCCCATTTTCTTACAAAATTGGTCATAATTTCTAAACACCTCTGTATAATCCCATACATGATATATCAAAATACTCAGAAAAATGAATGCTTTTAGATTATCAAATAAAAATATATAGTTTATATTTAAATAAAATTACATAAAAGAATACTTTTTAAAAACAAGCTTTTATTAAATATGCACTAAAAAGTAAAAAATAAATTTTCAGCTATCGCAAAAAATTCAGGTTTTTATGACTAAAACCAATAAAAGCGCGGGGTGCTCATGAAGGTAAATGTATAGTTTTTAATTAATTAATTATTTCATTATAGTATTATTATAGTTTATCAAAAATTCTACTGTATTTATTTGATTTAATGTGCAAATTTTCTACTGTTATCTAATATTAATTTATATTTCATTTCTTATTCTGCATAAGAATTTTTATTCATACATTTGTCTTTATAGCGCCCCGCGTTTTTATTGGTTTTAGTCATAAAAACCTGAATTTTTTGTGATAGCTGAAAATGTATTTTTTACTTTTTAGTGCATTTTTAATAAAAGCTTGTTTTTAAAAAGTATTTTTTTATATAATTTTATTTTTAAGTTTTTAGTTACTGATTGACTAACTCTAACTAACATACTAACAGGTAAAGCTCGACAAACTCTTTCATTTGATACCCATATCTTGATATGTATATAGAAAAAAGGTAATCCGCCATCTTGGGGCGTCTGCCATATTGTATTAAGAATGAAGTCACATAGCTAATCGTATTCTACTTACCAAACCCTTTTATTTGATACCCATATCAAGATGGTTAGGAGAGAAATGTAATTCGCCATCTTGGGGCGCCCACCATATTGGATTTAGAATTACATCACATTGCTAATCGTATTCTACTCGTCAAACCCTTTCATTTGATACCCATATCAAGATGATTATGTAGAAAAAGGTAAATCGCCATTTTGGGGCGTCCGCCATATTAGATTTAGAATGACATCACATAGCTAATCGTATTCTACTCATCAAACCCTTTCATTTGATACCCATATGAAGATGATCATAAAGAAAAAGGTAATCCGCCATCTTGAAACATCCACCATATTGGATTTAGAACAATATTAGATATACTATATTGCATTGTCACCGGCCTTTTTTTTGATTGCAAAATTTGATCTTAACTAACAAACTAACTAACAAACAAGTGAAGTTAAATAAAAGCTTCCAAAACATAACTTGAGGTTGTAACGCAGTTATGAGTCACCCTGTATAAATGTAACTATTTTCAAATTATGCCGCTCCTCTAGCCTGACAAATTTTGCATTTAAAGTTTACTTCCAATTCTTATGATAAATGAAATATTGAGCTTTGACACAGTCCTGGGACACCCTGTATAGTAGAGATGAGACGAATAGTGATTTTGCCGAATACCGAATACCGAATATTCGGCTAGGCTCTCGGCCGAAGCGCCGAATATTCGGCGGTCGAGTACTCGGCGATTGATTTACGAAATTTGAAATTTTTGTACTAAATGATATGAACTGAAATGTTTTAAATGGCTCTAATTCGTCTTAAAACGACTAAATCGATGCATATTGACTCGATTTACTGATTTCAAAGCATTCGGATCGATTCACGAAATTCGAATTTTTTTTTACAAAATGATATGAACTGAAATGTCTTAAATAGCTCTAATTCGTCGTAATTCGACCGAATCGATGCAAATTGATAAGATTTTACTGATTTCAAAGCAATCGGATGGATTCACGAAGTTCGAATTTTTTGTACTAAATGATATCAACTGAAATGTCTTGAATACCTCTAATTCGTCTTAAAACGACCGAATCGATGCAAATTGACAAGATTTTACTTATTTCGAAGCAATCGGACCGATTCACGAAATTTGATGTTACGATGTCATTAAAATCGTGTCAATTTGCATCAATTCGGTTGTTTTATGACGAAATAGAGCTATTTATGACATAAATGATAACAACTGAAATGTCTTAAAAACCTCTAAAACTACTGAATTGATGCAAATTGACTCGATTTTATTGATTTCGAAATTCTAAATTTTTTTACAAAATGATATGAACTGAAATGTCTTAAATAGCTCTAATTCGTCGTAATTTGACCGAATCGATGCAAATTGACAAGATTTTAATGATTTCAAAGCAATCGGAATGATTTACGAAATTCGAAATGTTTTAAATGGCTCTAATTCGTCTTAAAACGACTAAATCGATGCATATTGACTCGATTTACTGATTTCAAAGCATTCGGATCGATTCACGAAATTCGAATTTTTTTTTACAAAATGATATGAACTGAAATGTCTTAAATAGCTCTAATTCGTCGTAATTCGACCGAATCGATGCAAATTGATAAGATTTTACTGATTTCAAAGCAATCGGATGGATTCACGAAGTTCGAATTTTTTGTACTAAATGATATCAACTGAAATGTCTTGAATACCTCTAATTCGTCTTAAAACGACCGAATCGATGCAAATTGACAAGATTTTACTTATTTCGAAGCAATCGGACCGATTCACGAAATTTGATGTTACGATGTCATTAAAATCGTGTCAATTTGCATCAATTCGGTTGTTTTATGACGAAATAGAGCTATTTATGACATAAATGATAACAACTGAAATGTCTTAAAAACCTCTAAAACTACTGAATTGATGCAAATTGACTCGATTTTATTGATTTCGAAATTCTAAATTTTTTTACAAAATGATATGAACTGAAATGTTATAAATAGCTCTAATTCGTCGTAATTTGACGAATCGATGCAAATTGACAAGATTTTAATGATTTCAAAGCAATCGGAATGATTTACGAAATTCGAAATGTTTTAAATGGCTCTAATTCGTCTTAAAACGACTAAAACGATGCATATTGACTCGATTTTATTGATTTCGAAGCAATCGGATCGATTCATGAAATTCGAATTTTTTGTGCTAAATGATATGAACTGAAATGTCTTAAATACCTCTAATTCGTCTTAAAACGACCGAATCGATACAAATTGACAAGATTTTCCTTATTTTGAAGCAATCGGACCGATTATTGTACTAACAATAAGTATTCGATTTTAAGTACATTTCAAATGGTTCATAACAGAGAAGAAATATCTGACATGAGTGTCATGGGACTTTCTTATACGTATTACAGAGACTGTACGTGTTTGCCATAGGTACCATGGGTCTTTCTTATATGTAATATTGAGAATAAACACTGTATACTCTATTTCATTTAGTTTGCAGTGGTCGTCGTGCGACATGACGGTATGAGTCGTGATCCGTACGGTCAAAGCACCCAGCAACCAGTATAGATTATTCTAAATAATGATTTAAAAAAATATATTTCTGGCTAAATCATAAGTGTTGGAAAAAAATGTATGGGGAATAAATTATAGATAATAACATACTCGACATTTTTATCCAAAACATTTTTGTCTTATTTAAAAAAATTTAAAAAATTACAAGAATAAACATCCGTTTTCGGTTTAGTGATTGTTATAAAAATAAAGTGGTTGTCTTCCCAGATGAAAGTTTATCTTAACTATATAATTTTAGCCTTCCGTCATTAGTCGTTTGGGAGTAAGAGTATTTTTACTTTCTTATACCTATGTATATGAAATATACATATGTATAGTATAAGTATAGTAATCGCGATATTTTACGAAATCCGGATTTTGATGGAATTATCAATTTTGACCTTCCCTGAATCCATTCTGACTATTTTCGCCATGATGTCTTTTTTTTGTCTGTCTGTCTGTCTGTCTGTCTGACTGTAGACGCTGTAACTCAAATACGACAAATCGTAGAAAGGTGACATTTTATACTTAAGATTAATTTTTGCCTGGGATGAAAACCTTCTATTTTTGAAAGCGATCTTTCAACCGGAAACGGATGTTTACCTACAGCGATTTTTGAATTTTTCGAATTACATTGAAACAGTGCGAATTAGAGAAAAATGGCCAAGTTGAAAATTGTAGGTAATATTATTATCTATAATTTATGTACTATTCATTTTATCGAAAAAAACTTAATTTATTTTTATTTTTTTTACTATGTATTCGATTTTAAGTACATTTCAAATGGTTCATAACAGAGAAGAAATATCTGCCATGAGTGTCATGGGACTTTCTTATACGTATTACAGAGACTGTACGTGTTTGCTATAGGTACCATGGGTCTTTCTTATACGTAATACTGAGAATAAACACTGTATACTCTAACCAGTATAGATTATTCTAAATAATGATTTTAAAAAAAATATTTCTGGCTAAATCATAAGTGTTGGAAAAAAATGTATGGGGAATAAATTATAGATAATAACATACTCGACATTTTTATACAAAACATTTTTGTCTTATTTAAAAAAAATTAAAAAATTACAAGAATAAACATCCGTTTCCGGTTTAGTGATTGTTATAAAAATAAAGTGGTTGTCTTCCCAGATGAAAGTTTATCTTAACTATATAATTTTAGCCTTCCGTCATTAGTCGTTTGGGAGTAAGAGTATTTTTACTTTCTTATACCTATGTATATGAAATATACATATGTATAGTATAAGTATAGTAATCGCGATATTTTACGAAATCCGGATTTTGATGGAATTATCAATTTTGACCTTCCCTGAATCCATTCTGACTATTTTCGCCATGATGTCTTTTTTTTGTCTGTCTGTCTGTCTGTCTGTCTGACTGTAGACGCTGTAACTCAAATACGACAAATCGTAGAAAGGTGACATTTTATACTTAAGATTAATTTTTGCCTGGGATGAAAACCTTCTATTTTTGAAAGCGATCTTTCAACCGGAAACGGATGTTTACCTACAGCGATTTTTGAATTTTTCGAATTACATTGAAACAGTGCGAATTAGAGAAAAATGGCCAAGTTGAAAATTGTAGGTAATATTATTATCTATAATTTATGTACTATTCATTTTATCGAAAAAAACTTAATTTATTTTTATTTTTTTTACTATGTATTCGATTTTAAGTACATTTCAAATGGTTCATAACAGAGAAGAAATATCTGCCATGAGTGTCATGGGACTTTCTTATACGTATTACAGAGACTGTACGTGTTTGCTATAGGTACCATGGGTCTTTCTTATACGTAATACTGAGAATAAACACTGTATACTCTAACCAGTATAGATTATTCTAAATAATGATTTTAAAAAAAATATTTCTGGCTAAATCATAAGTGTTGGAAAAAAATGTATGGGGAATAAATTATAGATAATAACATACTCGACATTTTTATCCAAAACATTTTTGTCTTATTTAAAAAAAATTAAAAAATTACAAGAATAAACATCCGTTTCCGGTTTAGTGATTGTTATAAAAATAAAGTGGTTGTCTTCCCAGATGAAAGTTTATCTTAACTATATAATTTTAGCCTTCCGTCATTAGTCGTTTGGGAGTAAGAGTATTTTTACTTTCTTATACCTATGTATATGAAATATACATATGTATAGTATAAGTATAGTAATCGCGATATTTTTCGAAATCCGGATTTTGATGGAATTATCAATTTTGACCTTCCCTGAATCCATTCTGACTATTTTCGCCATGATGTCTTTTTTTTGTCTGTCTGTCTGTCTGTCTGTCTGTCTGTCTGTAGACGCTGTAACTCAAATACGACAAATCGTAGAAAGGTGACATTTTATACTTAAGATTAATTTTTGCCTGGGATGAAAACCTTATATTTTTGAAAGCGATCTTTCAACCGGAAACGGATGTTTACCTACAGCGATTTTTGAATTTTTCGAATTACATTGAAACAGTGCGAATTAGAGAAAAATGGCCAAGTTGAAAATTGTAGGTAATATTATTATCTATAATTTATGTACTATTCATTTTATCGAAAAAAACTTAATTTATTTTTATTTTTTTTACTATGTATTCGATTTTAAGTACATTTCAAATGGTTCATAACAGAGAAGAAATATCTGCCATGAGTGTCATGGGACTTTCTTATACGTATTACAGAGACTGTACGTGTTTGCTATAGGTACCATGGGTCTTTCTTATACGTAATACTGAGAATAAACACTGTATACTCTAACCAGTATAGATTATTCTAAATAATGATTTTAAAAAAAATATTTCTGGCTAAATCATAAGTGTTGGAAAAAAATGTATGGGGAATAAATTATAGATAATAACATACTCGACATTTTTATTCAAAACATTTTTGTCTTATTTAAAAAAAATTAAAAAATTACAAGAATAAACATCCGTTTCCGGTTTAGTGATTGTTATAAAAATAAAGTGGTTGTCTTCCCAGATGAAAGTTTATCTTAACTATATAATTTTAGCCTTCCGTCATTAGTCGTTTGGGAGTAAGAGTATTTTTACTTTCTTATACCTATGTATATGAAATATACATATGTATAGTATAAGTATAGTAATCGCGATATTTTACGAAATCCGGATTTTGATGGAATTATCAATTTTGACCTTCCCTGAATCCATTCTGACTATTTTCGCCATGATGTCTTTTTTTTGTCTGTCTGTCTGTCTGTCTGTCTGACTGTAGACGCTGTAACTCAAATACGACAAATCGTAGAAAGGTGACATTTTATACTTAAGATTAATTTTTGCCTGGGATGAAAACCTTCTATTTTTGAAAGCGATCTTTCAACCGGAAACGGATGTTTACCTACAGCGATTTTTGAATTTTTCGAATTACATTGAAACAGTGCGAATTAGAGAAAAATGGCCAAGTTGAAAATTGTAGGTAATATTATTATCTATAATTTATGTACTATTCATTTTATCGAAAAAAACTTAATTTATTTTTATTTTTTTTACTATGTATTCGATTTTAAGTACATTTCAAATGGTTCATAACAGAGAAGAATTATCTGCCATGAGTGTCATGGGACTTTCTTATACGTATTACAGAGACTGTACGTGTTTGCCATAGGTACCATGGGTCTTTCTTATACGTAATACTGAGAATAAACACTGTATACTCTATTTCATTTAGATTGCAGTGGTCGTCGTGCGACATGACGGTATGAGTCGTGATCCGTACGGTCAAAGCACCCAGCAACCAGTATAGATTATTCTAAATAATGATTTTAAAAAAAATATTTCTGGCTAAAACATAAGTGTTGGAAAAAATGTATGGGGAATAAATTATAGATAATAACATACTCGACATTTTTTATCTATGACATTTTTGTCTTATTTAAAAAAAATTTAAAAAATTACAAGAAAAAACATCCGTTTCCGGTTTAGTGATTGTTATAAAAATAAGGTGGTTGTCTTCCCAGATGAAAGTTTATCTTAAATATATAATTTTAGCCTTCCGTCATTAGTCGTTTGGGAGTAAGAGTATTTTTACTTTCTTATACCTATGTATATGAAATATACATATGTACAGTATAAGTATAGTAATCTCGATATTTTTCGAAATCCGGATTTTGATGGAGTTATCAATTTTGACCTTCCCTGAATCCATTCTGACTATTTTCGCCATGATGTCTTTTTTTTGTCTGTCTGTCTGTAGACGCTGTAACTCAAATACGACGAATTGTAGAAAGGTGACATTTTATACTTAAGATTAATTGTTGCTTGGGATGAAAACCTCCTATTTTTGAAAGCGATCTTTCAACCGGAAACGGATGTTTACCTACAGCGATTTTTGAATTTTTCGAATTACATTGAAACAGTGCGAATTAGAGAAAAATGGTCAAGTTGAAAATTGTAGGTAATATTATTATCTATAATTCATGTTCTATTCATTTTTTCGAAAAAAACAAATTTAATTTTTTATTTTTTTTACTATGTATTCGATTTTAAGTACATTTCAAATGGTTCATAACAGAGAAGAAATATCTGCCATGAGTGTCATGGGACCAGTGGCGTCACTAGGGTGGTGCGGGGGTGCGGACCGCACCGGGTGACACCATCACAAGTGATGTTTTGCATTTGGGTGTCACCCCCCAAATGCAAAACATCACTTTATAGTATTCTATTATAATTTGTGGTAATGACTAAAAAAAAGTCATCAGAATTGAACTGCTCAAGGGGTGACACCATGATTTACCTAGTGACGCCACTATATAGCTTTATAAGGGATATTCTACCACAAAAGAGTCAATAAACGATATTTTTACTTTCTTATACCAATGTATATGAAATATACATATAGTATAAGTAAGTATAGTAAACGCGATTTTTTTCGAAATCCGGTTTTTGATGGAATTATCAATTTTGACCTTCCCTGAATC
Source organism: Sialis lutaria (assembly GCA_949319165.1). NCBI lineage: Eukaryota > Metazoa > Arthropoda > Insecta > Megaloptera > Sialidae > Sialis > Sialis lutaria. The sequence goes on along the minus strand of OX439232.1, from coordinate 9,879,251 downwards.
CATTTTGACTATTTTCGCCATGATGTCTGTGTGTCTGTCTGTCGGTCTGTCTGTCGGTCTGTCTGTCGGTCTGTCTGTCGGTCTGTCTGTAGACGCTGTAACTCAAATACGACAAATCGTAGAAAGGTGACATTTTATACTTAAGATTAATTTTTGCCTGGGATGAAAACCTCCTATTTTTGAAAGCGATCTTTCAACCGGAAACGGATGTTTACCTACAGCGATTTTTGAATTTTTCGAATTACATTGAAACAGTGCGAATTAGAGAAAAATGGCCAAGTTGAAAATTGTAGGTAATATTATTATCTATAATTTATGTTCTATTAATTTTTTCGAAAAAAAACAAATTTAATTTTTTTTTTACTAAGTATTCGATTTTAAGTACATTTCAAATGGTTCATAACAGAGAAGAAATATCTGCCATGAGTGTCATGGGACTTTCTTATACGTATTACAGAGACTGTACGTGTTTGCTATAGGTACCATGGGTCTTTCTTATACATAATATTGAGAATAAACACTGTACACTATTTTATTTAGTTTGCAGTGGTCGCCGGGTGACATGACGGTATGAGTCGTGATCCGTACGGTCTAATCACCAGACAACCAGTATAGATTATTTTAATTAATGATTTTAAAAAAATTATTTCTGGCTTAATCATAAGTGTTGGAAAAAAATGTATGGGGAATTAATTATAGATAATAACATACTCGACATTTTTTATCTAAAACATTTTTGTCTTATTTCAAAAAATTCAAAAAATTACAAGAGTAACCATCCGTTTCCGGTTTAGTGATCATTTTAAAAATAAGGTGGTTGTCTTCCCAGATGAAAGATTATTATAAATATAAAATTACACCCTTCCATCATCAGTCGTTTAGGAGTTATGGTATTTTTACTTTCTTATACCAATGTATATGAAATATACATATAGTATAAGTAGTATAGTAAACGCGATTTTTTTCGAAATCCGGTTTTTGATGGAATTATCAATTTTGACCTTCCCTGAATCCATTCTGACTATTTTCGCCATGATGTCTGTGTGTCTGTCGGTCTGTCAGTAGACGCTGTAACTCAAATACGACAAATCGTAGAAAGGTGGAATTTTATACTTAAGATTGATTTTTGCCTGGGAAGAAAACCTCCTATTTTTGAAAACGAACATTCAACCGGAAACGAATGTTTACCTACATCGATTTTTGAATTTTTCGAATTACACTGAAACAGTGCGAATTAGAGAAAAATGGCCAAGTTGAAAATTGTAGGTAATATTATTATCTATAATTTTATCACGTACACTGTTTACTGTCATTATTATGTATAAGAAAGTTCTGTGGCACACGGCAGATTATTTTTATATGTTTATTGGAACGAGCTATGTCTAACATAAATAATACCGTTCGATTTTTTTGTTTAGCACTTAAAATGGCTTCACAATAAATTTTTATATTTGGCTATAATAGACCACGCCCGCATTTTTTCTTACTTGCAATGCAACGTCACGAGCGCCGATATCACAGCTCACTATAATAACACAGCGAATACACTGCAAACACACGACCGGCGCTTGTGATGTCAGAATTACCCCCACTCCGTTGGACATAGTGTCGTCGGATAGACGCGCGGTATTAAAAATGTATCTCCATAAATACTAAACGTATTGAAATAAAATAAGCGGCAATGTGTTTGTGGCAAATATTTCTAAAAGTAAAATATTAATTTTATTTTTTATTGTTTATAGCCTCATTCCGTGAGATATTTTGAAGAAGAAGATATTGATATTTTGTTATAATTTTATAAATATCACTTGAACATCGATTCTTGGTGATGTAATTCCCGAATAAACACTGATTGGTCAAAGAGCAAACCAGGCTAGATACTTTACATATGAACTATGATACCTTACATTCATCGTAGGCACCCAAGGTATGTAAAGTGAATGGTAGCCTGGTTAGATCTTGATCAATCAGCATTAACGCGGGAATTGCGTCACCGAGAATCGATATTCAAATGTTAATTTGTTCAGCAATTAAAAAAAAAACATTCATTTCTTAATTCGTATTTTTCATATTTTAACAAAACATATAATCGAAGTTGTACAAATTATTGCATTAATAATTTCCTCATAAAAAATTAATGAATCATGTAATTCTGAAATGTAAACAAATACTGAAATAATAAGCTCAGAAGTCAGAAGCCTCTACATAGATTTTTTTATTTTTCCAAAAAATTTAGATATTCTGTACTTTTGGAGGATTCTAGGTAAGTGGTTCGAAAGTAATTTGTTCAAAGGAATTTTGTTCGAATGGAAATTTGTTCGAAGGGAATTTTGTTCGAACAACATTTAACTAAACGGGAATTTGTTCGAATTTTTAAAAGATAAATAATAATTAAATAATTCTGTCAAATAAAATAAACGTAATAATTCCAACAGTTCATTGTGGTAGAGATACCATGTTAACCACAACCTACGCGCTTTTGTTCAGTTAAAATAGGATTTTGAATAAACGCTCGAACACGTCGATTTTGCTTTCAAGGGGGACACCTTTTGCTATAAATTTTTTGCAAGAATCTTTTCAACCCTCAGTGCTATGAGCACAACCCTTAAAAAAGGGCAAGTGATACCTCATTTTAAATTTCATAATGATGTTTTTAAAGTAATTTTTATCAAAATACACTTTAATTATTTTTACTGGCCCGAGGATAAAGTTAAAATATAAAAAAGTTAAAATAATAAGTTAAAATATTTAACCCGGTCATCGAAAATAATTGCCCCACCTCTAGGCTGGACAGACCGAGATGCATCAAATAGGCAAACTATATCGCATTGGACTAATGCAGCGATTCTCAACCTGTGGGGCGCGCCCCCCTAGGGGGGCGTGATAACAATGAATGGGGGGCGCGAGCATATCGAGAAAAAATTAGAAAACCATTATTACAAAAATTATTTACAACTGAAAGAAAAGCTATAATAGTATATTGTGTAGCAAGGGTTGAAACAAGACGATTTCTGACTAAGGCGATAGTTGACTGCCCGAGCGAAGCGAGGGCTGTCATCGCACTGGTTAGAAATCGTCTTTGTTTCATCCCGTGCCACACACGCTATTTTTCATATCACATGCATTGAAACAACGAGTTTTGATTTCTGTAGCCAGTCGAAGTAAGACTATTTCAGACAAATAGCGCAGTAATATCTTATACTATTTTAATAATAAAATAATTCAGAAATAAGATTGGCTTTTGTTTATTACAAATTCGATTCTGACAGATTTAAAATTAATGAATTTGCTAGTCAGGAATAACGTTGTTTATTTGTTTCTGCTCGGTACAATCGCATTGGTCTGAAATTGTCTTGTTTCTACTGTCGAAACTGGGTTCAAAACTAGTTGTTTCTATGCATGTGATATGAAAAATACATTCTGACATAATAAAAAATAAAATACACGTTTACATTTACACTCATATAAAACACTTATTAATAGTATTGTATCATAGTCCAGTCATTTGGTAGTTTTACCTGGAAAGTTTTCAGGGAGTTTTGAAAATTGGTAATTATATAGATTTCGATGTGCTCTTTCTGAATTTCAACTTTGCCACCTCGTATCTTTGCCGCTCGCGCCGCCATATTGGAAAAAAGGCACCTAAAAGTAGTTTTTTGACAATATCTCCTCTCCAACTCATTTTACGATGAAAATATTTATATACAAAACTAAACTAGAGAAAATTTCCTACAATTTATGTAATGACAATTTTTTTTGTAAAATCAATAGTTTTGGCGTACGAGCGCCGCAAGCTATTATTCATCTACACATACACGTGTTTTGTGTATCAGGTTGCTCTGGAAGCAAACTTTTATTTAAAAAAATATTTCTTCTGATTTTTTTATACTGTTCAATTCTTTAGTATTCAAGGAACATTTTAAGACCGAAAAGAAAAAAATCGCCTTGGCGCTTTTTTAATAATTCATAAAACAAAAATACATAAATCGAGCACGGACTTCTGGATGCTACCATTAATAAAAAAATTATCACCTATGATTTTTTTTACAGTTCAATTCTATAGTATTCAAGGAACATTTTAGGACCAAATCGAAAAAAATCGCCTCGGCGCTTTTTTTATAATTCATAAAATAAGAAAAATCGTTATTCAAAATTGTTTTCACTAAATATATTTATTATTTGTACAAACATTTGGTAGTTTTACCTGGAAAGTTTTCCGGGAGTTTTGAAAATTGGTAATTGCTCTTTCTGAATTTCAACTTTGCCACCTCGTATCTTTGCCGCTCGCGCCTTTTTTGACAATATCTTCTTTCCAACTCTTTTTACGATAAAAACTACTATTAGACGCCATTTTTTCAATATGGCGGCGCGAGCGGCAAAGATACGAGTTTGCAAAGTTGAAATTCAGAAAGAGCACATCAAAATCTATAAAACTACCAATTTTCAAAACTCCCGGAAAACTTTCCAGGTAAAACTACCAAATGATTGTACAAATAATAAATATATTTAGTGAAAACAATTTTGAATAATGATTTTTCTTATTTTATGAATTATAAAAAAATTGTCAAGACATACACCAGTGTATGCCATAAGGGTTCCGAAGTATATACTACGTGGACTGTTTAGAGCCATTTACAGGTGCATATTTGAGTTAAAAATAAATATAAACTAGCTGTCGGATCAAATTTTACCCGGGGATATAAAATTAAACTATATAACGTATAATGCTGTGGGGTGCGATCCTTTAGGTCCACACAATCAACTTCCCAACATGGTATGACTTACAATACTTGAATACTGATTACTTATTGTTTCCATAATTAATATTACTATGTTATAGTTTGTAAATTTTTTTTTTTTAATATGTATATGAAAAATTTTAATGGAATTTATCAGAAATAAAACTCACCCTTTGTATTATGAATATTAGTTTTCTAATATCCTAATAATGTCAATAATATAATGCACATTTTTAGAAAAACTAATCTGACAGTTTGAATTTGAATTGTGTTGTTTCCAAGGCAACATGAATTATTAGATGTATTTATAAGTATGAAGTTCAAATTTTGATGGTGGTTTTCATCCCTTTAATGGCTGTTTGGACCCATATAAAAAATAAATACTGAAATACACGTTTCGTTATTTGTATTGTATAGTATTTATTCTAAGTTCCAACTAAATTCGACCAAGAAAAAAAATAAAAATGAAAAAAAAAACACCCTTTTTACCCCCGTAGGGGTTGAATTTCGAAAAATCCTTTCTTTCAGATCATATTCACGTCAAGACGCTTCGATTAGCACCCCAACGAAGTCAATAGCATTTTTTGTTCGCGAGATTTCGTCCCGGAAAAAAATGACACGTACGTACGTACGTACATACGTACATACACACACACACACACACAGACATTTTTCTAAAAATAGTGTCAATATACTCTAATGCCCTTGAAACATGAAAATATGTTAAAATTTTTGATTTCGATTTTCGGACCAATTACAATAACTCCCTATTGGGAAGTTAAAAATAGGATCATATTCTATTAATTCAGATCTACATTTTGACACCCCACAAGCCTAGATATGAAAATAAAAAAAATTCCATGACGCCCCTTCCTATTTTTCAAAATTTGAAATGATATTGTTGATTTTAGTATTTGTCTTTACTAGTGTTATAAAAACCCCATTAGCATTTTTTTTTCAGATTTTTTGAGTCAGTATTTACCGAGCTAGAGAGGGGTGGACAAATTTTTGTTTACTTGAAGCCCCCTGTAGGCGCCATTTTTGTTTTATAAAAAAAATAAAAAATACTGTTATATTCTACTCACTGAGATCTACATTTCGACACCCCACATGCCCAGATAAAAAAATAAAAATAAAACAATGTATGACACCCCTCCCTTTTTCTCAAAAATTTTAAATGATATTGGTGACTTTGGTATTTGTCGTTGGTAGTCTCACCAAAGCCTCATTACCTAATTTTTTTCAGATTTTTTGAGTCAGTAGTTACCGAGTTAGAGGGGGGGGGGGGTGGACAAATTTTTTTTTGCTTGGAGCCCCCTGTAGGCGCCATTTTTGTTTTATAAAAAAAATAAAAAATACTGTTATATTCTACTCACTGAGATCTACATTTCGACACCCCACATGCTCAGATAAAAAAATAAAAATAAAACAATGTATGACACCCCTCCCTTTTTCTCCAAAATTTTAAATGATATTGGTGACTTTGGTATTTGTCGTTGGTAGTCTCACCAAAGCCTCATTACCTAATTTTTTTCAGATTTTTTGAGTCAGTAGTTACCGAGTTAGAGGGGGGGGGGTGGACAAATTTTGTTTTGCTTGGAGCCCCCTGTAGGCGCCATTTTTGATTTATAAAAAAAAATAAAAAATACTGTCATATTCTACTCACTGAGATCTACATTTTGACATCCCACACGTCTTGGAATACATATTTTTTGGTTTTTTGAATTTGCTTTAAAGCCGCCTGTAGGCGCCATTTTTGATTTATAAAAAAATAAGAATAAGGATCAAATTACATTAGCTTGGTTACACATTTTGATGTGCCACTTGCCTTAGTATTTTAGTGACTGGTGTACGGGACAAACGATATTTATAAAATTATAACACTTTGTACTTTTGAATATGTTTATTTATTGTACGTTACACTGTTGTATGAATGTTGATGTTATGTATTGTAATGTAGCGAGCGCGAGAGTACTGCAGCGAGATGTTTACTGTCTTAAGAGCGAAGACCAAGTGTCTGTTTTAGAAAATTATATATCCTGTCTTAGAATGGGTAGACAAGGATAGCGATAGATATTTAGAGAAGGGGAACATACCTAGTAAACTTGAAATTGGAAAAACCCAAAGAAAGGGTCGGGCTTGTCTTTGATTACTGTAATACTGCACTTAAGGTAAATTAGACGATAAGCCGACCGGAAATACCCAAGCGTACGTGTTACTAATAAACTACAGAGGATTAAGAAAGATTAAAGAATTTGCTGAAAAATGTAAAAGTCTAGACACGTTGTAAAAGTATATAATATTGTCGGCAAACTTAAATAAAGGAATAAAAATAGTACGAAATATTAAAAATAAAATTTAAGAAATTTGAACGTGTGAGATGTCGCGAATGTCGCTACAGTACCCCCCTGCCAGTGATTTGAATCACGAAAAACCTATCTGTAGACGGTCCGTGAAGCGGACACGTCTACCTGACCGTGTTCGTCGTCCTCCGTCTGGCTGAATTTCGGGCCGGTGGGCGGGAAAGACTGGAGCTCTTGATGCGTCGTCTGTTTCTTTATTGCGTTCTTCGTCGTTGTTTGCGTATTTGTTCGTTCGATAATTTGAGTGCTTGTTGGTTTGTTTGTTGGTCGATTGTCCAGGTGTAGTGATGATGACTGATGGAGCCAAAGCGAGATAGTACGGCGTATGCGTTATGAATTGAGTCACGATGAGCTTGTTCGCAAAAGCCAGGGTTGCGTGTACGACGGTGGTTGCGTCGTAGTCGTGGGTCACGATTCGGGTGACTGCAACAACTTCGGCGGCGTGTGCGGCGACGGATGCACCGTAGTCGTGGGTCACGAATCGAGTGACTGCAACAACCTCGGCGGCGCGTGCAGCGATGGATGCATTGTAGTCGTGGGTCACGAATCGGGTGACTGCAACAACCTCGGTGGCGTGTGCGGCGACGGATGCATCGTAGTCGTGGGTCACGAATCGGGTGACTGCAACAACCTCGGCGGCGCGTGCAGCGATGGTTGCATCGTAGTCGTGTGTAATCAGAGAATGGTGTACCTGGTGGTTTGGTGAACTGCGTTTGGTGTATCGTCTGGTCGTGTTGCTTGGAAGCCTGGGAAGTACCTCGATATGTGGCGTTGAACCAGAGGCGATCGTGACTGTTAGGACTTGAGACTCAGTCATCTCTAATTGAGAGGTGATATGGGTGAGTAGGTCCAGAAGTCGTTGATTCCGCTTGTCCAATTGTGATAACCAGAGATGTTTTTGAACTCTTGAGACTTGAAACTCAGTCACCTGTCCTTGCGAGGTGATATGGGTAGGTAAGTCCGTGAGCCGTTGTTTTCGCATGTTCACTGGAATTGCGTCTTGGTAGTCGTGTTCGTGATGATGGTGTGGCGCGATGTCGAAGGGCAGGTGTCGTCTGTTGCCATTAACGACTGCCCGTAGTAGTGCCACTTATGAGTCATGGCCGTAAAATTGTTGTATCGAACTTGTTAAGCACTTTGTTGCAGTTTCCGCGAGAGCACTCACTGTTGTTTCTGATGCCATATCTTTGTTCATCTCGCTTGTCACTTAGTCGATGGCACGAAACACCGTTAAAAAAATTGTCAGTTGCACTATAGTTTGAGTTTGTTGAATGCACAAGTCACTTTTTTTATTGTCACTGTCACTATGTACGTATCACTTCGGTCGCGAAAAAATTACATAGGGCGCGGACAAATCACGTCGGTTGCGATCAAATCACGTCGGGGTCACCACTTTAGTGACTGGTGTACGGGACAAACGATATTTATAAAATTATAACACTTTGTAGTTTTGAATATGTTTATTTATTGTACGTTACACTGTTGTATGAATGTTGATGTTATGTATTGTAATGTAGCGAGCGCGAGAGTACTGCAGCGAGATGTACGAAATATTAAAAATAAAATTTAAGAAATTTGAACGTGTGAGATGTCGCGAATGTCGCTACAGTATAAAAAAAAAATTTTTTGCCTGTCTTTAGCTTTTTAGCACCCCCCCTAAAAAAATATTTTTCCAAAATATTTGTACATATTTTACTAGAGTGTGTCATTTTACATATTCAGTAAAAATTTCAAAGTTCTAGCTTATATAGTTTACGAGCTATTGAGCTTTGAGTGAAAAGGACGGACGGACGGACGGACGGACGGACGGACGACAAAGCGAGATTAATAGGGTTTCTTCGGAACCCTAAAAAAGCGCCGAGGCGATTTTTTTCGTTTTGGTCCTAAAATGTCCCTTGAATACTATAGAATTGAACTGTACAAAAAATCATAGGTGATAAATTTTTTATTAATAGTGGCATCCAGAAGACCGTGCTTGATTTATGTATTTTTGTTTTATGAATTATTAAAAAAGCGCCGAGGCGATTTTTTTCTTTTTGGTCTTAAAAGGTTCCTTGAATACTAAAGAATTGAACTGTATAAAAAAACAGAAGAAATATTTTTTAAAATAAAAGTTTGCTTCCAGAGCAACCTGATACGCAAAACACGTGTATGTGTAGATGAATAAAAGCTTTCGGCGCTCGTAAGCCAAAACTATTGATTTTACAAAAAAAATTGTCATTACATAAATTGTAGGAAATTTTCTCTTGTTTAGTTTTGTATATAAATATTTTCATCGTAAAATGAGTTGGAGAGGAGATATTGTCAAAAAACTACTTTTAGGTGCCTTTTTCCAATATGGCGGCACGAGCGGCAAAGATACGAGGTGGCAAAGTTGAAATTCAAAAAGAGCACATCGAAATCTATATAATTACTAATTTTCAAAACTCCCTGAAAACTTTCCAGGTAACCTCTTTATTTCGAACCAAATGACTGTACTATCAGTACTGCACAATGTATTTAATACAGCGATTCTCAACCTGTGGGGCGCGACCCCCTAGGGGGGCGAGATAAAACTTAATGAGGGGGGGGGGGGGCGAGTATATTGTGAAAAAATATTATAAAAAAATTTGTTTAATTTACTGAATGAAAAGCAATTAAATACATTCTGACATGAATATATAAAAAATAAAATACACGTTTACATTTACACTGATATAATATACTTATAAATAGGATTGTATCAGTACTGCACAATGTATAATTATCAATATTAAATTAAAAACAAGATTAATAATTATTAGCGACTTCTTTGGATCTGTCTTGCAGAGCAAAGTTTTTCGAAAGAAGGTTTAATACCTATTAGAAATTGACAATATAAAGCATTTTTTTATCTTTAGCTGAGATCTATTTTTCAGTGAAAATTATTTATGAGAGTGGGGGGAAGGGGTCGCGATGAGAATTGTGATTGAAAATTGGGTCGCAAATACTAAAAGGTTGAGAAACGCTGGACTAATGCAAGAAACAAATGTAACATTTATTCTAGAGGCCCTCAAATGTAAATATCATTTTACATTGATGAGTTTTCATCTATTGTCAATACTTTTCTTATGGGACTTTCTTATACGTATTACAGAGACTGTACGTGTTTGCCATAGGTACCATGGGTCTTTCTTATACGTAATACTGAGAATAAACACTGTATACTCTATTTCATTTAGTTTGCAGTGGTCGTCGTGCGACATGACGGTATGAGTCGTGATCCGTACGGTCAAAGCACCCAGCAACCAGTATAGATTATTCTAAATAATGATTTAAAAAAAAAAATTTCTGGCTAAATCATAAGTGTTTGAAAAAAATGTATGGAAAATAAATTATAGATAATAACATACTCAACATTTTTATCCAAAACATTTTTGTCTTATTTAAAAAAAAATAAAAAATTACAAGAATAAACATCCGTTTCCGGTTTAGTGATTGTTATAAAAATAAGGTGGTTGTCTTCCCAGATGAAAGTTTATCTTAAATATATAATTTTAGCCTTCCGTCATTAGTCGTTTGGGAGTAAGAGTATTTTTACTTTCTTATACCTATGTACACTACCGCTCAAAAGTAATTGCCAACCCACAATTTTTACGATTTTTTCAAAACAGGCTAATAATTTTTGTTCCTTTGTATAATACATACTATACTCCTAATCTCATTTCTTATTATTTCTACCAATTATGACATTTAAAAATGTTTGTCAAATATTTTAAGGCCATAAAACGGAAAAATGGGATTTCTTACGTATAGTCCATATAAGGATTTCAATAACTTTCTTACTCTAAGTGGATCTGAAGTTTCAAAATAATATTTTTATAGTTTACTGGGTTCACTTAATAAATTATATTACATTCTTACTCCTTAATTTGAATATTCTATAAATGTAAGCATCTTCAGTTGTAAAGTGTGAATTTTTGTGGTATCCATTGCAAATTTTGTATTTTTATCTCGAAAATGCCAAAACAAAAGGAGTTATCTATTGGGATCCACTTAAGGATCGTCAGTTTTCATAAAATTGGTAAAAGTAATAATGAAATTGCAAAACAATTGAAGATTCCAAGACGAACAGTTGATTATAAAGTGAATAAATTTAAAAACACGGGGCATACGAACAATAATCGTTGTTCTAAACGTCCAAAAGCAGCATCTTCTGCAGAGGATCAATGAACCAAAACTACAAGCAAGTGAAATAAACTCATACCAGCTCCAGAAATAAACTCCCAAATAAATTACAATCGCCTAAATGGAGTTAGAGTAACCACGGTAAAAAGAAGGTTTCAAAAAAGTGGATTCCATGGAAGAGTGGCTATGAGGAAACCTCTACTTTGAGTGGCAAACAAGAAAAAACGTTTTCAATGAGCAAAATAATATGAAACATGGACAATTGAACAGTAGCAAAAAGTGTCAAGGAGTAATAAGTCGAAATATGAAGTGTTCGGTTCAAAAAGAAGTGTGTTTATCAGGAGGCCAATTGAAAAAAAAGTATCTGGGCAACTAATTGCCCCAATAATTAAAGACAGGGGAGGTTCTGTCACGATTTGGGGGCGTTTTGGAAGATCTCATGTAGGGAATATTCCAAATATTAGTCAAAGTTTAAGAAAATAAGGCTATAAGAAATTCTAGAAAAAAATTTTTTAGGCTCTTAAACACAAATAAGTGGTCGTGGATTTGTGTTTCAGCAAGATAGTGATCCGAAACACTTGTCTTAATAACATAAAAAATATTTAGAACTTAATAAAGAAAAAAAAATAAAAATTATGACTTGACCTCTCCCATCTTCTGATCTCAATTCAATTGAGCTCCTGTGGGATGAGCTGAAAAAAAAGTTCCGGAAATCATGTCCCATATTTGCTACAGTTCTATGGAACAAATTACAGGAACAATGGAGAAAAATTACACCAGAAACTCTTAATAAATTAATTGGAAGAATGCCACGATTGTGCAATGAAAAAATCAAAAATAAAGGTGGACGTAAAGATGAGTGTAATGTGTAAAGATAAATATTAATATTTAATAAATTTTATGTAAAATAGTTTTAAGAATTACAAACAAACATTTTTACGTCAATTTTGATTAATTTTTTTCAATATTATTTACATGCTTCATTAAAATGATATTTTAAAATAGGTTGGCAAATACTTTTGAGCGGTAGTGTATATGAAATATACATATAGTATAAGTAAGTATAGTAATCGCGATAATTTTCGAAATCCGGATTTTGATGGAATTATAAATTTTGACCTTCCCTGAATCCATTATGACTATTTTCGCCATGATGTCTTTTTTTTGTCTGTCTGTCTGTCTGTAGACGCTGTAACTCAAATACGACAAATCGTAGAAAGGTGACATTTTATACTTAAGATTAATTGTTGCTTGGGATGAAAACCTCCTATTTTTGAAAGCGATCTTTCAACCGGAAACGGATGTTTACCTACAGCGATTTTTGAATTTTTCGAATTACATTGAAACAGTGCGATAGAGAAAAATGGTCAAGTTGAAAATTGTAGGTAATATCATTATCTATAATTTATGTTCTATTCATTTTTTCGAAAAAAACAAATTTAATTTTTTATTTTTTTTACCAAGTATTTGTTTTTAAGTACATTTCAAATGGTTCATAATAGAGAAGAAATATCTGCCATGAGTGTCGTGGGACTTTCTTATACGTATTACAGAGACTGTATGTGTTTGCCATAGGTACCATGGGTCTTTCTTATACGTAATACTGAGAATAAACACTGTATACTCTATTTCATTTAGTTTGCAGTGGTCGTCGTGCGACATGACGGTATGAGTCGTGATCCGTACGGTCAAAGCACCCAGCAACCAGTATAGAATATTCTAAATAATGATTAAAAAAAAAATATTTCTGGCTAAATCATAAGTGTTGGAAAAAAATGTATGGGGAATAAATTATAGATAATAACATACTCGACATTTTTTATCTATGACATTTTTGTCTTATTTAAAAAAATTACATGAGTAAACATCTGTTTCCATCTTATTGTTAGTAATTATGTTAAACTAAATTCGTTCGATACATAATGTATAAAATAATATTTCTATAGTTTATGTCTCATTCATTTTACTCTATCTTTTATTAGTTTGTCAGAAATATCCTTCACTAAAATAAAAATCACGTACACTGTTCACTGTCATTATTACGTATAAGAAAGTGCTGTGGCACACGGCAGATTATTTACTAAATGATATGAACTGAAATGTCTTAAATAGCTCTAATTCGTCGTAATTCGACCGAATCGATGCAAATTGACAAGATTTTACTGATTTCAAAGCCATCGGATTGATTTACGAAATTCGAACTTTTTGTACTAAATGTTATGAACTGAAATGTTTTAAATGGCTCTAATTCGTCTTAAAACGACTAGATCGATGCATATTGACTCAATTTTACTGATTTCAAAGCAAACGGATCGATTCACGAAATTCGAATTTTTTTTCCTAAATGATATGAACTGAAATGTCTTAAATAGCTCTAATTTGTCGTAATTCGATAGAATCGATGCAAATTGACAAGATTTTACTGATTTCGAAGCAATCGGATCGATTTACGAAATTATAATTTTTTGTACTAAATGATATGAACTGAAATGTCTTAAATACCTCTAATTCGTCTTAAAACGACCGAATCGATACAAATTGACAAAAATTTTACTGATTTCAAAGCAATCGGATCGATTCACGAAATTCGAATTTTTTGTACTAAATGTACTTAAATACCTCTAATTCGTCTTAAAACGACCGAATCGATGCAAATTGACAAGATTTTCCTTATTTCGAAGCAATCGGACCGATTCACGAAATTTGATGTTACGATGTCATTAAAATCGAGTCAATTTGCATCAATTCGGTCGTTTTACGACGAAATAGAGCTTTTTATGACATAAATTATATGAACTGAAATGTCTTAAAAACCTCTAAAACGACTGAATTGATGCAAATTGACTCGATTTTATTGATTTCGAAGCAATCGGATTGATTCACGAAATTCGAAATTTTTGTACTAAAGAATATGCACTAAAATGTCTTAAATGGCTCTAATTCGTCGTAGTTCGACCGAATCGATGCAAATTGACAAGATTTTACTGATTTCAAAGCAATCGGATCGATTCACGAAGTTCGAATTTTTTTTACTAAATGATATGAACTGAAATGTCTTAAAAACCTCTAAAACGACTGAATTGATGCAAATTGACTCGATTTTATTGATTTCGAAGCAATCGGATTGATTCACGAAATTCGAAATTTTTGTACTAAATAATTTGCACTGAAATGTCTTAAATGGCTCTAATTCGTCGTAATTCGACCGAATCGATGCAAATTGACAAGATTTTACTGATTTCAAAGCAATCGGATTGATTTACGAAATTCGAAATTTTTGTACTAAATGATATGAACTGAAATGTTTTAAATGGCTCTAATTCGTCTTAACACGACTAAATCGATGCATATTGACTCAATTTTACTGATTTCAAAGCAATCGGATCGATTCACGAAATTCGAATTTTTTTTACTAAATGATATAAACTGAAATGTCTTAAATACCTCTAAATCGTCTTAAAACGACCGAATCGATGCAAATTGACAAGATTTTCCTTATTTTGAAGCAATCGGATCGATTCACGAAATTTGATGTTACGATGTCATTAAAATCGAGTCAATTTGCATCAATTCGGTCGTTTTACGACGAAATAGAGCTATTTATGACATAAATGATATGAACTGAAATGTCTTAAAAACCTCTAAAACGACTGAATTGATGCAAATTGACTCGATTTTATTGATTTCGAAGCAATCGGATTGATTCACGAAATTCGAAATTTTTGTACTAAATAATTTGCACTGAAATGTCTTAAATGGCTCTAATTCGTCGTAATTCGACCGAATCGATGCAAATTGACAAGATTTTACTGATTTCAAAGCAATCGGATTGATTTACGAAATTCGAAATTTTTGTACTAAATGATATGAACTGAAATGTTTTAAATGGCTCTAATTCGTCTTAACACGACTAAATCGATGCATATTGACTCAATTTTACTGATTTCAAAGCAATCGGATCGATTCACGAAATTCGATTTTTTTTTACTAAATGATATAAACTGAAATGTCTTAAATACCTCTAAATCGTCTTAAAACGACCGAATCGATGCAAATTGACAAGATTTTCCTTATTTTGAAGCAATCGGATCGATTCACGAAATTTGATGTTACGATGTCATTAAAATCGAGTCAATTTGCATCAATTCGGTCGTTTTACGACGAAATAGAGCTATTTATGACATAAATGATATGAACTGAAATGTCTTAAAAACCTCTAAAACGACTGAATTGATGCAAATTGACTCGATTTTATTGATTTCGAAGCAATCGGATCGATTCACTAAATTCGAATTTTTTTTACTAAATGATATGAACTGAAATGTCTTAAATAGCTCTAATTCGTCGTAATTCGACCGAATCGATGCAAATTGACAAGATTTTACTGATTTCAAAGCAATCGGATTGATTTATGAAATTCGAAATTTTTGTACTAAATGATATGAACTGAAATGTTTTAAATGGCTCTAATTCGTCTTAAAACGACTAAATTGATGCAAATAGAAAAGATTTTACTGATTTCGAAGCAATCGGACCGATTCACGAAATTTGATGTTACGATGTCATTAAAATCGAGTCAATTTGCATCAATTCGGTCGTTTTACGACGAAATAGAGCTATTTATGACATAAATGATATGAACTGAAATGTCTTAAAAACCTCTAAAACGATTGAATTGATGAAAATTGACTCGATTTTATTGATTTCGAAGCAATCGGATCGATTCACTAAATTCGAATTTTTTTTACTAAATGGTATGAACTGAAATGTCTTAAATAGCTCTTATTCGTCGTAATTCGACCGAATCGATGCAAATTGACAAGATTTTACTGATTTCAAAGCAATCGGATTGATTTACGAAATTCGAAATTTTTGTACTAAATGATATGAACTGAAATGTCTTAAATGGCTCTAATTCGTCTTAAAACGACTGAATCGATGCAAATTGACAAGATTTTACTGATTTCGAAGCAATCGGATCGATTCACGAAATTCGAATTTTTTGTACTAAATGATATGAACTGAAATGTCTTAAATACCTCTAATTCGTCTTAAAACGACCGAATCGATGCAAATTGACAAGATTTTCCTTATTTCGAAGCAATCGGACCGATTCACGAAATTTGATGTTACGATGTCATTAAAATCGAGTCAATTTGCATCAATTCGGTCGTTTTATGACGAAATAGAGCTATTTATGACATAAATGATATAAACTGAAATGTCCTAAAAACCTCTAAAACGACTGAATTGATGCAAATTGACTCGATTTTATTGATTTGCAATCGGATCGATTCACGAAATTCGATTTTTTTTACTTTCTTATACCTATGTATATGAAATATAATAATATACTAGTAGTGACGTTAAAATATAATAAATAAAACAATTAATTGTCTAAATGTCAAACAATTTAATAAGCAAGGAAACGTAGCGAGCTTTCGATTCACAGAATCATCGTCAGGCTAAAATAATAAATAGTAATTAAGTACAATAAATATAATACAAAATATTGGTATTTTAAAAATAAAAATTCAGAAATATACCTATTTAAAGGGGAGAATGCGAGAACGGTGTCGTTATCTCAACAATTTTCATTAGCTACGGAATTGTTTGGAAAAAATAACAAATCTCTTAGTAACTAAATAGTTACTAAGGAACGAAAGAAACATATTAAAAAATGAAATTTTGACAGATTTAAAATTAATTATTTAAAATAGTGTTGTAAATAGTAGATAATGTGGCTATGTCAGTTTTCTTGTTAATTGTATTGTTGTTTCTTTTTATGTGTACCATTTCCGAGATGTAACGTTTAGCTTTATGTCTTTCACTATCTAAAATTTTAGTTTGTTCATAATCAAAAATATGTCCTGTACTATTTGTATGTACTGCCAATGCTGTGGATGTAGGTTTTAATCTTGTATCTGATTTATGTTGTGTTATTCTATTGATAAGTTTTTGTGATGTATTTCCTACGTATATATTATTACAACCTCCACATGGGATGCTGTATACCAAGTTTGATTTCTTAAAAATGTCTGTTTTTGGTTTAAGTTTTGTGTAGTTGTTAATATTTTTATTGTATGTTTTAAATACAGTTTTTACGTTGTACTTATTAAAAGTGTTTTTTATTATATTTGATGTTTTATTTATGTAAGGAACTGTAATGTATTGTGTTGGTGTTGTTTTAGATTTGTTATTATCATTATTAACTATGTTGTATAATAAGTGAACTCGTTTTGTTATGCATTGTTTGATTAAATTACTTGGATAGTTATTGTTAAAAAATGCTGTTTTTATTTTGTTTAAATTTTCTTCTCTGAATTGTGGATGTAATAAATAAATATATAGGTATATTTCTGAATTTTTATTTTTAAAATACCAATATTTTGTATTATATTTATTGTACTTAATTACTATTTATTATTTTAGCCTGACGATGATTCTGTGAATCGAAAGCTCGCTACGTTTCCTTGCTTATTAAATTGTTTGACGTTTAGACAATTAGTTGTTTTATTTATATGAAATATACATATAGTATAGTAATCGCAATATTTTTCGAAATCCGCATTTTGATGGAATTATCAATTTTGACCTTCCCTGAATCCATTCTGACTATTTTCGCCATGATGTCTTTTTTTGTCTGTCTGTCTGTCTGTCTGTCTGTCTGTCTGTAGACGCTGTAACTCAAACACGACAAATCGTAGAAAGGTGACATTTTATACTTAAGATTAATTTTTGCCTGGGATGAAAACTTCCAATTTTTGAAAGCGATCTTTCAACCGGAAACGGATGTTTACCTACAGCGATTTTTGAATTTTTCGAATTACATTGAAACAGTGCGATAGAGAAAAATGGCCAAGTTGAAAATTGTAGGTAATATTCCCGGGAAAAAATGATAAGATATTAGCATATATTATAAGATCCAATTGGTCAGATATGCTTGGATCCTGATTTTGGCACGATCCAAGAACGCATTATAATCTATTATAATATATAGCAAGATATAGTTATATATTATAATATATACTAATGCCTTCTTGGATCGTGCCAAATTCAGGCTCCAAGCATATCTTGACATATATTACAATATATTAGCATACATTAGTATATATGTTAATATACAAGTATATCTTGAAATATATAACAATATATTAGCATATATGTTAATATATTTGTATATCTTGGCATATCTAAAAATATATTATAATATCTTATAATATATGCATAGGGGGGGGGGGTATCCATCTATAATGTATCCCAATACTACAGAATCGTCCAACCAGGGAAAACTCGTACTGAATCTATAATCAAATGTCACATATATAATTAACTAAACATATATAACAGCTTCATTTACTTACGTCCGTATTGACTTACTTGAATGCACCTATGTATACAATAGAGTTCGTTGGTTGCTTATATACTGATTCAAAGTGAAATTACACTGCTAGTGAGAGGCAAGTCACACCAGCTTTTACGCACATAGTATCTATAGCTATTACATATATACAACATACTCGAATATTATTTAATCAATTAAAAAAAATAATCCATATGCGTATTAAGTAATATTTGAGGCCCGTATTAATAAAATAAAAAAATATATACAAAAACTGTATATAAATCTTTTGACTATTAAAGAAATCCGAAATATATGTATGTATAGTATATAAATGAAGAAAACCAATATGTAATGACATTTGCTTATTAAATATTCTTAATTTTCAGTTCTTCAACAGACGGATCTATTATAGATTTAGGAATTTTATTGAAAATTTTAATTGTATTGTTAACTACATTTCTATTAACAATTTGTTTACGTGTTTGAATAGATTTCATATTGTGTTTGTTTCTATGTTGTAATTATGGTCATTTATATTACATAAATCAGTTTTTTTTTATGAATAACTCATTTTCTAATGAATTAATATCGATTATAGTTAAAACTTTGTATTATATAAACAGTGGACGGCAGTGTTCCCTGGGTCATATCTGGCCATAATACGAAGACATTTCTTTTGTATTTTGAGTATGTTATAGGTATGAGAAGAGAAGACCAAAATAAAATTCCATATCTAATAACTAAATGTATATAAACTAATACACTTGTAAGAAAACATTTTGCACAACCTTGTTGCTTAACACGAATTTTGAGTTTTTGGCTGTAATGCAGTTTATATATTTCTCTGACAAGTTAAATTTTGGTCTATTAATATCACTAAAAATGGTATTTTTTAAAAAATTATCACACCTGACTGGTGTGATCATAGAATTCAGTGATTATTATAATTTCAAAAATGTATTCATCAATGTTTGTATAAAAATTGTCAACACAAGTTGTAGAATTTTTAAATAAATGCGTGGGAACGTCATTTTCACCAAAAATATCCACTACCTATTTTAAAATTTGATGAATGTACTTTTTTGAAATCAAAATATCTCAAAAACTATTAAATATAGAGTAAAACTAAAAGATATTAATTTTGTAGAGAAATGCATAAAATTTATTTTAAAAAATATTTCACTGTCCAAAATTTTGTTTAAATATTTTTGTTTTGAATTTATAAAATTATATTGAAAATTTGGGTGACATGTCAACTGTGAATTTTTAAAACAAAAATATATGTTATAACTTTATCATTCCTGAGTATATGGGCAATTCTAAATAAAATTTACTTTCTTTTATTTCGCGAAATTAGAATATATGTATATACAAAACTATACAAATCACGCGAGTGCAATATTAAATTCAAGTCAAGTGAACTTTAGAAAAAAAGAATGGTTGATATTTGAATTTTTTATATTTATTATTATTAATTTAATATTATTAAAATTCGTTGCTTCTTTTGTTAATGTATAATAGCAATGCCAACATCAGGGAGGGAGACTGGGCTACCGCCCGGGATGCCAGTTCAGATGGAGAAAAATTTAGCTTATATTCTAGTCAAAATATTTTCTCTTTAATCTAATTTTACCGTTTCAGGGTATTTAAAAAATTTTATTCTATTTCTTCAGAATTCATTGCGATATAAATATAAAATTTGATAATCGTTTTAGTATAAATACGTGCTATCGATTTACAGTATCAAGTAATGATTATTTAGACTAAAGAAGTGTGGGGCCAGCGACCTTTTGATTTTTATTCAGTATTTATTTGTTCTTAACCATAAATTACTCGCGTGTAATACCGTAACACAGTTACTCGCGCGGTGTATTTTATACACCACAAAAAAGCTAGTTTTTGGGAATTTTGAAGGTATTATATTATTTTTTTTGCCCAATTCATATTATGTAGGTAGGTACTATTTTTGAGAAACTAAGAAATTTTTTTTAAAATAATCCAACTAAAAATTAAGGATTAGAAAGAAAAACTAACTAAAATAAATCTAAAAAAGTACAAAAAATTTTTTTGCTGTCCGATTTATTGCAAGATGAATATTGAACAGTTTTATTTTTGTTGGTAATTTTTTTAATTTTGCTCTTTTGACAAGATGTCTTCCATCAGCAGCATCACTATTGAATTCAAAAACGCGGTTCTTCGCTTAGAATGCTGCTATTTGTGCGTCAATACCATCTACATTTATTAAGTAAAAAATTAATACAAACTGCTACAATCCTCAAATTTTTACTGCCGGATTCCTATCACCATTGATATTGGTCAAATGTAATATTTTGTTATAACAAATGTTAATCATTTAATAAATTTATTAATTTAAAAAAGTAACAGCCACTTTATTTACAAATACATTACCACCAGGCGTTTACATATTACATAAAAAATAAAATAAAATTATTTTAAGATATGATAATATATTAGCAGATATACCAATATATAAATATATATAACAATATATTTTCGCATCTGAGGGCTGATATATATTAAGATATGATTATACAGGGTCCTCCAATAGTACGTCCGGCATTGTTTTACGCCCAAACTATTGAAGATAGAGTTATAAAGTAAAAAATTTACTATATTTATCGACCCTAAAGAATTTCAGGAAAATATTTTCAACCCCCTAAAACCGCTCCTTAGGGGGTAGTTTGAGGGGTACATACCCGTTTCTCAGTAAAATCAAATGGAATGGTATATCAAAAAGTAGATATTTGTAAAGATCATAAAAAATAAGATACTTTCATAAAACAAAAATTTTAATACTTTCAATTGTTTAAAAAATATGGCGACTTGCTCTCAAATTTTAGGGTTTTACTAAAAGTGCTCTAATTTCGTTAAATATTAATGGAATTTTATTTTATTTTTAAATTCAGAAAGTATAAATAATGACCTTTGTAACGATGCATGATTATTTAAGATTTTAATAGTTTAAAGTGACATACGCGACTTACCAAAAATTCAAAAGTTCAACTAGAGATAATTCAAAATTTTCAAATACAATGGTATATCAATTAATAATTTTTCTTAAAGAAGATATGTAAATTAACGATTTTTGTTAAAAAAATTTAAAATTTAATTTTTAAAATTGAAAACTGAAAATTATAATTTTTAAATTTAATTTTTTTTAACAAAAGTTGTTTATTTACATATCTTCTTTAAGAAAAATTATTAATTGATATACCATTGTATTTGAAAATTTTGAATTATCCCTAGTTGAACTTTGGAATTTTTGGTACGTCGAGTATGTCACATTAAACTATTAAAATCTTAAATAATCATACACCTTTACAAAGATCATTATTTTTACTTTCTGAATTTAAAAAAATAATAAAATTCCATTAATATTTAACGAAATTAGAGCACTTTTAGTAAAACCCTAAAATTTGAGAGCAAGTCGCCATATTTTTTAATCAATTGAAAGTATGATTTTTTTTGTTTTATGAAAGTTTCTTATTTTTTATGATCTTTACAAATATCTACTTTTTGATATGCCATTCCATTTGATTTTACTGAGAAACGGGCATGTACCCCTCAAACTACCCCCTAAGGAGCAGTTTTAGGGGGTTGAAAATATTTTCCTGACATTCTTTAGGGTCGATATATATAGTAATTTTTTTACTTTATAACTCTATCTTCAATAGTTTGGGCGTAAAACAATGCCGGACGCACTATTGGAGGACCCTGTATATTATCAGATATGTCCATATATTAATATATATTACAATATATTCTTGGCTGTGATAACTCAAAAAATAAAATTTATTAAGATATAATAATACATTAGCAGATATATCTATACATAATAATATATTACAATATATTCTAAGCTAAGTGAACTCATTTCAAAATAATATTTTTAAGATATCATAATATATTAGCAGATATATCAATATATACATATATATATATAACAATATATTCTCGGATCTGAGGGCTAATACATATTCAGATGTTACTATATATCAATATATATATAACAATATATTTTCGGATCTGAGGGCCAATATATATTAAGATATTACTATATATTATCAGATATTTCTATATAAATTAATATATTTTAGGCTCAAAAATTAAGATATTACCATATATAACGAGATGCGAACATATCTTATAATATCTCGTTATATCTTATCATTTTTTCCCGGGTTATAATCTATAATTTATGTTCTATTCATGTTTTCGAATTTTTATTTTTTTTACCAAGTATTTGTTTTTAAGTACATTTCAAATGGTTCATAATAGAGAAGAAATATCTGCCATGAGTGTCATGGGACTTTCTTATACGTATTACAGAGACTGTATGTGTTTGCCATAGGTACCATGGGTCTTTCTTATACGTAATACTGAGAATAAACACTGTATACTCTATTTCATTTAGTTTGCAGTGGTCGTCGTGCGACATGACGGTATGAGTCGTGATCTGTACGGTCAAAGCACCCAGCAACCAGTATAGATTATTCTAAATAATGATTTTAAAAAAAATATTTCTGGCTAAATCATAAGTGTTGGAAAAAAATGTATGAAGAATAAATTATAGATAATAACATACTCAACATTTTTATCCAAAACATTTTTGTCTTATTTAAAAAAAATTAAAAAATTACAAGAATAAACATCCGTTTCCGGTTTAGTGATTGTTATAAAAATAAGGTGGTTGTCTTCCCAGATGAAAGTTTATCTTAAATATATAATTTTAGCCTTCCGTCATTAGTCGTTTGGGAGTAAGAGTATTTTTACTTTCTTTTACCTATGTATCCCAGGAAAAAATGATAAGATATTAGCATATATTATAAGATCCAATTGGTCAGATATGCTTGGATCCTGATTTTGGCACGATCCAAGAACGCATTATAATCTATTGTAATATATTGCAAGATATAGTTATATATCTACTATATAAAAGGAAGTGCCCTGACTCACTCACTCACTCACCTATCAAGATTTAGAGCATTTCCACTCATCGCAGAAAGTTTAAATTTGGCATACAGACTCAAAGTGTGATTATTAGGACAACTAGTGGGCCTTTTTTGGATAAGTTCAAAAATGGGGTAGATAGGGCCCCCCAATTTTTCAAATAAAACGCCAGATTTTTTTAATTATTTTTTTCGTTTTCTTTGGGTGATACAATGTACAGATCAAATGTTTGCCTTTTTTTAAAAGGGCCTTTAAGGGGGGCCCCAACTTTTGAGATGAATTACTATTAGAAGGAAAATCGATATTAGATTTATTTATTTTTTATCAAATGCTTCGTTTAATTGACAACCATAAACCAGTGTTTGATTTTTGAAAAAGATCCATTAACGGGGGCATAATAAATAAATAAACACCCGATGTTTACATAAAATCCGTTTAATTCGTCTATTTAATTAATTTCATATTTTGTTACCATGGAAACATATATTTTTATTGATTCGTATTTGAAAATTTTTTGGCAGGTCGCCATTTTTAATTTACTGTTTTGAATCACATAGTAAAGAAATACAAGATAAAATAACTACTAAAAAAATATTATAAATCATTTTAAACTGTTATAATCGACATTAAGGTTAGTAAAATATTTTCAGATTAAAACTGACGTTTGTGGTATTTTCTATTATGTAGTTTTAAATATGTAGCTAATATTCTATTCAAATATTACAAATACAAAAACATGTAAACGATTTAACTAAGATAATTGTTAATATATATCAACACAGTTCAAATTTTTGTACGTACGATTATTAAGAAATACAATATGTTATAAATGTTATTGTTGCAATAATATTGCAAAATCAGCTGTCAATAATTGTAACTGTAAATTGAAAAAATGCTTTTAAATATTATAATTTTGAAAAAAACTAGAATAACTGTACGAATAAGGTTTTTAATTAAATAAAGTAGACATGGAACTAATAAATAATACAAAAACCCATATTGCAGGTTTGTAATATGTAATATTTTATACGACAAACAGTTTTTGAAAAAAGTATTCAATTTCAGAACTATTAATGTCAAGTATTCAAATTATGAGAAATGTGAATTGAAAATATCAATATATTTACATACATAGAGGAATTGATTGTTATAAGTTTTTGAAATACATGAGCAGAAAAACCAAAAATGAAATTATTTCTACTAATATTCATAAAATGTTATTCCAAATCATGTAAGTGCATAATGTTATTCAATATATTTAAAAGATTTATTCCATTAGGTATTATAAAAAAGTAATTTCCATCTGTAGGCTTTCTTTCATATATGAACTTGGTTTCCGAAGTAATGTCAAATTTAAAGTATACGATAGCTAAGATTAAATATTTGTAATATGAGCGTTTGGCCGGCAATATGAAATACGATGCAGTTCGTTGAGTGAAGCAAAGTTCTTTGTGTGAGTCGCGTAATGAACGAACAGATTGTTCGTTGTGCGCAGTGCAGCGTTCGTTATGCGAAGCGTTCGTTGTGCGAGGCATCAATGTACATATCACATTTACTTAAATATGTATAAGACAATATGCACCTATTAGATATTGGATTTAATTTTACTTTTGGTTTGCGCTCAAGCTAATCTTCCTGCAACTAAAGGTTTGTAGTAGGTTATTTGGAATATTTTTAATTTATGAATACAGTGGAACATTGTTACTGGCTGTTCATCATTATTGTCCGACTCCTAATCTCATTATTGTATGATTGTTTACCACCTTCTGAATTTTTATTTTGTTTAAAATACACTAACGTATACACTATATGGATAGAAAATGGGAAAGTTTGACACGTTTGTGTGCATGTTATTAATAATTGTAAACAATAACAAGTTTTCCGATTACAGAGTAAAAAAATGCTCAAGTATGAGGTTGACGACAGTACCTACTATATGATCGGGTAACTTTGATATTAGACATTAGCGTTTATAACACTAATACGTATTTTGTCCTTAAG
This sequence comes from Sialis lutaria, assembly GCA_949319165.1. NCBI lineage: Eukaryota > Metazoa > Arthropoda > Insecta > Megaloptera > Sialidae > Sialis > Sialis lutaria. The sequence continues at coordinate 9,853,686 of OX439232.1, read as the reverse complement.
TACCAAATTTTCTAAATAAATAATGGTTATTTTTAAGTTAGCGAGCGTGAACATATACCATAAATAAATTCAGGTGTAAGTCCCTGACTTAAACAATATGATTGATAAATACTTTAAATACAAAAAAAGAGAAAATTGATTCATAAAGTGCTTTTCTTATTTCCTGTCATATTTTATGTTTCATTCTGACCTTTTTATAATCTGAATTATTCAGATCAAATAAATTGAATATACAATTTCACCAAATCTATCAACTTTTCTATGCATATTTTTGTAGACGGTTTACGGTACACGGTGGTCAACATTTAATTATATCGCTGCAATACCGAAATATCTCTTATGTTATTAAATATCGTAGTAGCACTATCGCTACCTGTAACGCTCTGGTTTGAGAGGACCTTAACCCTTTCGCTGCTCAAACAGTATATATTCGTAAAATTAAAATGTGTCCCATACGCTTAACACGACTATTTGCCCTGTGTTTACTTACTTTTGAGTCACGTTATACACATTTTTATTATATAATAAACTGAATATACACAGGACCGAAAACTGTTAACTGTTTCTCACGAATAAACTTACAATCATCAAAATACGTGCACACAACGATCACGAAATCTCACAAGCGTATTGCGCAGTGAAAGGGTTAATGCTGACAATGCATAATTATATTTTTTTACAAAAGTGGCTATTTGCACTTACAGTATGTAATTTGTATTGGTATTTGCACATACTGGATATATACCAAATTAAGTTAGGTTGTTAAGTTAAGGTAAGTTAGTTAACGCTAGGTTAGTGATATTTCCAAATAGCCAATTGCATGCACATACTGTATTTGCCTCATCTATTTTTTACATATCGTATGTGAGATAGCATTATATGAGGTCTGATATAGATTGCTTTTCGAAGCAGACTAAATATATTAGTTTTTGGTTTTAATTTCTTTTATATATTTTGCATTTTTAAAATTTTTTGTTTTTATTATATATAAAGTTTTTTTTATTTTATTCATTACTAATAATAATATTAGTTGTACAAAAAAAAAGTTAACGACTAACAATAATTTGTGAGATTTATAACTTCTATGTAAAATCTAAAGCAGTGGCGTAGATAGCTTTTTGCGATGGGAGAGGAGGGGGGGGATGAAGACCTTTTGAATTTTTTTTAGTCATTGGCAATTTTTAATATCTTTTTTTTTAGTCGTTCATTCGTATTTCTTTATAACACACCACGATCAATCTCTTGGGGGGGGGGGGGGGATATGACAGTATTAAATCTTTTATATGGTCGAAAGTAAAAAAATTGGACTCATGGGGGAGGGATTGATCCCCTTCATCCCCCCCATATCTACGCCACTGATCTAAAGCACAGATTTTAATGAATTTTAACATTTAGCTACTTCTGTCACCGATTGTCTTTCAAGTTATTACTAAAACCTAGAAAATATTATTTTCGAATATAGAAATAATTTAACTAAAAAAAATATTAAGTATAACATGATTGTATGTCAAACAGGGTGGCCAGTTTCTGGAAAACCGGGAAAAGTCAGGGAATTTTGGTATACAGGGAAAAGTCAGGGAATTTGGTTGGAAGTCAGAGAATTTTTATAAAAATGCAAAATCACACAAATTCTTGCAAATATTTAAAGAGTGACTTTTTTTAGGTTTTTAATCTAATTTTTTTAAATAAAAACAGGGAAAAACGGTAAAAATTCTCCTGAAAAATCGGGAAAAGTCAGGGAAATTTGTTCCAAAGAAATACTGGTCATCCTGTTAAATATAGTTTAATTTAATATCCCCGGGTAACACCGGGTCATATGGCTAGTTATAATATATACTAATGTCTTCTTGGATCGTGCCAAATTCAGGCTCCAAGCATATCTTGACATATATTACAATATATTAGCATACATTAGTATATATGTTAATGTACAAGTATATCTCGACATATATAACAATATATTAGCATATATGTTAATATATTTGTATATCTTGGCATATCTAAAAATATATTATAATATCTTATAATATATGCCATAGGGGGGGGGGGAGTATCCATCTATAATTTATCCCAATACTACAGAATCGTCCAACCAGGAAAAACTCGTACTGAATCTATAATCAAATGTCACATATATTATATAATTAAATAAACATATAACAGCTTCATTTACTTACGTCCGTGTTGACTTACTTGAATGCACCTATGTAAACACTAGAGTTCGTTGGTTGCTTATATACTGATTCAAAGTGAAATTACACTGCTAGTGAGAGGCAAGTCACACCAGCTCTTACGAACATAGTAGTATCTATACTTCTATAGCTATTACATAATATATACAACATACTCGAATATTATTTAATCAATTAAAAAAAAATAATCCATATACGTATTAAGTAATATTTGAAGCCCGTATTAATAAAATAAAAAATATATACAAAAACTGTATATAAATCTTGTGACTATTAAAGAAATCCGAAATATATGTATGTATAGTATATAAATGAAGAAAACCAATATGTAGTGACATTTGCTTATTAAATATTCTTTTAAAGTAATTTTTAGTTCTTCAACAGACGGATCTATTATAGATTTAGGAATTTTATTGGAAATTTTAATTGTATTGTTAACTACATTTCTATTGACAATTTGTTTACGTGTTTGAATAGATTCCATATTGTGTTTGTTAAATTGTGTTGTAATTATGGTCATTTATATTACATAAATCAGATTTTTTTTATGAATAACTCATTTTCTAATAAATTAATATCGATTATAGTTAAATCTTTGTATTATATAAACAGTGGACGGCAGTGTACCCTGGGTCATATCTGGCCATAATACGAAGACATTTCTTTTGTATTTTGAGTATGTTTTAGGTATGAGAAGAGAAGCACCAAAATAAAATTCCATATATCTATAATTAAATGTATATAAGCTAATACACTAACAAAATATTTTGCACAACCTTGTTGCTTAACACTCTAAGTGCGTACACGAATTTTGAGATTTTGGCTGTAACGCAGTTTATATATTTCTCTTACAAGTTAAATTTTGGTCTATTAATATCACTAAAAATTGTATTTTTTGAGAAATAGAATTCAGTGATTATAATTTCAAAAATGTATTCATCAATGTTTGTATAAAAATTGTCAACACAAGTTGTAGAATTTTTAGATAAATGCGTTTTTTTTGAAAACATCATTTTCAAAAAAAAGTTTCACCAAAAATATCCACTACCTATTTTAAATTTGATGAAAAATTTCTTGAAAACAAAATATCTCATAAACTATTAAAAATAGAGTAAAACTAAAAGATATTAATTTTGTAGAGAAATGCATAAAATTTATTTTCAAAAATATTTCACTATCCAAAATTTTGTTTAAATATTTTTGTTCTGAATTTATAAAATTATATTGAAAATTTGGGGACATGTCAACTGTGAATTTTTAAAACAAAAATATATGTTATAACTTTATCATTCCTGAGTATATGGGCAATTCTAAATAAAATTTACTTGTCTTATTTCGCGAAATTAGAATAAATATATATACAAAACTATACAAATCACGCGAGTGCAATATTAAATTCAAGTCAAGTGAACTTTAGAAAAAAGAATGGTTGATATTTGCATTTTTTATATTTATTATTATTAATTTAATATTATTAAAATTCGTTGCTTATTTTGTTAATGTATAATAGCAATGCCAACATCAGGGAGGGGGACTGGGCTACCGCCCGGGATGCCAGTTCAGAAGGAGCGGTGGACTGTTACATGGAGAAAAATTTAACTTATATTCTAGTCAAAATTTTTTCTCTTTAATCTGATTTTACCGTTTCAGGGTATTTTAATTTTTTTTATTCAATTTCTTCAGAATTCATTGCGATATAAATATAAAATTTGATAATCGTTTTAGTATAAATACGTGCTATCGATTTACAGTATCAAGTAATGATTATTTAGATAAAGAATTGTGGGGCCAGCGACCTTTTGATTTTTATTCAGTATTTATTTGTTCTTAACCCTTAATTACTCACGTGAAATACCGTAACACAGTTACTCACGCGGTGTATTTTATACACCACAAAAAAGCTAGTTTTTGGGAATTTTGAAGATTTTATATTAATTTTTTTGCCCAATTCATATTATGTAGGTAGGTATTATTTTCGAGAAACTAAGAATTTTTTTTTTTAATAATGCAACTAAAAATTAAGGATTAGAAAGAAAAACTAACTAAAATAAATCTAAAAAAGTGCAAAAAAAAATGTTTTGCTATCCGATTTATTGCAAGATGAATATTGAACAGTTTTATTTTTGTTGGTAATTTTTTTAATTTTGCTCTTTTGACAAGATGTCTTCCATCAGCAGCATCACTAATGTCTTCAAAAACACGCGGTTCTTCGCTTAGGATGCTGTTATTTGTGCGTCAATACCATCTACATTTAATAACTAAAAAAATAATATAAACTGCTACAATCCTCAAATTTTTAATGCCGGATTCCTATCACCATTGATTTTGGTCAAATGTAATATTTTGTTATAACAAATGTGAATCATTTAATAAATTTATTAATTTAAAAAAGAACAGCCACTTTATTTACAAATACTTTACCACCAGGCGTTTACATATTACATAAAAATTTTATTTTTTAAGATATGATAATATATTAGCAGATATACCAATATTATAAATATATATAACAATATATTTTCGCATCTGAAGGCTGATATATATTAAGATATGATTATATATTAATATATATTACAATATATTCTTGGCTATGTTAACTCAAAAAATAAAATTTATTAAGATATAATAATACATTAGCAGATATATCTATATATAATAATACTAGGGGCTGTGCCCCTGGGCGCTTCGCGCCCCAACCCCCTTCACGCCATATTTTTTACACAAATTTACTCGGGTCTGCGACCCTCGTATTTGTATATTATAATAATTTTCCATTCTTTTTGCTGATACTCATTTTTTTCTTAAATTGGCGGTGATAATCACTTATCATTATTACAATTTTCAGTAATATTACATGTATAAATTACCCAACATAAAATGTATTGTTATTTATTAAATGGTTAACTTTTTATTTTTACATACATATTCCTGAAGTTTTTAATTTTTGTTAAATTTTAATCAAAAATAATTTGTCTACGTCACTTTTAAAAAATAGAAATTTTAATTATTTTAATGCGACGCCCCTGACTTAATTATAATTTAAAAAAAATTATTATTATATCAATCTGAACTTTCAAAAAAATAATAATTCATAAATAATTTTTTTTGATGCGCTACTGATCTATATTATAATTTTCATATTTTTCTGAAATTTCTAATTTTTGAACAATTTTAAAAAAAATTAATATTTTTATAAACGTTAAGAAATGTGACAGTTCCCAAAAATTTCATATATTTAAAACATCACCAGCCCCTGACTTAATCTTCCTTCAACAAAACGATTAAAAATTATATTTAATTCATTTTATTAAAAAATGCAAATTTAAATACTTTTAAAACGCCGTCCCTGGCTTAATTAGTATTAATTATAAATTTTTAGAAAAACTGCATCAATTCTACAACTTTTTTGAACAAATTTGAAACAATTACATTAAAAATTTAATATTTCACAACAGCCGAATGATTAAAAACTACCTATTGTATAAGAAAATGGTTAATGTAAACTTTTCGAATGTAAATTTTTATATATTCCTGAATTTTAATTTTTAATCAATTTCAATCAAAATTAATTACTTTTAAAAAATATCAATTTAAATTTTTTTTATGCGACGCTCCTGACTTCATTATTATAATTTCTTTTAAATAAACTTATATCAATCTCAAAACTAAAAAAAAAATCATTCAATAATTTTTTTTCAGACGCTACTGATCTATATTATAATTTTCATGTTTTTCTGAAATTTATAATTTTTGAATAATTAAAAAAAAATCTAATATTTTTACAAACGTTACGAAATGTGACAGTTTCCAAAAATTTCATGTATTTCAAACGACACCAGCCCCTGACTTAATCCCCCTACAGTAAAACAATTAAAAATTATATTTAATACAATTTTATTAGAAAATGCAAATTTAAATACTTTTAAAACGCCGTCCCTGGCTTAATTATTATTAATTATAAATTTTTAGATGGACCACATCAATTCTACAACTTTTTTTGAACAAATTTGAAACTTTGTGAACAATTACATTAAAAATTTAATATTTTTATAAACGTCACATAAAATATGACAGCTCAGACGTCAAAGAGCACGTGGTTTTACGAAAAATGACAGCTCTGACGTCATTTTAATCAACCAGAGCACACCGAAATGCAAGAAATTCTGAAACAAAAGCCTAGTGTCGAAACACCTAAATTCAGTCTGACAGATAAATTTTACTAAATTTTTCACGTAGTGTCTCGGGGAAAAAATCATATCACAGAAACGATAATCATTTTGTAAAAAAAAATATAGCCTATAAACTGTATCAAGGACGAATCTAGATATTGTGAAGAAATGAAAAAAATCCAGTGAAACGTTTATGAATCCATAAATTTATAGTGACCGGACAGACATATAAATATATAAACAAACAAATAAATAAATATACACAGCGTTTATATTATAGTGTGATAATTTTAAAAACATTGCACTTTTAAAAAATAACAAATTGAACTATTTTCATGCAACGCCCCTGACTAAATTATAATTTAAAAAAAAATTAATATATCAATCTCAAAACTTTCAAAAAAATAATAATTCATAAACAATTTTTTATAGGCGCTACTGATCTATATTATAATTTTCATATTTTTATGAAATTTATATTTTTGAACTATAAAAAATGTTTTTTTAAGTTTTTACAATCGTTACGAAATGTGACAGTTCCCAAAAATTTCATATATTTAAAACGACACCAGCCCCTGACTTAATTATTATTTTTAAATGTGAAATTTTGAATAAATTACATCAACAAAACTATTAAAAATTATATTTTTATACAATTTCATTAAAAAAACACAAATTTAAAAATATTTGAAACACTGTCCCTGATTGAAATGAATAATTTCAACAATTAAAAAAAAATCAACAATTTCACTCAAAATAATTTTTTTACAAACATAAAAAATATGTCACATGTAAAAAACCACGTAATTTTGGAACTATCAAATTTAACGTCATCAAAAATTTTCTCACTCCTAATAGAAAACGATAGAAAACCTTCTAGAACTTTCCCTGTCATCTGTTATCTGTCAACTTTAAACTAATTAGAAAAAAAGATTTTAAATATTTTTTTAATTCGCCGCTCCTGACATTATACTTTTTAATATCATCTATAGATAATTATACTAATTACATCAAATTACCAATCAATTTTGGTTAAAATTTAATTTATAAGCAATTTAATCAAAATGTACAAAATAACATTTCTTTCCACGCTCCTGACGTATATAAGATAAAAAACAGCTGTTTATAATTTCTTCGTTTAACAATTTCAATCAAAATCTATTTTACGTAGAAATTATAATAGATTCACAAAACTAACATTTTAAAATTAATCAAGTAATTTATCAGTGTGTTTTTTATGAAAATGTCAATAAAAATCCATGTGTTTTCTTCTTTATAAATGTCACATTTTGACAGATATAAACAAAATACAACAGTGATATCTTGTAATTTAGCAAATTATCGTAAAAATAGTATTTTTCAAACGACAATCACATTGTCTGAAAAACAAAAGCCGACACTCGAACCAGCTAATTCATCGTTTTTTCAGTAAAATTTCGATGTACTTTTTCGGAAAAAAATCACAGTTCACAGACCTTTCATAACTAAGAAATGAAATCTAGCCTATTGACTGGAAAAAGAGTCAAGCTACATGACGAAAAAAAAATTATCAAAATCGGCCGGGTAATTCCAGAGTCTATAAAAATAACATTTCGGGGCGACATACATATATATATATACTAGGGGCTGTGCCCCTGGGCGCTTCGCGCCCCAACCCCCTTTGACGCCATATTTTTTACACAAATTTACTCGGGTCTGCGACCCTCTTATGTGTATATATCATACTCGTTCCACAATTTTTTGATAGTTAATTTTTTCATTTGGCGGAGATAATCAATATTACAATTTTCAGTAATTTTACATGTACAAATTACCTAATCACAAATTTACTCGGGTCTGCGACCCTCGTATGTGTATAATATAATAATTTTCCAATCTTTTTGCTGATACACATTTTATTTCTTAAATTGGCGGTGATAATCACATATCAATATTACAATTTTCAATAATATTACATGTATAAATTACCCAACCTAAAATGTACTGTTATTTATTAAATGGTTAACTTTTTATTTTTATATATTCCTGAAGTTTTTAATTTTTGTTCAATTTTAATCAAAATTAATTTGTCTACATCACTTTAAAAAAATAGCAATTTTAATTATTTTCATGCGCGCCCCTGACTTAATTATAATTAAAAAAAAAAGATTAATATGTCAATCTCAACTTTAAAAAAAATAATAATTCATAAATAATTTTTTTGGGGCGCTACTGATCTATATTATAATTTTCATATTTTTTTGTAAATTTCTAATTTTTGAACAAATAAAAAAAATTTTTGAGACGCTACTGACTTATTTATTTTTAAATGTGAACTTTTGGATAAATTGCATCAATCACCTACAACAAAACTATTTAAAATTATATTTATATACAATTTCATTAAAAAAACACATTTAAAATTATTTGAAACGCCGTCCCTGATTTAAATGAAACATGTATAAATTACTCAACCTAAAATGTACTGTTATTTATTAAATAATTTTAAAAACATTGCACTTTTAAAAAATAACAAATTGAACTATTTTCATGCAACGCCCCTGACTAAATTATAATTAAAAAAAAAATTAATATATCAATCTCAAAACTTTCAAAAAAATAATAATTCATAAACAATTTTTTGTAGGCGCTACTGATCTATATTATAATTTTCATATTTTTATGAAATTTATATTTTTGAACTATAAAAAATGTTTTTTTAAGTTTTTACAATCGTTACGAAATGTGACAGTTCCCAAAAATTTCATATATTTAAAACGACACCAGCCCCTGACTTAATTATTATTTTTAAATGTGAAATTTTGAATAAATTACATCAACAAAACTATTAAAAATTATATTTTTATACAATTTCATTAAAAAAACACAAATTTAAAAATATTTTAAACACCGTCCCTGATTTAAATGAATAATTTCAACAATTAAAAAAAATTCAACAATTTCACTCAAAATAATTTTCTTACAAACATAAAAAATATGTCACATGTAAAAAACCACGTAATTGTGGAACAATCAAATCTAATGTCATCAAAAATTTTCTCACTCCTAATAGAAAACGATAGAAAACCTTCTAGATTATTCTAGAACATTCCCTGTCATCTGTCATCTGTCAAATTTAAACTAATTAGAAAAAAAGATTTTAAATATTTTTTAATTCGCCGCTCCTGACTTTATAGTTAACAAAAACTTTTTAATATTATCTATAGATAATTATACTAATTACATCAAATTACCAATCAATTTTGGTTAAAATTTAATTTATAAGCAATTTAATCAAAATGTACAAAATAACATTTCTTTCCACGCTCCTGACGTATATAAGATAAAAAAACAGCTGTTTATAATTTCTTCGTTTAACAATTTCAATCAAAATCTATTTTACGTAGAAATTATAATTTATTCACAAATCCAACATTTTAAAATTAATCAAGTAATTTATCAGTGTGTTTTTTATGAAAATGTCAATAAAAATCCATGTGTTTTCTTCTTTATAAATGTCATATTTGACAGATATAAACAAAATACAACAGTGATATCTTGTAATTTAGCAAATTATCGTAAAAATAGTATTTTTCAAACGACAATCACATTGTCTGACAAAACAAAAGCCGATGCTCGAACCAGATAATTCATCGTTTTTTCAGTAAAATTTCGATGTACTTTTTCGGAAAAAAATCACAGCTCAGAGACCTTTCATAGCTAAGAAATGAAATCTAGCCTATTGACTGGAAAAAGAGTCAAGCTACATGACGAAAAAAAAATTATTAAAATCGGCCGGGTAATTCCAGAGTCTATAAAGCTATAGTTTCGTGCGGATATATAAATAAATAAATAAATATATATATATTCATACACGTTTATATTATAGTGTGACTAGGGGCTGTGCCCCTGGGCGCTTCGCGCCTCAACCCCCTTTCACGTCATATTTTTTACACAAATTTACTCGGGTCTGCGACCCTCGTATGTGTATATACCATACTCGTTCCACTATTTTTTTAATAGTTAATTTTTGAATTTAGCGGAGATAATCAATATTAAAATTTTCAGTAATCTTACATGTACAAATTACCTAATCAAAAATTTACTCAGGTCTGCGACCCTCGTATGTGTATATTATAATAATTTTCCATTCTTTCTGCTGATACTCATTTTTTCTTAAATTGGCGGGGATAATCACTTATCATTTTTACAATTTTCAGTAATATTACATGTATAAATTACCCAACCTAAAATGTAGTTATTTATTAAATGGTTAACTTTTTATTTTGACATATTCCTGATGTTTTTAATTTTTATTAAATTTTAATCAAAATTAATTAGTCTACGTCACTTTTAAAAAATAGCAATTTTAATTAGTTTCATGCGACGCCCCTGACTTAATTATAATTTTTAAAAATGTATGAATATATCAATCTCAAAACTTAAAAAAAAATCCATAAATAATTTTTTTTAGACGCTACTGATTTATGTTATAATTTTCATATTTTTCTGAAATTTCTAAATTTTGAACAATAAATTTTTTTTTTTAAGTTTTTACAAACGTTACGAAAAAATTCACATATTTAAAACGATACCAGCCCCTGACTTTATTATTTTTAAATGTGAAATTTTGAATAAATTGCATCAACAAAACTCAACAACTTCATTAAAAAAACACAAATGAAAAAATATTTGAAACGCCGTCCCTGATTTAAATGAATAATTTCAACAATTAAAACCTAAAATGTACTGTTATTTTTTAATTGTTAACTTTTAAATTTTTATATATTCCTGAAGTTTTTAATTTTTGTTCAATTTTAATCAAAATTATTTTGTCTATGTCACTTTTAAAAAATAGCAATTTATTTATTTACATGCGACGCCCCTGACTTAATTATAATTTAAAAAAAAAATATAAATATATCAATCTCAAATGTTTCAAAAAAATAATAATTCATAAATAATTTTTTTAAGGCGCTACTGATCTATATTATAATTTTCATATTTTTTGAAATTTCTTATTTTTGAACAATTAAATTTTTTTTTCAAAGTTTTTACAAACGTTACGAAATGTGACATTTCCCACTTTTATATATTTAAAACGACACCAGCCCCTGACTTAATTATTATTTTTAAATGTGAAATTTTGTATATTGCATCAACAAAACTCTTAAAAATTATATTTTTATACAATTTCATTAAAAAAAAACACAAATTAAAAATATTTGAAACGCCGTCCCTGATTTAAATGAATAATTTCAACAATTAAAACCTAAAATGTACTGTTATTTTTTAAATTGTTAACTTTTAAATTTTTATATATTCCTGAAGTTTTTAATTTTTGTTCAATTTTAATCAAAATTATTTTGTCTATGTCACTTTTAAAAAATAGCAATTTATTTATTTTCATGCGACGCCCCTGACTTAATTATAATTTAAAAAAAATATATTAATATATCAATCTCAAATGTTTCAAAAAAATAATAATTCATAAATAATTTTTTTAAGGCGCTACTGATCTATATTATAATTTTCATATTTTTTGAAATTTCTTATTTTTGAACAATTAAATTTTTACAAACGTTACGAAATGTGACATTTCCCACTTTCATATATTTAAAACGACACCAGCCCCTGACTTAATTATTATTTTTAAATGTGAAATTTTGTATATTGCATCAACAAAACTCTTAAAAATTATATTTTTATACAATTTCATTAAAAAAAAACACAAATTAAAAATATTTGAAACGCCGTCCCTGATTTAAATGAATAATTTCAATTAAAAAAAATTCAACAATTTCACTCAAAATATTTTTTTTTTGTAATATAAATAATTTTATTTATAATATTACATGTATAAATTACCCAACCTAAAATGTATTGTTATTTATTAAATGGTTTACTTTTTAATTTTTATATATTCCTGAAGTTTTTACTTTTTGTTCAATTATAATCAAAATTAATTTGTCAACGTCACTTTTAAAAAATATCAATTTTAATTATTTTCATGCGACGCCCCTGACTTAATTATAATTTAAAAAAAATTATTAATATATCAATCTGAACTTTCAAAAAAATAATAATTCATAAATAATTTTTTTCGAGGCGCTACTGATCTATATTATAATTTTCATATTTTTCTGAAATTTCTAATTTTTGAACAATTAAAAAATTTTTTTGGGACGCTACTGGCTTATTTATTTTTAAATGTGAACTTTTGGATAAATTGCATTAATCTCCTACAACAAAACTATTAAAAATTATATTTTTATACAATTTCATTAAAAAATGCAAATTTAAAAATATTTGAAACGCCGTCCCTGATTTAAATGAATATTTTCAGCAATTAAAAAAAAATTCAACAATTTCACTCAAAATATTTTTTTTACAAACGTAAAAAATATGTCACATGTAAAAAACCACGTAATTTCAATAACTATCAAATCTAACGTCATCAAAAATTTTCTCACTCCTAATAGAAAAGGTAGAAAACCTTCTAGAACATTCTCTGTCAACTGTCAAAAAACACGTGTGTATTTCGAATCGGTCTGAAACATATGATTACGTCCAATCAAAGCCGCGGATTACAAAAAAAAGCCGATAGTTTTTTACGATAAAATTTAATTTTAGCTAAAATTATTGCTTCGGGAAAAAAATCACAGCTCACAGACCTTTCATAGCTAAGAAATGAAATCTAGCCTATTGACTGGAAAAAGAGTCAAGCTACATGACTAAAAAAAAATTATCAAAATCGGCACGGCAATACCAGAGTCTATAAAAACATAGTTTCGTGCATTTTCGTGCGGACATAGAAATATATATACGTACACGTATATATATTTCTACTAGGGGCTGTGCCCCTGGGCGCTTCGCGCCCCAACCCCCTTTGACGCCATATTTTTTACACAAATTTACTCGGGTCTACGACCCTCGTATGTGTATATATCATACTCGTTCCACAATTTTTTGATAGTTAATTTTTTCATTTGGCGGAGATAATCAATATTACAATTTTCAGTAATTTTACATGTACAAATTACCTAATCACAAATTTACTCGGGTCTGCGACCCTCTTATGTGTATAATATAATAATTTTCCAATCTTTTTGCTGATACTCATTTTATTTCTTAAATTGGCGGTGATAATCACATATCAATATTACAATTTTCAATAATATTACATGTATAAATTACCCAACCTAAAATGTACTGTTATTTATTAAATGGTTAACTTTTTATTTTTATATATTCCTGAAGTTTTTAATTTTTGTTCAATTTTAATCAAAATTAATTTGTCTACATCACTTTAAAAAAATAGCAATTTTAATTATTTTCATGCGCGCCCCTGACTTAATTATAATTAAAAAAAAAGATTAATATGTCAATCTCAACTTTAAAAAAAATAATAATTCATAAATAATTTTTTTGGGGCGCTACTGATCTATATTATAATTTTCATATTTTTTTGAAATTTCTAATTTTTGAACAATTAAAAAAAATTTTTGAGACGCTACTGACTTATTTATTTTTAAATGTGAACTTTTGGATAAATTGCATCAATCACCTACAACAAAACTATTTAAAATTATATTTATATACAATTTCATTAAAAAAACACATTTAAAATTATTTGAAACGCCGTCCCTGATTTAAATGAAACATGTATAAATTACACAACCTAAAATGTACTGTTATTTATTAAATAATTTTAAAAACATTGCACTTTTAAAAAATAACAAATTGAACTATTTTCATGCAACGCCCCTGACTAAATTATAATTAAAAAAAAATTAATATATCAATCTCAAAACTTTCAAAAAAATAATAATTCATAAACAATTTTTACTGATCTATATTATAATTTTCATATTTTTATTAAATTTATATTTTTGAACTATAAAAAATGTTTTTTTAAGTTTTTACAATCGTTACGAAATGTGACAGTTCCCAAAAATTTCATATATTTAAAACGACACCAGCCCCTGACTTAATTATTATTTTTAAATGTGAAATTTTGAATAAATTACATCAACAAAACTATTAAAAATTATATTTTTATACAATTTCATTAAAAAAACACAAATTTAAAAATATTTTAAACACCGTCCCTGATTTAAATGAATAATTTCAACAATTAAAAAAAATTCAACAATTTCACTCAAAATAATTTTCTTACAAACATAAAAAATATGTCACATGTAAAAAACCACGTAATTTTGGAACTATCAAATTTAACGTCATCAAAAATTTTCTCACTCCTAATAGAAAACGATAGAAAACCTTCTAGAACATTCCCTGTCATCTGTTATCTGTCAAATTTAAACTAATTAGAAAAAAAGATTTTAAATATTTTTTAATTCGCCGCTCCTGACATTATACTTTTTAATATTATCTATAGATAATTATACTAATTACATCAAATTACCAATCTATTTTGTTTAAAATTTAATTTATAAGCAATTTAATCAAAATGTACAAAATAACATTTCTTTCCACGCTCCTGACGTATATAAGATAAAAAACAGCTGTTTATAATTTCTTCGTTTAACAATTTCAATCAAAATCTATTTTACGTAGAAATTATAATAAATTCACAAAACTAACATTTTAAAATTAATCAAGTAATTTATCAGTGTGTTTTTTATGAAAATGTCAATATAAATCCATGTGTTTTCTTCTTTATAAATGTCATATTTGACAGATATAAACAAAATACAACAGTGATATCTTGTAATTTAGCAAATTATCGTAAAAATAGTATTTTTCAAACGACAATCACACTGTCTGAAAAACAAAAGCCGACACTCGAACCAGCTAATTCAACGTTTTTTCAGTAAAATTTCGATGTACTTTTTCGGAAAAAAATCACAGCTCAGAGACCTTTCATAGCTAAGAAATGAAATCTAGCCTATTGACTGGAAAAAGAGTCAAGCTACATGACGAAAAAAAAATTATTAAAATCGGCCGGGTAATTCCAGAGTCTATAAAGCTATAGTTTCGTGCGGATATATAAATAAATAAATAAATCACATTATAATATAAACGTGTATGTTTATACAGGGTGTCCCATTTTAATCTATCACCCCCCTAATTTTTTTTATCCATCAATTAAATCAAAAAATGCTTCAAATAAAAGTTGTTTGGTTTTGAGGGGGACACAAAATGGCGTTATTAGTTTTTTATTTTTCGGACGTCTTCATGGTCAAATAGGCCCAACTTTTTTTTTTCAAATGGAAACCTGTATTTTTTATTACAATATCTTATTGTTTGGAAAAAAACAAGTAGCTTTTGTTTTAAAAATTTTTTTGTATGACTTCATTTTTTTTTAATATTCAACAAAATAATTTTAGATTTTAGATTTTTACTAATTTTTTACTCGAAACCCATTGACTTTAGAGGAAAAGTGTAAAAAACAAAAAATGTTTATTTTAATATGATATAACTAGGAAAATTATTTCAGATTTTTTTATTTTATTTTTTATTTGCTTTAATATTTTGAAGAGCAAAAGTTAATAAAAAATCCTGATATAATTTTCCTAGTTATATCAGATTAAAATAAACATTTTTTGTTTTTTACATTTTTCCTCTAAAGTTAATGGGTTTCGAGTAAAAAATTAGTAAAAATCTAAAATCTAAATTTATTTTGTTTAATATTAAAAAAAAAATGAAGTCATACAAAATTTTTTATGAAACAAAAGCTACTTCTTTTTTTCCAAACAATAAGATACCGTAATAAAAAATATAGGTTTCCATTTGAAAAAAAAAAGTTGGGCCTATTTGACCATGAAGACGTCCAAAAAATAAAAAACTAATAACGCCATTTTGTGTCCCCCTCAAAACCACACAACTTTTATTTGAAGCATTTTTTGATTTAATTGATAGATAAAAAAAATTAGGGGGGTGATAGATTAAAATGGGACAACCTGTATATATATTTGTATGTCGCCTCGAAACTATTGTTTTATAGACTCTGATCCCACCGAACCGATTTTGATAATTTTTTTTTTGTCATGTAGCTTGACTCTTTTTCCAGTCAATAGGCTATATTTCATTTCTTAGTTATGAAAGGTCTCTGAGCTGTGATTTTTTTCCGAAAAAGTACGTGAAAAATTTTGTTAAAATTAAATTTTATGATAAAATACCGTCGGCATTTTTTTTAAATCTGTAGCTTTGATTGGACGAAATCATATGTTTCTGTCTGATTTACGTGCATTTTGAAAGATACCAGATGACAGAGAATGTTCTAGAAGGTTTTCTATCCATTTCTTTTAGGATTTTTTACGTTTGTAAAAAAAATTTTGAGGGAAATTGTTGATTTTTTTTTAATTGTTGAAATTATTCATTTAAATCAGGGACGGCGTTTCAAATATTTTTAAATTTGTGTTTTTTTAATGAAATTGTATAAAAATATAATTTTTCATAGTTTTGTTGATGCAATTTATTCAAAATTTCACATTTAAAAATAATAATTAAGTCAGGGGCTGGTGTCGTTTTAAATATATGAAATTTTTGGGAACTGTCACATTTCGTAACGTTTGTAAATAAGTCAGGGGCGTGACATAAAATTTTTTTTTTAAAAAACATTTTTTATTGTTCAAAAAAGTTTCAGAAAAATATGAAAATTATAATATAGATCAGTAGCGCCTCAAAAAAAAATTGTTTATGAATTATTATTTTTTTGAAAAATTTGAGATTGATAAATTAATAATTTTTTTTAAATTATAATTTAGTCAGGGGCGTCGCATGAAAATAGTTAAATTTGCTATTTTTTAAAAGTGCAATTTTTTTTAAGTTATTTAATAAATAACAGTACATTTAAGGTTGGGTAATTTATACATGTTTCATTTAAATCAGGGACGGCGTTTCAAATATTTTTAAATTTGTGTTTTTTTTTAATGAAATTGTATAAAAATATAATTTTTAATAGTTTTGTTGTAGGTGATTGATGCAATTTATCCAAAAGTTCACATTTAAAAATAAATAAGTCAGTAGCGTCTCAAAATTTTTTTTTAATTGTTCAAAAATTAGAAATTTCAAAAAAATATGAAAATTATAAAATACATCAGTAGCGCCACAAAAAAATTATTTTTCAATTATTATTTTTTTGAAAGTTGAGATTGATATATTAATCTTTTTTTTAAATTATAATTAAGTCAGGGGCGCGCATGAAAAAAATTAAAAAATTGCTATTTTTTAAAAGTGACGTAGACAAATTAACTTTGATTAAAATTGAACAAAAATTAAAAACTTCAGGAATATATATAAATAAAAAGTAAACCATTTAATAAATAACAGTACATTTTAGGTTGGGTAATTCATACATGTAATATTATTGAAAATTGTAATATTGATAAGTGATTATCACCGCCAATTTAAGAAATAAAATGAGTATCAGCAAAAAGAATGGAAAATTATTATAATATACACATACGAGGGTCGCAGCCGAAGGCTGAGACCCGAGTAAATTTGTGATTAGATAATTTGTACATGTAAAATTACTGAAAATTGTAATATTGATTATCTCCGCCAAATGAAAAAATTAACTATCAAAAAATAGTGGAACGAGTATTATATATACACATACGAAGGTCGCAGACCCGAGTAAATTTGTGTAAAAAATATGGCGTGAAAGGGGGTTGGGGCGCGAAGCGCCCAGGGGCACAGCCCCTAGTAAATATATATATATTCATACACGTTTATATTATAGTGTGACTAGGGGCTGTGCCCCTGGGCGCTTCGCGCCCCAACCCCCTATCACGCCATATTTTTTACACAAATTTACTCGGGTCTGCGACCCTCGTATGTGTATATATCATACTCGTTCCACTATTTTTTGATAGTTAATTTTTTCATTTGGCGGAGATAATCAATATTACAATTTTCAGTAATTTTACATGTACAAATTACCTAATCACAAATTTACTCAGGTCTCAGCCTTCAGCTGCGACCCTCGTATGTGTATAATATAATAATTTTCCAATCTTTTTGCTGATACTCATTTTATTTCTTAAATTGGCGGTGATAATCACATATCAATATTACAATTTTCAATAATATTACATGTATAAATTACCCAACCTAAAATGTACTGTTATTTATTAAATGGTTAACTTTTTATTTTTATATATTCCTGAAGTTTTTAATTTTTGTTCAATTTTAATCAAAATTAATTTGTCTACGTCACTTTTAAAAAATAGCAATTTTAATTATTTTAATGCGCGCCCCTGACTTAATTATAATTAAAAAAAAAAGATTCAAAAAAATAATAATTCATAAATAATTTTTTTGGGGCGCTACTGATCTATATTATAATTTTCATATTTTTTTGAAATTTCTAATTTTTGAACAATTAAAAAAAAATTTTGAGACGCTACTGACTTATTTATTTTTAAATGTGAACTTTTGGATAAATTGCATCAATCACCTACAACAAAACTATTTTTTTAAATTATATTTATATACAATTTCATTAAAAAAACACAAATTTAAAATTATTTGAAACGCCGTCCCTGATTTAAATGAAACATGTATAAATTACCCAACCTAAAATGTACTGTTATTTATTAAATAATTTTAAAAACATTGCACTTTTAAAAAACAACAAATTTAACTATTTTCATGCAACGCCCCTGACTAAATTATAATTAAAAAAAATAATAATATATCAATCTCAAAACTTTCAAAAAAATAATAATTCATAAACAATTTTTTTTAGGCGCTACTGATCTATATTATAATTTTCATATTTTTATGAAATTTATATTTTTGAACTATAAAAAATGTTTTTTAAAGTTTTTACAAACGTTACGAAATGTGACAGTTCCCAAAAATTTCATATATTTAAAACGACACCAGCCCCTGACTTAATTATTATTTTTAAATGTGAAATTTTGAATAAATTACATCAACAAAACTATTAAAAATAATATTTTTATACAATTTCATTAAAAAAACACAAATATTTGAAACACCGTCCCTGATTTAAATGAATAATTTCAACAATTAAAAAAAAATCAACAATTTCACTCAAAATAATTTTTTTACAAACATAAAAAATATGTCACATGTAAAAAACCACGTAATTTTGGAACTATCAAATTTAACGTCATCAAAAATTTTCTCACTCCTAATAGAAAAGGATAGAAAAACTTCTAGAACATTCCCTGTCATCTGTCAACTGTCAAATTTAAACTAATTAGAAAAAAAGATTTTAAATATTTTTTAATTCGCCGCTCCTGACATTATACTTTTTAATATTATCTATAGATAATTATACTAATTACATCAAATTACCAATCAATTTTGGTTAAAATTTAATTTATAAGCAATTTAATCAAAATGTACAAAATAACATTTCTTTACACGCTCCTGACGTATATAAGATAAAAAACAGCTGTTTATAATTTCATCGTTTAACAATTTCAATGAAAATCTATTTTACGTAAAATTATTCTATTTTTTGATAGTTAATTTTTTCATTTGGCGGAGATAATCAATATTACAATTTTCAGTAATTTTACATGTATAAATTACCTAATCACAAATTTACTCAGGTCTCAGCCTTCAGCTGCGACCCTCGTATGTGTATAATATAATAATTTTCCAATCTTTTTGCTGATACTCATTTTATTTCTTAAATTGGCGGTGATAATCACATATCAATATTACAATTTTCAATAATATTACATGTATAAATTACCCAACCTAAAATGTACTGTTATTTATTAAATGGTTAACTTTTTATTTTTATATATTCCTGAAGTTTTTAATTTTTGTTCAATTTTAATCAAAATTAATTTGTCTACGTCACTTTTAAAAAATAGCAATTTTAATTATTTTCATGCGCGCCCCTGACTTAATTATAATTAAAAAAAAAAGATTCAAAAAAGTAATAATTCATAAATAATTTTTTTGGGGCGCTACTGATCTATATTATAATTTTCATATTTTTTTGTAAATTTCTAATTTTTGAACAAATAAAAAAAATTTTTGAGACGCTACTGACTTATTTATTTTTAAATGTGAACTTTTGGATAAATTGCATCAATCACCTACAACAAAACTATTTAAAATTATATTTATATACAATTTCATTAAAAAAACACATTTAAAATTATTTGAAACGCCGTCCCTGATTTAAATGAAACATGTATAAATTACACAACCTAAAATGTACTGTTATTTATTAAATAATTTTAAAAACATTGCACTTTTAAAAAATAACAAATTGAACTATTTTCATGCAACGCCCCTGACTAAATTATAATTAAAAAAAAAATTAATATATCAATCTCAAAACTTTCAAAAAAATAATAATTCATAAACAATTTTTTGTAGGCGCTACTGATCTATATTATAATTTTCATATTTTTATTAAATTTATATTTTTGAACTATAAAAAATGTTTTTTTAAGTTTTTACAAACGTTACGAAATGTGACAGTTCCCAAAAATTTCATATATTTAAAACGAAACCAGCCCCTGACTTAATTATTATTTTTAAATGTGAAATTTTGAATAAATTACATCAACAAAACTATTAAAAATTATATTTTTATACAATTTCATTAAAAAAACACAAATTTAAAAATATTTGAAACACCGTCCCTGATTTAAATGAATAATTTCAACAATTAAAAAAAATTCAACAATTTCACTCAAAATAATTTTTTTACAAACATAAAAAATATGTCACATGTAAAAAACCACGTAATTTTGGAACTATCAAATTTAACGTCATCAAAAATTTTCTCACTCCTAATAGAAAAGGATAGAAAACCTTCTAGAACATTCCCTGTTATTTGTCATCTGTCAAATTTAAACTAATTAGAAAAAAAGATTTTAAATATTTTTTAATTCGCCGCTCCTGACATTATACTTTTTAATATTATCTATAGATAATTATACTAATTACATCAAATTACCAATCTATTTTGTTTAAAATTTAATTTATAAGCAATTTAATCAAAATGTACAAAATAACATTTCTTTCCACGCTCCTGACGTATATAAGATAAAAAACAGCTGTTTATAATTTCTTCGTTTAACAATTTCAATCAAAATCTATTTTACGTAGAAATTATAATTGATTCACAAATCTAACATTTTAAAATTAATCAAGTAATTTATCAGTGTGTTTTTTATTCAAATGTCAATAAAAATCCATGTGTTTTCTTCTTTATAAATGTCATATTTTGACAGATATAAACAAAATACAACAGTGATATCTTGTAATTTAGCAAATTATCGTAAAAATAGTATTTTTCAAACGACAATCACACTGTCTGAAAAACAAAAGCCGACACTCGAACCAGCTAATTCAACGTTTTTTCAGTAAAATTTCGATGTACTTTTTCGGAAAAAAATCACAGCTCAGAGACCTTTCATAGCTAAGAAATGAAATCTAGCCTATTGACTGGAAAAAGAGTCAAGCTACATGACGAAAAAAAAATTATTAAAATCGGCCGGGTAATTCCAGAGTCTATAAAGCTATAGTTTCGTGCGGATATATAAATAAATAAATAAATAAATATATATATATTCATACACGTTTATATTATAGTGTGACTAGGGGCTGTGCCCCTGGGCGCTTCGCGCCCCAACCCCCTTTTACGCCACATTTTTTCACAAATTTACTCGGGTCTGCGACCCTCGTATGTGTATACATCATACTCTTACCACTATTTTTTGATAGTTAATTATTGAATTTGGCGGAGATAATCAATATTAAAATTTTCAGTAATCTCACATGTACAAATTACCTAATTACAAATTTACTCGGGTCTGCGACCCTCGTATGTGTATATTATAATAATTTTCCATTCTTTTTGCTGATACTCATTTTTTTCTTAAATTGGCGGTGATAATCACTTATCATTATTACAATTTTCAGTAATATTACATGTACAAACTACCCAACCCCAAATGTACTCGGGTCTCAGCCTTCGGCTGCGACCCTCGTACGCACGAGTATATTTTATTATAAACCTAAAAATCATTGAAAACATTTATTATTATTAAAATTTACACATGTTTTTCATATTCAAAGAGTACGTTAAAACACTTTCAATACTATTTATTAGCTATTATTTATAATATTGTATAAAAAAATGGTTAATGTAAGCTTTTTGACTTTTTATTTTTATATATTCCTGAAGTTTTTAATTTTTGTTCAGTTTCAATCAAAATGAATTTGTCTACGTCACTTTTAAAAAATAGCAATTTTAATTATTTTTATGTGACGCCCCTGACTTAATTATTATTAAAAAAAATATTAATATATCAATCTCAAAACTTAAAAAAAATAATACATTAAATAATTTTTTTATGGACGCTACTGATCTATATTATAATTTTTCTGAAATTTATAATTTTTGAATAATTAAAAAAAATCTAAAGTTTTTACAAACGTTATGAAATTTGTATTTAAACTAATTAGAAAAAAGATTTTAAATATTATTTAATTCGCCGCTCCTGACATTATAGTTAACAAAAACTTTTTAATATTATCTATAGATAATTATACTAATTATATCAAATTACCAATAAATTTTGGTTAAAATTTAATTTATAAGCAATTTAATCAAAATGTACAAAATAACATTTCTTTACACCCAACCTAAAATGTATTGTTATTTATTAAATGGTTAACTTTTAAATTTTTTATTTTTATATATTCCTGAAGTTTTTAATTTTTGTTCAATTTTGTTAATTTGTGTACGTCACTTTTAAAAAATATCAATTTTAATTATTTTCATGCGACGCCCCTGACTTAATTATAATTTAAAACAAAATATTAATATATCAATCTCAAAACTTAAAAAAAAAATTCATTAAATAATTTTTTATGGACGCTACTGATCTATATTATAATTTTCATATTTTTCTGAAATTTATAATTTTTGAATAATTAAAAAAATCTAAAGTTTTTACAAACGTTACGAAATTTCTATTTAAACTAATTAGAAAAAAAGATTTTAAATATTATTTAATTCGCCGCTCCTGACATAATAGTTAACAAAAAATTTTAACATTATCTATAGATAATTATATTAATAACATCAAATTACCAATAAATTTTGGTTAAAATTTAATTTATAATCAATTTAATCAAAATGTACAAAATAACATTTTTTTACACCCAACCTAAAATGTATTGTTATTTATTAAATGGTTAACTTTTGAATTTTTTATTTTTATATATTCCTGAAGTTTTTAATTTTTGTTCAATTTTGTTAATTTGTGTACGTCACTTTTAAAAAATATCAATTTTAATTATTTTCATGCGACGCCCCTGACTTAATTATAATTTAAAACAAAATATTAATATATCAATCTGAACTTTCAAAAAAATAATAATTCATAAATAATTTTTTTCGAGGCGCTACTGATCTATATTATAATTTTCATATTTTTCTGAAATTTATAATTTTTGAACAATTAAAAAAAATTTTTGGGACGCTACTGACTTATTTATTTTTAAATGTGAACTTTTGGATAAATTGCATTAATCTCCTACAACAAAACTATTAAAAATTATATTTTTATACAATTTCATTAAAAAATGCAAATTTAAAAATATTTGAAACGCCGTCCCTGATTTAAAAGAATATTTTCAGCAATTAAAAAAAAATTCAACAATTTCACTCAAAATAATTTTTTTACAAACGTAAAAAATATGTCACGTGTAAAAAACCACGTAATTTCAATAACTATCAAATCTAACGTCATCAAAAATTTTCTCACTCCTAATAGAAAAGGTAGAAAACCTTCTAGAACATTCTCTGTCATCTATCATCTGTCAAAATGCACGTAAATCAGACAGAAACATATGATTTCGTCCAATCAGAGCTACAGATTTAAAAAAAATGCCGACGGTATTTTATCATAAAATTTAATTTTAACAAAATTTTTCACGTACTTTTTCGGAAAAAAATCACAGCTCAGAGACCTTTCATAGCTAAGAAATGAAATCTAGCCTATTGACTGGAAAAAGAGTCAAGCTACATGACAAAAAAAAATTATCAAAATCGGTCCGGTGGTATCAGAGTCTATAAAGCTATAGTTTCGTCCGGACATACATACATATATATATATTGCACGTTTATATTATAGTGTGATACTAGGGGCTGTGCCCCTGGGCGCTTCGCGCCCCAACCCCCTTTCACGTCATATTTTTTACACAAATTTACTCGGGTCTGCGACCCTCGTATGTGTATATACCATACTCGTTCCACTATTTTTTTAATAGTTAATTTTTGAATTTAGCGGAGATAATCAATATTAAAATTTTCAGTAATCTTACATGTACAAATTACCTAATCAAAAATTTACTCAGGTCTGCGACCTTCGTATGTGTATATTATA
Source organism: Sialis lutaria (assembly GCA_949319165.1). Taxonomy (NCBI): domain Eukaryota; kingdom Metazoa; phylum Arthropoda; class Insecta; order Megaloptera; family Sialidae; genus Sialis; species Sialis lutaria. The sequence continues at coordinate 9,828,978 of OX439232.1, read as the reverse complement.
ATAATTTTCCATTCTTTCTGCTGATACTCATTTTTTCTTAAATTGGCGGGGATAATCACTTATCATTTTTACAATTTTCAGTAATATTACATGTATAAATTACCCAACCTAAAATGTAGTTATTTATTAAATGGTTAACTTTTTATTTTGACATATTCCTGATGTTTTTAATTTTTATTCAATTTTAATCAAAATTAATTAGTCTACGTCACTTTTAAAAAATAGCAATTTTAATTAGTTTCATGCGACGCCCCTGACTTAATTATAATTTTTAAAAATGTATGAATATATCGATCTCAAAACTTAAAAAAAAAATCCATAAATAATTTTTTTTCGACGCTACTGATTTATATTATAATTTTCATATTTTTCTGAAATTTCTAAATTTTGAACAATAAAAATTTTTTTTTAAGTTTTTACAAACGTTACGAAAAAATTCACACATTTAAAACGATACCAGCCCCTGACTTTATTATTTTTAAATGTGAAATTTTGAATAAATTGCATCAACAAAACTCAACAACTTCATTAAAAAAACACAAATGAAAAAATATTTGAAACGCCGTCCCTGATTTAAATGAATAATTTCAACAATTAAAACCTAAAATGTACTGTTATTTTTTAAATTGTTAACTTTTAAATTTTTATATATTCCTGAAGTTTTTAATTATTGTTCAATTTTAATCAAAATTATTTTGTCTATGTCACTTTTAAAAAATAGCAATTTATTTATTTTCATGCGACGCCCCTGACTTAATTATAATTTAAAAAAAATATATTAATATATCAATCTCAAATGTTTCAAAAAAATAATAATTCATAAATAATTTTTTAAGGCGCTACTGATCTATATTATAATTTTCATATTTTTTGAAATTTCTTATTTTTGAACAATTAAATTTTTTTTTCAATGTTTTTACAAACGTTACGAAATGTGACATTTCCCACTTTCATATATTTAAAACGACACCAGCCCCTGACTTAATTATTATTTTTAAATGTGAAATTTTGTATATTGCATCAACAAAACTCTTAAAAATTATATTTTTATACAATTTCATTAAAAAAAAACACAAATTAAAAATATTTGAAACGCCGTCCCTGATTTAAATGAATAATTTCAATTAAAAAAAATTCAACAATTTCACTCAAAATATTTTTTTTTTGTAATATTATAAATAATTTTATTTATAATATTACATGTATAAATTACCCAACCTAAAATGTATTGTTATTTATTAAATGGTTTACTTTTTAATTTTTATATATTCCTGAAGTTTTTACTTTTTGTTCAATTATAATCAAAATTAATTTGTCAACGTCACTTTTAAAAAATATCAATTTTAATTATTTTCATGCGACGCCCCTGACTTAATTATAATTTAAAAAAAATTATTAATATATCAATCTGAAATTTCAAAAAAATAATAATTCATAAATAATTTTTTTCGAGGCGCTACTGATCTATATTATAATTTTCATATTTTTCTGAAATTTCTAATTTTTGAACAATTAAAAAATTTTTTTGGGACGCTACTGACTTATTTATTTTTAAATGTGAACTTTTGGATAAATTGCATCAATCTCCTACAACAAAACTATTAAAAATTATATTTTTATACAATTTCATTAAAAAAATGCAAATTTAAAAATATTTAAAACGCCGTCCCTGATTTAAATGAATAATTTCAACAATTAAAAAAAAATTCAACAATTTCACTCAAAATATTTTTTTTACAAACGTAAAAAATATGTCACATGTAAAAAACCACGTAATTTCAATAACTATCAAATCTAACGTCATCAAAAATTTTCTCACTCCTAATAGAAAAAGTTGAAAACCTTCTAGAACATTCTCTGTCATCTGTCATCTGTCAAAAAAACACGTGTGTATTTCGAATCGGTCTGAAACATATGATTACGTCCAATCAAAGCCGCGGATTACAAAAAAAGCCGATAGTTTTTTACGATAAAATTTAATTTTAGCTAAAATTATTGCTTCGGGAAAAAAATCACAGCTCACAGACCTTTCATAGCTAAGAAATGAAATCTAGCCTATTGACTGGAAAAAGAGTCAAGCTACATGACAAAAAAAAAATTATCAAAATCGGTCCGGTGGTATCAGAGTCTATAAAGCTATAGTTTCGTGCGGACATAGATATATATAAACACTAGGGGCTGTGCCCCTGGGCGCTTCGCGCCCCAACCCCCTTTTATGCCATATTTTTTACACAAACTTACTCGGGTCTTCGACCCTCGTATGTGTATATATCATACTCGTTCCACTATTTTTTGATAGTTAATTTTTGAATTTAACGGAGATAGTCATTATAACAATTTTCAGTAATCTTACATGTACAAATTACCGTATCACAATATTATAATAATTTACCATTCTTTTTGCTGATACTCATTTTTTTTTTTTAATTGACGGTGATTATCTATTATCATTATTACAATTTTCAGTAATATTATATAGTACAAATTACCCAGTCTCATCATAAAATAATTTGAGACGCTAATTTAATGCACGTACTGAATTAATGTATTGTATTTGTATTAGAATTAAATTAGATGAATCATAATTGTTGAATTGAATTTAACAGCTGATTGTAAAACAGCTGATGTGGAACAGAAAAGTAAAAAAATCGTGCGCGCAATCTTACCAACCTTATAAGACAAAATACATAAATGCTTTACAGATCACACCCCTAACCTAGCACAATTTCAAACATCAACAATCAAAAATACCATATGATTAGTACTTGATATTATACAAATAAATTATATTATTTCTATAAAATTCATCTATAATTTATAATCCTCATTTTTTTAAAGAACGATATTATTTATCAAATTATTTTTTTATTAATATAAAATGAAAATATATTTAAAAAAATATACTATTACATTGAAAATTAAAAACTTATAATTTTTATTATATAAAAAAAAACATTTATTAATAAATTATCATTTTATAAACAATGACAAAACGACCTTTGTTTTCTTAAAATAAAGTGATATAAATCTTGTTTATTTTTCTGTAACATACATAAACATAGGTGAAAAAAAAAAAAAAAAATTATATTAAAAAAATTTATTTATAAATAAAAATCAAACATTTAACAATTAAATATATTTACATCAAATACAAAAAAAAGTAATATAAAAAAGAAAACAATAATTTTATTAAATCTAAACAGCTGTAATGAAGAGTATAGTATTTAATACAGATATATTAATATAAAAAAAAGTCATTCATGGTTATATAGTTCTGTCTCTGAAACTGTATTTACAGATAAATACCCCTATGCTTTAATTGAGGATTTTTCCAAACATATGTTCTGTTTGCATGTCGTACTCTTAAGAACTTCTCCGTACATGATGATCAATCTTCCTTGCTTCCTCGTTGGTTCCATCTGTCACCTGTAACTGAAAAATCGGTTATTAAGTAATCACTGGTTTATAGGTAAATACTACTACCCTTTTTTTCGTGAATTTTGCCAAGCGTGTGTTCTGTCTGCATGACATTCTCTATAAAACTTCTTGGTAGATGATGTTCATTGTGAAAATGATCCCCTTTTTCCAGACCATTCTTCTTTGCTCCCTCGTTGGTTCTATCTGTCACCTGTAACTGAAAAATCGGTTATTAAGTAATGACTGTTTTATAGATAAATACCACTATCCTTTTTTTCGTGAATTTTGCCAAGCGTGTGTTCTGTCTGTGTCATTCTCTATAGAACTTCTCTGTACACAATGTTCTTAGTGAAGTTGGTGTCATCTCCTCTGACCAACTTTCCCTGCTCTCTTGTCGGTTCCACTTGAACGTGCACAGAGTCCAGTGAACGCACTCTTGAAAAAGCAACATATAGTTGCCCGTGTCCAAAGACGGGTTTTGGTAAATATATGCCAACCTGAAACACATGTTACAATCAGGAAACAGTCTTATGTTTATTTTCAATAATATTACATTTATAATTATTTTTAATATAAATGTACCTTATCAAGAGTTTGTCCTTGGGCTTTGTTGATCGTCATAGCGAATGCTAACCGAATCGGGAACTGTCTCCTTTTCAGAACAAATGGGAGATTGACGTCTGAAGGTGCTAAATCCATACGTGGAAGAAACACTCGCTTTCCTTTGAAAGGGCCAAAGGAAACTTCAGCATCCAGTACGTTGGTTCCCAAATTCCTGACGATCAATCGAGTTCCTGTAAAATTATTATATTTGTTATTATATTCCCTATTTAATATCATAGTTTACAACGCACCATTGCAAAGTCCTTCCCTTGGGTTTATATTCCGTAACAGCATGATGACGACACCCACTTTTAGAGCTAGTTCATGCGGTGGCATTCCTGATGGTGTTAATGAATTCAGGAATTCTACAGAAAAGTTGTCTTTTTCTTCGGCATCATCTGATACTATGGAATCGACGCTGCAGTATCTCTTCTCTTCTCCGGGAAACTTCTTGACGATTCTCTTGTTCAGGCGCAGGCAGTCTTCATTCTTCGGACAGAGGATAGCTGTTGAAAGGATGTCATCTTCTCTCTTGAAGTCTTCTTCGAAAATTGCTATCATGTCTTCTACGATGCATTGTGATGGCAAGGGAACTGTGTCTATCGGTAAACCGCAGTTGTTCCTCAACGTACCATCTCCAACGGAAAGTAACCTAATGTTTCAAGAAATGATTATAGTTAGTTGATGTAATATTAAAAAGAGAATCATTATAATAAAATATATAATAAACATACCATTCAGCAAATGATAGATCATCTACTGTTCTCATATTAGATGTTAAGAACAGCTTGGTGAACTGCGGCCAAAGAACGGAATTCTTGATGCAGTTCTCTATCACTGCGGTTCTGCTTCCGTGGACTACTACCGATAGGCATTGTCTAAAATCACCACCCAGTAGCATTACTTTTCCTCCAAATGGTCGAAGGTCACCTACAATCAATAATGTATTTTTTTTATTTATAAACTTACAACTTTCCAAACATTCATAGAATTATAATATATACCTGTAAGGTCCTTCAAAAGTCTGTTGACTGCTTCAAGTGCTATGGCAGTTGCCATTGAAGCTTCATCCCAGATGATCAGCACTGCTTCCCTCAATTTTGTTGCGTCTGGGCTGTTTGGTTTCATTGACGATGTTGATGTCTCAACCAAAGGCACAGGTAACTTGAACTGCGAGTGCACCGTTCGTCCACCTGTGAATACATATTATTAATAAGCGGTTGGTTTTCAATTTACAGTAAATTACATACCTCTCAGTAACAACGATGCAATTCCTGTTCAAGCTACGGCTATGACCCGCTTTCGAAGACCACGCAAGACGCTCAACAGGGTGTTGTACAGGAAAGTCTTGCCACTCCCGCCTGGACCATCGATGTAGAAACATCTCTCGGTCACGTTCGGGTCGTTCACGGCTGTCATCACAGCTGTGTAGACAGTGGCCTGCTCCTCGTTCAGCAAGGCGTGGCAACGCTCTCCTTCTGTCAACTCCTGCTCAGCATCGAAGTTGTCCTCGAACCGGACGAAACGTGTCGCTGGAACCGGCAAGCCCAGGGACTCGCAGTTGGTCCCCTTCTCAAGCAGCAGAGTCTGGATGTGCCCCAACGCCATCTGTTCTGAAACATAAAGATCATTTTCTTTTAGGAAAAAGTCTTCGATCAGATACTCTTTGAATCTAGTCCAGAGTTGTACAGGCTCTGCGACTTCATTGTTGGCGCAAATCAATGAGAAGGTCACTCGTAGCTCTCTTGGCATCTGGAACGTTGACGCCTCCTCGAGGCATCTGACCCACTCCCCGTCATCGGACAGTAAGCCGCGTTGCCTTGCCGCATCTTTAAAGGTGGGGTAAACCACACCGTTAAAGGTTCGGACATCGTCAAACGACTTACATCCGGTGACGTGGAGAAGGAGCAGACGCAGGTAGAACCTTTCTTCATCCTTGAGGTTTACCGAGTACATCCGACCGATGACCAGATCTCCACCTCGCATACGCCTACTCCAGCTGCAAGTTGACTTCTGGAACACAAAGTGGTTAGGCACATCGCGATAATGATACCTGTTCGCCTCTGGGTGCTCTCTGTTCAACTTGAACCAGGCCGTCAGCGTAGTATCCCGCGTTGCCGCCCTGTCTACTGCCGTCTCTTCTTCACCTTCCCTGAAGTACACTTGCTGCTGTAAAGGCAGATGTATAGCCAGTCTGACTATACTGTGGGTCTGGCTGTGCATCTTGAACTCCAGAAGCCTCCACATGGCTTCCGGTGCACTGACGTATCTGGAATCTTGGAAATCACTTACCTCATCCCAGTTCAACTGCGCATCGTCTCCATGCAGTTGAACGCAGGCGCAGTCGTGGCCCTTGTACACATACTTGCAAATGTACTTCACGCTCTTGACGGATGAGCAGATCTCAACGTTGATGTGGGCGTTGTACTTCGTCAGCAGCCACGGGTTGTAGGGGACGACGAACCGGTTGTCCAGACTGCTGCCTCGAACCACTGCCGCTGCACCGTTGTCTCTCCGTCGGTATCTCGGGTACCCGTTCACGTTGACCTCTGTTGTTTCTGAAAATGATTTAGGAAATCCCTTACTACATTTTCCTTCACGGACGCACGGGGCATTCGGGTTGAATGCACCACATGGTCCATGTAACATAGTCTTTGTCACGATACTGTGTAGTTCCGGTTCTGTTTCAGGATCTGGAATCTCAGCTCTCACCAACTGATCAACCTGATCTGGCTCTCTCAGCTTATCCTCTTCTTACAGGATGACCAGGATGTGAGCGTGCGGTAGTCCTCTCTTCTGGAACTCGATGACGTGGAGCATGCTGACAGGTGATCCCAACACTTGTCGTTTCCAGATGTCATCAAGCAGCTCTTGTAGTTTCAGGTGGAACACTCGGGCGATGAGATCCGGTCGGTGTTCGCCGCTCTGCCACGGCTCCAAGTTCTCAATGACCTCTCTCCACTTAGGGTTCGCCGTAAACGTGATAAACAGGTCTGGTCTCCCAAACCGTGTTATCATCGCCATGGCATCCTGAAAGTGCTGACGCATGGCACGTGGTGAACCTTAAGATACAAAAAACAGAAAATAAAATACCAATCGTATTTAATAATTAACAATTTTCTACAAACCTTGAAACGAAGAAGGTAATATAACCATGCGCCCAACCCTCAACTGATTCTCAGTTGCCCTGTTGTGAAGGTGATCCATCAGGCCATGATACATCTCCACTCGTAAGTTCGACTGATTCTGGCGATGAAACTGAAGTCTGTTGCTTTCTACCTTGACGTAGGCATCCACGATGTACTGCTGCGTCAGCTTTCCCGCGTTGAGAATGGGGTCGAACGGTCCATCTCTCACTGCAAGCCGGTAGCTGTAAAACTGAAGCAAAGTTACATTATTACCTCGTGCCCCAACCTGGTGGTGTGCGATATTTGTTGTCCATCCTGATTCTCCGCGTGGGAACAGTAGAGGGTAGGACATCGGGTCCGTGTTGGGATCCAAGACATTCAGAGTCTTGAAAGCGCTTCCGGCCTTCTCATAGACTCGAATGTCCCGATCTAGTGGTGGTGCACCATCAGAACTCCTGAAGATCGCTGCAACCTCGTTCGCCGCTGCCGGTGCGTTGTATCTTCTCTGATCTCTTCCTTCCACTCGTATACGCAAGTATACCTCCTGCGGAACTCTTCCTTCAGACACAGCCCTCTGTCGTTCGTCTTCTTCCACTTCCTTCAGAAATCTATAAATTGGGAAATGATTAATAAAATTTAAGTACAAAATCTTATAATTTAATAAAATTACATATACCGAGTGGACCATTTTAACCTTTAATGGAGAATAACTCAACCGGTACGTGAAATAATAAAAAAAGTTTTCAGATAAAAGTTGTATGGTTTGGAGGGGGACATAGACCTACTTGGATGAAATTTTTTTAGGTGGTGTTTTCAAGGTGGTATGAAGGTCAACATCATTTTTTTAAATAGGAACCTATAGGTTTTATCAAGTAATTTTATTTAACGTGAAAAGACACGAATCTTTCATTGAAAAATTTTTTTTAACAACTTAACCTTTCCAAGATATCTAACAAAATTATTCGAGATTTTGAACATTCAATATTTTTTTACTCAGTCAGAAGCCATCAGACTTGGAGAAAAAGCATAAAATTTAAAAAATGTTTATTTTTATCTAATAAAACGAATTATTTTTAAAATTAAAAAAAAAATTAAAATAAATTTTTTTTTTGCTTAAATTAAATTAAATTATTAGATCAAAATAAACATTTTTTGTATCTTGTACTTTTTCTCTAAAATTTATGGTTTCTGAGTAAAAAAATATTGAATGTTCAAAATCTCTAATTATTTTGTTAGATATCTTGGAAAGGTTAAGTTGTTAAAAAAAAAGTTTTCAATGAAAGATTCGTGTCTATTTACGTTAAATAAAATTACTTGATAAAAACTATAGGTTCCTATTTAAAAAAATGATGTTGACCTTCATACCACCTTGAAAACACCACGTAAAAAAAATTCATCCAAGTACGTCTATGTCCCCCTCCAAACCGTACAACTTTTATCTGTAATTTTTTTTATTATTTCACTTACCGATCGAGTTATTCTCCATTAAAGGTTAAAATGGTCCACCCGGTATATTAACATTCAACAAACAAAATTTGAAAATTTAACAGAAATTGTTCTATTTAAAAAAAATCAAATCAATGAATCATATTTTTATTAAAATATATTTTTTCAAAAATGTTTTTTGAAATGTTGACAAAACTAAATATAAAATTAATATTTTAATTAAATATGAAATAGAATTTGAACAGTTTATCAAAAAACATCAGATCTATTTAAAATAATTCATTATAATAATTAACAATTAAAAACTTGAAGTTAATAATCAGAAATTTTTAAATTAAAAAAAAAGTTAAGGTTATTTATTTATATTTAATTTTTAAATTAAAAACAATTAAGGTTATTTATCGTTTTAGCGTCTCAAATTATTTTATAGTATTTTTTACATTTACTTTCGATTTTATCTATGGTTTCTAATATTTTAAATTTAAATAAATGTCAAAAAATGTTTAAATATATGTAACCGCAAAGTAACTGCACAAAAAAGAAAAAATTAAATTGTTACAATTATTTATTTAAAATATTTTATCGGTGTACCTATTTTCAAAAATTAAAACATAAGCTATATCGAATTAAACATTATTTAGTAGAAAATATTGAAATACTATCAAAAATAAATAATATACTTTGATTATCTTATTTTAAATAACGACTTTTCGATCATACGTTCTATAATAAATATCGACATCTGGAACATTGACTGTAACAATGAGACTTAAAAAACATAGATTCACCATAAAATAACTTGGGACGCTTAAACGATAAATAACCAAATTTAATCTATCACAAAATGCAGTCAGTATATTTCAACTGTACCAATTGTTATTCACAAATAAAAAAAAGTATAAGAAACTTACCGAAAACCCACTGCGTAAGGATTAATTTCTCTAAGTAGCTGATCGACATCACGCAAGATGACTTCTGAGCAACCATCGTTTACTTCTACAGTCCTTCTGCATTCCAAAGCCTGAGCAGCGTCCATGAAATAAAGTTGCGCATACTTCGGATGGGTCAGACTTTTGTCGACATCACTAACCTTAAATAAAAAAAGCATACAAAAGTATGGTTATGTACTTATTTTTTAATATTAATTTTAAATTTTATTAGTTAATACATTTAATTAAAACTAACCTTGTGATAAATTTGACCGTGAATCCGGAAACAATAAGGACCCCTTCCAACTGGGAGACTGATGTCAACACCTGTGGAAGCGAAAGCAAAGGAACTGTTATAATTACGAATGTTAATTAAGAAATTGGACGATAGCTCGTGTTCTTTTGTCATCAGACTCTTCAAAAGGTCTGGGTAAATCCCCAACGATGGTAGAGTGATCTTGCCCTTGTGACAGCACGAACTAAACTTCTTGTCTCTCGGTTCTTCCATCTTGAAGTGTTGAGCTCTACAATCAGAACAAACAATATTCATTAAACCTAAAAAGTTAATTGTTGTTATTTCATTTTTTGCCGCGAGATGTGTCGCAGGCAATAAAAGGATACGGGCTTGCTGGCGTCTTTGGCGATTTCTTTCAGTCAAATCGGCAAGCCTTGTATTACGCTCTTGTTCTTCTTCGTGAAGAATACGCAAGCGTGCTGTTTCGGCCATCTCGGCAAGCCTTTGATTACGTTCTTCCTCTTCTTCATGAAGAATGCGTAAGCGTGCTCTTTCTGCTAAATCGGCAAGTCTTGTATTATGTTCTTGCTCTCCTTCGTGAAGAATACGTAAGCGTGTTCTTCCAGCCGAATCGGCTAGCCTTTGACTATGTTCTTGCTCTCCTTCGTGAAGAATACGTAAACGTGTTCTTCCAGCCGCATCAGCAAGCCTTTGACTATGTTCTTGCTCTCCTTCGTGAAGAATACGTAAACGTGTTCTTCCAGCCGCATCAGCAAGCCTTTGACTATGTTCTTGCTCTCCTTCGTGAAGAATACGTAAACGTGTTCTTCCAGCCGCATCAGCAAGCCTTTGACTATGTTCTTGCTCTCCTTCGTGAAGAATACGTAAACGTGTTCTTCCAGCCGCATCAGCAAGCCTTTGACTATGTTCTTGCTCTCCTTCGTGAAGAATACGCAGGCGAGCCCTGTCAGCTAAATCGTCAAGTCTACGTTGTCTCTTCTCATGATCTTCCTGAGCACGACTCTTTCGTTTCCTATCAGCCTCATCATCTAACCTTTATTAAAAATAGACAAAAAGTATGGTTATGACTTATCAAATATAAATCGCCCCTAACAATAAAATCTAACCTCTTTCTACGTTGTTCGTCATCTTTGTTTCGGTTACGTTTAGAGAAAGAAGTTGATGGTATGTTCGTTGAAGTTGTTGCTATCTCTACAAATGGTGGAAGTGGATTTAACACAGATGCAATCGGTTCTACTGAGTCAACAATAGTATCGTTTGTAACTGTGTTCGAAGTCTTCTGTTTAACAAAACGAATCTTTTTCGGTGGCATTCTAAAACCAATTATAAAAATCACAAATATATTCAACTTATGTACTAATAAATTGTATAAATTAAGGTTATTTACCGTTTTAGCGTCCCAAATTTTATTTTATGGTGAATGTTTTTTTTTTTTATCTCATTGTTACAGTGAATGTTCCAAATGTTGAAATTTATTATAATACGTATAATCAAAAAGTTGTTATTTAAAATAAGACAATCAAATTATATTATTTATTTTTAATAGTTTTTCAATATTCTCTATTAAATAATGTTTAGTTTGATGTAGCTTATGTTTCAATTTTCAAAAAAACACAAATAAAATATTTTAAATAAATAATTATAACAATAACATTTTTCATTTTTGGGCAAATACTTTATGGCCACATGTATTTAAACATTTTTTGAATTTAGAATATTAGTAACTATAGATAAAATAGAATGCAAATATAAAAAATACTATAAAATAATTTGGGACGCTAAAACGATAAATAACCTAAATTAAAATAATAAAACATATTTTCTTTTAATTTAAAACTCAACTTACCTTAAGCGTAAATCAATATTAATCAATATCACTGTCAACTAAAAACAATTAAATAAACTATTAAATAAATAATTTTTAACTAAATGAATTAATTAAAGAAACACAACCTACCAGAATGATGTTAAACAAAACACTGAAGAAAAAACGTTGTAAAATTGTAGTAATCTGCTTTTATATTCCCCACTCCTGCCATATATTTAATTGTTGATTTTAAAAGCAATAATCACTTTTATTTAAAATTAATGCAACTGTAATTTTTGTACCCAATTTACAACAATAACAAATATTATCATAAATTTTGACAATAATATTAACAATTAACAAAATCAAATATATATAATGAAATTAAAATATAATTTAAGATACAAACCTAGATGGTGTTATTATTTTATATAATATTTTATAGGTACCCTTACTATAACTATTAATATTAATTTTAATACTTTAAAATATTATCAAAAAATCATTGTGAAATTCTATATTTTTTTAACGTTCAACATATTCAAAGTACCTTAAATGTACTTGGGTTTCAAAATTCGGCTGTGACTCGTATTTATATCAATTTCTACATTTACAATGTACAAAATTTCATATTATTTAAAAAATATATCGACAATTACCATAGATCATTACAATTAAACGTCTAAAAAAAGGTCATTACAATTGGATTTGTATTTTTTTTAAATAATCTTATGACTACTCCTTTTGTGCCAAAAATAATTGGTCACCTTAATACTATACTATCCATGTAGTATTAGTATACCATTATTTTTGTTAATAATTAATTTTTAAATTTGGAGGTAATAATCACATCATTATAACCATTTTCAGTATATTATATGTACAAATTACCCAACTTATAACGTATGTTAGAGCAATTGCATCAACACGGTATTTATTTTTATTGCTGGTTCTGTTTATAACACTGTAAGTATTGTTGTGTTTAACTAAATGAAAAACACCTTTTTTTACTCCTCAAATGAGGATATTTATTGAAATATTATGACACAATTGTGTCTAGTGAATATAAAATTTTACATTGATTTGTTTTGTTTTAAAAATAACAACTATATTTTTTATTGTCCAAAGCTACCTAGACAATGTTGGAATAATGTTTCCAACATGCTAGGCGGCCGACAACAAAAGTTAAGTTAAAAGACCGGCAAGAACAGAATTCTGCTATGCCGTATGAATATTATCAATCAATTGAATGATACATTTAAATGTTAGGCGATCGACATGATCAAATGTTCATGTGACCGGCAAGAACAATTGCTCTGCTATACCTAATTAAATTACTAATAATAAAACATTATATCATTAGCAAAATTGTAACAAAGTTACGTTAAAAGACCGAAGGAACAGAATTCTGCTAAACCGTATGAAAATTATCAATCAAATGATTGATAGATGCACTTAAATAAATGCTAGGCGGTCTACATGATCAAATGTTCATGAGACCGGCAAGAACAAATGCTCTGCTATACCTAATTAAATAACTAATGATAAATATTATAACATTAGCAAAATTGTAACAAAGTTACGTTAAAAGACCGGAGGAACAGAATTCTGCTAAACCGTATGAAAATTATCAATCAAATGATTGATAGGTGCATTTAAATAAATGCTAGGCGGTCTACATGATCAAATGTTCATGAGACCAGCAAGAACAAATGCTCTGCTTTACCTAATTAAATAACTAATGATAAATATTATAACATTAGCAAAAATTGTAACAATTATTAAATAACATAGATACAAACTAAGTTAAATTAAAAGACCGGTGAGAACAGATTTCTGCTAAACCGTATGAAAATTATCAATCAACTGATTGATAGGTGCATTTAAATAAATGCTAGGCGGTCTACATGATCAAATGTTCATGAGACCAGCAAGAACAAATGCTCTGCTTTACCTAATTTAATAACTAATGATACATATTATAACATTAGCACAATTGTAATAATTATTAAATAACATAGATACAAACTAAGTTAAATTAAAAGACCGGTGAGAACAGATTTCTGCTAAACCGTATGAAAATTATCAATCAAATGATTGATAGGTGCATTTAAATAAATGCTAGGCGGTCTACATGATCAAATGTTCATGAGACCAGCAAGAACAAATGCTCTGCTTTACCTAATTAAATAACTAATGATACATGTTATAACATTAGCAAAATTGTAACAAAGTTACGTTAAAATACCGGAGGAACAGAATTCTGCTAAACCGTATGAATATTATCAATCAAATGATTGATAGGTGCATTTAAATAAATGCTAGGCGGTCTACATGATCAAATGTTCATGAGACCAGCAAGAACAAATGCTCTGCTTTACCTAATTAAATAACTAATGATAAATATTATAACATTAGTAAAATTGTAACAAAGTTACGATAATTTGAATACAAACATAAAAAATACAATTGTATTAGATACATGCAATAAACACAAATTATTTATAATGATTCCATAAATTATGAAATTAAATTTTAATTTTTTATTTGAAATAGGGAATATATAAGTTTTACTATTCATTAATACTTGTTTTTGATCAGCATATAATAATAGTACATGTTGATTTTTAATATGATCAGCATATAATAATAATAGTACATGTTGATTTTTAATAATTAAATCAGTTATGTGATTATTTTTAGGCAAAATCATAGGATGTTTTTGTGCAAATGGTATTTTAGCATTATGCAGCTTTGAAATAGGGAATATATAAGTTTTACTATTCATTACTACTTGTTTTTGATCAGCATATAATAATAGTACATGTTGATTTTTAATATGATCAGCATATAATAATAATAGTACATGTTGATTTTTAATAATTAAATCAGTTATGTGATTATTTTTAGGCAAAATCATAGGATGTTTTTGTGCAAATGGTATTTTAGCATTATGCAGCCTGCCAAACACGCGCAAAATGCCTTCACTATCCAAAAAGGGATATGAAATAAAATTTGAGTACTTCTCAAATAATAATGGGTTTGATAACAATATTTTTTCTAAAGTATGGAATCTTTTGATAGCTACTGAAAAGGAATTTTCTAAGTTTAATTGTGATAATTCATATTTTAATGAACGTTTTATTCGAAATCTATTATTGATTTGTTCTTTAGAATTTTGAAAATTCTGTTCACAAGCTTCCTGTTCAGTAGTAAATTCTTTGTACGTTTCTGGAACCTTTTCAGTTTCCCAAAAGCGATTTAAAATATTTTCCAATTTGTCATTCTCTGCAATAGAATGCATTGAAATAGATTCAAAATGGTTGTTATTAGCATAATCTTTTTGTGAATTACTCGGTATTGAGCCACTGACTATGTAACCAAATTGTGTATTTTGTAATATTAAATTATTTGTATCTAATTTAATATAACCAGTTAATAAAACTTGAAACAGTATGTCTGCTCCTAATAATAAAGAAATTTTTTCTGGTATATTAAAACTGTCATCAGCCATTGATACATTTTTTGGTATATTCATTTTTGAAATATCAAAATAACATTGAGGTAAATAAGACGTTATCTTCTTTACTACAGCACAGTTATTGACATTGATTTTAAAGTCGGAAACCAATGAATGAATTTCCAAATTTACTGACTTTGTTATTTTGGTATTTGTATCTGAAATTCCTATAACATTTAAATTATCATCAAATGATCGAATATTCAATTGTTGAACTAAACTGTCAACGATAAATGATGTTTGGCTGCCACTATCCAACAAAGCCTTTACGACAATTGTCTTATTAGGGCCTACTAATTTGACTTTAGTTGTAGGAAGCAACACATTATTAGAAATATTTTTGTTTGACATAAATGTCAACTGGTGCGTTGAAATAACATCTGTTTCATTATTTGATGAAACGTCATTATTATGTAACAAATAATTATGTTCTTGTTTGCATATTGGGCATTTAAACGTTGATGAACATTTTCCTGGATGGTTATTTAAACAAAGTTGACAAATATTTTTATTTTTAATAAATTCAACACGATCACAAACTGAAATGGATTTAAATTTTGAACAATTATAGAGTTTGTGTCCAGGAAAGTTACAAAATAAACATTTAGATTTATTTTTATATTTTTCATTATTAGTAGCTAAATTAGATACTTTTTGTTTTTCTTTAGTTATTTTTACTAAAGGTACAGTAGCTGACTCTAATGCAGTCGCTCTGTTTTCTAAGAAATTTATTAAATCATCTAGTTTTGGAAGCTCAGTGGAACATTTGTCCAGCTGATATGCTCTATTAGTATATTGATCAAGTTTTTTGCACAAAATGCATACAAGTATTGAGTCCCAAAACTCAATAGGTTGTTTTAAATTTTTTAAAGCACTAATTTGTTGCTTTATTTTAGAAACAAATTCTCTTAAATTTGATGCACTTCCATTTTGCAAAGCTGGAGTGTCCAATATTAAATATATATGAGAATTGACTAATAATGTTATATTGTCAAATCTTTTATTTAAAATTTCTAGTGATTCATCATATGATTCATTCACTAGTGGTAAATTATTGATCAAAGCAAGTGCTTCGCCACGTAAAAATTTACGTAAATAAAATAATTTTTGAACGTCAGATAATTTAGAATTGTTATGAATAACTGCTGTAAACATATCTTTAAATGGCTTAAATAAATTTATTTCTTTACCATCATAATATGGTATGTCTATATTGGGCAATTTAGAATTTGATGTACTATTTACCGTATTAGAAGAACTCTCTGGCTTAATGCTGTCATTAAAAGAATTTGTTTTATTTATCTTTTTAAGACTAGAACTAATTTTCACCAAAATGTTCATATATTTATCTTCTACCAAATCCATATCTTCGCCATCATTTTCATCGAAGCTTAATATTTCCACTTGAATATCTTGATATTTATTAAACAGTTCTTTCACCATATCCCTTCGTATGTTGAATTCTTCTGTCAAATCTTCATTCAATTCGCAATTTTCATTGACAAACGTTTCTATTCTTGATATTCTAGTCTTGATTTGCGTTCTTTTGGATTTGAGATTCTTAATTTCTGCCATAATGATGATGAATATATAAGATGCCACAAAGAGTTTTAATATTGTTAAAGTTTAACACAATTATTCACTTGACGTTTTGTTATTTAGTTCATTGAATCGAAGGACCTTATTTTTCTTCCTTACAGTGATATCTCAGTTCGAATGAACAAATGTTATCCGGCTCGAAGTTACCAAATGTTAGAGCAATTGCATCAACACGGTATTTATTTTTATTGCTGGTTCTGTTTATAACACTGTAAGTATTGTTGTGTTTAACTAAATGAAAAACACCTTTTTTTACTCCTCAAATGAGGATATTTATTGAAATATTATGACACAATTGTGTCTAGTGAATATAAAATTTTACATTGATTTGTTTTGTTTTAAAAATAACAACTATATTTTTTATTGTCCAAAGCTACCTAGACAATGTTGGAATAATGTTTCCAACAACGTACTCGGGTCTCAGCCTTAATTTCTATATAAACTAATTAAAAAAAAAAAAAGATTTTAAATATGTTTTAATTCCCCGTTCCTGACGTAATCATAAGAACTTACCTTAAAATTATCCGTCTATAATATAAATTAGTCGTTAATGTTTTCATCGTTTAACAATTTCAATCAAAATCTATTTTACGTAGAAATTATAATTGATTCACAAATCCAACATTTTAAAATTAATCAAGTAATTTATCAGTGTGTTTTTTATGAAAATGTCAATATAAATCCATGTGTTTTCTTCTTTATAAATGTCATATTTGACAGATATAAACAAAATACAACAGTGATATCTTGTAATTTAGCAAATTATCGTAAAAATAGTATTTTTCAAACGACAATCACACTGTCTGACAAAACAAAAGCCGATGCTCGAACCAGCTAATTCATCGTTTTTTCAGTAAAATTTCGATGCACTTTTTCGGAAAAAAATCACAGCTCAGAGACCTTCCATAGCTAAGAAATGAAATCTAGCCTATTGACTGGAAAAAGAGTCAAGCTACATGACGAAAAAAAAATTATTAAAATCGGCCGGGTAATTCCAGAGTCTATAAAGCTATAGTTTCGTGCGGATATATAAATAAATAAATAAATAAATATATATATATTCATACACGTTTATATTATAGTGTGATACTAGGGGCTGTGCCCCTGGGCGCTTCGCGCCCCAACCCCCTTTCACGTCATATTTTTTACACAAATTTACTCGGGTCTGCGACCCTCGTATGTGTATATACCATACTCGTTCCACTATTTTTTTAATAGTTAATTTTTGAATTTAGCGGAGATAATCAATATTAAAATTTTCAGTAATCTTACATGTACAAATTACCTAATCAAAAATTTACTCAGGTCTGCGACCCTCGTATGTGTATATTATAATAATTTTCCATTCTTTCTGCTGATACTCATTTTTTCTTAAATTGGCGGGGATAATCACTTATCATTTTTACAATTTTCAGTAATATTACATGTATAAATTACCCAACCTAAAATGTAGTTATTTATTAAATGGTTAACTTTTTATTTTGACATATTCCTGATGTTTTTAATTTTTATTAAATTTTAATCAAAATTAATTAGTCTACGTCACTTTTAAAAAATAGCAATTTTAATTAGTTTCATGCGACGCCCCTGACTTAATTATAATTTTTAAAAATGTATGAATATATCAATCTCAAAACTTAAAAAAAAATCCATAAATAATTTTTTTTAGACGCTACTGATTTATATTATAATTTTCATATTTTTCTGAAATTTCTAAATTATGAACAATAAATTTTTTTTTTTAAGTTTTTACAAACGTTACGAAAAAATTCACATATTTAAAACGATACCAGCTCCTGACTTTATTATTTTTAAATGTGAAATTTTGAATAAATTGCATCAACAAAACTCAACAACTTCATTAAAAAAACACAAATGAAAAAATATTTGAAACGCCGTCCCTGATTTAAATGAATAATTTCAACAATTAAAACCTAAAATGTACTGTTATTTTTTAAATTGTTAACTTTTAAATTTTTATCTATTCCTGAAGTTTTTAATTTTTGTTCAATTTTAATCAAAATTATTTTGTCTATGTCACTTTTAAAAAATAGCAATTTATTTATTTTCATGCGACGCCCCTGACTTAATTATAATTTAAAAAAAATATATTAATATATCAATCTCAAATGTTTCAAAAAAATAATAATTCATAAATAATTTTTTTAAAGCGCTACTGATCTATATTATAATTTTCATATTTTTTGAAATTTCTTATTTTTGAACAATTAAATTTTTTTTTCAAAATTTTTACAAACGTTACGAAATGTGACATTTCCCACTTTCATATATTTAAAACGACACCAGCCCCTGACTTAATTATTATTTTTAAATGTGAAATTTTGTATATTGCATCAACAAAACTCTTAAAAATTATATTTTTATACAATTTCATTAAAAAAAACACAAATTAAAAATATTTGAGACGCCGTCCCTGATTTAAATGAATAATTTCAACAATTAAAACCTAAAATGTACTGTTATTTTTTAAATTGTTAACTTTTAAATTTTTATATATTCCTGAAGTTTTTAATTATTGTTCAATTTTAATCAAAATTATTTTGTCTATGTCACTTTTAAAAAATAGCAATTTATTTATTTTCATGCGACGCCCCTGACTTAATTATAATTTAAAAAAAATATATTAATATATCAATCTCAAATGTTTCAAAAAAATAATAATTCATAAATAATTTTTTAAGGCGCTACTGATCTATATTATAATTTTCATATTTTTTGAAATTTCTTATTTTTGAACAATTAAATTTTTTTTTCAATGTTTTTACAAACGTTACGAAATGTGACATTTCCCACTTTCATATATTTAAAACGACACCAGCCCCTGACTTAATTATTATTTTTAAATGTGAAATTTTGTATATTGCATCAACAAAACAATTTCATTAAAAAAAAAACACAAATTAAAAATATTTGAAACGCCGTCCCTGATTTAAATGAATAATTTCAATTAAAAAAAATTCAACAATTTCACTCAAAATATTTTTTTTTTGTAATATTTTAAATAATTTTATTTATAATATTACATGTATAAATTACCCAACCTAAAATGTACTGTTATTTATTAAATGGTTAACTTTTTATTTTTATGTATTCCTGATGTCGGCGCCACTGCCTAATTAGGTAGTGGTTTTAACATTATTTAAGAAAACGATTAAACATGTTAATTGAAACATGTCTAAGCACGTTGATCGGGACGCGTAGGGACGAGTTCGCAACCACCGCACCGGTTGCGATGATCAGTTTGTAACATACCGTTGCAAAGCAATAGTTTTCCCTGATACCGCAGGAAAATAAGTTTGTAACATACCGTTGCAAGAGATAGTTTTTCCCTGATACCGCAGGAAAAGAGTTTGTAACATACCGTTGCAAAGGGATAGTTTTTCCCTGATACCACAGGAAAAGAATCTGGAACATACCGTTGCCAGTTAATCAATTGATAGATAGATAGATCGGTTTTATTTCATATACGCGTTGTATCAAATATCGAGAATATATTACCGAGTATTTTTGTACGTTCCATTTTACCGGAACATTGTGTCGTGTATTAAATAGATATTGTTTTATAAGTGCACGAAAACATTGTAAGAAAACGTTGTACGAAAACGTTGAAAGAAAACATTGTAAGAAAACGTTGTTAGAGAAATATAGAAAGACAAACAGTGTTGGAAGAAAATCCGGAGTACGTCAGCTGGCGGGATACAGAAAGAAATCATTTAGCGGAGGCCCCCCCCGGGCAGGTAAAATCCCAGGTCCTAGTAATCCTATCACCCTATATTAAACCATCTGGGTAATTCCCTAACGGCGAGGACGGAGCCAGAAGCGGTGAGTAAAATTCTTTTTGTATTTTGTTACCCCATGGGGGACGGCTGGACGTTTCTCCAACCAGCTAAAGTCATACAGTCCGCTAATTTAAAAATCGAAGAAAAACCGTTTAGACCACGGCCCGGACATTTTGTCATTCGGGCCGAGCGGCGCAAACATATGGTCGCAATTCGAACCGGATTATACCCGAACATTTGGTACGATTCGGAACATCCAACACTGGTTGAATTACCGCGGAAATATCGAACAGTCACACGTGTTCGAAAAACCGGAATTTGTACCGATTTATGAAACAATATTTTCGTGCACATTAGGTTACATTATAAATACCTAAATCACCTTTAAAACTTATTTACCAAGTTTTAAAAGTATAAAACAATATTCTTTGCCGGTTTATTTAATGATCATTCATAATAATAGGGCAATCGCAATCGCACCCTTTGACCGCGCTTGATTCAGTTTTACCGTCAAGACGCATGACCTTGCGTTCACAGATATACGTTATTTATTTTATTATAAATTATAAATAATTATCATTATATGTACGTTTTATTTTGGATTATTATATTTGAAAATATACACGTCCTGGTACTATATCCTTGTTTAGGTCGCAGAGCTTATCATTATTGTTTTATTTTGATACTTAAAATACCTAAAAACAATTATTTGTACTTTACAAGATATAATATTTAATTATTTAAAGAATAACAGCTGTTTGCAAAATTCATATATCGCTTGCTCTCTCTGTGACACGAACTACCGTATGTTAGTCACTGTCAGACTCATGCAAACGTGTTATATCTCTTTGGTGGTACCTATCACGTTTACACGGGCAATCATTTATATTGCGTTTACATTGGTACTATTTATGAATTTTGTTGTTCTTTATAATATTTATGTTTATTCAAATGTCTTTATCATCAAGACTTTATGAAGGGCTTTTTGAAATTATTAAGGCATTCTTTAAGGATTGTTTGTTACATTTGTTAGAAACATATTACCTTTGCTTTAATAAATTTATTTAATTATCAAAATACCATTTTAACCCATTTACAGTTATAGTTATATGTTATAGGGAGTTTCTACAAGCATTTATTTGTTGTCTATTATCTTCAATTATTTTAATTGTTGTCGCATTTTATATAATATTTATTTAGGGTTTGTAGATACATATCTTACCTAGAAAAATATCAGATTTGATTGTTGGAAATGAATATTGATTGATCCATGGAAATTTGATGTCGTACTATTATTTTATTTCATTCCATACCTATGAAATAATTGCAGGAAAGTTTGGATTTTGAATTATCGGTGGATTGAAAAATTTAATTTGTTTGTTTGCATCAAATCTTAAGGTAATAGTTTTTATTTTTTTATCTTTTGGAAACTGTACTGACATTTTTTGGCGAAATAATTTGGAATTGTCAGTGATCAGATATTGGTTGATAATTTTGTTCGCTGTTAGGATATAGGATATTTTTAGGAAAGCATCGTTGTTTTGGGTAAAAATATTTCTGGATTTTAGGAAATTATATCGTGAATATTTGAGTATTTGGTTTGAGTTTTATCTCGTTGGGAATTTAGTTGAACAATTTTTACCGACCGTTCAAGATGGCAGAGGCGTTGCAACACCAGGTCAAATTGTTAAAAGCAAAAAAGGTCGCCTACCTAGAGCGCGTACAAAAGCTATATGATCAGGCTAAAGAGCTTACCGACCCTATTGCAGTCAATCTCTTTCGGGTAAGATTTAAAACGCTGGATGCCACAAAAACAGAGCTAATAACACTCATCGAATCCATTAACGACCTAGAATTGCAGATTAACCCGGAAACGGATCCGGATTTCCGAGAAGTGAACAAGTTGGAAGACAATGTGTGTATTATCACCGCCAGAGCTGAGGCAGCGGGAATAAAATCGAATTCAGACGAAATCGCCGACCTTACCTCTAGGTCTTCGATATCACCAAGGGAGAATCCATACCATACCTTACCACGCCTTCCAAGAATCCACCTCCCGACCTTTACAGGAAATCTCAAAGAGTGGCCCGCCTTTTACGAAGGTTTTAAAAGTCTTATCCACGAAAACGAGCAATTGAAGGATGGGGATAGAATCAATTACCTGATGGGACAGTTGTCGGGAAAGGCAAGAAATATTTGCGGAGGGTTAACTCCGACAGGACCCAATTATTGGATAATTTGGCAGGCTCTCGTGGATCGCTATCAGAATCCACGGGTATTAGGGTATTCCTATTTAGAACAAATTCTGGATTGTAAAACCGCAAGCAGTGCTAGTGCTCCAAGTCTGAATAACATTATCGAGAAATGTGACTCGGCGTTCCAGGCACTCCAGAATATGGATCTTCCAAACCTGGTTAGTTTTACCTACGGATATCTACTGTTAAGTAAATTAGACCCAGAAACCAAGGCGCTGTTTGAGAATTCCAGGAGAAGTACAACGGTACCATCCTACGATGAAATCTTGGACTTCATTAAAGAACAAGCGCATATCTACTCGATCTCAACGGGCATAACCCGTACCCAGGATCGAGAAAGAATTGCATCTCATGCCAAAGTTTCTCACGCGACACCCGCATCATCGAGAAAAATGAGATCGCAATTATTTTTTGTTGAAAAGGTAAATTCACCGATCGAAAAATGTTTATCATGTAAAGAAAATAAGCATTCCTTATTGACTTGTACGAAATTTATTGCACTCTCACCCCATGAGAGACACCGGGTGATAAAAGAGGGTAATTTATGTTTTAACTGTTTTGGTCCACACCGGACGCCAGAATGTACAAGTCAATTTGCATGTAGGACTTGCGGGTATAGGCACCATACACTTTTACATTATGTAGGCACCACTGCATCACCGAAAGTGTCGCCACCTGCGACAGGCAAAGTCGTGCGAAAACGGGCAGCTGAGACGACACCAACGTCTACGCCTCGGAATCGCGACGAGAGCCCTGAAGCCGGTCCATCCAGCACGGCCACCTTTTGTTCAACGATGAATACTGCATCACGACTTCACTCGGTAGTATTGCTGTCAACCGTGGTAGTTAATCTTACCGATAGAGCTGGTAAACCACATCACGCTCGTTTGTTGTTAAACAGCGGTAGTCAATCGCACTTTCTCACCTCAGAATGTGCGAGCCGTTTGAATTTAGAAATATCACCTTGTAAGGCATCCATACAAGGAATGGGATTTAATAATAAGGGAGTGCGGGGAAAAACCACGACCGTGGCCGCATCTCGCCCTAATCCACAAATCAGTTATAAGTTGGAATTTTTGGTGGTAGATCAGATTTCCCAAAAGTTACCGGAAGTTACCATCGACCGAGATGCCTGTATCTACTTACAAAATTTACAATTAGCTGATGAGACCTTCGACGAACCAGGTCCCCTGGATGGTATCCTGGGAGCTGCGTTATTCCCACACGTATGGGGTCATCAAAAAATCACCGGACCACCATTTTGCCCCATTGCGATAGAAACCGTCTTCGGCTTTGTCGTCATGGGTCATGCCCCCACCACTTCGCACTTGACCACGTACCAAGCGTATCACACCACCGTGGAGCCATCACTCGACCAGCTGGTGTCCAAATTCTGGGACGAGGAAGATCTATCTCCTAGAAAGTTTGAACATCCCGATGATTCAGAGTGTGAAGAAATCTTTCGAACCACGGTACAACGTGAACCTGCTGGACGTTATGTCGTCAAGTTACCGTTCAAATCCGATACGTCCAAATTAGGAGACTCGTACAGGATGGCACTTAAACGCTTCACCTCTTTAGAAACGAAATTAGACAAGTTTCCAGAGTTTAAGTTACAGTACTGTTCTGTCATGAAGACTTACATCGATGAAGGTTACATGTCTCCAATTGACCAGACACGTTTAGTAAGGCCAAATTATTTTACCCCACATTTTGGCGTAGTGCAACCGCATAGTACCTCCACACCCTTGCGTTGCGTCTTCGACTCGAGTGCAAAAACCAGCACTCAGATTTCACTGAACGATCTGCTGTATACTGGACCAAAGCTGCAAGCAGATGTGTTTAATATATTTTTAAATTTTAGGCTATTCCAGGTAGCATTCACCGCCGATATCCGGCAAATGTACCTGCGAATTAGCATGCATCCAGACCATCGACGATATCAACAAATCTTTTGGCGCTTCTCCAAGACTGACCCCGTGTCGATTTACCAACTAAACACCGTAACCTTTGGAGTTAAGGCATCACCATTTCTGGCGTTACGGACACTTCGTCAACTAGCAGAAGACGAGGCTGGAAACTACCCATTAGCCGCTCATATTGTGAAACACGACTTTTACATGGACGATTTGGTCACCAGCGTCGGTAACCTAGCCGAGGCCCAATCCGCCTATGTACAATTGAATGGTTTGTTTAAAGCAGGACAATTTCAGCTCACCAAATGGGCATTCAATTCAGAAAGCATGTTGAAAAATATACCGGAAGATCAGCGGTCACCAAAGGTCATTCATTTTGACTCCAGTAGTCTGAAGGTTTTGGGTCTACAATGGTACCCTCATGTTGATGATTTCGCCTTCAGCATCCTATCTGAAACCAAACCGTGTACCAAACGAAACGTGTTGTCTGCGGTAGCAAGATTATTCGACCCTTTAGGTTTTTTAGCACCAGTCACCTTACTACTCAAACTTTTGGTCAAAAGATTATGGACCCTGCAGCTGGATTGGGACGAAGTTCCGGAAGGAAATGTATCAGCCCAGTGGCAACAATTACAAGAGGAGTTATTATTATTGGAAAAATGTCGAATACCGCGACATTTCGGGAGCAGGGTCGACTCCGACAGCATGTTGATTGGTTTTTGTGATGCGTGTCTGGAAGCCTACGGAGCTGTCGTTTATATCAAGACGATTACTCCGGAGAAAGAAGTATTGGTAAATTTGGTCGCCGCTAAAACCAAAGTGGCACCAATGAAGACACTCACCATACCGAGACTTGAACTTTGTGCAGCGCACCTGCTGGCCAAGTTACTAAGTCTCATACAAAAGAATCTCAGCTCACGGATCTGCATTAGACAAGTTGTTGCCTTATCCGATTCCACAGTCACTTTGAGTTGGCTTTCCGCACCACCTTACCGTTGGCAGACCTTTGTTGCAAACAGAGTAGCTCAAATTCAAGAGCTCGTGGCACCCGTCCATTGGTATCACATTGAAGGTCACCTTAACATTAGTGATGGGCTGTCACGCGGAATGTCACCTACCCAAATTTTACCAACCCCCGAGTGGATTCAAGGACCAGATTGGCTACCTTTGGACCTATCAGAATGGCCTATCCGCTCCATAGATTCTGTGCAACAACCAGATGCCCCTGAACAGAAGATCGTCTCATTGTTGGTTACCACCAACGAAGAGCATCCATTACACCAATTGATCACCCGTTGCTCCACTTGGACTCGATTGATGCGAACAACTGTTTATGTTTTGAGGTTTGCGAAACTTCTAACCACTTTCGGGATGATAACCAGTCCGGATTTGGAAAGAGCGGAACTCACGTTGATCCGAGTGGTTCAGCAATACCATTTTAAAACAGAATTTCGATTATTGGAGACGAAAAATATGACTTCACCAGATTTACGAGCACTATCAATATTTATCCATGATGGTTTGCTCCGAGTGGGAGGGCGGTTAGCGAACGCACCTTTAGAATTCGATAAACAGCACCCACTTTTGCTGCCAAAAAATGATCACTTCGTTAATTTGTTGATAGATAACTGTCACCGACGGAATTTACACACCGGTCCCCATCTAGTTATCTCAATATTACGCCAAAAATATTGGATTTTGGGAGCTCGAAATCACGTCAGGTATCGTCTTCGGCAATGTAATCACTGTTTTCGATTAGATCCGAAACCTACCTTCCCGCTAATGGCCGCTTTGCCCGAGGTTCGAGTAACGGAAGCTAAGCCATTTCTACAATGTGGAGTAGACTACGGCGGACCTTTCTTCATCACTTCTATCAAAGGACGTGGGGTGAAAAGCCATAAAGCTTACCTCTGTTTGTTTATATGTTTAGTCACGCGAGCCTTGCACTTAGAATTAGCATCGGACCTGTCCACACCTACATTTTTAGCAGCTTTCAAGAGATTTCTCGCACGACGCGGAGCCTGTACTACAGTATACTCCGATTGTGGTACGAATTTCTTGGGAGCCAAAAATGAATTAGACGCCTTATATAGTTTAGTCAACTCGGAGGAATACAAACAGTCGCTTCAGATAGAGTTTGTTCCTCAGAAAATCAATTGGAAGTTTCAACCACCGGCTAGCCCCCATTTTTCAGGAATATGGGAGGCCAACATTAAGGCTGTCAAGACACATCTCACGAAAGTGATCGGAACTCAAGTGCTCACATATGAAGAATTTAGCACTATATTAACGCAAATTGAAGCGTTACTTAATTCACGACCGCTCACTTGGTTAAGCACGGATCCCACCGATCCAATGCCCTTAACGCCAGCTCATTTTTTGACGATGACACCCTTACAATCGTTACCCACTGCAGACCTGGAAGACCACCCTACGAAATTAGTTGACCGCAAGAATCTCTTAGATCAAATGGTTCAAGCCTTTTGGAAACGGTGGCACCTTGAATATCTTACGCAGTTACAGCTAAAGCAAAAATGGAACCAGCCCCAAAACACACCAGTTGAGGGTACGTTGGTTCTGATCAAGCAAGATAATTCACCACCGTTACACTGGCCCCTTGGAATTATCGAAAAGCTACATCCAGGTTCCGATGGAATTTCTAGGGTAGCTTCAGTCAGAACCAAAACAGGTCTGTATAAACGACCGTTGGTAAAGTTATGTCCTTTACCTTCGCAGTAATTAGATTTATAAGAAATTAGTTAAGTTTAAGTTAGTCTTATTATATACCTTAGTTAGCTTAGATTTGGTTAGAATTAGTTTCACCCGAAGCTCGACGGACACCTCCGTCGAAAGGAATTTTTCGTTTCATTTTAAATATCTTTGGTTTGTCCTGTCTGAAATTGGTTCAGCGGGATCCTTTTTAGTTCTTTAGATTTACCTTCGTCTCGACCATTACCGATTGTCGAGACCACTTTTACCATTTACCGCGCTCACGTAAGGCGACCGCCTTAGTGAGCGCTTACCTTTTTGTGTTTACTCTTATGAGTTAAATTAATAATTAATTAAGTTTAATTAACCTCCCCTGCTTGCCGACCGGCAAAGGATTAGTATCAGGACCTATAAAATCGGGACCCCGTTTGTGGGAGCTATCAAAGTTCCCAGGTGGGTTCAGAAATAATCTTTCAGAGCGGGGGGAATGTCGGCGCCACTGCCTAATTAGGTAGTGGTTTTAACATTATTTAAGAAAACGATTAAACATGTTAATTGAAACATGTCTAAGCACGTTGATCGGGACGCGTAGGGACGAGTTCGCAACCACCGCACCGGTTGCGATGATCAGTTTGTAACATACCGTTGCAAAGCAATAGTTTTCCCTGATACCGCAGGAAAATAAGTTTGTAACATACCGTTGCAAGAGATAGTTTTTCCCTGATACCGCAGGAAAAGAGTTTGTAACATACCGTTGCAAAGGGATAGTTTTTCCCTGATACCACAGGAAAAGAATCTGGAACATACCGTTGCCAGTTAATCAATTGATAGATAGATAGATCGGTTTTATTTCATATACGCGTTGTATCAAATATCGAGAATATATTACCGAGTATTTTTGTACGTTCCATTTTACCGGAACATTGTGTCGTGTATTAAATAGATATTGTTTTATAAGTGCACGAAAACATTGTAAGAAAACGTTGTACGAAAACGTTGTAAGAAAACATTGTAAGAAAACGTTGTTAGAGAAATATAGAAAGACAAACAGTGTTGGAAGAAAATCCGGAGTACGTCAGCTGGCGGGATACAGAAAGAAATCATTTAGCGGAGGCCCCCCCCGGGCAGGTAAAATCCCAGGTCCTAGTAATCCTATCACCCTATATTAAACCATCTGGGTAATTCCCTAACGGCGAGGACGGAGCCAGAAGCGGTGAGTAAAATTCTTTTTGTATTTTGTTACCCCATGGGGGACGGCTGGACGTTTCTCCAACCAGCTAAAGTCATACAGTCCGCTAATTTAAAAATCGAAGAAAAACCGTTTAGACCACGGCCCGGACATTTTGTCATTCGGGCCGAGCGGCGCAAACACCTGAAGTTTTTAATTTTAGTTCAATTTTAATCAAAATTAATTTGTCTGTCACTTTTAAAAAATAGCAATTTTAATTATTTTCAAGCGACGCCCCTGACTTAATTATAATTAAAAAAAAAATGATTAATATATCAATCTCAACTTTCAAAAAAATAATAATTCATAAATAATTTTTTTCGAGGCGCTACTGATCTATATTATAATTTTCATATTCTTCTGAAATTTCTAATTTTTGAACAATTAAAAAAATTTTTTGGGACGCTACTGACTTATTTATTTTTAAATCTGAACTTTTGGATAAATTGCATTAATCTCCTACAACAAAACTATTAAAAATTATATTTTTATACAATTTCATTAAAAAATGCAAATTTAAAAATATTTGAAACGCCGTCCCTGATTTAAAAGAATATTTTCAGCAATTAAAAAAAAATTCAACAATTTCACTCAAAATATTTTTTTTACAAACGTAAAAAATATGTCACATGTAAAAAACCACGTAATTTCAATAACTATCAAATCTAACGTCATCAAAAATTTTCTCACTCCTAATAGAAAAGGTAGAAAACCTTCTAGAACAGCGGTTCTTAAACTTATGTGGGCTAGGGACCCCTTTTTTGAACAATTATTTTTCGGGGACCCCCATCCCTGATAGAAAAACAAAAAATGTCGTTATAAACTAATTATTCACTGATAAATAGAAATATAAAAGTACTTTATGTAAATTAAATTTTGCCAAAAAAGTTTCACGGCCCCCCGTAAAAGTTTGGCGGCCCCCCGGGGGTCCGCGGACCCCAGTTTAAGAACCGCTGTTCTAGAACATTCCCCGTCATCTGTCACCTGTCATCTGTCAGAATGCACGTAAATCAGACAGAAACATATGATTTCGTCCAATCAAAGCTACAGATTTAAAAAAAATGCCGACGGTATTTTATCATAAAATTTAATTTCAACAAAATTTTTCACGTACTTTTTCGGAAAAAAATCACAGCTCAGAGACCTTTCATAACTAAGAAATGAAATATAGCCTATTGACTGGAAAAAGAGTCAAGCTACATGACAAAAAAAAAATTATCAAAATCGGTCCGGTGGTATCAGAGTCTATAAAGCTATATTTTCGGACATATATATCACACTATAATATAAACGTGTATGAATATATATATATTTATTTATTTATTTATTTATATATCCGCACGAAACTATAGCTTTATAGACTCTGGAATTACCCGGCCGATTTTAATAATTTTTTTTTCGTCATGTAGCTTGACTCTTTTTCCAGTCAATAGGCTAGATTTCATTTCTTAGCTATGGAAGGTCTCTGAGCTGTGATTTTTTTCCGAAAAAGTGCATCGAAATTTTACTGAAAAAACGATGAATTAGCTGGTTCGAGCATCGGCTTTTGTTTTGTCAGACAGTGTGATTGTCGTTTGAAAAATACTATTTTTACGATAATTTGCTAAATTACAAGATATCACTGTTGTATTTTGTTTATATCTGTCAAATATGACATTTATAAAGAAGAAAACACATGGATTTATATTGACATTTTCATAAAAAACACACTGATAAATTACTTGATTAATTTTAAAATGTTGGATTTGTGAATCAATTATAATTTCTACGTAAAATAGATTTTGATTGAAATTGTTAAACGATGAAAACATTAACGACTAATTTATATTATAGACGGATAATTTTAAGGTAAGTTCTTATGATTACGTCAGGAACGGGGAATTAAAACATATTTAAAATCTTTTTTTTTTTTTAATTAGTTTATATAGAAATTAAGGCTGAGACCCGAGTACGTTATAAGTTGGGTAATTTGTACATATAATATACTGAAAATGGTTATAATGATGTGATTATTACCTCCAAATTTAAAAATTAATTATTAACAAAAATAATGGTATACTAATACTACATGGATAGTATAGTATTAAGGTGACCAATTATTTTTGGCACAAAAGGAGTAGTCATAAGATTATTTAAAAAAAATACAAATCCAATTGTAATGACCTTTTTTTAGACGTTTAATTGTAATGATCTATGGTAATTGTCGATATATTTTTTAAATAATATGAAATTTTGTACATTGTAAATGTAGAAATTGATATAAATACGAGTCACAGCCGAATTTTGAAACCCAAGTACATTTAAGGTACTTTGAATATGTTGAACGTTAAAAAAATATAGAATTTCACAATGATTTTTTGATAATATTTTAAAGTATTAAAATTAATATTAATAGTTATAGTAAGGGTACCTATAAAATATTATATAAAATAATAACACCATCTAGGTTTGTATCTTAAATTATATTTTAATTTCATTATATATATTTGATTTTGTTAATTGTTAATATTATTGTCAAAATTTATGATAATATTTGTTATTGTTGTAAATTGGGTACAAAAATTACAGTTGCATTAATTTTAAATAAAAGTGATTATTGCTTTTAAAATCAACAATTAAATATATGGCAGGAGTGGGGAATATAAAAGCAGATTACTACAATTTTACAACGTTTTTTCTTCAGTGTTTTGTTTAACATCATTCTGGTAGGTTGTGTTTCTTTAATTAATTCATTTAGTTAAAAATTATTTATTTAATAGTTTATTTAATTGTTTTTAGTTGACAGTGATATTGATTAATATTGATTTACGCTTAAGGTAAGTTGAGTTTTAAATTAAAAGAAAATATGTTTTATTATTTTAATTTAGGTTATTTATCGTTTTAGCGTCCCAAATTATTTTATAGTATTTTTTATATTTGCATTCTATTTTATCTATAGTTACTAATATTCTAAATTCAAAAAATGTTTAAATACATGTGGCCATAAAGTATTTGCCCAAAAATGAAAAATGTTATTGTTATAATTATTTATTTAAAATATTTTATTTGTGTTTTTTTGAAAATTGAAACATAAGCTACATCAAACTAAACATTATTTAATAGAGAATATTGAAAAACTATTAAAAATAAATAATATAATTTGATTGTCTTATTTTAAATAACAACTTTTTGATTATACGTATTATAATAAATTTCAACATTTGGAACATTCACTGTAACAATGAGATAAAAAAAAAAAACATTCACCATAAAATAAAATTTGGGACGCTAAAACGGTAAATAACCTTAATTTATACAATTTATTAGTACATAAGTTGAATATATTTGTGATTTTTATAATTGGTTTTAGAATGCCACCGAAAAAGATTCGTTTTGTTAAACAGAAGACTTCGAACACAGTTACAAACGATACTATTGTTGACTCAGTAGAACCGATTGCATCTGTGTTAAATCCACTTCCACCATTTGTAGAGATAGCAACAACTTCAACGAACATACCATCAACTTCTTTCTCTAAACGTAACCGAAACAAAGATGACGAACAACGTAGAAAGAGGTTAGATTTTATTGTTAGGGGCGATTTATATTTGATAAGTCATAACCATACTTTTTGTCTATTTTTAATAAAGGTTAGATGATGAGGCTGATAGGAAACGAAAGAGTCGTGCTCAGGAAGATCATGAGAAGAGACAACGTAGACTTGACGATTTAGCTGACAGGGCTCGCCTGCGTATTCTTCACGAAGGAGAGCAAGAACATAGTCAAAGGCTTGCTGATGCGGCTGGAAGAACACGTTTACGTATTCTTCACGAAGGAGAGCAAGAACATAGTCAAAGGCTTGCTGATGCGGCTGGAAGAACACGTTTACGTATTCTTCACGAAGGAGAGCAAGAACATAGTCAAAGGCTTGCTGATGCGGCTGGAAGAACACGTTTACGTATTCTTCACGAAGGAGAGCAAGAACATAGTCAAAGGCTTGCTGATGCGGCTGGAAGAACACGTTTACGTATTCTTCACGAAGGAGAGCAAGAACATAGTCAAAGGCTAGCCGATTCGGCTGGAAGAACACGCTTACGTATTCTTCACGAAGGAGAGCAAGAACATAATACAAGACTTGCCGATTTAGCAGAAAGAGCACGCTTACGCATTCTTCATGAAGAAGAGGAAGAACGTAATCAAAGGCTTGCCGAGATGGCCGAAACAGCACGCTTGCGTATTCTTCACGAAGAAGAACAAGAGCGTAATACAAGGCTTGCCGATTTGACTGAAAGAAATCGCCAAAGACGCCAGCAAGCCCGTATCCTTTTATTGCCTGCGACACATCTCGCGGCAAAAAATGAAATAACAACAATTAACTTTTTAGGTTTAATGAATATTGTTTGTTCTGATTGTAGAGCTCAACACTTCAAGATGGAAGAACCGAGAGACAAGAAGTTTAGTTCGTGCTGTCACAAGGGCAAGATCACTCTACCATCGTTGGGGATTTACCCAGACCTTTTGAAGAGTCTGATGACAAAAGAACACGAGCTATCGTCCAATTTCTTAATTAACATTCGTAATTATAACAGTTCCTTTGCTTTCGCTTCCACAGGTGTTGACATCAGTCTCCCAGTTGGAAGGGGTCCTTATTGTTTCCGGATTCACGGTCAAATTTATCACAAGGTTAGTTTTAATTAAATGTATTAACTAATAAAATTTAAAATTAATATTAAAAAATAAGTACATAACCATACTTTTGTATGCTTTTTTTATTTAAGGTTAGTGATGTCGACAAAAGTCTGACCCATCCGAAGTATGCGCAACTTTATTTCATGGACGCTGCTCAGGCTTTGGAATGCAGAAGGACTGTAGAAGTAAACGATGGTTGCTCAGAAGTCATCTTGCGTGATGTCGATCAGCTACTTAGAGAAATTAATCCTTACGCAGTGGGTTTTCGGTAAGTTTCTTATACTTTTTTTTATTTGTGAATAACAATTGGTACAGTTGAAATATACTGACTGCATTTTGTGATAGATTAAATTTGGTTATTTATCGTTTAAGCGTCCCAAGTTATTTTATGGTGAATCTATGTTTTTTAAGTCTCATTGTTACAGTCAATGTTCCAGATGTCGATATTTATTATAGAACGTATGATCGAAAAGTCGTTATTTAAAATAAGATAATCAAAGTATATTATTTATTTTTGATAGTATTTCAATATTTTCTACTAAATAATGTTTAATTCGATATAGCTTATGTTTTAATTTTTGAAAATAGGTACACCGATAAAATATTTTAAATAAATAATTGTAACAATTTAATTTTTTCTTTTTTGTGCAGTTACTTTGCGGTTACATATATTTAAACATTTTTTGACATTTATTTAAATTTAAAATATTAGAAACCATAGATAAAATCGAAAGTAAATGTAAAAAATACTATAAAATAATTTGAGACGCTAAAACGATAAATAACCTTAATTGTTTTTAATTTAAAAATTAAATATAAATAAATAACCTTAACTTTTTTTTTAATTTAAAAATTTCTGATTATTAACTTCAAGTTTTTAATTGTTAATTATTATAATGAATTATTTTAAATAGATCTGATGTTTTTTGATAAACTGTTCAAATTCTATTTCATATTTAATTAAAATATTAATTTTATATTTAGTTTTGTCAACATTTCAAAAAACATTTTTGAAAAAATATATTTTAATAAAAATATGATTCATTGATTTGATTTTTTTTAAATAGAACAATTTCTGTTAAATTTTCAAATTTTGTTTGTTGAATGTTAATATACCGGGTGGACCATTTTAACCTTTAATGGAGAATAACTCGATCGGTAAGTGAAATAATAAAAAAAATTACAGATAAAAGTTGTACGGTTTGGAGGGGGACATAGACGTACTTGGATGAATTTTTTTTACGTGGTGTTTTCAAGGTGGTATGAAGGTCAACATCATTTTTTTAAATAGGAACCTATAGTTTTTATCAAGTAATTTTATTTAACGTAAATAGACACGAATCTTTCATTGAAAACTTTTTTTTTAACAACTTAACCTTTCCAAGATATCTAACAAAATAATTAGAGATTTTGAACATTCAATATTTTTTTACTCAGAAACCATAAATTTTAGAGAAAAAGTACAAGATACAAAAAATGTTTATTTTGATCTAATAATTTAATTTAATTTAAGCAAAAAAAAATTTTATTTTAATTTTTTTTTTAATTTTAAAAATAATTCGTTTTATTAGATAAAAATAAACATTTTTTAAATTTTATGCTTTTTCTCCAAGTCTGATGGCTTCTGACTGAGTAAAAAAATATTGAATGTTCAAAATCTCGAATAATTTTGTTAGATATCTTGGAAAGGTTAAGTTGTTAAAAAAAATTTTTCAATGAAAGATTCGTGTCTTTTCACGTTAAATAAAATTACTTGATAAAACCTATAGGTTCCTATTTAAAAAAATGATGTTGACCTTCATACCACCTTGAAAACACCACCTAAAAAAATTTCATCCAAGTAGGTCTATGTCCCCCTCCAAACCATACAACTTTTATCTGAAAACTTTTTTTATTATTTCACGTACCGGTTGAGTTATTCTCCATTAAAGGTTAAAATGGTCCACTCGGTATATGTAATTTTATTAAATTATAAGATTTTGTACTTAAATTTTATTAATCATTTCCCAATTTATAGATTTCTGAAGGAAGTGGAAGAAGACGAACGACAGAGGGCTGTGTCTGAAGGAAGAGTTCCGCAGGAGGTATACTTGCGTATACGAGTGGAAGGAAGAGATCAGAGAAGATACAACGCACCGGCAGCGGCGAACGAGGTTGCAGCGATCTTCAGGAGTTCTGATGGTGCACCACCACTAGATCGGGACATTCGAGTCTATGAGAAGGCCGGAAGCGCTTTCAAGACTCTGAATGTCTTGGATCCCAACACGGACCCGATGTCCTACCCTCTACTGTTCCCACGCGGAGAATCAGGATGGACAACAAATATCGCACACCACCAGGTTGGGGCACGAGGTAATAATGTAACTTTGCTTCAGTTTTACAGCTACCGGCTTGCAGTGAGAGATGGACCGTTCGACCCCATTCTCAACGCGGGAAAGCTGACGCAGCAGTACATCGTGGATGCCTACGTCAAGGTAGAAAGCAACAGACTTCAGTTTCATCGCCAGAATCAGTCGAACTTACGAGTGGAGATGTATCATGGCCTGATGGATCACCTTCACAACAGGGCAACTGAGAATCAATTGAGGGTTGGGCGCATGGTTATATTACCTTCTTCGTTTCAAGGTTTGTAGAAAATTGTTAATTATTAAATACGATTGGTATTTTATTTTCTGTTTTTTGTATCTTAAGGTTCACCACGTGCCATGCGTCAGCACTTTCAGGATGCCATGGCGATGATAACACGGTTTGGGAGACCAGACCTGTTTATCACGTTTACGGCGAACCCTAAGTGGAGAGAGGTCATTGAGAACTTGGAGCCGTGGCAGAGCGGCGAACACCGACCGGATCTCATCGCCCGAGTGTTCCACCTGAAACTACAAGAGCTGCTTGATGACATCTGGAAACGACAAGTGTTGGGATCACCTGTCAGCATGCTCCACGTCATCGAGTTCCAGAAGAGAGGACTACCGCACGCTCACATCCTGGTCATCCTGTAAGAAGAGGATAAGCTGAGAGAGCCAGATCAGGTTGATCAGTTGGTGAGAGCTGAGATTCCAGATCCTGAAACAGAACCGGAACTACACAGTATCGTGACAAAGACTATGTTACATGGACCATGTGGTGCATTCAACCCGAATGCCCCGTGCGTCCGTGAAGGAAAATGTAGTAAGGGATTTCCTAAATCATTTTCAGAAACAACAGAGGTCAACGTGAACGGGTACCCGAGATACCGACGGAGAGACAACGGTGCAGCGGCAGTGGTTCGAGGCAGCAGTCTGGACAACCGGTTCGTCGTCCCCTACAACCCGTGGCTGCTGACGAAGTACAACGCCCACATCAACGTTGAGATCTGCTCATCCGTCAAGAGCGTGAAGTACATTTGCAAGTATGTGTACAAGGGCCACGACTGCGCCTGCGTTCAACTGCATGGAGACGATGCGCAGTTGAACTGGGATGAGGTAAGTGATTTCCAAGATTCCAGATACGTCAGTGCACCGGAAGCCATGTGGAGGCTTCTGGAGTTCAAGATGCACAGCCAGACCCACAGTATAGTCAGACTGGCTATACATCTGCCTTTACAGCAGCAAGTGTACTTCAGGGAAGGTGAAGAAGAGACGGCAGTAGACAGGGCGGCAACGCGGGATACTACGCTGACGGCCTGGTTCAAGTTGAACAGAGAGCACCCAGAGGCGAACAGGTATCATTATCGCGATGTGCCTAACCACTTTGTGTTCCAGAAGTCAACTTGCAGCTGGAGTAGGCGTATGCGAGGTGGAGATCTGGTCATCGGTCGGATGTACTCGGTAAACCTCAAGGATGAAGAAAGGTTCTACCTGCGTCTGCTCCTTCTCCACGTCACCGGATGTAAGTCGTTTGACGATGTCCGAACCTTTAACGGTGTGGTTTACCCCACCTTTAAAGATGCGGCAAGGCAACGCGGCTTACTGTCCGATGACGGGGAGTGGGTCAGATGCCTCGAGGAGGCGTCAACGTTCCAGATGCCAAGAGAGCTACGAGTGACCTTCTCATTGATTTGCGCCAACAATGAAGTCGCAGAGCCTGTACAACTCTGGACTAGATTCAAAGAGTATCTGATCGAAGACTTTTTCCTAAAAGAAAATGATCTTTATGTTTCAGAACAGATGGCGTTGGGGCACATCCAGACTCTGCTGCTTGAGAAGGGGACCAACTGCGAGTCCCTGGGCTTGCCGGTTCCAGCGACACGTTTCGTCCGGTTCGAGGACAACTTCGATGCTGAGCAGGAGTTGACAGAAGGAGAGCGTTGCCACGCCTTGCTGAACGAGGAGCAGGCCACTGTCTACACAGCTGTGATGACAGCCGTGAACGACCCGAACGTGACCGAGAGATGTTTCTACATCGATGGTCCAGGCGGGAGTGGCAAGACTTTCCTGTACAACACCCTGTTGAGCGTCTTGCGTGGTCTTCGAAAGCGGGTCATAGCCGTAGCTTGAACAGGAATTGCATCGTTGTTACTGAGAGGTATGTAATTTACTGTAAATTGAAAACCAACCGCTTATTAATAATATGTATTCACAGGTGGACGAACGGTGCACTCGCAGTTCAAGTTACCTGTGCCTTTGGTTGAGACATCAACATCGTCAATGAAACCAAACAGCCCAGACGCAACAAAATTGAGGGAAGCAGTGCTGATCATCTGGGATGAAGCTTCAATGGCAACTGCCATAGCACTTGAAGCAGTCAACAGACTTTTGAAGGACCTTACAGGTATATATTATAATTCTATGAATGTTTGGAAAGTTGTAAGTTTATAAATAAAAAAAATACATTATTGATTGTAGGTGACCTTCGACCATTTGGAGGAAAAGTAATGCTACTGGGTGGTGATTTTAGACAATGCCTATCGGTAGTAGTCCACGGAAGCAGAACCGCAGTGATAGAGAACTGCATCAAGAATTCCGTTCTTTGGCCGCAGTTCACCAAGCTGTTCTTAACATCTAATATGAGAACAGTAGATGATCTATCATTTGCTGAATGGTATGTTTATTATATATTTTATTATAATGATTCTCTTTTTAATATTACATCAACTAACTATAATCATTTCTTGAAACATTAGGTTACTTTCCGTTGGAGATGGTACGTTGAGGAACAACTGCGGTTTACCGATAGACACAGTTCCCTTGCCATCACAATGCATCGTAGAAGACATGATAGCAATTTTCGAAGAAGACTTCAAGAGAGAAGATGACATCCTTTCAACAGCTATCCTCTGTCCGAAGAATGAAGACTGCCTGCGCCTGAACAAGAGAATCGTCAAGAAGTTTCCCGGAGAAGAGAAGAGATACTGCAGCGTCGATTCCATAGTATCAGATGATGCCGAAGAAAAAGACAACTTTTCTGTAGAATTCCTGAATTCATTAACACCATCAGGAATGCCACCGCATGAACTAGCTCTAAAAGTGGGTGTCGTCATCATGCTGTTACGGAATATAAACCCAAGGGAAGGACTTTGCAATGGTGCGTTGTAAACTATGATATTAAATAGGGAATATAATAACAAATATAATAATTTTACAGGAACTCGATTGATCGTCAGGAATTTGGGAACCAACGTACTGGATGCTGAAGTTTCCTTTGGCCCTTTCAAAGGAAAGCGAGTGTTTCTTCCACGTATGGATTTAGCACCTTCAGACGTCAATCTCCCATTTGTTCTGAAAAGGAGACAGTTCCCGATTCGGTTAGCATTCGCTATGACGATCAACAAAGCCCAAGGACAAACTCTTGATAAGGTACATTTATATTAAAAATAATTATAAATGTAATATTATTGAAAATAAACATAAGACTGTTTCCTGATTGTAACATGTGTTTCAGGTTGGCATATATTTACCAAAACCCGTCTTTGGACACGGGCAACTATATGTTGCTTTTTCAAGAGTGCGTTCACTGGACTCTGTGCACGTTCAAGTGGAACCGACAAGAGAGCAGGGAAAGTTGGTCAGAGGAGATGACACCAACTTCACTAAGAACATTGTGTACAGAGAAGTTCTATAGAGAATGACACAGACAGAACACACGCTTGGCAAAATTCACGAAAAAAAGGATAGTGGTATTTATCTATAAAACAGTCATTACTTAATAACCGATTTTTCAGTTACAGGTGACAGATAGAACCAACGAGGGAGCAAAGAAGAATGGTCTGGAAAAAGGGGATCATTTTCACAATGAACATCATCTACCAAGAAGTTTTATAGAGAATGTCATGCAGACAGAACACACGCTTGGCAAAATTCACGAAAAAAAGGGTAGTAGTATTTACCTATAAACCAGTGATTACTTAATAACCGATTTTTCAGTTACAGGTGACAGATGGAACCAACGAGGAAGCAAGGAAGATTGATCATCATGTACGGAGAAGTTCTTAAGAGTACGACATGCAAACAGAACATATGTTTGGAAAAATCCTCAATTAAAGCATAGGGGTATTTATCTGTAAATACAGTTTCAGAGACAGAACTATATAACCATGAATGACTTTTTTTTATATTAATATATCTGTATTAAATACTATACTCTTCATTACAGCTGTTTAGATTTAATAAAATTATTGTTTTCTTTTTTATATTACTTTTTTTTGTATTTGATGTAAATATATTTAATTGTTAAATGTTTGATTTTTATTTATAAATAAATTTTTTTAATATAATTTATTTTTTTTTTTTTTCACCTATGTTTATGTATGTTACAGAAAAATAAACAAGATTTATATCACTTTATTTTAAGAAAACAAAGGTCGTTTTGTCATTGTTTATAAAATGATAATTTATTAATAAATGTTTTTTTTTTATATAATAAAAATTATAAGTTTTTAATTTTCAATGTAATAGTATATTTTTTTAAATATATTTTCATTTTATATTAATAAAAAAATAATTTGATAAATAATATCGTTCTTTAAAAAAATGAGGATTATAAATTATAGATGAATTTTATAGAAATAATATAATTTATTTGTATAATATCAAGTACTAATCATATGGTATTTTTGATTGTTGATGTTTGAAATTGTGCTAGGTTAGGGGTGTGATCTGTAAAGCATTTATGTATTTTGTCTTATAAGGTTGGTAAGATTGCGCGCACGATTTTTTTACTTTTCTGTTCCACATCAGCTGTTTTACAATCAGCTGTTAAATTCAATTCAACAATTATGATTCATCTAATTTAATTCTAATACAAATACAATACATTAATTCAGTACGTGCATTAAATTAGCGTCTCAAATTATTTTATGATGAGACTGGGTAATTTGTACTATATAATATTACTGAAAATTGTAATAATGATAATAGATAATCACCGTCAATTAAAAAAAAAAAAAAAAATAAGTATCAGCAAAAAGAATGGTAAATTATTATAATATTGTGATACGGTAATTTGTACATGTAAGATTACTGAAAATTGTTATAATGACTATCTCCGTTAAATTCAAAAATTAACTATCAAAAAATAGTGGAACGAGTATGATATATACACATACGAGGGTCGAAGACCCGAGTAAGTTTGTGTAAAAAATATGGCATAAAAGGGGGTTGGGGCGCGAAGCGCCCAGGGGCACAGCCCCTAGTAAATATATATATAAACATACACGTTTATATTATAGTGTGATTCTATATATAAGTGCGGATATATATATTCATACACGTTTATATTATAGTGTGATATTTAAATATATTCTAAGCTAAGCGAACTGATTTAAAAATAATATTTTAAGATATCGTAGTATATTAGCTGTTTTCTCCGGTTCTAAACTAATATACAGGGTCCTTCAATAGTGCGTCCGGCATTGTTTTACGCCCAAACTATTAAAGATAGAGAGTTAGGATAAAAAATTTACTATATATATCGACCCTAAAGAATTTCAAGAAAATATTTTCAACCCCCTAAAACCGCTCCTTGGGGGGTAGTTTGAGGGGTACATGCCCGTTTCTCAGTAAAATCAAATAGAATGGTATATCAAAAAGTACATATTTGTAAAGATAATGAAAAAATAAGAAACTTTCGTAAAACAAAAATTTTCATACTTTCAATTGTTTAAAAAATATGGCGACTTGTTATCAAATTTAAGAATTTTACTCAAAGTGCTCTTATTTCGTTAAATATTTATGGAATTTTATTATTATTTTAAATTTAGAAAGAAGAAATAATGAACTTTGTAAAGATGTATGATTATTTGAGATTTTAATAGTTTAAAGTGTCATACTCGACATACCAAAAATTGAAAAGTTTAATTAGGGATAATTCAAAATTTTTAAATACAATGGTATATCAGTTAGTACTTTTTCTTAAAGAAGATATGTAAATAAACAGTTTTTGATAAAAAAAAAAATTAAAATTAAAAATTTTAATTTTCAGTTTTCAATTTTAAAATTATAATTTTAAATTTTAAATTTTCTTAACAAAAGTTGTTTATTTACATATCCTTTTCAAGAAAAAGTACTAATTGATATACCGTTGTATTTGAAAATTTCGAATTATCCCTAGTTGAACTTTTGAATTTTTGATATATCGCGTATGACACTTTAAGCTATCAAAACCACAAATAGTCATACATCTTTACAAAGTTCATTATTTCTACTTTCTAAATTTGAAAAAATAATAAAATTCCATTAATTTTTAACAAAATTAGAGCACTTTTAGTGAAACCCTAAAATTTGAGAACAAGTCGCCATATTTTTTAAACAATTGAAAGTATGAAAGTTTTTGTTTTACGAAATTTTCTTATTTTTTTATGATCTTTACAAATATGTACTTTTTGATATACCATTCTATTTGATTTAACTGAGAAACGGGTATGTACCCCTCAAACTACCCCCCAAGGAGCGGTTTTAGGGGGTTGAAAATATTTTCCTGAAATTCTTTAGGGTCAATATATATAATAAATTTTTTATCTTAAAACTCTATCTTCAATAGTTTGGGTGTAAAACAATGCCGGACACACTATTGGAGGACCCTGTATAAGTGGACTGTAGCTCTAAACGAAAAGTCGTTGATTTAGACTTCGGCACAATAATAGTACTAAAAAACTGCTTACCTTTTGAATGGCTGGATCGGCCCATCAATACAGATTATATATAGGATATCATAAGGGAATGGAATTGTTATGCTCTACGTGTGTTGTGGTTGTAATAAAACACGGGCATAAACAATAAGGAAAAATGTATTTTATTTAAATAGACAGTTACAGATTGTATATATTAGTGTATATGATTTGGGCAGGAATGTTCTTCTGTTGGCGGGGCAATGACTTGTGGGACGGCCGTTCAGTAGTCGTGTCGGGTGCACGACGTTCCTGTCGCGGGCGTAATCTTGAGGGTTTTCGCCGGGATCGGTAGTTTCTTTTTAAGTCTAGCCAAGGTGAGGTTGTCAGACGTTATCGTAGGCGGTGTCGAAACTTCAGACGGTCGGTGGCTTCGGGCGTCTTGGTGCTGACGGCGGTCCTCGGGATTTTGTAGACGTCGTGGAACTCCTAAGGTTGTACGGCAGTCTTCTTCGTGTGGACGGCGATGATCGTCTTGATGCTGGCGGCAGGTCTCGGTGGTTTGGAGACGGCGCTGAACTTCTGGGGTTGGACAGCAGTCTCTTTCAGTTGGCGGCGTCGATCGTCTTGATGCTGGCGGCATTCCTCAGTGTAGAACTTCTGAGGTGGGCGGCAGTTTCCTTCTGGTTGGCGACGATGATCGTCTTGATGCTGGCGGTAATCCTCGGCGTAGGATTCTTGCGGTGGGCAGCAGTCTCCTTCGGGTTGGCGGCGTTGATCGTCGAGATGCTGTTGGCAGGTCTCGGCACGTCACTGGTTCCACAGCTTCTTCAGGGCTCAGACAATTTGGCTTTTCAATCTAGAGGTTTAGTTTACCGCAAGCGGCAAGTAGGCTGGGTATTACCCACAGAACATATACAAGTAGAAACGTCATATAATGTTATAAAATGCTGTCACAGCGCCTCTCGTGTCGCCGCCGAAAAATTTGGAACATAATCGCAAGAAGAGTAATCTAATTTCAATAACTGTAGTTTTGTCCATCTAGCGGAATCGGGGAGAACTAAAACTGGCGCCGGGAAATACAAATCTATTTATTTATTGTTTTCATTTATATTATTTTTAATTTTAATTTTTTTTCGTGTGTATATTTTGCATACATAATAAAT
This sequence comes from Sialis lutaria, assembly GCA_949319165.1. Lineage (NCBI taxonomy): Eukaryota > Metazoa > Arthropoda > Insecta > Megaloptera > Sialidae > Sialis > Sialis lutaria. The sequence continues at coordinate 9,785,509 of OX439232.1, read as the reverse complement.
TTATTAATATGAAAGTATAATTAGTTACAAATACACGAAAATAATAATATTAAAATTCCTGAAAAAAATCATAAATACATTTTACACAAATAAACATTATTAGTTAATAACAAATCATTTTATTTAAAAAATATAATATATACAATATACATAACAACTTTAATGTAGCAGTTTATTATATATTTTAATGTTGGACTACAGATATTTTTATAATTAAATTAACATGAAAAAAGTATTCTAAAAGTTATGATTTATTAAATGTTACACTATTCGTTATGATGGGTTATTAAAGCAAAAATCATCACGATGATAAATTTTTGAAAACCGTGATTATTTTTACTTTATTATTCAAGCCATCATTAATATTTACATTACTAAACATAATAATAACTAAAACATTTATCAAATTAAATATATTAATAAGCCTATACATATATAAAGAACCCAGATGTTTCCGATTTTTGCACGTTAAGCACATTTATTTGATTTTTAAAAATACTTATATCAACATATAAGTATGTATTTAAAAAGAATTCAAACTTATTATCTGTTTTACATTACAGAGTGATTGCTTTAATTTAATTATCTGCAGTATAGCTGTCAACATAAAGCTCCAAATAATTGATTGGTATATTACATGAACAGGTTGTACACACCAAAATACCCTAATTTTATCTAATTCCCAATAACTAAAGCACTAATCATAAATAAAAATCAATACATTTTCATGAGAACATTTTCATGACACTAGATGTCTAGTTTGTTGTCGATTTCCATCCAGGTACACTCCAACATGTCTAGAATGGAGAACGACTTACACAATCCAAACATAGAGGTCTTGAAGGTCCAGCACTTGAATTGCGTAAACTTTGATCTTCACGTAGCTTCACAAAATAAAATAAAACGGTGTTATGTTAGGAAAACAAGGAGCCCAATACATGGAATTATCTCATCTTGGAAATGTTTCATCCAGATCTTTCTGCATAAGCAGAAGAAACCAGTTGTGCTCCATACCATTGGCCGCTGCTTATGCAGAAAGATCTGAATGAAACATTTCCAAGATGAGATAATTCCATGTATTGGGCTCCTTGTTTTCCTAACATAACACCGTTTTATTTTATTTTGTGAAGCTACGTGAAGATCAAAGTTTACGCAATTCAAGTGCTGGACCTTCAAGACCTCTATGTTTGGATTGTGTAAGTCGTTCTCCATTCTAGACATGTTGGAGTGTACCTGGATGGAAATCGACAACAAACTAGACATCTAGTGTCATGAAAATGTTCTCATGAAAATGTATTGATTTTTATTTATGATTAGTGCTTTAGTTATTGGGAACTAGATAAAATTAGGGTATTCGAATGTCCAAAAAGAACTTTGAAAAAAAAAACAATAAGCAATGTTTCAATATGCAAAACCTTTATTGCTTCTAAAAATTATATATAACTTATTAAATTGCAAGGTAATAGGATCTCAAATGTTATACCTTTTTTAATAATGATAATTGCTTATTGTTTATAATAATTTTATTTTTAAAATGCATTTTTTAATGTTTCCCTGTATTTTATGTTATTAAAAAAAACTTGAAATTATGGTTTGTCATTTCAATTATCCTAGTAAGGACTCTCGCTCTGTAGACTATTATTGTGCTTAACGTGATTTTAATTACTACCATATTTAATACATATTTATTCTCAGAATCATTATTGAGGACATTGTCAAAAGTCGACATAAACACTGGACTTAATTCAAAACTAATAACTCATTTAAAATTAGTATCTGAAAAACTCCCCATAAAAGACAGGTATTGTGTTCTTATGTTTGATGAAATAAATTTAACACCAAACATTGAGTACAAAAAAAATAAAGGATTGATAGGTCTCGTAGATTATGGAAGGAACACTTCGAATCATATAGCAGATCATGCCCTTTGTTTTATGCTTCGGGGGTTAAATAGACGTTGGAAACAACCAATATCGTTCTACTTTTCAAAATCAACAACGCCTACACAACAACTTAAGGTACTTATTACAGAAAATATTGAAGCAATACACCAATTCACAGATTTCAAAATTTTGTGCTCTGTCAGTGATCAGGCTTCAACTAATTGTGCTGCCATTAAATCTTTAAGTAAAAATGATGAACTGGTGTATAAAGTAAAAAATCATGAAATCATTCATTTATTTGATCCTCCGCATTTAATTAAATGCCTGAGAAATAACTTCCATAAAAAAAATATTATATTTGATAGTAAAATAGCTAAGTGGGAGGACATAAAAGCATTATATGAGTTAGATGGTCAAAGTCCTGATACAAAGATTTGTACAAAATTAACTGAGAACCATATCAATCCTGAGGGCAAAGCTAAAATGAAGGTAAAATATGCAGCGCAAATATTCAGCAATTCTGTTGCAGCAGGGCTGAATTTTGCAACAAACTGTGGTGTAATGAATGCTAGGGGAACTGCAGACTTAGTATTGTTTGTCGATAAATTATTTAATTCCTTAAACGGAACGACAAAATCCAATAAACCTATAAACGGCCCTCTAAGTGATAAGTCACCACATTTAGAATTTTGGAAGACAGCCAAAAGACATTTATATAACATGCAATTTATTCAGAATGGCGTTGTTGTATCACCACCTCCTTCAATAAAAAATTTAATAACAACAATAAAAAATACAGAAAAACTTTGGGGAGTACTTAAAACATTAAATGTATCCTATCTCTCTACAAGAACATTAAACCAGGATCCTATTGAAAATTTGTTTGGTATACTTCGAGGATTGTGTGGTCAAAATACCAATCCTACGTGTTCTCAATTCGCAGCTTCATTTAAAACAGCGCTTATTAATAATTTATCTTCTGATAGTACATCTACAAACTGTCAAAATGACGACACATATTTCTTGACATCTCTTAGTTCACTTTTGTCTGACAATGAACCTAGCATTGAAAGCACGCATGTTCCTGTACCGAATGCGTCCATGGTTAACTCAAATGACAACAACAATAACATTGCTTCGTTAACACATACGGCCTTCATGGAATTAACCAGGTTTGCAAAAATTGCACGGCTTCAGACTAATGCATACGTAGCGGGATTTTTATGTAAAAAAATATTACAAAATAAATGCCAAAACTGCAAAAATTTTCTGCTTGCCAAAAATATTAATACAGATGATATACATTCACTAACAAGATTTAAAGATTACAAAAACTATTTATGCTATCCCTCCGAACAGTTTGTAAATATAGTGCAATTAGTTCGAAAACAGATATATTTATTATTTTTTGAAAATGTCACCCACAGCAATTTGGTAGATTCAGTATTGCGATCAATCTCTGTCCACATACCGCAATTCTGCCACGAACACGACAACATCACGTTCATAAAAAAATCTTTAATTATTATATCTATCAAACATTTGGTTACTAATATTAATAGGAAATTAGTACATCGAGATTTACGAGTGGACAATGTGATTAATAACTATTTGAAACTATACGGCCCAAAATTTTATAAGAGGACAAAATAATAAGACATTTTTGCTCATTCACTAGAAGCTGTGGGTTATCAGAAATATTATTGAGACTCCAGCCCATTTTTATTTGTCCAAAAGCTGATTTTTTCTGCACCATCTGAGCATTAGACAGAATAATGAAAAACATTTATTTATATGGTGTACATTATGGAAAAAATAGTTTCAATCCCCAGATCCAAGGATAAATGAACATATAAAGAACAAGTTATCTTTATATCTCCGGTATTATTGCATTGATGATATTATACAGGGTCCTCCAATAGTGTGTCCGGCATTGTTTTACGCCCAAACTATTGAAGATAGAGAGTTAGGATAAAAAATTTGTTATATATATTGACCCTAAAGAATTTCAGGAAAATATTTTCAAACCCCTAAAACCGCTCCTTGGGGGGTAGTTTGAGGGGTACATACCCGTTTCTCAGTTAAATCAAATGGAATGGTATATCAAAAAGTACATATTTGTAAAGATCATAAAAAAATAAGAAACTTTTGTAAAACAAATTTTCATACTTTCAATTGTTTAAAAAATATGGCGACTTGTTCTCAAATTTTAGGATTTCACTAAAAGTGCTCTAATTTCGTTAAAAATTAATGGAATTTTATTATTTTTTCAAATTTAGAAAGTAGAAATAATGAACTTTGTAAAGATGTATGATTATTTGTGATTTTGATAGTTTAAAGTATCATACGCGATATATCAAAAATTCAAAAGTTCAACTAGGGATAATTCGAAATTTTCAAATACAACGGTATATCAATTAGTACTTTTTCTTAAAAAGGATATGTAAATAAACAACTTTTGTTAAGAAAATTAAAATTTTAAAATTATAATTTTAAAATTGAAAACTGAAAATTAAAATTTTTAATTTTATTTTTTTTATCAAAAACTGTTTATTTACATATCTTCTTTAAGAAAAAGTACTAATTGATATACCATTGTATTTAAAAATTTTGAATTATCCCTAATTGAACTTTTCAATTTTTGGTATGTCGAGTATGACACTTTAAACTATTAAAATCTCAAATAATCATACATCTTTACAAAGTTCATTATTTTCACTTTCTAAATTTAAAATAATAATAAAATTCCATAAATATTTAACGAAATTAGAGCACTTTGAGTAAAACTCTAAAATTTGATAACAAGTCGCCATATTTTTTAAACAATTGAAAGTATGAAAATTTTTGTTTTACGAAAGTTTCTTATTTTTTCATTATCTTTACAAATATGTACTTTTTGATATACCATTCCATTTGATTTTACTGAGAAACGGGCATGTACCCCTCAAACTACCCCCCAAGGAGCGGTTTTAGGGGGTTGAAAATATTTTCCTGAAATTCTTTAGGGTCGATATATATAGTAAAATTTTTATCCTAACTCTCTATCTTCAATAGTTTGGGCGTAAAACAATGCCGGACGCACTATTGGAGGACCCTGTATATGACTTGTATTTCTCCTAATAAAACAGAAATGTTATGTCTTAGTGATTATTTCATTAGGTACTGTTCGGTTGAACTTATTAAAATCTGTACTGAAATCTATAAATTTTTTGATGTGGGGGTTGAGACTATTTTCTCCATGATCTTCAGCACATGAGTCTGTTTGACCTTTTTTACACAAGCTTAGTGCTAATCTTTAGTACTAACCAGTTACACTATGCATAAAGCACGTTCAAGGTGAGAGTAGAAGAGGTTAGTGTGCAGTGATTTGTTAAAAAAAAGTTTCTCCTTTGACTTGTCACTAAGCACTAACCTCTGGACTGGGCTGTTCACACGAGGCAAGTGAACGCTGAGAGTAGTGGGTATAAGTGGTGGAGTGCCTACTAGTCATTAGTAAATATAATCTGCTTCTATTCACTCACACTCCCATTTTTTAACACTTAGTACTATTACTTCAGGTTTACATGTCCCAATAGTGCTGCAAATGGTTAGTTCTAATGATTAGCACTAAGTTAGTTTAAAACAAGGCTTAAAATGCTCAGACGGGGCAGAAAAAATAAATTACCAGTTTTTTAGCTAGAAAGTTAATCTCTGTCCACGTACCAAAGTTTGTTACGAACATTACATTATTTATATTAAAATGTGATTTTATAATTAGTAACTATATAATGGTGTCTATAATAAAAAACTTTGGCTAATTATTTAAAAACAAAATAATGATGTCATATAATGACGTTATAAGTATGACGTCACATATATACCATTCAGAAACTAATGAACAGGTAACATTTATTTAGAATAATCTAAATATCTACATATTATGTCACAATATGATCTTATAATTAACTTAGCAATAAACTTATTACTATGTCACAATTTAAAAATGCAAAATAAAAAATTATATACTTATATACTCGGAATGTATCATACATAAATACCATTGTTAATTAATAAAACTAATATAAATACTAAATGAAAGGTAATTAACAATATTTGTAATCTAAAAACAAATATTAATATTGCTGCGCCAATTTTCTAATAATCCGATTTAATCCAACAAATACCGCAATTATAAGAAATGTATAGTTGCGATGTGCACAAAAAATACAATTGATCAGCCTGGATTAAGAATGCACCAATTTACGAAAAAAAAAGATTTTCAAAAAATATAGCTAAGCAATATCGACGATCCAGAACTGTATAAGATAGATGCGTCAAGTTTGAGGAATCGCTTGATATGTGAAAATCACTTCAGCAAGTCCCAATACATGACTGAAGAAAGAATAAAACTTAACTATAATGCTGTACCTACAATGAATTTACATATGTCAACGGAGGTCATAAATTCAACAGTACCAATAATAACGCCACCAGTAGCAAACTACATTGTGGAAGAAAACATGATGAGCGCAGTGAACCAAAAAGTACAAGTATTTTTACTTACTGTCTTTCACAGTAAATACTATGCGCTCTGAAGTACGATGATAAATTATAAATTACTTCCGAAGGAAAACACGATCGAAGAAGAGCCTGTGCAGCGATATGATGATGAAAAGTTACACTGAAATATAAGTTTCCTAGTAATGTAACACTATCTCATTTTCTAAACTACTATTCGGCTACTTTTAGCCTATTGCCTATAATATATTATGTATGATACATTTACAAATATTGTAATTGTGTAATTAAAAATTATTTAATTTAAACTAATAATTATAGGCTTTGTGTATTTTTTAATTTTTGTAGGTGGATCAATTTCTTATTACATAATTGTATATGTAGGTATTTGTGACAGTGGCGTAGATAGGAATAGTCCAATTTTTGTACTTTGCACCAGATAAAAGATGATTTTCATAATGAAAAATATAACTTTATTAAATTTAATACTGCCATATCCCCTCCCATCACAAAAAGCTATCTACGTCACTGATTTGTGAATCTGTGCTTGATAGCGAAAACTACAGAATATGTTAAATACTGATTTTTTATAAGAGCTGTTTAAAATTTTAATAATTAATTGTTGGATCATTTTGGACAAACATTGTACTCAAGTGTCATTCAGTGTTTATATTATTACAGCATAACTAGGGTTGCCACTTTTTTTTGCAAATAAATTATTTTCACACATTGTGTCAAAATAAAGTATGCTTTATTTTACTAAATTATTTTGCTTAAAACATATTTTTCTTTACTTTTAGCAACTTTTAACAAATAATTATCACTGATAAACAGTCTATATTGAAATTAAAGTAAATAAGTAATACATTTTTATCAGAATCAGAGACGCTTTGAATCCTAGAGAAATCAAATCATGCGAAATAAAAAACTGTACTGTTCTCATAAAGTATAGAGTATAATAACCCTAATTAACATACAATACTTTATAAGAAAGTACGGGTGGCAACCCTAATCATAATATATAACAGAATTTGTACAAAAATAGTATACGTATTAGTTATATGTATAATAGTGTGGCAATTTTTAGTAATAAAATTGATTACTATCCTTAATATTAATTATTCATATTTTGATATTTTGGCTATGCAAACACAGATATTTAAGAAAAGGCTCTATATGAAAAATATAATTTATATATAAATACAGTGTAACTTGTTAAGATATCATCATAAGATATCATAAGATATATCATTTTCTCGGATTGGTCTATTAATTATTTTATTTGTACTACGTTTTTGTTGAATGCGAGAACGGTGTCGTTATCTCACAATATTTCATTAGCTACGGAATTATATAATTAAATACACCGTTCTCGCATTTTATATAAATTCATACAATTTTTTTACTTTGCATACGTTTAGGGATTTTAACAATTTTTTTTTGATTTGTACTTAATACATTTTTTAACAATACAATTGCAAATAGAACTAAAATATATGAGTATATGACCATTATTAACATATTGTCATATATTAAACAACTCAAACTGTATACATAATACTTAAACACTTTTTTTTAATCTTTCCGTTGAGAAAAAAAGTATATTTGTAAATAAATAGTGCGTTGAACCTGGTGTTACCCAAGTTAATATCCACAAAATCATTGTGACCTAAATTAAATCCAAACAAAGTCATTTGAAGCTGAAACATGATCATTTCGAATGATATTAAAAGATTCTTTACATCCAAACAAAGTGTAAAAAGAAAATTAATTTTTGATTTGCTTAATAATTCAAAAAATGTACAGAATACTAGTAATTTTTACAAGCTTTTACTTAACTCAAATGCTATGTAACTATGTATGAGACGGAACACAAATCTTACGACCGTTTTTTAACTAACTTCCCGTCGTACGATTTTCGTCAAATTTTCAAATATGGTGTATTCTCCGTGACAATGCACTTTTTTATCATTTTTATAGCTATGTTATTTCATTATAAGGTCTTTTTTGATGTATCTAATATAATAAAATATCCTGCCTGCGCGATCAAGTATTATTTCATAATTCAAATTATTTCGTAACCATGGTTTGCTTCGACAATAACATTAAATTATGTTTTGTCAAAATATTTTGCAATATAATACTCATAATACAAATAATTCATAATAATAGAAATGATAATTATTATTGAAGATTATAAATTATAAATTGAAGAAAATTATTGAAAAATTATCGAATTTTATATAAATATCAGGTATGTATTATAAATTTTATTTGTAGTGATTATATTGACATATAGAAAAGATTTAGCCGTTTTAGCTTTATTTCTTCATTTAAATGTATGTATACATAAATATGTATTATAGTATCTCATTTTATTGTTATTATATCATCCTATATGCATACATGTAATGTATATGTATTATATTGTTATGGCATTATTGAAAAATATTAAATATAAATTAATTTATGTTAGTGTAATTTTGTAGATCTAAATAGGTAGGTATTGTTTTTCTAAGAGACGCGAGTCTAACTTTACAATGGAGGAGGGGGTCATGGCCTGTGAAATAGACAAAAAAAATTACTTTAGTATATTTAATAAGCATTTTTCTATTTAATTTGCTTTACTTTTTAGGTTTGTGTGGGGTGTCATTTCACCATGCCCCCTCCCCTGGATCTGCGCTTCATTTCTAAAGAAGCGAATATACAATCAAATTTTTAGTGTTCATTTTAAAATAAAAACTAACGATTTTTTGACGTATTGTAATAACAATACTTCCATTTCTTCGAACATGGAAGTAAAAAGGGTTTTTAGTCTTATGCAGACCCTGAGAGAGCTTCAACGTAAGGACATTCCAAACAACTTTCGTACTAGTAAAATTCTTGTTTCTTCCTGATATTATTTAGTATTAAAAACCGTGAGGTTTTTTTAAGTACTTTTTCTAAAAGGTGTGTTTTTTTGTAGTATATTTATGTTTTTTAAATAATCTCTATTAAAAATAGTATTAGTATCAAAAAATGTAAAAATGTAAAGTATAAATAATTTTCGGGACGCCGAGGCCCCTGATACCAGGACCCGGGCCATATGGCCCTCCTAGCCCCCCCCCCTATCTGGGCCTGGTCTTATGATGCAATGAATATAATATAATATAGTAAAAAAATAAATAACTTTAGACTAAAAATGGATAAAATAAAATTAGAAAAAAAAAAATTTTAAAAACAAGCTTTTACATATGCACTAAAAAGTAAAAAATAAGTTTTTTTTTCACAAAGTCTTCCAGAATTCGTATGACTAAAAAAGCTTGTGGCGTTCATTTAATATTTAATGTAATATTTAGAAATATAAAAAATGTCGAAAATATCAATATTGGAAAAATCTATAGTAGATCAAATATTAATGTAATGTTGATACTAAATAAACCTGAAACTCAATGTATGTTAATGTTTTGAAATATTAATTTATAAAATAGATAAGGTAGTATTTCTTTTCGGTATTTCTTAGCCCTTTTTCATATGATAAATCTTGAAGCCAAAATATTCCTGTAGTTTATATCAAATTATCCAGGAATTTAATGTACAATTAAATAATATTAATTGAAAATATTCATTTAGGTTGAATATAATTTCAAAATATTCACAGGATATAATATTTTATATTATATTTGATATAAATTATGTACATATATGGAATTTTATGGAATATTTCGAAATATTCATTGAATGTAGCTAATGTAGTTTTTCCATTGAGAAACTCTTAGCCCTTAATTCTATTTTGAATCTAGAATTCCAAATATTTCATGTAATATTTTGAAATAATAATTTAAGGTAGATAAAATACTGTTAAGACTTTTTTCCTATGTTGAATCTAGATTACTAAATATTTCTTTCATGTGCGATAAATTAACCAGGAATTTAAAATACTAAATTAAACTAGCAAAAGGTTCTTTGTCCTATTTGAATCTAGATTTCCAAATATTAATGTATACATATATGTATAATGTATATACATTATACAATATTATACATATATGCATTTTAACATAATATTAATGCAATTTAATGGAAGATTTGAAAATATTAATTTATAGTAGAAAATGTAGTTTTTCCTATATTGATATTTTCGACATTTTTTATATTTCTAAATATTACATTAAATATTAAATGAACGCCACAAGCTTTTTTAGTCATACGAATTCTGGAAGACTTTGTGAAAAAAAAACTTATTTTTTACTTTTTAGTGCATATGTAAAAGCTTGTTTTTAAAAATTTTTTTTTTCTAATTTTATTTAATATGTAAATAAGTAACTTAAACTAATAAAAAAATATCACTCGACTTGTGTTTTGATTTTACAAGAAGTCTACGTCAGGAGCCTAATAGTTCCAAACTGATATTAAGTTTGAAAGACTAACAACCAACACTTTCTCTACCAGCTGTAAATAGGTATTAGAAAGTACAGATTTTCAACTTCAAAATGATTTTTTAGTGGATTTATTTACTATAACAGAATTTTGTTTTTTGTCAAAAATATTTTGATAATATAAAATTTTGTGTGTATAAAGTGTAATATAAAAATAAAAATGGGCTGGAGTCTCAATAATATTTCTGATAACCCACAGCTTCTAGTGAATGAGCAAAAATGTCTTATTATTTTGTCCTCTTATAAAATTTTGGGCCGTATAGTTTCAAATAGTTATTAATCACATTGTCCACTCGTAAATCTCGATGTACTAATTTCCTATTAATATTAGTAACCAAATGTTTGATAGATATAATAATTAAAGATTTTTTTATGAACGTGATGTTGTCGTGTTCGTGGCAGAATTGCGGTATGTGGACAGAGATTGATCGCAATACTGAATCTACCAAATTGCTGTGGGTGACATTTTCAAAAAATAATAAATATATCTGTTTTCGAACTAATTGCACTATATTTACAAACTGTTCGGAGGGATAGCATAAATAGTTTTTGTAATCTTTAAATCTTGTTAGTGAATGTATATCATCTGTATTAATATTTTTGGCAAGCAGAAAATTTTTGCAGTTTTGGCATTTATTTTGTAATATTTTTTTACATAAAAATCCCGCTACGTATGCATTAGTCTGAAGCCGTGCAATTTTTGCAAACCTGGTTAATTCCATGAAGGCCGTATGTGTTAACGAAGCAATGTTATTGTTGTTGTCATTTGAGTTAACCATGGACGCATTCGGTACAGGAACATGCGTGCTTTCAATGCTAGGTTCATTGTCAGACAAAAATGAACTAAGAGATGTCAAGAAATATGTGTCGTCATTTTGACAGTTTGTAGATGTACTATCAGAAGATAAATTATTAATAAGCGCTGTTTTAAATGAAGCTGCGAATTGAGAACACGTAGGATTGGTATTTTGACCACACAATCCTCGAAGTATACCAAACAAATTTTCAATAGGATCCTGGTTTAATGTTCTTGTAGAGAGATAGGATACATTTAATGTTTTAAGTACTCCCCAAAGTTTTTCTGTATTTTTTATTGTTGTTATTAAATTTTTTATTGAAGGAGGTGGTGATACAACAACGCCATTCTGAATAAATTGCATGTTATATAAATGTCTTTTGGCTGTCTTCCAAAATTCTAAATGTGGTGACTTATCACTTAGAGGGCCGTTTATAGGTTTATTGGATTTTGTCGTTCCGTTTAAGGAATTAAATAATTTATCGACAAACAATACTAAGTCTGCAGTTCCCCTAGCATTCATTACACCACAGTTTGTTGCAAAATTCAGCCCTGCTGCAACAGAATTGCTGAATATTTGCGCTGCATATTTTACCTTCATTTTAGCTTTGCCCTCAGGATTGATATGGTTCTCAGTTAATTTTGTACAAATCTTTGTATCAGGACTTTGACCATCTAACTCATATAATGCTTTTATGTCCTCCCACTTAGCTATTTTACTATCAAATATAATATTTTTTTTATGGAAGTTATTTCTCAGGCATTTAATTAAATGCGGAGGATCAAATAAATGAATGATTTCATGATTTTTTACTTTATACACCAGTTCATCATTTTTACTTAAAGATTTAATGGCAGCACAATTAGTTGAAGCCTGATCACTGACAGAGCACAAAATTTTGAAATCTGTGAATTGGTGTATTGCTTTAATATTTTCTGTAATAAGTACCTTAAGTTGTTGTGTAGGCGTTGTTGATTTTGAAAAGTAGAACGATATTGGTTGTTTCCAACGTCTATTTAACCCCCGAAGCATAAAACAAAGGGCATGATCTGCTATATGATTCGAAGTGTTCCTTCCATAATCTACGAGACCTATCAATCCTTTATTTTTTTTGTACTCAATGTTTGGTGTTAAATTTATTTCATCAAACATAAGAACACAATACCTGTCTTTTATGGGGAGTTTTTCAGATACTAATTTTAAATGAGTTATTAGTTTTGAATTAAGTCCAGTGTTTATGTCGACTTTTGACAATGTCCTCAATAATGTACGCTGTGATGGTAGTTTTAAAATTTTTTTCAAAAATCGGTAACATTTAGGGCTCTTTTTATAAATAGCTAAAAATAGAGTCTTTTCTTTATTTGTCCACCTACATTTTATATTTGATTTTTTAAATTGTGACAAAATAAAAGTTTTACCTACTTCTGATAGTTTTTCCAGTTTTTTCATCATCTTATCGCTGCACAGGCTCTTCTTTGATCGTGCTTTCCTTCGGAAGTAATTTATAATTTTTTTGCATCGACGTACTTCAGAGCGCATAGTATTTATTTTCTTATTTGTTGCTGTAAATTAATGTGAATAAAAATAAAAATGAATATAATATTTACATTAATCATAATTAAAAAATATATATTTACTTCTTTGGTTCACTGCGCTCATCATGTTTTCTTCCACAATGTAGTTTGCTACTGGTGGCGTTATTATTGGTACTGTTGAATTTATGACCTCCGTTGACATATGTAAATTCATTGTAGGTACAGCATTATAGTTAAGTTTAATTCTTTCTTCAGTCATGTATTGGGACTTGCTGAAGTGATTTTCACATATCAAGCGATTCCTCAAACTTGACGCATCTATCTTATACAGTTCTGGATCGTCGATATTGCTTAGCCATATTTTTTGAAAATCTTTTTTTTTCGTAAATTGGTGCATTCTTAATCCAGGCTGATCAATTGTATTTTTTGTGCACATCGCAACTATACATTTCTTATAATTGCGGTATTTGCTGGACATCTAAATAATAAATATGAAACTTTTATATTTTATATATTAATAAAATATATTTATTTATAAATCATTAATTTAGGTATATATTTATATTAAATTAATGTAAGTTTTAAATTTTATACATTATTGGTAAATAATTTAGAAATATATTGGCGGTATATACAGTACTGCAAGTACTAGGCATACATATCCTACAGTCTCGAGGTGAAGGGGGTCCCCGAGTTAGAGAGAAAAAGAATGCGAATACATTTTCTTAAATAATTTTAGTGGGAATTTTTTTTCTCTTTCTGAAAATAAGGCCAAAATTTTAGGAGCTAAAAAAGAGAACTTTAGATATTGCATGACGAATTTTTTTCTGTATTTTTACTCCAAAAATAGAGCGGGGGGAAGGGGTTATTCTGCCTGAGACCCCTGACTCATAACGCGCCACTGAATATAAATACCATAATAGCTACTTAACAAATTTATGAAGATTCTAGCATATCATTTTTATATATACATGATAATTTTTTTCCAATTTTTTTTACAGATTTTAATAGACAGTATATATGATTCATTCAGATTATATTAATCGCACTTACCTTTAACAAAATAACTTCTTTTTTGTATTAAATGGTGATTAAATGACACTTAACGTCTTATTGTTTTATAAAATATTTATAAAACAAAATTTTAAATTCATGTAACATACGATATTATTTATTTAAAAATATGTACATAAATGTAAATGATATCTAGATCAAAAAATATAAATTTAAATTTTAAAAGCGTAAGTGGTGCCATCTGTGGACGCCGCTGAATTTTAAAAAAAAGGCAAATGGCGTCCTATAGAAATGACGTTTCTACTTGTATATGTTCTGTGGTATTACCCTACCTGGCTCCTCTTGTCAAAAGTTTAGAATTTCTGATCTTATGTATAATACAGAAACACGTCTCGCTGGTGAGAGTTAATTTACCTCCCATCGTCTTTTGTTTTAATATTTTGAATTTTGATAAACGTCAAACTGACACTTATAAACAATTATAAGTCTAGCTGTCAGTTTGACGTTTGAAATATTTTATGTTTGAAAAAAATTGTTACGTAGAAATTTCACGTGGTCTAGGGGCACATCAGAATCAAGGGATTAAATCGTAATATCTCCAACCGGTACAGCATCCACTGAAGCAAGCACGTTCCTTTATAACCAAACTTAAAACACTATTATGTGCCTCAAAACAATAATAACTTGCAAACACTTAATTAAACTAAACCAGTAATTACACATCAACATAAACAACTAATTCGATATATCACGAAATATAGATATATCTCCAACACTCACATAAACGATTATCAAAATAACTATAAACTATTAACTCAAATGTATTGTATTTAACCTGTCTCTCACTGTATTATAATTACAATACTATTAGCGAAACTAACACCGTCGCTTATAAAGGGTTTCACGAATCTTTCAACCCTGACTCTTAGGAGTTTCACGCAAATCTGACTTAAGTATTTCACTCGGCCAATATGGTGGAGTACTCAAAACGCGGCAAAATCACTACGCATGACTGCGCGCTCCATCGGCGTACACATTAGCAGATATATCAATATATAAATATATATAACAATATATTCTCGGATCTGAGGTCTAAAACATATTAAGATGTTACTATATATCAATATATATAACAATATATTTTCGGATCTGAGGGCCAATATATATTAAGATATTACTATATATTATCAGATATATCTATATAAATTAATATATTTTAGGCTCAAAAATTAAGATATTACCATATATAACGAGATGCGAACATATCTTATAATATCTCGTTATATCTTATCATTTTTATATGAAATATAATAAGTAAATAAGTATATATAAGTAAGTATAGTAATCGCGATATTTTTCGAAATCCGGATTTTGATGGAATTATCAATTTTGACCTTCCCTGAATCCATTCTGACTATTTTCGCCATGATGTCTTTTTTTTGTCTATCAGTCTGTCTGTCTGTAGACGCTGTAACTCAAATACGACAAATCGACAAATTTGATGTTACGATGTAATGACATCGAGTCAATTTGCATCAATCGTTTTACGACGAAATAGAGCTATTTATGACTTAAATGATTTGAACTGAAATGTCTAAAACGACTGAATTGATGCAAATTGACTCGATTTTATTGATTTCGAAGCAATCGGATCGATTCACGAAATTCGAATTTTTTTTACTAAATGATATGAACTGAAATGTCTTAAATAGCTCTAATTCGTCGTAATTCGACCGAATCGATGCAAATTGACAAGATTTTACTGATTTCAAAGCAATCGGATCGATTCACGAAATTCGATTTTTTTTTACAAAATGATATGAACTGAAATGTCTTAAAAACCTATAAAACGACTGAATTGATGCAAATTGACTCGATTTTATTGATTTCGAAGCAATCGGATCGATTCACGAAATTCGAATTTTTTTTACTAAATGATATGAACTGAAATGTCTTAAATACCTCTAATTCGTCTTAAAACGACCGAATCGATCCAAATTGACAAGATTTTTGTGATTTCGAAGCAATCGGATCGATTCACGAAATTCAACCTAACCTAACCTAACCTAACCTAACCTAACCTAACCTAACCTAACCTAACCCAACCAACTCGATTCACGAAATTAGATTTTTTTGTACTAAATGATATGAGCTGAAATGTCTTAAATAGCTTTAATTCGTCTTAAAACAACCAAATCGATGTAAATTGACTTGATTTTACTGATTTCGAAGCAATCGGATCGATTCACGAAATTCGAATTTTTTTTACTAAATGATATGAACTGAAATGTCTTAAATACCTCTAATTCGTCTTAAAACGACCGAATCGATGCAAATTGACAAGATTTTACTTATTTCGAAGCAATCGGAACGATTCACGAAATTTGATGTTACGAAGTTAGTAAAATCGAGTCAATATGCATCAATTCGGTCGTTTTACGACGAAATAGAGCTATTTATGACATAAATCATATGGACTGAAATGTCTTAAAAACCTCTAAAACGACTGAATTGATGCAAATTGACTCGATTTTATTGATTTCGAAGCAATCGGATTGATTCACGAAATTCGAAATTTTTGTACTAAATGATATGAACTGAAATGTCTTAAATAGCTTTAATTCGTCTTAAAACGACCAAATCGACGTAAATTGACTTGATTTTACTGATTTCGAGGCAATCGGATCGATTCATGAAATTCGAATTTTTTTTACTAAATGATATGAACTGAAATGTCTTAAATACCTCTAATTCGCCTTAAAACGACCGAATCGATGCAAATTGACAAGATTTTACTTATTTCGAAGCAATCGGAACGATTCACGAAATTTGATGTTACGAAGTTAGTAAAATCGAGTCAATATGCATCAATTCGGTCGATTTACGACGAAATAGAGCTATTTATGACATAAATCATATGAACTGAAATGTCTTAAAAACCTCTAAAACGACTGAATTGATGCAAATTGACTCGATTTTATTGATTTCGAAGCAATCGGATTGATTCACGAAATTCGAAATTTTTGTACTAAATGATATGATCTGAAATGTCTTAAATGGCTCTAATTCGTCTTAAAACGACTGAATCGATGCAAATTGACTCGATTTTACTGATTTCAAAGCAATCGGATCGATTCACGAAATTCGAATTTTTTGTACTAAATGATATGAACTGAAATGTCTTAAATACCTCTAATTCGTCTTAAAACGACCGAATCGATGCAAATTGACAAGATTTTTGTGATTTCGAAGCAATCGGATCGATTCACGAAATTCAACCTAACCTAACCTAACCTAACCTAACCTAACCTAACCCAACCAACTCGATTCACGAAATTAGATTTTTTTGTACTAAATGATATGAACTGAAATGTCTTAAATAGCTTTAATTCGTCTTAAAACAACCAAATCGATGTAAATTGACTTGATTTTACTGATTTCGAAGCAATCGGATCGATTCACGAAATTCGAATTTTTTTTACTAAATGATATGAACTGAAATGTCTTAAATACCTCTAATTCGTCTTAAAACGACCGAATCGATGCAAATTGACAAGATTTTACTTATTTCGAAGCAATCGGAACGATTCACGAAATTTGATGTTACGAAGTTAGTAAAATCGAGTCAATATGCATCAATTCGGTCGTTTTACGACGAAATAGAGCTATTTATGACATAAATCATATGAACTGAAATGTCTTAAAAACCTCTAAAACGACTGAATTGATGCAAATTGACTCGATTTTATTGATTTCGAAGCAATCGGATTGATTCACGAAATTCGAAATTTTTGTACTAAATGATATGAACTGAAATGTCTTATATAGCTTTAATTCGTCTTAAAACGACCAAATCGATGTAAATTGACTTGATTTTACTGATTTCGAAGCAATCGGATCGATTCATGAAATTCGAATTTTTTTAACTAAATGATATGAACTGAAATGTCTTAAATACCTCTAATTCGTCTTAAAACGACCGAATCGATGCAAATTGACAAGATTTTTGTGATTTCGAAGCAATCGGATCGATTCACGAAATTCAACCTAACCTAACCTAACCTAACCTAACCTAACCTAACCTAACCTAACCTAACCTAACCCAACCAACTCGATTCACGAAATTAGATTTTTTTGTACTAAATGATATGAACTGAAATGTCTTAAATAGCTTTAATTCGTCTTAAAACAACCAAATCGATGTAAATTGACTTGATTTTACTGATTTCGAAGCAATCGGATCGATTCACGAAATTCGAATTTTTTTTACTAAATGATATGAACTGAAATGTCTTAAATACCTCTAATTCGTCTTAAAACGACCGAATCGATGCAAATTGACAAGATTTTACTTATTTCGAAGCAATCGGAACGATTCACGAAATTTGATGTTACGAAGTTAGTAAAATCGAGTCAATATGCATCAATTCGGTCGTTTTACGACGAAATAGAGCTATTTATGACATAAATCATATGGACTGAAATGTCTTAAAAACCTCTAAAACGACTGAATTGATGCAAACTGACTCGATTTTATTGATTTCGAAGCAATCGGATTGATTCACGAAATTCGAAATTTTTGTACTAAATGATATGAACTGAAATGTCTTAAATAGCTTTAATTCGTCTTAAAACGACTGAATCGATGCAAATTGACTCGATTTTACTGATTTCAAAGCAATCGGATCGATTTACGAAATTCGAATTTTTTGTACTAAATGATATGAACTGAAATGTCTTAAATACCTCTAATTCGTCTTAAAACGACCGAATCGATGCAAATTGACAAGATTTTTGTGATTTCGAAGCAATCGGATCGATTCACGAAATTCAACCTAACCTAACCTAACCTAACCTAACCTAACCTAACCCAACCAACTCGATTCACGAAATTAGATTTTTTTGTACTAAATGATATGAACTGAAATGTCTTAAATAGCTTTAATTCGTCTTAAAACAACCAAATCGATGTAAATTGACTTGATTTTACTGATTTCGAAGCAATCGGATCGATTCACGAAATTCGAATTTTTTTTACTAAATGATATGAACTGAAATGTCTTAAATACCTCTAATTCGTCTTAAAACGAGCGAATCGATGCAAATTGACAAGATTTTACTTATTTCGAAGCAATCGGAACGATTCACGAAATTTGATGTTACGAAGTTAGTAAAATCGAGTCAATATGCATCAATTCGGTCGTTTTACGACGAAATAGAGCTATTTATGACATAAATCATATGGACTGAAATGTCTTAAAAACCTCTAAAACGACTGAATTGATGCAAATTGACTCGATTTTATTGATTTCGAAGCAATCGGATTGATTCACGAAATTCGAAATTTTTGTACTAAATGATATGATCTGAAATGTCTTAAATGGCTCTAATTCGTCTTAAAACGACTGAATCGATGCAAATTGACTCGATTTTACTGATTTCAAAGCAATCGGATCGATTCACGAAATTCGAATTTTTTGTACTAAATGATATGAACTGAAATGTCTTAAATACCTCTAATTCGTCTTAAAACGACCGAATCGATGCAAATTGACAAGATTTTTGTGATTTCGAAGCAATCGGATCGATTCACGAAATTCAACCTAACCTAACCTAACCTAACCTAACCTAACCTAACCCAACCAACTCGATTCACGAAATTAGATTTTTTTGTACTAAATGATATGAACTGAAATGTCTTAAATAGCTTTAATTCGTCTTAAAACAACCAAATCGATGTAAATTGACTTGATTTTACTGATTTCGAAGCAATCGGATCGATTCACGAAATTCGAATTTTTTTTACTAAATGATATGAACTGAAATGTCTTAAATACCTCTAATTCGTCTTAAAACGACCGAATCGATGCAAATTGACAAGATTTTACTTATTTCGAAGCAATCGGAACGATTCACGAAATTTGATGTTACGAAGTTAGTAAAATCGAGTCAATATGCATCAATTCGGTCGTTTTACGACGAAATAGAGCTATTTATGACATAAATCATATGGACTGAAATGTCTTAAAAACCTCTAAAACGACTGAATTGATGCAAATTGACTCGATTTTATTGATTTCGAAGCAATCGGATTGATTCACGAAATTCGAAATTTTTGTACTAAATGATATGAACTGAAATGTCTTAAATAGCTTTAATTCGTCTTAAAACGACCAAATCGACGTAAATTGACTTGATTTTACTGATTTCGAGGCAATCGGATCGATTCATGAAATTCGAATTTTTTTTACTAAATGATATGAACTGAAATGTCTTAAATACCTCTAATTCGCCTTAAAACGACCGAATCGATGCAAATTGACAAGATTTTACTTATTTCGAAGCAATCGGAACGATTCACGAAATTTGATGTTACGAAGTTAGTAAAATCGAGTCAATATGCATCAATTCGGTCGATTTACGACGAAATAGAGCTATTTATGACATAAATCATATGAACTGAAATGTCTTAAAAACCTCTAAAACGACTGAATTGATGCAAATTGACTCGATTTTATTGATTTCGAAGCAATCGGATTGATTCACGAAATTCGAAATTTTTGTACTAAATGATATGATCTGAAATGTCTTAAATGGCTCTAATTCGTCTTAAAACGACTGAATCGATGCAAATTGACTCGATTTTACTGATTTCAAAGCAATCGGATCGATTCACGAAATTCGAATTTTTTGTACTAAATGATATGAACTGAAATGTCTTAAATACCTCTAATTCGTCTTAAAACGACCGAATCGATGCAAATTGACAAGATTTTTGTGATTTCGAAGCAATCGGATCGATTCACGAAATTCAACCTAACCTAACCTAAC
Source organism: Sialis lutaria (assembly GCA_949319165.1). Classification (NCBI taxonomy): domain Eukaryota; kingdom Metazoa; phylum Arthropoda; class Insecta; order Megaloptera; family Sialidae; genus Sialis; species Sialis lutaria. The sequence continues at coordinate 9,764,534 of OX439232.1, read as the reverse complement.
CTAACCTAACCTAACCTAACCTAACCTAACCTAACCTAACCTAACCCAACCAACTCGATTCACGAAATTAGATTTTTTTGTACTAAATGATATGAACTGAAATGTCTTAAATAGCTTTAATTCGTCTTAAAACAACCAAATCGATGTAAATTGACTTGATTTTACTGATTTCGAAGCAATCGGATCGATTCACGAAATTCGAATTTTTTTTACTAAATGATATGAACTGAAATGTCTTAAATACCTCTAATTCGTCTTAAAACGACCGAATCGATGCAAATTGACAAGATTTTACTTATTTCGAAGCAATCGGAACGATTCACGAAATTTGATGTTACGAAGTTAGTAAAATCGAGTCAATATGCATCAATTCGGTCGTTTTACGACGAAATAGAGCTATTTATGACATAAATCATATGAACTGAAATGTCTTAAAAACCTCTAAAACGACTGAATTGATGCAAATTGACTCGATTTTATTGATTTCGAAGCAATCGGATTGATTCACGAAATTCGAAATTTTTGTACTAAATGATATGAACTGAAATGTCTTATATAGCTTTAATTCGTCTTAAAACGACCAAATCGATGTAAATTGACTTGATTTTACTGATTTCGAAGCAATCGGATCGATTCATGAAATTCGAATTTTTTTAACTAAATGATATGAACTGAAATGTCTTAAATACCTCTAATTCGTCTTAAAACGACCGAATCGATGCAAATTGACAAGATTTTTGTGATTTCGAAGCAATCGGATCGATTCACGAAATTCAACCTAACCTAACCTAACCTAACCTAACCTAACCTAACCTAACCTAACCTAACCCAACCAACTCGATTCACGAAATTAGATTTTTTTGTACTAAATGATATGAACTGAAATGTCTTAAATAGCTTTAATTCGTCTTAAAACAACCAAATCGATGTAAATTGACTTGATTTTACTGATTTCGAAGCAATCGGATCGATTCACGAAATTCGAATTTTTTTTACTAAATGATATGAACTGAAATGTCTTAAATACCTCTAATTCGTCTTAAAACGACCGAATCGATGCAAATTGACAAGATTTTACTTATTTCGAAGCAATCGGAACGATTCACGAAATTTGATGTTACGAAGTTAGTAAAATCGAGTCAATATGCATCAATTCGGTCGTTTTACGACGAAATAGAGCTATTTATGACATAAATCATATGGACTGAAATGTCTTAAAAACCTCTAAAACGACTGAATTGATGCAAACTGACTCGATTTTATTGATTTCGAAGCAATCGGATTGATTCACGAAATTCGAAATTTTTGTACTAAATGATATGAACTGAAATGTCTTAAATAGCTTTAATTCGTCTTAAAACGACTGAATCGATGCAAATTGACTCGATTTTACTGATTTCAAAGCAATCGGATCGATTCACGAAATTCGAATTTTTTGTACTAAATGATATGAACTGAAATGTCTTAAATACCTCTAATTCGTCTTAAAACGACCGAATCGATGCAAATTGACAAGATTTTTGTGATTTCGAAGCAATCGGATCGATTCACGAAATTCAACCTAACCTAACCTAACCTAACCTAACCTAACCTAACCCAACCAACTCGATTCACGAAATTAGATTTTTTTGTACTAAATGATATGAACTGAAATGTCTTAAATAGCTTTAATTCGTCTTAAAACAACCAAATCGATGTAAATTGACTTGATTTTACTGATTTCGAAGCAATCGGATCGATTCACGAAATTCGAATTTTTTTTACTAAATGATATGAACTGAAATGTCTTAAATACCTCTAATTCGTCTTAAAACGAGCGAATCGATGCAAATTGACAAGATTTTACTTATTTCGAAGCAATCGGAACGATTCACGAAATTTGATGTTACGAAGTTAGTAAAATCGAGTCAATATGCATCAATTCGGTCGTTTTACGACGAAATAGAGCTATTTATGACATAAATCATATGGACTGAAATGTCTTAAAAACCTCTAAAACGACTGAATTGATGCAAATTGACTCGATTTTATTGATTTCGAAGCAATCGGATTGATTCACGAAATTCGAAATTTTTGTACTAAATGATATGAACTGAAATGTCTTAAATAGCTTTAATTCGTCTTAAAACGACCAAATCAATGTAAATTGACTTGATTTTACTGATTTCGAGGCAATCGGATCGATTCATGAAATTCGAATTTTTTTTACTAAATGATATGAACTGAAATGTCTTAAATACCTCTAATTCGCCTTAAAACGACCGAATCGATGCAAATTGACAAGATTTTACTTATTTCGAAGCAATCGGAACGATTCACGAAATTTGATGTTACGAAGTTAGTAAAATCGAGTCAATATGCATCAATTCGGTCGATTTACGACGAAATAGAGCTATTTATGACATAAATCATATGAACTGAAATGTCTTAAAAACCTCTAAAACGACTGAATTGATGCAAATTGACTCGATTTTATTGATTTCGAAGCAATCGGATTGGTTCACGAAATTCGAAATTTTTGTACTAAATGATATGATCTGAAATGTCTTAAATGGCTCTAATTCGTCTTAAAACGACTGAATCGATGCAA